>CAJQZJ010009649.1:9652084-9739670 GCA_907164525.1 Lophiomys imhausi | reverse complement strand
AAGATGGCAGGAAGTAACAATCACTGGTCATTAATATCTCTCAACATGAATGGACTCAGTTCCCCAATAAAATGCAACAGGCTAAAAGAATCCCACATTCTGCTGCTTACAAGAACACACCTCAGCAAAAAAGATAGGCATTATGTCCAAGTAAAGGGCTGTAAAAAGATATACCAAGCAAATGGACCCAAGAAAAAAGCTGGAGTGGCAATTCTAGTATGCAACAAATCAGACTTTCAACCACCATTAATCAAAAGCGATGGGGAAGGACACTACATACTCATCAAGGGAAAAATCCACCAAAATGAAATCTCAATACTGAACATCTATTCCCCAAATGTAAGACCAACCACATTCATTAAGGAAACACTACTGAAGCTCAAATCCCACATTGAAACTCACACATTAATAGTGGGAGACTTCAACACACCACTCTCACCACTGGACAGATTAACGATGCAGAAACCAAACAGAGATATAAAGAACCTCACAGATGTCATGAATCAAATGGACCTAACTGATATCTACAGAACATTTCACCCCCCAAAAAAAGAATACACTTTCTTCTCAGCACCTCAGGAACCTTCACCAAAATTGACCATATAGTCGGTCACAAAGCAAGCCTCAACCGATACAGGAAAATTGAAATTACCCCTTGTAATTTATCAGACCTTCATGGAATAAAGCTAGACTTCAACAATAACAAAAACAACAGAGAGCCTGAAGAAAACATGGAAACTGAACAACTCTCTCCTCAATGACCTCTGGGTCAGCGAAGAAATAAAAAAAGAAATTAAAGTCTTCTTAGAACTCAATGAAAATGAAGGCAAAACATACCCAAACTTATGTGACACATTGAAAACAGTGCTAAGAGGAAAGTTTATAGCACTACGTGCCTTCAAAAAGAAACTGGAGAGTTACTAGCCACCTAAAAGCACACCTGAAAGAGCTAGAACAAAAAGAAGCAAACACTCCCAAGAGGAGCTGACGAGAGGAAATTATCAAACTAAGGGCTGAAATCAACAACTTAGAAACAAAAAGAACAATACAAAGAATCAACAAAACCAAGAGTTGGTTCTTTGAGAAAATCAACAAAATAGACAAGCCCTTAGCTAAACTAACAAAAAAGGCAGAGGGAAAATACCCAAATCAACAAAATCAGAAATGAAAAGGGGGAAATAACAACAGACATTGAGGAAATCCAAAGAATCATTAGGTCCTACTTCAAAAACTTGTACTCCACAAAATTGGAAAATCTAAATGAAATGGATGATTTTCTTGATAGATTCCACCTACCAAGGTTAAATCAAGAACAGGTAAACAAATTAAACAGTCCTATAACCCTTAAGGAAATAGAAGAAGTCATTAGAAGTCTTCCAACCAAAAAAAGCGCAGGCCCGGATGGTTTCAGCACAGAATTCTACCAGACATTCAAAGAGGAGCTAACACCAATATTCTTCAAAGTCTTCCACAACAAAGAAACAGAAGGAATACTGCCAAACACATTCTATTAAGCGACAGTTACCCTGATACCTAAACCCCACAAAGACCCAACAGAGAAAGAAACTTTCAGACCAATTTCCCTTATGCACATGGATACAAAGATACTTAATAAAATACATGCAAACCAGTTCCAAGATCACATCAAAAGTATCATACACCATGATCAAGTAGGCTTCATCCCAGGGATGTAGGGGTGGTTCAACATTAGAAAATCCATCAATATAATCCACAACATAAACAAGCTAAAAGAAAAGAACCACATGATCTTCTCATTGGACGCTGAAAAAGCTTTTGACAAAATACAGCACCCCTTCATGTTAAAAGTTTTGGAGAGATCAGGCATACAAGGGCCAAACTTAAACCTAATAAAAGCAATTTACAACAAGCCAATAGCCAACATCAAACTAAATGGAGAGAAACTTAAAGCATTTCCTCTAAAATCAGGGACAAGGCAAGGCTGCCCACTCTCTGCATATCTCTTCAACGTAGTACTTGAAGTTTTAGCTAGAGCAATAAGACAACTAAAGGAGATCAAGGGGATGCAATTTGGAAAGGAAGAAGTCAAAATATCCCTATTTGCAGATGATATGATAGTATACATAAGTGACCCCAAAAATTCCACCAGAGAACTCCTACAGCTGATAAATTCCTTCAGCAAGGTGGCTGGATACAAAATCAATTCAAAAAATCAGTAGCCCTTCTTTACACAAAAGATAAAAGGGCTAAGAGAGAAATAAGGGAATCAACACCCTTCACAATAGCCACAAATAATATAAAATACCTGGGGGTAACTCTAACCAAGCAAGTTAAAGACTTGTATGATAGGAACTTCAAGACCCTGAAAAAGAAATTGAAAAGATATCAGAAGATGGAAAGATCTCTCTTGCTCATGGATAGGTAGGATCAACATAATAAAAAGGGAATCTTACCAAAAGCAATATACAGATTCAATGCAATTCCTTTGCAAATACCAGCTCAATTCTTTACAGACCTGGAAAAAATAATTCTCAACTTCCATATGGAATAACAAAAAACCCAGAATAGATGAATCAATCATGTACAATAACAGAACATCTGGAGGTATTACCATCCCGGATTTCAAGCTGTACTACAGGGCAATAGTAATAAAAACAGCATGGTACTGGTATAGAAACAGACCAGTTAACCAATGGAATTGAATCGAAGACCCAGAAATAAACCCACACACCTACAGTCACTTAATTTTTGACAAAAAAGCCAAAAACATAGAGTGGAAAAAGGAAAGTATATTCAATAAATGGTGCTGGTATAACTGAATGTCAACATGTAGAAGAATACAAATAGATCCATACTTATCACCCTATACAAAAGTAAAATCTAAGTGGATCAAGGACCTCAACATAAATAAGGACACACTAACATTAATAGAAGAGAAAGTGGGGAAAAGCCTTGAAATCATTGGCACTGGTAGCAACTTCCTGAATAGAACACCAATAGCTCAGGCACTAAAACAAACAATCAATAAATGGGACCTTATAAAATTGAAAATCTTCTGTAAGGCAAAGGACACTGTCCTTAGAACAAAACGGCAGCCTACAGATGGGGAAAGGATCTTCACCAACCCAACAGCCAATAAAGGGCTAATATCCAAAATATATAAAGAGCTGAGGAAATTAAACACCAAAAAAATCAAGTAACCACATCAGTAAATGGGGTACAGAGCTAAACCAAGAATTCATAGAAGAGGAATCTCTAAAGGCCTAGAGACATTTGAGGAAATGTTCAACATCTTTGGTCATTAGGGAAAGGCAACTTAAAATAATTCTGAGATTCCATCTTACACCTGTCAGAATGGCTAAGATCAAAAAGTCAAATTATAGCACATGCTGGCGAGGATGTGGAGAAAGAGGAACACTCCCCCATTGCTGGTGGGACTGTAAACTTGTGCAACCACTTTGAAAATCAATCTGGAGATATCTCAGAAAATTGTGAATAATTCTACCTCAAGACTCAGCCATACCCCTCTTGGGCATATATCCAAAGATTCAAAACGAAACCACAAGGACATTGCCTCAACAATGTTCATAGCAGCTTTATTTGTAATAGCCAGAAATTGGAAGCAACTCAGATGTCCTTCAACTGAAGAATGGATAAAAAAACTGTGGTACATTTACACAATGGAATACTACACAACTATCAGAAAGGAGGAAATAATGCAATTCTAAACCAAATGGATGGAGCTAGAAAAGCTCATCCTAAGTGAGCTGACACAGTCCCAGAAAGATAAGCATGGTACGTATTCCCTTATAAATTATATTAACCATACATCGCAGGGTAACTATCCTACAACGCACACACCCAAATAGATAGGAACCTAGCATATCAATCCTAGGAAAAATTTTACCCACCAGTGAGTCATGGAATCTGCTGCAGGTTAGTAGAACACAATACCTTACATGGTGTGCCTTATCAAGCTCCAGTACAAGTGGAAGCTCTTGGCCCTGACAAGATGCAAGATCTGAGGGAGTATGATATGTGAGGGCACACCTCATCTGAGGAGAAGGAGAGTACCAAGTAGAGGAACAAGGGGAGAGGGGAGGAAGTGTGGGAGAGAAGGGGAGAGGGAGGGAAAGAGAGAGGAAGGGAGAGGCCAGGAGGGGAGGAGGGAGGAAACTATGTTCTAGAAGTAAATAATACTTTTTTAAGAAAAGAGTTAATAAACTTAAAAAATATAATAAAATACAATATAAAATTTATAAACTATAATTTACCAAAAGTATACTTGCCTTACTGGCATGAAAGGAAAATGGCCTTAATTTCAGATTAGAATGTAAGACTGCAGGTGGCCACATAGATTACACAAACTTGATAGCAGCTTAAAAGTTTTTTTGTTTGTTTTTTTGTAGATGTACAGGATATTTTCATGGTTTGTCATTAAAAAGCAGATAACAGCGTTAAAATACTGTAAATAAATTAAAGGTTACTGCTGTTCAACCTGGTTTTCTAAACCTCCAAGTGTTGAAAAAACATGGAGCTAAAGTAAAATATATGAAGTGCATGGTGTTAGCCCAAGCTTTTAACTCCAGAAGAGACAGGATGATCACTATAGAGTTAGTTGTCTTATAAATTCTAGAGATACAAGGAACAGGGTGGTGATGGTGCACACCCTTAATCCCATCATTCAAGAAGAATATACTCTTAATGCCAAAACACTAGAGACAGAAACCAGCAGATATCAGATCTCAAGGTCAGACTGACACAAAACAAGCTCTAAACAGAGAAAAACTTCGATCCAGGGGTGGTGGAGCACATCTTTAATCCCATCATTTGGAAACCACATGTCTTTGATTCCAATACTTAAAATGCAGAGACAGGCACATAGGATATGGAAGGACTTAAGTTTAAAAGCTACTTACCAAAGGCATGCTGAAATTCAAACAAATTATCCTTTGAGATCTCAAAATATATACACTAAAGGTTTGTTTAGCTCCAAAATATAAAAATAATTTCTTCTTTAATCCAAATTGAAAGATAATTCTTTATATATTGTCAAAAAAATCAAATTTGCTCCATGAAAAATATTACCTGACCCCCCCCCAACAAAAAAGGTAGTGTCCCAGAGTTAGGATTAAGGCAGGGCTCTGTTCTTATCTTTCCAGGAGAGTTAAAGCATCCATTCAAGGAATCCAGGGACAACTGGACAAAGGAAACTTCAGAAGAAAACAGATCAGACACCAAAGAAGACAAGTAGCTCAGTTGATCCAGCCTTGCAGATTTCTTCAAGAGCTGTTTCCTCAAAAGTCTACAACCACAACAATTCAAAATTGCTAAGATTGTTCAGCTCCACAGACTGCTCCAGCCAGAACTCCAGGAAGCGTTGAAATTCAGCTTCTGTCCACAAACTTTTTAGGACATTTAAATAGCTGAGCACAAAAGGACTGAATATCAAATCATTCTATTAACATTGTTAAGCAATTTTCCATTCTTATTTGGACCCCAACCAGGTTTACTATGTCCCAAATCAGCAGGAAGCTATATTAAGAGAGCAACATCACATCCCCAGAAGGTGGGGAGGGTGTTTTGCCCCCTTTGGTCATTTGATGGATAATAGAAAATCTTGTTATTTAGGGGAAGAGATTACAAGCGTTAAATGGTCATGTTAAATAGGTTTTGGAGGTTAGACCCAGGGATGTCTCATTTTTTTTTCTGTATCTTTCTTTCTCTCCTATGTAGGAGTGAGCAGACTTGAGGAAAAATGGGACATAGACATAATATAGGAAAGATCAAGAAAAAAGGACAGATTATTGAATATGCCCTTATTTATTTGTATGTTGATATAAAATTAATATTATATTTGGCTAAATTGGTATTGAGCTTTGTATATTAATTCAAAATTAAGACTCTATTAGACTACATAGGTATTGATATTTGTATATTGATAAAAAATTAAGATTATATTTGGCCACAATGGTATTGACCCTTTATATTGATGCAAAATTAAGATTGTATTGGGCTACATAGGTATTGATTTTGTATATTGATACAAAATTAAGATTATATTTGGCCACACTGATATTGATCTTTGTATATTGATTCAAAAGTAAGGGTAACACTTTTTAAAGGTATTGTATCTATTAATGCTTAAAATTGAAATGTGAAGTTTCAGCCTTTTGCTACCAACTCTCAAAATCTGTTTAGGATAATTAAGAAATGCAAACTAATAGTCATGCAAGCTTGTCATTTTGTTAGGTACTATGAGAGTCTATCACAGTTATTTTCTAAGCTAATCAGAAATCAAGTTGCTAAGAGACAAGCAACATTTGCTTATCTAAATATAAGAGATAGAGAGGGCATCTTCAAACACCTCAAGAGATCTGCAGAATATGGCATTCAAAGATGTTTTCTTAAGATTTTTTGATATCGAGACATGTCAGCTCCTGACAGTGCCCCCTATTCTACTCCAAGTAGAAGATGAGCATCGAAAAATCTCCAGTGGAAGATGGTTGAATTAGTGGCAAGCCTATCTCTTGGCAAGAAAAACCCCTTGGTTCAACTGTAGACAGAATGCTGTCCAAAAAGGACAAAACTTCGAAGCAGGTAAGTCAACAGCCTAGCTCTGCCAAGACAGGGTAGGCAAGTCCTTCATAATTCTTGCTCTACAATCAATGTCTGTCAGAGAAACAGGGTCAAATGGCTGAAGATTGATTCTGTAATGTATGGAGAGAAAATGAGAACTGTCCAGGAAGCCACTGGTATGTCATTTCTTAGTTTTGGAAGCTGCAGGCCCTGCACTTCCTACATAATCAGACATATTTATCCCTCTCAGGTCTCTGAGGTGGTTGAAGAATAGATAGCTAGAGTCTCATAGTTAAATTTTGAGTTGTTTAGGAATAAAAATGGTGTCTGGATCCAAGAAGATGTTTTTAAAATTGTGATGCAAGTTAGTATGAAAGCTGAGATTAGATATAGAACTTGAAACTCATGGAGATGGTTAGATAGTAGAATGTTAAAGTCAGGGGCCAGATGCATATGGACTGGACATTGGGAATGTATGCTAAGCCATATAACTCTCATAATTGTGGCCTATTTATTTCTGTTGTTTTGTATTGTATTTATTGTTATAAGAGAAAGAACCATTTGTTGGACTGAAAGGGGGAGCTGTTGGGGGGAAAACATATACCTTAAACTTAAAAAAAATGGAAGAGGATGTGTGGTTGAGGGGGAAGTGGGTGTGACGGTGGGACTGGAAGGGGGAGTAGGGAGGGGATTGTGATTGAGATGTAACTTGTAGAAATAAAAGATAAATTATATAACAAAATAATTAATAGTAATATAATATTTATATTAAGTCTTTGAGAATTTCATATAAAAAATCTGACTGCTTCATAAGAGCATTTTATCAGTGTTAATTATACTTAAAATGGTCTATATTTAAAAATTACAAAGTAATTTTTTTACTTTTACAAAAATTATTATAAATTCTACAAAAGTTGAGGGTAAGATTTAAGTGACAAATCTTTTTTATTTGCCTACTCTAAGAAAAATTATATCTGTAATAAGTCATGTTATACACAGCAACCACATTTTAACAAAAGGGGTGACAGTGAAGGTTAGAATGGATATTGATTTTCTATTTTTACTTACAATTTTGTATTTTCAAACAAAGTGAAACAACTTTTAAATTATGCAGAAAAAGTTAAGTTCTGCTATAGAACTAGGAGAAAGAATATTGAATCCACATACAGTTGTAATCTCTGACTCTTAAACCTCTTTGGGCCCGGAAACAAGTGTGATTCAGAGAAAAACAAGACTCAAGTACTATCTGAGCTCTTCAGAACTCTAATTAGGTCATCAGGTGGCTCAGCTTTACATCCTATTCTATTACACAACAATAAGAAACAAAAGGTGATGTGTGTCAAGGTGATTACAGAGTGCTCTGGTGAAGTTGTAAGGTATCAGTCAGAGGAAAGGGTGACTATTTCTAACAAAACTGCAATAATAACTGCAGAAGTCACTATCTACGATTTCCTTCTTTCTATCATTACACAAATAACAAAGATAAACTCATGGATTTACTTGGAATGCTAGTGGAGTTTGATGCCTGACATATCTGACAACCAATTATAGAATTTGAGTTGTTGATCCTGAGTTGTAAACTCATTTATTGTTTGATAAATTTTCTTCCCATGTCTATTATCTAAAAAAAAAAAAAAATCACATGCTAATCTCTCCTAACACACACACACACACACACACACACACACAGAGAGAGAGAGAGAGAGAGAGACAGAGACAGAGAGAGACAGAGATAGACAGATTTTGTTATCAATATCATCATCAAAATATGTCTTTATCCTCTTGCTCATCATCTGTATCCTAGAATAACAGGAAAATATAATACAGAATAGCATTACTGAATTCAAGTCCCATTTGGCCTTCTAATTCCAGGGCTATACAGGAAAAAGCCAGAAAATAAAAATAAAGGTTAAAAACTTTATCTTACATTTTAATGCTATGACAAAAGAACAAAAAGATGCATAATAGTACTACTTAAAAAAATTATAGTAGGAAAGAAGAATGAAGAATCGAGTTATCTAATTGCCTCCTCTACAAGAAGGATGGTTGAGCTTTACCCATTCCAAACCATTGCTATTGTGTTATCAAAATAATGCAGTTTGCCTCAGGTGACAGACAGATATCAGCATTAGCACATTTCTTTTTTAGTATTGCTGGTACCTTTAATCTGCCTTTCTGAATTTATTTAATTGCCCTGAATATCCACTTTGAAATTAAGAAACTGAAAACCATAGTTATTTCTTCATTTATAGTAAAGCAATGCCACTTTATATTATTTAATGAGCTAGTGGAAACCTTTAACAAATTGACAGGGGTATGCAGGCAATAACAAAAGTATGTTTTATTACATTAAAAGTTATTAGATTGTCAAAATTAGTAGAACAACTTGGAATTTATCCTAATTGAAATGATGTTCACAGAATTGAGTGTATAAAGCCAAAGCCTGTAACTCTATTGCTACCTTATCAGAATGCTTATCTTTGATCCATCACATTTGTTTTTTCTTATCACCTGAAGGATAGTTGCAGAATGTTTTTCTTGTCCCAAGTCTACTCTAACTGAATAATATTGCGAGAGTTTATTTAGTAAAATTATGTATATTAGTGACTATTATACTATTATATTTTGATATTCTTTAATGATTTAAGTAATACAGATTTGTGTTATTATAACAACTTCTCCTATTCAAAGATCTTTGCTTATAAGATTCAGAGACAAAGAGGTGATTTGGTGAAATTATAGTGGAGGTATTTTGAATGGTGTTTCTGTGGTCCATAGTGGTTCTGTCAATGGAAGTAAGAATGAGAATACAAAGTATTTCGAGATGGGAAAACAATTTGCTTGTGAAGTCTACTTGATTTTCTACTGAGTAACATATTAGCTGCTTTTTCTGTTGCTGTGATAGTAATATACTCTGAAAAAGCAATTTAAAGACCGAAGGGTTTATTTTGATCACAGTTTGAGGATAAAGTCCATCGTGCCCGGGGCATCACAGCAGCATGTTAGTACTTAGCTGCTTTTCTCGGTTTTTATTCAGTCTAGAAGTCCAGTCTAGGGAATGACGTCACCCACACTGAAAATGAGTCTTTTCAACTAAATTAACCTGATCCCGGACAGACTTTTCCAGAGGCTAAGATATTATAAATGATTCCTCAAAGGTATACAAGGAGGGTTGTCTCTTAGGTGATTCTAGATCCTGTCATGTTAATAACCAACACTAATGATCACAAATGAAAATCAGCTTCATTTTTTGACAAAGAGATGATGCATTGAAGTGTTTGTAGTCAATTTGTTCAGAAGCTATGCATATGGTCATCTAGATAAATGGTCACTCCACTGGCTCATAAAACCTTAAACACTTTAAAATCCTGATTTGCTACTTAAAGACATATATCTAGGTCATGAATGAAATGAACCCTATGTGGTTTTAAGAAGAAGAAAAATGTTCCTAACGAATCACAAAAAGCTCTTAAAATCATATCTTGGAGGATCAAGAGTAAGAAATACAGACAGAGAAGCAATGCACTGTAATATACAGTAAGATTGTATTTAAAATCACAGTTATTGTACAATATTTACTTAACAGATACAAATGAATAATACAATATTATAAGAACTGTTAATGAAAACTTTACAGGTACTACTATATTTCCTAAGGAGCACAGGATTGAGTGGGGATACAGAGATTAAATTAGAGTAGCCAATGCTCATCTCTCATGAGTACCAGAGCTAGAGAATTCAAGCAAGGCAATATTGGGTCTCTAATTTTCTGCTAGTCAATGCCGCCACTAATATTGCAGTACAATTCTCTATATTTTGATTTTATCATGAGTAAAATACCATATTGTATTACTTAACATTTTTAATTGATGTGACACAATTCTCAATGAACAGCATATAAAAAGAAGAGCTTAAGAGAAATATGGTCCAACATCATGGTAAAGTAGGGCTCCAAGAATGTGAAGTGGCCAGTCACCTGGTACTATCTGTAAAGAAGAGAAAAAAATAAAGGAAAAAAAATATTAGGCAAAGTTATAAAACTGCAAGGCTTAATCCCTGCTACTTTATTCCTTTTGAGAGGCTGATCATCTGATAACCTCACAAGCATCCCAAATAGCAACAGCAGCTCCAGACCAAAAGTTCAAACACATGAGCCCTATGGAGAACAATGTGCTAACAAAATGTATGCTAGTCATTCTTTTATTTTTTAAGTACAACATAAAAGTACTTCATAAAGTTTATGCATTCCCCAAAGCAATCTATTATAATAAGATGTTTTTCATAATCTCTCATGCTATACCAGATATATCATTGCAAATCATTAGGTATTCTTTATCATTTGTTAAAATAATCTTATGAACTTGAGAGCCCATAATAATCTTCTTTTACAAAAAATAAAAGTATTTTATTTTATTTTTATTTTTTATTTAATTTAATTTTTTTACATGGACACTTGAATACAACTTATTTTATTGGTATAGGCTTTGGTTTATTCATTGATTCTTTTTTAAGTTTTTTATGTTAATTTATTACTTCAGGTTATATCTCCATCACAGTGCCCTCTTTCCACCCCTCTCATTCCCGCCCTCCCACCTTCTACCTCCTATCCCTTCCTTCCTAATCTTCTGTAGTAGAGTGTCCCTACATATCAGTCCCCCACCCCAGTTCAGCAGTCATATGAGGGTGAAGAACATACAGGTTTCTCTTTGTAACCCTGGCTGTCCTGGACTCACTTTGTAGACCAGGCTGGTCTTGAAATCGTAGAGATCCTCCTGCTTCTGCCTCACTGAATTCTGGTATTAAAGCCATGCACCACCACACCTGGCTATTACAGACAGCTGTGAATTGCCATGTGGGTGCTGGGATTTGAAACCAAGGCCTTTGGAAGAATGGCCAGTGCTTTTAACCACTGAGCCATCTCTCCAGCCCCAGTACTTTATTTATTACACCATTTATAGTACAGTTTTAATATAGAACTTAAAATTTTCTAATATATAAACATTAAAGAAAAATAATTGCAAGCTCATGTGTCAATTATTTTGTTACTACCAATAAATTTCAAACTTTCTTAAGTAATTTGTTATTAGCAATATAAACTAAATAAAAATGGCATTATTTTTGTAAAATCTTCAGTACTTTTATTTGCATTCTGACATGTTTCATGAGTACAAGAATATGATGAAAAACAAACAAAACACTGGAAAATATATATATTATATATGTTATGTACATCATATACAGTATATATTATGGCATAGCTGATGAATTATTTTGTCTTTTATGTACTGATATATTTTTAAGCACAAAATGTATAGACAGGCTGTTTTCCCTTTGTGCTGTCCATTTCGTAGTGACATAATATAATATATCACATTGGATAATTAACAAAGAGAAAAGTTTCTAATAGTTTCTGAGATTCAGAAGTCCAAGGTTTTCTTGTTTTGTTCAGATGAGGAGATGGATAAGCATCATATATCTGATAGAGTGGGGGGAAGGGAGAGAGAAAGATATGAGGAAGGGAGAGAGAGAGAGAGATACAAACAGACAGACAGACAAACAGAAAATCAGAGACAGAGATAGACAGAAAGATAGACCCATTGAGAGACAGATATAGATGATAGATACGAGATATTTAGATAGATAGATAGATAGATAGATAGATAGATAGATAGATGTGAGAGAGGGAGAGGCATAAACTACCTGAGACAGAGAGAGCTCTGAACTACCTTTTAAAGAAAGCCCCTCCCAAGACAGAATAATAATAATCTGTTTCTGAGTATAACACTTCTGACTACCCTGCATCTCCACACTTTGTGAATTGGATCTGAATATCTGAACCCATGAACTATAGGGGAAATTAATTAAATTATTACTTAGTATTTATATTATAGTTTTATGGGGTCAGTGGGGTCATTCCTTAACCAGCCTTTTTACATGAGCACACAGAGACCTGATGGATTTCTAACAAGCCTTGGCCTGGATCATACAATCTTAGTCCAACTAAGCTAGCTCATAATTCTATCCCTGAATAAAGCCCCATATAATATACATACATTCCCTTGGACTGCAGTTCTCCACTTATGCCATTGTTCCAGGCCATGCAGAACGATCTTTCATCTATCCCATTGTGTGTCCTTCCTGCTCTTGGCTTTTTCTCTCTCTTCTCCTGGAGCCTTCTTCTACCCATCAACCTCTCTGATTCAGAAATCTGAGCACCTTAGCCCCACCTACCTCTGTCTTTGCCCAATCTCAGACCTCAGCATTTATTTAACCAATCAGAGACAAGCAAGGTAGCACAACATTACTTGACGTTCAAGTAAGTAAGCTTCTGGGAACAGGTTAATTAACATTTAGAAGGCATAACATCACCCCTCAATGAACTCTGACAGACACATTCAAAAACTTTTTTCTGTAAAAAGCTAACACGATTAATCAGCAATATCCAAGAAACTTCCAAATATTACATATCATTGTGATTTCCCTTAGTTACTTTTCTCTCCAAGATGAACTGTACAACTGTCTCTTTTGTTGAAAACACCATGTACTTAAGACAAAGAGTCCCAGCGGCATCAGAACTGGTACTATCTTGGTTGCTATCTTCCTGTAAACTAGCTGCCAGCATACAAGAAGTCAGCATGTAAACTTCCAAATGAAGGAAACAACCAACGTTCCTACTAAACTGTGAAAGTTACACTCCAGAATAACAATGAGCATGGCACTAAATAATCCTAAGGGTGAAATAGTGCCATGCGTACTTTGGTAGTGACAAGCAGCTCTCTAATTGGATTTAAGTCCCACTTAACAAGAGTGATGTATGCCTGGTATAAAAAACCTAGATAACTACTCAATGATAGTGAAATCAGAAATATTGGAGGAGAACCTACAACCATCACTTTACTAAATCAACACAACCCCTATTACATTCTAAGTATTTGGCCTAAGAGATGAGTGGAGTTATTTTTGCATCAAAGGGAGACCTTTACAAAAAAAAAAAAAAAAAAAAAAAAAAACACACAACCAATAAAAGTGCAGAGTTGAGGAACCCAGTCCCAGTGGATATGTTTACAAACAGTATCAGTAACTAGGTGAGGTGAACATTGCAGAAGAGAGGTGAAATGACTGTAAGAACCAGAGGTAGGGAGTTTTCTGTGAAATTATGTTTCCTAAGAATGTCAGAAGACACACCAATAAGTCTCAATACATGACTACCTAAACATGAGGTGAGCAAGCACCAAAACTCAGCTATTCTAAGTTTTCAGGCAAATGGTTTGAACCAGGAAAGTCCATCCTGAGTGAGGTAACACAGACCCCAAAAGTCACGTATGGTATGTACTCACTGATAACAGGATATTAGCCATTAAGTAGAGGATAACCATGCTACAATCCTCAGACCCAAAGAAAATAAATATCAAAGAGGCCCCAAGGTATGATGCTTGAATCCTTCTAAGTAAGGGAATTAAAATAGACATCAGAAGTGGATGGAGAGAGGGAAGTGGACAGGAACCTTACATAACTGCCATATGAGAAGCTCTATGCAGAAGATAATAGAAACAGATTCAGAGACCCAGAGTGAAACATTAGGTGAAACTCGGGGTGCTTTCTTGAAGAGTTAGGGGAAGGTTCAGGGGTCCTGCAGTAGTGAAGGTCACCAAAGAAAGACCTATATATCTAATAAACTCAGAAAGAGTGGGACTCATTGAGACTGAACCACTGACCAAATAACTTGCATGGACTGGTCCTAGGCCCACTATACATATGAAGCTAATGGACTGCTTGGTCCTCAAGTGGATTGCCTAAGAGTTGGACTAGGGACTATCTCAGACTTGGTCTCTGTTGCCTCCATCTTGACTCCATTTTCCTAGTAGATCTGTCTTGTCTTGCCTCAGTAGAAGAGGAGGCACTTAGTCCTGACGCAGTTTGATATACCAAAGCGGGTTGCTAGAGTGGTGGGGAGCATCAAGGGAGAAGTGGGTGGGAGGGTGGGACTGGGAAGAGGGGAGGAAGTGAGGTTTTGATTGAAATATAAAATGAAGAAATAAATTTAAAAATATTATTTACTTATTTTTTAAAAAAATCAAAAAATTGTGCTTTATCTTTTATTTTAGTCTTGCTTCTGTAGTATTTGCATTCATATGTATCAATCTGGTACCTTCATTGATTTTCAATAACTATCAATATACCCAGTTATATTAAATGTCTAAATGTTATAAAAAACAAAATTTCACAATTAGGTAAAATATGGATTATATATCAATTTCTTTTTTTCTAAGTCACCCTGGTTTACATTGAACACCAATTTTTATCTCTCTTTGCGAATTTTGCATATGTATGTTTAATCAAAATCGTCTGCCCCCATTTTCTCCCCTTCAATTCCAACTTTTCTATCCCAACTGCATGTATTCTTTTAAAACACCTCAATTCACTTAGTTCTCTCTGTATGTGCGTAAATATAGGACTATCTGTTGAAGTATGGATAACCTTTAAATGGCAGTATCCGTAAATAAATCTGACTCTTCTCCAATCAACAGGAATGAATTGTCAGCAGCACCTCTGAAAGGGATTAGGCTTCTTGGGCACATCCCTCATCCATACAGGAATTTGAAAATGCTGACTTTATCGTTGTAAGACTTTTGCATGTAATCATGACTGTTATGAATTCATAGGAGCCATTGCTTTGCCATCTAAAGAATATACAGTTTCTTTGAAGACATATACTATCTATGGGTCTCACGAACTTCTTGGTTCCCTTTTAGTGATGATTGCTGAGCCTTGTGGGGGAGAGTTTGTGATATACATAACCATATCTTAGGTGAGCATTCCACAGACTCTTTTCTATGTACATTGGTATTAAACTAATGTTGTGTTTACCACTATGAACTACACAGATTAGTTTATCTAATGAGGCTTAAGAAATGCACTAATCTGTGGATATAAATAATAAAATATAAAAAATAGGAGTCAGTTTATTAATAAAAGCATTTAATAAAATAACGTTAAGTTCTTTCCAGGATCCATAATCAAGCCTGCCATAGACTTTTGACTCAATTAGCAGTATCATGTGTGAGTTCTACTATGTGGTGAGGGCTTTCAATTCAATCAGAAAATATTTTGTTATTTTCATAACAGTCCTACCAGCACTGTGTCAGTAGACATATCTGGACAGTCTAATTGTTATTGTAGCTTACAAGATTCAAATCCAGATAAGTCTGTGAATATTTTTTTCTGATATCATGTATAGTACCTTAAAGAACTTTAAAAATTATTCAGTAGATGAGAAGCTTCCAGGTATGTTCAAGTTAGATTCTCCCGGTCGTATGACTTAAGTGTATGATGTGTTGAGAAATATAGTCTAAACATCAAGTTCTGGAACATAACTGAGTTCAACAGAAATCACCTGTAACGTTTGCTATTGGATTTTTCCTTGACATACTGCCTAATCTACCTTGTTATCCTATTTCCTAGCATATATAAATCGTCTTGCTCCTTTTACTCCATATCACCAATTCCCTAAAAAATTTATTTCCCATGGTCTCTCCTTACTAGTTCTCTACTTTCATGGGTACTCCAATTTAAACATTCAGAGCTACTTTCTACACTGGCGATCAGAACAAAGGAATCTTGTTTTTCTTTGTCTGAATTACTTCAACGATAAAGAGTGTTTTCAGATCCACCAATTATGTGCAATATCCTAATGGGAGAGCAATATGTAGAAGAATGAATCTATACCTTAGCAATTCTTCCCCTGAGCAAAACAACAAGTTGGATCAATGACCTGAACCTAAGACTTGATACCCTGACATCATTAGAGAAAAAAAGTAGGGAAGATGCTTTAACTTATAGGCAAAGGAATTTTTTTTTCTCAACAAGACCCTAGTAGTAAAGATGCTGAAACAAGTTCATGATTTTGACCAGGAATGAGAGGATATCACAGGAGGAGTTGGAATGTAGAAAAGGTCATATAGAAATGATGTAAAACATTAACACTCATGAATGAAATTATCAAATAGCAAGTAAAAAACAAACTAACAAAAAATATGAAAATGACATTTTTCTCAAAAAGTACCACAATACTAAAATACTTTAATATAGAAAATGACAATATTAAACACATAAAGAAGCAATCCATAGAATTAGCAAAAATATTTGACAGCCTTACAACTGCTATAAGCTCATTGTTTTAGCACTACAATAAACCAAAATTTAGAGACAATTTTTCACTTGCAAAGACATGTTTGAATAATTTTGAACATTATATCTGAAGTCATCTGCACATATAAAGATGTAATAGTAATGTGAAGGAGAGAAGATCCAGAGAATCATCCTTTTTCCTGGAACAAAAATACATGAAAAAAAAAAAAACCTTAAAACTATGATCATGCTTTCTTTTCTATATGCCTCCAAAGTTTACTTTAAAGAAATTCAACTAATTAATTGCTCTAAGGCATTATAAAGTATACCTACAAATTTATGTCTCACTCACATTGTGTATGGGACCATGAAATATTCTTAGCTTCATTTTCTATTTTTCCTACACAAGCTGTACTTCAGTCCCGTTAAATTCCACATTCCTATTAGCTTCATTTTCTATTCTTTATATGCAAGCTATGCTACAGTCTTATTAATCTTAAAAATTCTCTATACATGCACCACATCACATCCACACACCCTGTCAATTCAAGAGGACAATTATCCCTGGTATATTCCATCAGTTATCTGGTAATCTTATAAATGTTTTAGAGAAAAAAAAAAGTTTCTTGTAGCACATTTTCTGTTTAGTAGTGTACAATAGACTTTGTTCATGACACTCTGTTGTTTTTAAAATTTTTTTTCAGCGATAGTAAATTACATAGATCTATCCGCAAGTCCACTAATGCTTTCTGGAATTTGTCACATCTACTGAAAAACAACAAAATTATCAAAGGCATTCTTTATCTTCTTAACTTTAATATCTAACATTTCATTTTGTTCATTTTTTTCAGAATTTCTTTCTGCTTATATTACCATATGTTTTACATATTATCTGCATGTACATTACAAATATCAGTATAATAATCATAGCTATTTTAAGTTCTTGCTCTGTAATCACAATGCTGTCATATCTAAGTCTGGTTTTCATGATTGCTAAGTCTCTACTGTCTGTGTTCGCTTACATTTTGTCTTGCTTTGTAATTTATTTTTTGGGGAGAAATCTAGGTCAAATAAGTACAACTTTAAAATAGAATTTCGTGGTAGTAACTAAAAATGAATCAACATTTAATATCTATTGCTACTGTAATACCCAAAGATATTATGGTCTGCCGATATCCTTGGTTGTCTTTTATCACTCCGTAGACTTCAATATGGAAAGTTATTCAGCAAGAGTAAATTATTCTATCTCACTTCTTATTTTTTAATGATACTCAGCTTTACTGAATTATATCCCTGGTATTTTTATGGCAAACTATGAGATGATGAAACTGTTCATTTGAAATACTTGTCTTACATACCTTAGTTGGAGAGGGAGTTTGGAGAACATGAAGGGCTACAATTCTCTACATCAGGATAATGTTTCTTATTCTTTTGTGCTCTGGTAAAGCTATTTTCTTTACAGTATGAACATTTGTGACTAAGAAGACTCTGAGTCGGGGTTAGCTCACTCAGGATGAGCTTTTCTAGTTCCATCCATTTGGCTGAAAATTGCAGGATTTCCTTGTTTCTTATACTTGAGTAGTATTCCTTTGTGTAAATGTACCACAGTTTTTGTATCCATATGCCAGTTGAGGGACATCTGGGTGTTTCCAGTTTGTAGCTATTACAAATAAGGCTGCTATAAGAGAGATAAAGAGATGTCCTGGTGGTTTGGTGAGGAATCATTAGGATGTATACCCAGAAGTGGTATTTCTGGGTCTTGAGGTAGAGCTATTCCAACTTCTAAGATATCACCAGCCTGGTTTCCATAGTGGTTGTAGAAGTTTGCACTCCCACCAGCAATAGAGGTATGTTTCCCCTTTTTCCACAACCTCGCCAACATGTGCTGCCATGTGAGTTTTTGATCTTAGCCATTCTGACATGTGTGAGATGGAATCTCAGAGTTGTCTTGAGTTGCATTCTCTGATGATTAAGGATGTTGAGCATTTCCTCAAGTGTCTCTTGGCCATTAGAGATTCCTCCTTTGTGAATTTTCGGTTTAGCTCTGTTCCACAATTTTTGATTGGATTATTTGGTTGGAAGGAATATTTTATTAACAAACAACGCCAGCTGCTTTAGTATCTCACAAGTTAAAGGAATCTTACATAAGGAAATATATTAATTCTGTCTTCTGGTTGACTCAATAGAAATTAGCTTGAAAGCAACGGAACCACACTTGAACTGGCAATGAGTGAGCTCATATATGTGGGGCTGGAGATCAAAGATAAAACAAATTCCAGGTCTCATGGGGGTTTAAGATAGAAAGGTGTTCTTTACTGAAAACATGCCTAGAACACGTCATTTATATTACATCTTGCCTCTTTTTTATTTAAAGTTTATCTATTAATTCAGGAAACATATCCATCACAGTGCCCTCTTTCCATCCCTGCCAGACCTGCCCTCCAACCCTCTACCCTATATCCCTTCCATCCCACTCATCTGAAGTAGAGTGTCCCTACATATCAGTCCCCTAACCCAGTTCAGCAGTCAAATGAGGGCCAAGAGCCTCCTCATACACTGAGGGCCTACAAGTAAGCACCACTAGGGCAAAGTGTCTGATTGACCGAAACAAAGTCTATGTTCATGTTCCCTTTGATGCATTTGTTGTAGTATAGTTATCCTGTACTATATGGCTAAAATCCAATTATAAGTGAATAGATGCCTTGTGCATCCTTCTGAGTCTTGGTTAGCTTACTCAGGATGAGCATCTACAGTTCTATCCATTTGGCTGCAAATTGCATGATTTCATTGTTTCTAATGGCTGAGTAGTATTCCATTGTGTACATGTACCACAGTTTTTGTTTTTTAATCCATTCCTCGGTTGAGGGACATCTGAGATGTTTCCAGGTTGTAATTATTACAAATAAGGTTACTATGAGCATAGATGAGGAAACTTCCTTGTGATTTTGTGAGGAATCATTTGGATGTGTACCCAGCAGTGGTATGGCTGGGTCTTGATGCAGAGCTAGTCTAAGATTTCTAAGATACTGCCAGACTGATTTCCATAGTGGTTGATTAAGCTTGCACTCCCACCAGCAATGGAGGAGTATTCCCGTTTCTCGACAACCTCAACAGTATATGCTGTCATTTGAGTTTTTGATCTTACCCATTCTCACAGGTGTGAAATAGAATCTCAGAGTTGTCCTGAGTTGCATTTCTCTGATGATTAATGATGCTAAGCATTTATTCAAGTGTCTCTAATTCATTGGGGATTCCTCCTTTCTCTCTTTAGCACTGTTCCCAATTTTTTAATGCTTATTTGTTACTTAGGGTTACATCTCTATCACAGCACCTTCCTTCAACCTCTTCCATTCCCATCCTCCCACCCTCTACCCCCTATCCCTTCCATCCCAATCCTTCAGAGTGGAGTGTGCCTATATATCATTCCCTACCCCTGTTCAGTATTCATATGAAGGCCAAAAGCCTCCTCATACACTGAGGGCCTACAAGGCATCCACACTAGGGAAAAGTGCCTCATTGACAGGTAACAAATTCTATGTTCTTGTTCTCTTGGGTGCGTTGGCTGTAGTATAGTTATTCTGTACTATATGGCTAAAATCCGATTATAAGTGAATAGATGCCATGTGTGTCCTCTGAGTATGGACTAGCTCACTCAGAATAAGCTTCTCTAGTTCCCCATTTTTTATGTTTATTTATTACTTCAAGTTACGTCTACATCACAGTACCCTCTTTCCACATCTTCCAGTCCTGCCCTCCCACCCACTACCCCCTTTCACTTCCATCCCACTCCTCTGGAGTGGAGTTTCCCTAATTAGTTCAGCAGTCATATGAGGGCCAAGAGCCTCCTCATACACTGGGGGCCTACAAGGCAGCAACACTAGGGCAAAGTGTCTCATGGACAGGTAAAAGAGTCTATGTTCCTATTCCCTTTGGTGCATTGGCTGTAGCATAGTTATCCTGTACTATATGGCCAAAATCCTAATAAAAGTGAATAGATGCCATGTGCATTCTTCTGAGTCTGGGTTAATTCACTCAGGATGAGCTTCTCTATTTCCATCCATTTTGCTGCAAATTGCATGATTTCGTTGTTTCTGATGGCTGAGTAGTATTCCATTGGGTAGATGTACCACAGTTTTTTCATCCATTCCTCCCTCAGTTGAGGGACATCAGGGTTATTTCCAGTGTCTAGCTATTACAAATAAGGCTGCTATAAGCATAGATAATGAGATGTCCTTGTGGTTTGGTGAGAAATCTTTTGGATGTATGCCCAGAAGTGGTATGGCTGGGAATTGGGGTAGAGCTATTTCCAGATTTCTAAGATAGCTATAGACTGATTTCCATACTGGTTGTACAAGTTTGTACTCCTACCAGCAATGGAGGAGTGTTCCTTTTTCTCCAAAACCTCTCCAGCTAGTCCTATCATTTGAGCTTTTGATCTTAGTCATTCTGAGAGGTGGGAGATGGAACCTCAGAGTCATCTTGAGTGGCATGTCTCTGATGATTAAGATGCTGAGCATTTTTAAGTGTCTCTCAGCCATTAGGTATTTCTCCTTTGTGAATTGTCTGTTTAGCTCTGTTCCCCATTTTTTGATTGGATTATTTGGTTTCTTGGTATTTAATTTTTTGAGTTCTTTGTAAAATTTGGATATTAGCCCTCTGTCAGTTGTGTGATTGGTGAAGATCTTTTCCTAATCTGTAGATTGCCATTTTGTTAGAATGACAGTGTCTTTTGCCTTACAGAAGCTTTTCATTTTCATGAGGTCCCATTTATTGATTGTTGATCTTAAAGCCTGAACTGCTGTTGTTCTGTTCAGGAAGTTTTCAGCAGTGCAGATGAGTCTGAGGGTTTTATCCACTTTCTCTTCTAAAAATTTAGTGTGTCAGGTCTTATGTTAAGGTCTTTGATTAACTTGGATCAAAGTTTTGATCAAACTTGAAAAGTTTTGGGCAAGGTGATAAGTATGGGTCTAATTTCATGTTTTTACTTGTTGACATCCAGTTAGACCAGCGCCATTTGTTGAAGATGCTGTCCTTCTTCCATTGTACGGTTTTGGATTCTTTGTCAAAAACCGTATGTGTGTGGGTTCATTTCTTGGTCTTCAATTTGATTCCACTGATCCACTGGTCTGTTTCTGTACCAGTACCATGCTGTTTTTATTACTATTGCTCTGTAGTACAGCTTGAAATCTGGGTTGGTGATGTCTCCAGTTGTTTTTTTTTTGTTTTTGTTTTTGTTTTTGTTTTCTTTCTATACAGGATTGATTTAACTATTATGGGTTTTTTGCTATTCCATATGAAGTTGAGAATTACTTTTTGAAGATCTATAAAGGATTGTGGTGGTATTTTGATAGAAATTGCATTGAATCTGTATATTGGTTTTGGCAGGATGTCCATTTTTATTATGTTGATCTTACCTATCCATGAGCATGGGAGATCTTTCCATCTTCTGATGTCCTCTTCAATTTCTTTCTTCCAGGACTTGAAGTTCTTGTCATACAGGTCTTTCCCTTGCTTGGTTAGAGTTACCCCTAGGTATTTTATATTGTTTGTGGCTATTGTGAAGGGTGTTGTTTCCCTAATTCTTTTGAAACCCATTTATTTTTTTGTATAAAGAAGTGCTTCTGATTTTTTTTGAATATATTTGTATCCAGCCACCTTGCTGAAGGTATTTATCTGCTGTAACAGTTCTCTGGTAGAATTTTTGGTTTTGCTTGTGTATACTGTCATATCATCTGCAAATAGCGATAATTTGACTTCTTTGTTTCCAATTTGTATCCCTCTGATCCTCTTAATTGTATTATTGCTCTAGAAGAACTTTCAGTACTATGTTGAAGAGTTATGGCAATAGTGGGCATCATGCCTGAGTTTAGAGGAAATGCTTTAAGTTTCTTTCCATTTAATTTGTCGCTGGTGACTGGCTTGCTGTATATCACCTTTGTTTATTTCTATGTATGGTCCTTGTATGCCCATTCTCTCCATTTTAGCATGATTGGGTGTTGGATTTTGTCAAATGCTTTTTCAGCATCTAGCAAGATGATCATGTGGTTTTTTTCTTTCATCTTGTTTATGTGGCAAATTATGTTGATAGTTTTCATATGTTGAACCATCCCTGCATTTGTTGGATGAAGCCTACTTGATCATGGTGTATGATACTTTTGATGTGTTCTTGGATTCAATTTGCCAGTATTTTATTAAGTATTTTTGCATCTATGTTCATGAGGGACATTGGTCTGAATTTCTCTTTCTTTGTTGGCTCTTTGTGTGGTTTAGGAATCATGACTGTGGCTACATAGAATGAGGTTGGCAGGGTTCCTTCTGTTTTTTTTTTTTTTATGGAAGAGACTGAAGAGTATTGGTATTAGCTCTTCTTTGAATGTCTGGTAGAATTCTGTGCTTAAACCATCTGACCCTAGGCATTTTTGATTGAGAGATTTTTAATGACTGTTTCTATTTCCTTAGGGGTTATAGGGCTGTTTAATCTGTTAAGCTGATTTGATTTAACTTTAGTAGGAGGAATCTATCAAGAAAATTGTTCATTTTGCTTAGGTTTCCAAATTTGGTGGAGTACAGATTTTTAAAGTAGGACCTAAAGATTCTCTGCATTTACTCTATGTCTGTTGTTATTTCTCCCTTTTCATTTCTGATTTTGTTGATTTGGGTTTTTTCTCTCTGCCTTTTAGCTAATTTGGCTGAGGGTTTGTCTATTGTGTTGATTTTCTCAAAGAACCAACTCTTGCTTTCATTGATTCTTTGAATTGTTCTTTTTGTTTCTAAGTTGTTGATTTCAGCCATAAATTTGATGATTTTCCTGCCTTCTGCTCCTCTTGGGAGTGTTTGCTTCTTTTTTTTTCCATTTCTTCCAGTTCTGCTGTTAATTCGCTAATATGAGCTGTCACAATTTTCCTTTTGTAGGCACTTACTGCTATGACGTTTCCTTGTAGCATTGCTTTCAATGTGTTCCATAGGTTTGGGTATGTTGTGCCTTCATTGTTATTGGATTTTAAGAAATCTTTGATTTCCTTCTTTATTTCTTCTCTGACCTAGTGGTCATTCAGTAGCAAATTGTTCAATTTCCATGAATGTGTAGGCCTTCTATTATTTCTGTTGTTGTTGAAGTCCAGCTTTATTCCATGGTGGTCTCATAAGATGCCAGAGGTTATTTCAACTTTCTTGTGAGGCTTGCTTTGTGTCCAACTCTATGGTCAATTTTGGAGGAAGTGCCATGTGGTGCTAAAAATAAGGTGCATCCTTTTGTGTTTTGCTGAAATGTAGATATCTGTTAGATCCATTTCATGACCTCTGTAGGTGAACTGGTGGGAGGCTAATATGTAAGTACACCTCATTCTGAGTAGTGGGGGAGGCAGGAGAGTATGGGAGACTGGGACTGGGAAGGGTGGAAAAAGTGTATTGTGATGGAGATGCAACTTGAAGTAATAAACATTAAAAAAAAAGACTCTGAACTTTTCCTTCTTCTTAAACTTGTAGGGTCATAAGAAGATCTGTAAAAACTCCAAGCTTGATAGTCTGGCAGAAGATAAGGATATGCGATCTCAACGTTTTCTATTTCTAAACTTAGAAAAGACACTACTTATAGAAATATGTGTTGCTGTCATTCAAGTGTCCATGCTGCTAACTGATTTGGCTCAGAGAAGAGAATCTTAGATGATAAGTGCTATTGAATGTGCCAGTACCCTTAATTTTAAGTTAAGATTTTTCTGTACAGCATTTGTTTTCTGATGAATTCTAGAGGATATATTTTTTTTCCATTTCCTCATGTCTATTCCTCCTTCCCTGTCTTTCTTTGTGTTCACCCAGCTCCCTTTGTTGTAGATTAAGGTGACAGTGGCCAACCTCTTCCTATGTTGGAGTAGACACTGAAAACCAAAATATCTTCTAGTGTATCCTATTCCCACGGAATACAAAAGAATCAACAGCTTCTACTAGAGTTCAAACCAAGGAATTCTCCCTTAACAGAATTTATCTTACATTATAAATGTTTATAAAATACGAAAATTTTTGCATAAGGAAATGGACTGATAAATTTCAAGCACAGGTTACTTTTTCAGATTGTTATTGATTGAGAGTTAGTGTGATTGTGAAAATTTAGTGAAGACACTGAGATAAAAAGCAGTGTGAAGGCTTCACAAAAAAATTCATGACTTCTAACATACATTGGGTAATCCTGGCAAGGGATGCTGAATGTGGACTAGAAAAGACATTTTTCATGATTGGTTCCTGCATTTATCTGACTTTTTAAATTTGCTTGTGTTTCTACAACTGGTCATTTGAAGCAGAGGTTATGGTTTAGCTTTCTGGAGACACTTCTGTGGAGAACCTTTAGAGCAATCCTTTCCCTTGTTTATATTGTGATCATTGTTCATTTTCATGTTTGGCCTCCTAATAATGCCCCCATCTCCTTAAGGACATGGTATATATATATATATATATATATATATGTACATATGCAAAGATAGATAGCTAGATAGAGATATATGATTTCATATCTAAATCAAAGTTCATAAATGTCCAGCATAGATCTGTAGAAAGCAAAAATTAATTATAGTTGAATTCAACTTTATTGCCATAATGACTACAGGAGTTCTTAAATTAAAGTGAATATGCCAATTTCTTTCATAGTAAGAAGATAGGGATCATAAAATTTGATGCCTTGCATTAAGTTTATATATTTTAAGTGCTCAAATACTTAATCATATTTTTGGTTTTTATTGAATTATGCTTTGATTTTAATGGGAGGTGTAATTATTACAAATATAAACCTACGTGTGGCATGATCCACGTTTACATTCAGTCACTTTATTTAAATTGTATGCATGATTTTATGTTTTTTTTAACATTTATTTATTTCTTCAAGTTGCATCTCAGTAAAATCACCTCCCTCCTCCCTGTCCCAGCCCCTGCCTCCTACCCTGTTCCTCCTTTACCCTCCTATATGCTTTGTTGTTGTTGTTTAATTTAAGGTGTATCTTTTTTCTCCCCCCAACATTTCCCACTTTTAGTACAATAACAGGCTCTTTCTCTGCCTGGACAGCCCCTACTTTCTCTCAATAAATTACAGCATCTATCTTTTAATGGGCATGGGAAAAGGATGCTGAGAATGGGAGAAATCATTTTCCTCATGAGAGTACACACACTGCTTGATTATTCAATAACAAGTAGTCAGTCTTGAAAACACATATAAATAACATTATAGACACTGAACTTATGTTATTTAGGGATTCACAAATAGACATACAGACAAACACACACACACTCACACACACACACACACACACACACACACACAGATATGCATGCATGTAACAACAATTAATAAAAATAATGCCATGAATAAAAACAGAGCAAGGAGACGTATATGGAAGGATTTTGAGGGAGAAAAGGTAAAGGAGGAAGTCAAAACCATTCTTTTAAAATCCAAAAATTAAAAAATAAATGAAAATGAATAATATCATATATGTAGATGAATAATATGCATTCCCTAAACCTGATTCACAATTTGATGAGATTTACAGTACTTAGAAGATAACATATGTGTGCAAGTTTGTGAGGATATGTCCATAGAGTTGTAACTAAATATGAAAAACTCACTTTGAATGTGGTTAGCAATAACGTGTGGGCTAGGGTCCATTTTGAAAAAAAGGGAAATGGATTGAATCCAAGCATTCATCTCTTTCCCTACCAAGAATATGATCTGTTTAGAAGTCTCAAATTTCTGCCAATACATTCTGTGTTTTGAATTGCTTTTGTCAGATATTTTACAGTATCTGTGATAAAATAACTAATAGTAATAGTGTAGCTATAACTACAACTGTGGTTTTCTATTCATGCTTACTCAAAGGTTGCATATAAATAAAACATATGCCTAAAAATAAATAACCAGCTACCTGGATTTACAGAGGGAAAGAAGTTGAATTGGAACTTGGGATGCATCTATTTCTTTTTTCTGATCTTTTTATAAATATGAAAATGTTAGCACTTATGTAGTGAAGTCAGTACAACTGTCCTATCTGTGTCCTTGGATAAATACAAGACACTGAGTAAATTATTCTGGAGGAAGAATAATCCAAGATATGCTGTATAAATGTCTATTATTTGCTCAACTTCTTTATTTTCATTATAGGGGAATAAGATGGTAACTATTATAAGGAATTTATTTGATTACTTTAAAGTCGGATTTATGATGTTCTCTTCAGAATATGCTGTACTCCAATTGGAAAACAAAAATCAACAGGAAAAATAACCCCTACACATCTGAAGAACAATATTGAGAAAAAAGATAAGCTAGAACTTACAAATAAAAGCAAATGAAAGATAATTTAAAAAGCAAATGAGCTAACAATGACATTATTATAGACGAATATTTAAAATAAGAGCAATGCATATAACATACTCATCAAAATTCTTATCAATGTTGCTTTTATATAAAAGATATTTTATATGCTAATACAGGCAGCTGATTTTTGAAAGCCAAGTCAGGAACTTATTTCTGGATTTATTCCTCTCTTCAACTCCAGTGAATATTAAATATATTTTTTTCTTTTATTTACCAGGAAACAAATTTACCACTAGGAAACACAAAAATTTTCTCTACACTTTGGTTGAATAATTATTATTTCTTTATAGTAATGTTAGAAAGACATTTTGATTTGCTTCTTTTTTGGCCAGTGTAATGAGCGATCAAATATTAAAATTCTCACTCTGGTTCACAAGAAAGTTAATTTAAATACTAAATTATTGTTTTCAATCTAAGTGAAAAAATTTTGTCTAAACTTGAACAATGAAATTATCTTGACCTCTTTTGAGAAGAAATATTGACTCCAAACTCCCTAAACAGTAACTTTTGAACTAAATTACTGTTCATATAATTATAATAATTTGATGTTTCTACTAATAGTTTTTTATAACAGCAGCATATTTGACCTTTTAAAATGTCAGAAATAATATTTAATATTAATATGCTTCTCAGCCACTTTAAACACTCAGGTAATATTTAATATTAAAATAATAATCTTGGTATTTGTGCTCAAAATGTCATCATATATTGCTTGAAGGATGATTCAATATATCTCTAAAATTGATGAATTCAAATATTTCTTCCATAAAGTGGTTGAGAAACTGAAATTGATAAAAACAATGTATTTTGTAGAACTCATGTACCATCTATTCAAGACAAAGTGAAAGAGGCAATGAAGCCCATTTATGTTGAGTTCATTTTTATTTTTTAATGAACATTGGTTTATAAACAAGAATAGTTGAAAAGAAAAACCTATATTTTGATGTTACTCCAGTCTCTGAGCAAAAGTTACAAAGTAACTTTCAAATAATATAGCTTATGACAATTTATTTGGCCAATATTTCCAATTATTTTTGCTTTCATAGCAATGATGTATCTATATTGTGTTTCTTCATTAAATATTATTATAACTCCGAGTAATACAAGTTAAAACAACTTAATTTAATACTACTTTGCATAGATGTATGTCTTTATATAATTAGAAAAACTTAGACTTGTTCTATAATATATGTGAGTGTTTTGCCTCCATGTTTGTATGTCTACCACATATGCATGGTACCATTGGGGGTCAGAAGTGGATGTTAGATACCATGGACTGGAGAATTAGGTTGCTATTGGCCACCTAGTATATTCTGGGAACAGAAACCAGATTGTTTGTAAGGGAACAGATGCTCATAACTACTGAGAAAACTCTACAGCACATTGTTGTTAAATCATTTACACAACAATCCTGTAAAAAAACTTTCTCATACATTGATGTTTAAGCTGCTGGTTTTCCTCTCTTTTTCTTTATTTGTTTTTGAAGAAAACTAAGTTTTATTCTGGCTACTACTATAAATATGACACCAGGCAGCATCTATTTGACATTTAAAGGTTTCTTACAATGTAATGTTGAGTAGGTATATTACCCACAATTGCTCTAAAAAGGATTTTGAAAATGTGAATAGATTCATAATCAGCACTTGCTGTAAAGCTTGACACATTATTGTTGTTATACAGGAAAAAAAGAAAACACATAAAAAAAATCATGAAGCGGTTTTGATAATTTGTGAAATTTTAGCTAGAAATGAAAAATAGGTAGGGATTTGTAAATCGTCCTAAGATAGAGACTCTATCATTCAGACAACATAGTATGCTTGTTATCCAGAGAGACAAGAAGTGTGTGGAATGGTCCACTGATGCAGGCCTCACTATACTGGTCTTCACTAGTAGACTGTCCTGTGTATATAGTGTTTCACTTTCATATATAGAAATAAGCATGACAGAAATGAGAGTAGGAGTAAATGGTAATATCTAATGTTTTAAATAGAAGTATAAATGGTTTAAGTTACTATGTCAGAAATTCAGATGAATAATTTGTCCACAATAAGAGCATTGCTGGATCACTAGGATGTTAATATCCCTAGTAATTTTCCCTGTCCTGTGTTTTAACTCAATGAGAACTTACAGAATTGTGAGTTTCAAAGATTGATGGAACCGAAGTTTTATTAAAATATGAACATAAATTATGTTGAACTCTGAGAATTAGACAAAATCAATCAGGATGACTATACATGTTATGCAAGAAACATGGTGAGAAGAATAAACATTGGATTGAAAGTACTAAGTCTAATTATAGTCTAATTATGTAGAACAATTGAAGGAAATTTAAAAATAAAAGAAGTTGTTGTAGATTGGGCTACTTTTGTTTGAGATTGTCAGATATACCACTACTATTTTATTTTGGTGCAACTTTTGAATGATTAAAAAGTGCTTAAATTAAAAGATAATACAATATAAGACAATCAGGAAAAGAAATTCAAGAACTTGAAGAAATAAAAAATAAATTATTAAAAAAAATAAGTTTAGAGCTGAGACCATAATTAGGTCACTTACTCCTGCTTTTACCTGTAAGTTTATGTATTTTTTTCAAATATATCACTACTTAGATATCTAATAGAAGTGTCATTACCAGATGTTAGATATTTCAGAAATTAAAGCAGAAGTCTGTAGGATAATTCTACATTTGTAAAAATACAGTAATAAGGCAACATTTATTTTTGGAATTGTAGGCAATTTGAATAATTTGGGGGGTCTGTGTCCCATTGAACATTAGTATCCAGACTGTTTTGTTAAATCTTTGACATTTAGCCCCAAGTTTCCCTTAATTTACAGATTTCACTCCATTCCCTGCCCTTTGTTTATGGAAAAAAATTTGTTTCAACTCTCCCAAAATAACTATGTACACTTACAAGGGAAGACAAATATGGGAATATTTCATGTTCACTATAACAAGATTTGTGTCTAAATTGTTGCAAACACTTCTCAATATGTTGAATTTTGAAGAAAAGCTGTAAAAAGTATCAGCTTTCTGGTTTTTGGTTTTTTAATTTTGTTTTTGTTTTGTGTTGTTTCTTTTGGGGGGGAAATGCACTTGTGCCAATTGGAAGACAAGGGAGAGTTATTAGTTCAGCATGCTGACTAGTGGTGTTAGCATGGAGAACCTATGCCTCAACCACCTCATTATCTAATATTATGGAATAGCAGGGTTTTGGCACCCTCGTGTACAAAGGAGCTATGGTCTGTGCACCAGGTATAGATGGACCGAGGCAAAGTCCCCTACTGTATGTTACAAGGGAGGTTAATTGTTCATCAAAACATAATTCTAGTACGTAATTCCTCCAGTTTTCTCCCTCTCAACCCTCCCACCACCTGAAACACTTTGCTACACTTAAATTCACATCTTCTTTTTAGTTAACTGCTAATACTAAATATACATGAATAAATATATATCAACCACCCAATCAAGTATTTTAGTATTACTTTTATGTATATAATTTCAGAGTTGTATAAGAGAATACCATGAACATGTCAAACTGGATGAGGAAGAGCCTGTGAGGCTTCAAAGATACACAAAGAACTACAGAATACTGGGTAAAGCTGATAGGAGGAGAAGAGGCCCTTCTCAGAGAAAAGCTCATGAATTGGTTGTCAAGCACCAAACAGTCATCCCTGAAAACATACATACAAATAACTTTACAAGGATTCAAGGGATTCAGGATTCAAAAAGTCAAATGACAGCACATGCTGGTCAGGCTGTGGAGAAAGGGGAACACTTCTCCATTGCTGGAAGGAGTGTAAACATGTGCAACCACTATGGAAATCAGTGTGGTAATATCTTAGAAAACTTGAATAGCTCTACCTCAAGACTTAGCCTTACCACTTCTGGGTATATAATTCAAATGATTCCTTACCAATCCACAAGGACACCTCTTCATCTATGTTAATAGCAACTCTATTTGTAATAGCTAGAAACTGGAAACAACCCAGATGTCCCAAAACTGAAGAATGGGTAAAAAATTCTGTGGTACATTTATACCATGGAATACTAATCAGCTATCAGAAACAAGGAAATCATGCAATTTGCAGCCAAATAGATGGAACTAAAAAAACCTCATATTGAGTGAGCTAATCCAGACTCAGAAAGATGTACATGGTATCTAATCACTTATAATTGGATTTTAGCCATGTAGTACAGGATAACGAGCACAACAAAAGGAACAGGAATATAGATCTTCTTACCTGTTAGTGAGACAATTTGCCCTAATAGAGTTGCCACATAGGCCCCAGTGCAAGAGGAAGCTCTTAACACACATTTGACTGTTGAACTGAGGGGGGGCTGATATGTAGGGGCAACCCACTCTGGAGGAATAGGATAAGAGGGAGAGGGAGAAGGGGGGGGGGGGGGGGAACCAGAAAGGGTGGAGTGAGGGGACTGTGATGGCGATGCAACTTCAAGTAATAAAACAAACAAACAAACAAAAATGTTTCTGTATATATGCAAGCAATAACAATTGTGAAAAATGAGGGCATTAACTTGAAGGAGAGTTGAAAGTGGTATATGAGTGGATTTGACAGGAGGTAAGGAAAAGGAGCAGCTTAATTAAATATAATCTCAAAAACAGAGAAATAAAAGAATACAGTAGAATTTTTGTTAAAACACTAAACATCAAAATGAAATAATCTAATGTAAAATTTTGGTATAAATAGTAGAATGGCATAAGGAAGTTTCCTCATCTATGTTCATAGCAGCCTTATTTGTAATAGCTAGAAACTGGAAACAACCCAGATGTCCCTCAACCGAAGAATGGGTTAAAAAAAACTGTGGTACATTTACACAATGGAATATTATTCAGCTATCAGGAGCAATGAAATTATGCAATTTGCAGCCAAATGGATGGAACTAGAAAAGCTCATCCTGAGTGAGCTAGCCAAGACTCAGAAGGACGAATATTGCATCTATTCACTAATAGTAGGATTTTAGCTATATAGTAGAGGATATCGATAATACAACCAACGCACCAAAGGGAACATGGACATAGACTTTTTATATTTTATTCTTTTATTTTTATTTTTATTCGTTTTTATCTGTTTGTCGGCTTATTTGTTTGTTTGGTGTTTTAATTCTCTCTCCCTGGCAATGAGACACTTTTCATGGTGGTACTGCCTCGTAGACCCGCAATGAATGAGGAAGCTCTTGGCCCTCATATGAACTCTGAACTTAGGTGAGGGACTATTATATGGGGACACCCTACTCCAGAGAAGTGGGATGGAAGGATCATGGGATAAAGAAAAAAATGAAATATGAAGTTTCGGCCTTTGTCTACTAATTGTCATAAACTTTTTAGGATAATTAAGAAATGTAAACTAATAGTCATGCAAGCCTGTCATTTTGTTAGGTGCTATGACAGTCTACTATATTTATTTTCTAAGCTAATCAGAAATCAAGTTGCAAAGAAATAAGCAACATTTGCTTATCCTAATATAAAAGATAGATAGGGCCTCTTCAAAAACCTCAAGAGATCTGCAGAATATGGCATTCAAAGATGTTTTCTTAACTTTAGATTTTTTGATATTGAGACATGGCAACTCCTGACAGCACCCCCATTCTACTCCAAGTAGAAGATGAGCATCGAAGAATCTCCAGTGGGAGATGACTGAATTAGTGGCAAGCCGAAAAAAACCCTTGCTCCAACTGTTGACAGAATGCTGTCCAAAAAGGACAAAAATTGGAAGCAAGTAAGTTGACCACCTAGCTCTGCCAAGACAGGGTAGGCAAGTCCTTCATAATTCCTGCTCTACAACCAATGTCTGTCAGAGAAATGGGGCCAAACTACTGAAGATCGATGCTGAAGATATATGGAGAGAAAATGGGAACTGTCAAGGTAGCCACTGGTATGTCATTTCTTAGTTTTGGAAGCTGCAGGCCCTGCACTTCCTATATAATCAGACATATTTATCCCTTTCAGGTCTCTGAGGTGGTTGAAGAATAGATAACTAGAGCTCATAATTAAATTTTGAGTTGTTTAGGAATCAAGAAGGTGCCCTGGATCTAAGAAGATGTTTCTAAAATTGTGATGCAAGTTAGTATGAAAACTGAGTTAGATATAGAACTTTAAACTCATGGAGATGGTTAGATAGTAGAACATTAAAGTCAGGTGCCAAATACATATGGACTGGACAATGGGAATATATGCTAATCCATATAACTTTTATAATTGTGGCCTTATTACCTCTCTTGTTGTGAATTGTATTTATTATTATAAGAGAAAGAGCCATTTATTGAACTGAAAGGGGGAGCTGTGGGTGGAAAAAGATATATCTTAAACTTAAAAAAAAAAGGATGGGGATGGGTGGGTTGAGGCGGAAGAGGGTGGGAGGATGGGACTGGAGGGGGGAGTAGGGAGGGGATTGTGGCTGAGATGTAACTTGAAGAAAAAATAATTAATTAATTAATTAAATAAAAAAGAATCCAACAAATAGAAGATATTCAAAGTTAATAAATGACAGTTCTCAAACTCACACATGGGAAAAAAAAAGAAAAAAAAAATAGTAGAATGGTCAGATTTGAAATAAAGAGTTCCCTAATTTAAATTTACAGAAGAGATTATTTCAACTCAAAATGAAATTAATTGTATGGTTTTACTTATAATTATTTCTAGTTAAAAGGGGTTTCTTTTCCTGTGGCACAAATAGATGTTTCATTTGTCAATTGTGAATAAGACAAATGACAGTGAACATTGAAATATATAAAAATTTACATACAAAGTTTTTGAAAGCTAGACTGAAAATTGCAGATACATGTTGATTTAGTCTTTCAGACACTGAGAAATTGGACTGACATTCAAACTTAATTTTTATTTTTTGCAAACTTCTATAAACATAGTGAAAATATAGTAGTTTTAAGCAGATTTTCTGACAGTAGAGTTTAAGACTAGAATTCACTACATAGGGTTCTCTAACGGCTGGCAAGCACTTATAGAAATGTTCAACATCCTTACCAATAAGGGAAATACAAATGTAATTTGTAATTTGCAAATACAAATACAAATGACTCTGAGATTCCATCTTACACCTGTCAGAATGGCTAAGGGGTGGAAATGTTTAAGTAAAGCTGTATGTGGGATGATTGGGGAGCTAAGTTATGAATTTTATTTGATGAAATATAAATACAAATTCAGGACATCAATAAAACACCGTCATTTAAAAGAAAAAAAGAAATAATCTGGGAATATGGCAAGATATTCTAAATCAAATAATATAAATTGCTTCAACTGCAGACAGACTGCTGTCCAAAAAGGACAAAACTTGGTAGCAGGGAAGTTGACAGCCTAGCTCTGCCAAGACAGGGTAGGTTAGTCCTTCACAATCCCTGCACTACAATAAATGTCTGTCAGAGAAACAGGACCAAAAGGCTGAAGACTGATGCTGGAATGTGTGGAGAGAAAATGGGAACTGTCCAGGTAGTCACTGGTTTGTCATTTCTTAGTATTGGAAGCTGCAGGCACTGCACTTCCTATATAATCAGATATATTTATCCTTCTCAGCTCTCTGAGGTGGTTGAAGAATAGACAGCTTGAGTCTCATAGCTAAATTTTGAGTTGTTTAGGAATCAAGAGGGCATTCTAGATCTAAGAAGATGGTTATAATAGTGATGTAAGTTAGTATGAAAGCTAAGTCAGTTATAGAACTTTAAACTCATGGAGATGGTTAGAAGGTAGAAGGTTAAAGTCAGGGGCCAAATATGTATGAACTGGACATTGGGAAGGTATACTGGGCCATTTAACTCTCATAAATGTGGCATATTTAACTCTGCTGTTTTGTATAGAATTTACTGTTATAAGAGAAAGAACCATTTGTTGGAATGAAAAGAGAAGCTGTTGGGGGGGAAGAGGGTGGAAGGGTGGGACAGGAAGGGGGAATAGGGAAGGGTTTGCGACTGAGATGTAACTTGAAAAAAAAATAAAGTACTTATAAAAAAAAGTTGTATATTACAATTTATTTTATAACAATCCAGTAAAAATACTCTCTATATATGGTTGACTTAACATGCATAATATTATCATAGAGGAACAAAAATCTGTCTTCAAATGTACATGATCTTAAGCCAATATCTCTCATGATAAGGTAAAAAGATAAATTACCAACGAAATATCAGAGGGAGATTATTATTATATTTCAGATGAGAACTTTCTATCATAAATTCATTTCTAATGTGGAAAGTCACTTAACAGACCATAATATATTTCATTATGTGGAAATGCTATTTAATTATCTTGATTCAGAATCTCTGAAAGGAAATTTTTCCTTAAAGAAAACGCATGTGTAATGAACTATTTGAACAGCCACGTTGTGCATACCGAGACAAGGATTTCAAATGATCCACAGGATTAACAGAACTAAGAGAACTGAATAATTTAATGTACATGAATGTATTGGTTAATTTTCATTACTGTGAAAGTATTTGTTCAATACTTCTCTTACTACACACAGCATGCACACCTCTATCTCCTATCACCCTGTATTCACTTAGTGCAATGACAATTCCATTTCAACCTCCCTGCCTAATAAAAGCCAAATGTACAATGTATCAGCTTTTCTAGCCTTAGTTGATTGTATTTGGAATTTTTTTTCGTTTTCTTCAGGTCTAGGGCATCTGACAGTGAACTTAGCCTTGAGATTACCCAAGAGTTAAAATGTTCTCTCACTTATACTGTAGTTCTAATTCAATTTATCTTTAATCATGGTATTGCCTTCCAACATCTGGCATCTTATTCACTAAGACTAGGATCCTCTTTCTATGACATTTACATTACTATTCAGTCTTTTATGAGTAAGAGCAACAACAGTAATAAAATTCAAACTAATTATACTTTGGTTATATGCTTGAGAGCTGCTTCACCTGGACCAATAAGGGAAACAATGATATCAAATACCTGTAATACTTATGCATATTTCCTTAATATCTTCAACCTTAAGGTAAAGAAACTCCACTACTTTCAAATTTTACTTTTTTGTCTACTTTCTGCACTCATTTTTCTTAAGGTTACATAGTATATTTCTACTGGATTTTAATCAGAAGCTTTTTTCAAGCCTACATTTCAAGTTTTTATTCTCCTCCTCCCTGAAGGATTTGTAGTATATATTTTAAAAGTCTCCTTTTAATTATATCTTTTATATTATTCTACAAATGCATGGGATAATTTTGTTTCTATTGCCATAACAAATTTCTGTTCTAAAATAAATCCCTACTACTTAACTTCTAAAGCTTTCCTCTCTTCAATCACTTTGTTTATGTTTGCATATCTTGCTTTTCTCTGAGAGTCTGCCATACACATAAAATCAGACAATTAGTAGTTTGGTCAGAATAACATCCTACATATGTATTGGGCATTAGTCCTTCTTTTTCTTGTCTACAAAGTTCTTTTTTTTTTTGAGAAACTGACAAAATTATTATTAACTTAGAATCAGAGTAGATGAGAACAAGCATAGAAATAAATTATATGCATATATATATATATGTTTCTGTGTTCATACTTTTATGTTGTTCTGATTTCAAACCATACGAATATATTGTTTGTTTTTTAAGGTTTTTTTGAAAATATTATGTTCTTATATAATATATGCTGATTATAGTTTCACCTTCCTCTATACCTCCCGGTTCCTGTTCACCTCCTGTTCCTTCTGGACTTAAACCTTTTTTGACCCTCACTAGAAAAGAACAAACTTCTAGGATATAACAACAAAACATGAAATAAATATAATAAGATGAAGTTAAAACTATCGTATCAAAGTTGGACATGACAACTCAACCATAGGTAAGAGTGTTAAGAGTAGGAAAAAGTGGCAGAGACCCACTCATTCCCATAGTCAGAGCCTGATCAAATTACTAAGTCAATAGCTATAATTCCTATGCAGAGGACCTGTTGCAGATCCACATAGGCTCTGTGCTTGCTGCTTCAGTCTCTATGAGCTCATACAATCTCAGTTCAATTAATGCAGAAGGTCTTGTTCTCCTGGTATCCTCCATTCTCTGACTCTTATAATCTTTCTGCTTCCTCTTCTGTGAGATTCTGTAAGCTCTGATCAAGGGATTTGATGGAGACCTCCAACTAAAACTCTCTCTCCACATAATGTCTGACTGTGGGTCTTTGCATATGTTGCCTTTCACAACTGAAGGAAGCCTCTCTGATGAGTAGATAAGGCACTGATCTATGAGTATAATAGAATATGATTAGTAATAATTTTTTAAGTATTCTCTTTAGATCAGCAGAATTTGGTTTTACTTTAGGTAATTGTGCTATCTAGTCTGTGTGTGGTTCTTGGTTACCTTTGCGGTGTCAGGTATGACTTTCTTCTTGAGGAATGGACATTAAGTCAAATCAGACATTGGTTGATAACTCCCCAAGTACGGTACCACTATTGCCTTAGTATATTTTGCAGGCAAGACAGAATGTAAGTCAACGGTTTTGTGCCTGATTTGGTGTTCAAATTTCTTTCAGTCACCTGCGGAACTTTCTCACACTAAAGAGACTAGAACATAGAGGTGAAGTCTCCATGTAGGCACCAGTTAGACTTCTCCATATTCAATGAGTTCAGTGAATGTTGCTCTTAATTGGGCCTTATGGTCAGTTTGTAGAGAGCAACATGTTGTCTTATCATCACCCTGGGTTGCTTGGGGAGTTCCATAGATCCCTCTTCACCAACAATTCAATTGAAGGCAACTTAGTCCTGCCTATGAAATTGTAGTCTGGCTACAAGAGATAGACAGTTATGGCTACTTATGCCTCATCTCTAGAAATCCATACTAGGATCACTTTCATAGATTCCAAGAAGTTTCCATAGTATTTCATTTCCCTATTATCCACCAAATGCTCCTCAATTCCAGCCTTCTCTCCCTACACTACTCCTTCTACCTTCTCTTCCTCTTTATTTGATTCCCCAAACTCCTATCCACAACTGTTCCCAGTTGGTCCTTAGGATTTATTTTATTTCCCTTCCTCAGGGAGATCATATGCATCCTGCCTAGACTCTTCTTTTTTACCTACTGTCTCTGAGTTGAGTCTATGGATTATAGCTTGGTTCTCATTTATTTAAGCTAATATCCACTTATATGTGAATACATACCATATATTAATTTTGAAGTCTAGATTATCTCATTCAGGATACATTTATCTAGTTGAATCTACTTGTCTGTAAATTTCTTGATGACATTTTTGTTTGTTTGTTTTTTATTTTATTTTTTAAATGTTTATGTATTATTTCAAGTTACATCTCCATCACAGCACCCTCTTTCCACACCTCCCAGTCCCACCCTACCACCCTCTACCCCCATCCCTTCTATTCTACTTCTCCAGAGTGGAGTGTCCCTACATATCAGTCCCCTGCCCTAATTCCACAGTCATATGAGGGCTAAGAGCCTCCTCATATACTGGGAGCCTACAAGGCAGCACCACTAGGGCAAAGTGTCTCATGGACAGGTAAAAGATTCTATGTTCTTGTTCCATTTGGTGCATTGGTTGTAGTATAGTTATCCTGTACTATATGGCTAAAATCCAATTATAAGTGAATAGATGTCATGTGCATATTTCTGAGTCTGGGTTAGCTCACTCAGGATAAGCTTTTCTAGTTCCATCCATTTGGCTGCAAATTGCATGATTTTGTTGTTTCTTATGGCTGAGTAGTGTTCCATTGTGTAGATGTACCACAGTTTTGTTTTGCTTTTTTTATCCATTACTTGGTTGAGGGACATCTGGGTTGACATAACATAAATGCAACTGAAGAGGTCTCTGAGATTCCATCTCACACTTGTCAGAATGGCTAAGATCAAAAAACTCAAATGACAGCACATGCTGGCAAAGTTGTGGAGAAAGGTGAACATTCCTCTATTGCTGGTGGGAGTGCAAACTTGTACAACCACCATGGAAATCATTCTGGCAATATCTTAGAAAACTTGGAATATCTCTACCTCAAGACCCAGCCATACCAGTTCTGGGCATATATCCAAATGATTCCTCACCAAACCATAAGGATGTTTCCTCATCTCTGTTCATAGCAGCCTTATTTGTTTATTTTTAATAGCTGAGTAATACTTAATTGTATGAATGTACCATATTTTCCTTTATCCATTCTTCTGTTGAGGGACTACTAGGTTGCTCCCAGGTTCTAGTTATTATTAATAAAGCATGAATGAACAAAGTTGAACAGGTGTCCCAGTGGAAAGATGGAGAGTCTTTTGAGTATATGTCATAGAATGGTACACTCAGTTTTGAGGTAGATAATTCTCAATACTCAAGGAACTACCATTTTGTTTTTATAGTGGTTGTACATGTTTGCACTACCACCAACAATGGAGAAGTGTCAACTTGCTCTACGTACTCTCTAGCACGAGCTGTCAATTGTGTTACTGATTTTATCCATTATGACAGGTAAGAAGGAATCTCAAAGTAGTTTGATTTTTATTGCACTGAGTGCTAAGGATGTTTAACATTTTTAAATGTGTTTCTCCACCATTTGAGATTCCACTGGGAGGCGTGGAAAGAGGACACTATGATGGAGATGTAACCTGAAGTAATAAATAAATAAATAAATACATACATACATACATACATCAAAACAAATAAAATTCTCTATTTACATCTGTATACGTACTAATTAGATTATTTGGTTTCTTGATATCTAGTTTCTTGAGTTATTTATATATTTTGGATATTATTTCTCTATCTGATCTGGAGTTGACAAAAATATTTTCCCATTCTGTAAGTTGACCTTTGCTGCAATGGAACATACACTTCGTGTTACAGAAGCTTTTCATTATTATGAGGTTCTATTTACTAATTCTGAATCTTAGTGTGTGCACTATCAATGTTACATTCAGAAAATCATCTCCTGTTCCAATGCATTCAAGGCAAGCCCCAATTTCTCTTCTACCAGCACATATATGTTTTTATGTTGAGGCTTTTGATTCACCTGGATTTAATTCTTGTGCATAATAATAGATATGTATCTATTTGCACTTTTCATGATGAAGATATTCAGTTTGAGGAGCACCATTTGTTGAAGATACTGTCATTTGTTTGAATTTACAGAATTCTGCTCTCTTTATTTTTTCTTTTTTAAATTTGTTATGATGTTTATTTATTAATCAAGTTACATCTCCATCACAGTGCCCTCTTTCTACCCCTCCCACTTCCAGTCTCCCACCCTCTCCTCCCTCTCCCACCTATCTCACTCCTCCATTGTAGAGTGTCCCTATATATCAACCCCTCTCAGTTCAACAGTCATATGTGAGCAAAGAGCTTCCTCTTGCACTGAGGGCCTATATGGTAGCACTCCTAGGGAAATTGTCCTTTTGATAGGTAACAAAGTCTATGTCCCTGATCTTTTTGGTGTGTTGATTGTAGGATAGTTATCTTATGCTATATGGCTAACATCCAATTATAAGTGAATAGATGCCATGTGCACATTTCTGAGACTGAGCTGGCTCACTCACAATGAGCTTTTCTAGTTCCATCCATTTGGCTGCAAATTGCATGATTTCCTTGCTTCTGATAGCTGAGTAGTATTTCATTGTGTAAATTTTAACATTTTTTTTTATCTATTTGCCAGTTGAGGGACATCTGGGTTGTTTCCAGTTTCTAGCTATTAAAAATAAGGCTTCTGTGAACATAGATGAGGATATGTCCTTGTGTTTTGGTAAGGAATCATTTGGGTGGAAACCTAGAAGTGGTATGGCTGAGTCTCAAGGTAGGGATGTTCCAAGTTTTCTAAATACAGCCAGATTGATTTTCCTAGTGGTTGTACAAGTAATGGAGAAGTGTCCCCCTTTCTCCACAACCTCACCAGCATGTGCTGTCATTTGTGATTTTGATCTTAGCCATTCTGACAGGTGTGAGATGGAATCTCGGAGTCATCTTGAGTTGCATTTCTCTGATGATTAAGGATGTTGAGCACTTCTTCAAATGTCTCACTGCCATTAGAGAGTCCTCCTTTGTGAATTCTCAGTTTAACTCTGTTTCCCATTTTTTGATTGGATTATATGGTTTCTTGGTGTTTAATTTACTGAGTTCTTTATAAATTTTGGATATAGGCCTCTGTCAGAAGTGTGGTTGGTAAAAAGCTTTTCCTAATCTGTAGGTTACCATTTTGTTCTAGTGACAGTGTCCTTTGCTGTAAAGAAGCTTTTCAGTTTCATGAAGTCTATTTATTGATTGTTGGTCTTACAGCCTGAGTTATTGGTGTTTGGTTCAGGAACTTGTCACCTGTGCAACTGAGTTTGAGACTTTTTACCACTCTCTATTCTACTAGATTTAGTGTGTCAGGTCTTTATGTTAAGGTCTTTGATCCACTTGGAGCTAAGTATTGTGCAAGGTGATAAGTATGGATCTAATTTCATTCCTTTACCTGTCGAAATCCAGTTAGATGAGCACATTTGTTGAAGATGCTGTGCTTTTTCCATTGATGCACATGCATATCTGGGTTCACCCAGAAAGCTGTTGGACATAAAGGTCTACTCTCTATTAATTCTATCTTTTTTTAATGTTTATTTATTACTTCAAGTTACATTTCCATCACAGTCCCCTCCATCCACACTCCTGGATCCACCCTCACACCCTCTCCCCCCCTTCTTTCAGAACTCATAATTCTTTTTTTGAATAATTGGGCCACAATTATGAAAATTATAAGGTATAACATGAATTCCCAATGTCCACTCCATACATATTTGGCAAATGATATTAATTATTATCTATTTATCTCCATGAGTTTAATGTTCTATACCTAACTCAATTTCCATCCTAACTTGCATTACCAACTTAAAAATACATTCTTAGACCTAGAACAATCTTTTGGTTCCTAAATAATTTAAAATTTAACTCTGAGACTTTTAACTATCTAGTCTTCAACTTCGCCAGCAGTTTCCAATACTAATAAATGACAGACAACTGGATGCCTGGACAGTCCCCAAATTTTCCCCATACATTAGAGCAACTATCTTCAGATACATGGCCTAGTATCTCTGACATATGTTAACTGTAAAGCAGGAATTATGAAGAACTTGTCTACACTGTCTTGGCAGAGCTAGGTTGTCGACTTACCTGATTCCCAGTTTTGTCCTTTTCAGACAGCATTCTGGCTACAGTTGAAGCAGGGGACTTTTCTTGCCCAGTGACAAGCTTGCTACTAATCCAACCATCTCCCAATGAAGATTCTTTCATATTCATCCTCTACTTGAAGTAGAATATGGCATGCTATCAGTAGCTGACGTGTCTCAATATTAAAAATAATCTTAAGTTAAGAAAACTTTGAATGACAAATTCTGTAGATTTCTTGAGGTTTTTGAAGACCACCTATATATCTCCTTATATATGGATAATCAAATATTGGTTGTCTCTTAGCAACTTGATTTCTGGTTAACATAGAAAACCTCTGTGATAAACTATGCTAGTACCTAACAAAATGACATGTTTGAATGACTATTAGTTTGCATCTCTTTCTGGTCCTAAACTGTGAAAGTTGCTATCAAAAGGCCAAAACTTCACATTGCATTTTTAAGCATTAGCTAGGTATAATAATTTAAGAAGGGTTAACCTTAATTTTGTATCAATATACAAAGATCAATACTGATGTAGCCACATATACTCTTAATTTTGTTACAATATACACAGACCAATACTAATGTAGACAAATATAATATTAAGTTTGTATCAATATACACAGATATAAGAGCATATTCAATAATCTGTCCTTTTTGTTTATCATTCTTTATTATGCCTGTATCTAATATTTTTAAAGTCTTTTCTTCCTACAAAGGAGAGAAGGATAGGGAAAAGAAAAAGAGAAATCCCTGGGTCTAACCTCCAAAACTTATTTAACAAGTCCATTTAACAACTTGTAACCAATTCCCCTAAATAACAACAAACATCTATAATCCCCAAATGATCAAAGGGGGGATAATTAAATAAAAAAATCACCCACCCCCACCTTATGGGAATGGGGTGTTCCTCTCTAAAAATTATTTTCTGTTGACTTGGGCTGTAGGAAACATGTTTGGGGCCCATATGAGAATGGAAATTTAATTTCTTGAATTCTTTGTAAATTTTGGATATTAGCCCTCTGTCAGATGTGGGGTTGGTGAAGATTTTTTCCCAATCTGTAGGCATCCATTTTGTTCGAATGACAGTGTCTTTTGCCTTACAGAAGCTTTTCAGTTTCATGAGGTCCCATTTATTGATTATTGGTCTTGGGTCCTGAGCTGTTGGTGTTCTGTTCAGGAAGTTGTCACCTGTGCAAATGAGTTGAAGGGTTTTTATGAAATTCTCTTCTAGTAGATTTAATGTGTCGGGCATTATGTTAAGGTCTTTGACCCAATTGGACATAAGTTTTGTACAAGATGATAAGTATGGGTCTAATTTCATTCTTTTACCTATGGACATCCAGTTGGACCAGCATCATTTGTTGAAGATGCTGTCCTTTTACCATCGTATGGTTTTGGCTTCTTTGTCAAAAATTAGGTGACTATATGTGTGTGGGTTCATTTCTGAGTCTTCAATTCTCTTCCATCGATCCACTGGTCTGTTTCTATACCAGTACTATGTTGTTTTTTATTACTATTGCTCTGCAGTACACTAGAACTCAAGAAATTAAATGCCAATAAACCAAATAATCCAATCAAAAAATGGGGAACAGAGATAAACAGAGAATTCACAAAGGGAGAATTCCTGAAGGCTGAGAGAAACTTGAAAAATGCTCAGCATCCTTAACTATCAGAGAAATGCAACACAATATGACTCTGAGATTCCATCTCACACTTGTGAGAATTGTTAAGATCTAAAGCTCAAATGATAACACATGCTGGCGAGGGTGTGGAGAAAGGGAAACCTTCCTCCATTGCTGTTGGGAGTGCAAGCTTGCACAACCACTATGGAGGTCAGTCTGGTGGTGATATCTTAGAAAGCTTGTAATAGCTTTGCCTCAGGACCCAGCCATACCACATCTGGGTATACATCCAAATGACTCCTCACCAAATCACAAGGACATTTCCTCATTTATGTTCATAGCAGCCTTATTTGTAATGGCTAGAAACTATAAAAAACCCAGATGTCCCTCAACAGAAGAATGGATTAAAAAACTGTGGTACATCTACACAATGGAATACTAATCAACTATCAGAAATTATGGAATTATGCAATTTGTAGCCAAATGGATGGAACTAGAGAAGCTCCTCCTGAGTGAGCTAACCCAGACTCAGAGGTATGCACATGGCATCTATTCACTTATAGTTGGATTTTAGCTATATAGTACAGGATATCTATACTACAACCAATGCACCAAAGGGAACATGGACATAGACTTTTTCTTTTTCACCCTGTCAATGGGACACTTTTTCCTAGTGGTGGTGCCCTTGTAGGCCCCAGTGTATGAGGAGAATCTTGGCCCTAATATGACTGCTGAAGTGGGGCGGGGTACTGATATATAGAGACACTTCACTCCAGAGGAGTGGAATGGAAGGGATAATGGGTAGAGGGTGGGAGGACAGGACTGGGAGGGGTGGAAAGAGGACATTGTAATGGAGATGCAACTTGAAGCAATAAATAAATAAATTTTAAAAATAAGAATGGAAAATGGTTAAGTACATATAGAAAAAATGTTAATTAAATGACTTACCAGTATTTGTATTGTCTTTACGTGATCGGCAGTGATAATCCTTAACCTACCATTATAAATGAGTACACAGGCTTGGATTTTAACAACCCAAGCCTGAGTTGTATATTCCTAGCCCATCTAAGCTAGCTAATAATTCTATTACCCAAATATGACCCCATATATACATATGTTCCTTTGGACTGTTATTTTCCATGCTATGACGATATTCCAGGCCACATAGAATAATCTTCTTTAATCTATCCCATGGTATGTCCTCCTTGTTTGCTCCTTGCTTCTCCTGCTAGCTTCTCCCTCCTAAGATGCTCTCTCTCTCTCTCTCTCTGAAAATCCTGCACACCTTAGCCCTGCCATGTCTGTGTTTGCCCCATCTCCAGGCCTCAACATTTATTTAACCAATCAGGGACAAATTAAGTAACAGACAGCAAGTAGGACCAATCAACATTTAGAATGCTTAACACCATCCCATCATTTCCCTCCTTTTGTCTAATAAAAAGGCTAAATTTGTTAACTCATATAGTAGTAAACAATAAGAACAAATATGAAACAATCAAGAAACCATATATAAAATGTACACACATAATGTTTAGCCTATTTGTGTCAGGCAATGTTGAAGAAGAAAAATTTATCTATCTATCTTGGTGTGTCTAAAGTTCTGAACCTAAATATTGTTATCATATCCTATATTTCCTTTTAATTCCTATAATATTCAAGTTTAATTGAATTTTTATAACTACTATGTCTTTAACTCCATCAAAGACATAAAAAGGGATAAAGTTATTATTTGAGTGAATAAGAAGCACAGAATAGCAGCTTCCAAAAATAAAAAAAATGACAGTTTGCTGCCTAGACAATCACTAATACCTCTCAATACCATTGGAACACCATCTTCAGCCTTCTGGCCAAGCATATCTCAAAGACATAATTGGGTAGCTGGAAATAAGGATTTTTCCCACTCTGTCTCTGCAGAATCAGGACATCAACTTACCTGCATTTAAAGTCTGGTCCATCTTTGGACTGTATATAGTCTTTTGAGAGAGCAGGGACAATTTTGTCCAGTAGGAATTATCTCCTGATGGGAGATTACTTTTTGATGCTCATTGTCTTCTTCCAAGTCAAATGGGAGCTGTCATTAGCTGACTTTTTTAAGTCAAACAATTCTTAAAACAATAAAAACATCTTTAAATGTCATTTTCTATATGTCTCTGAGTGTTTTGAAGATATATTGATTTATTTATAAATCTATCTATCATCTTTGTACAAGAAAAATGTAAAATTCTATCAAAATTAATCTTTTTTATCAAATACAAAATTGTATACCAATGTATCAAAAGATAACCTTATTTTAAGAATAACAGCAGTTTTAATTTTCAGAGCAGACTCAATAATCTATCCTTATATCATCATTTCTATATTATATACATATATTCCATTCCCCCTTTTTTCAAGTCCTTTCCTCCTATATAAGAGAGAAAGAAGGATAGAGAAAAGAAAAATAAATAGAAAAGTCCTTGAGTCTAACCTCCTATACCTTGCTTAATAATACCATTTAACAATTTGTAACCAATCCCCCAAAACAACATCTATAACATATCAAATGAACAAAATATTATCCCGCCGCCTTTTGGGAATGGGGCATAGCTCTCTTAAAATTGCTTCTTGCAGAATTGGGATGTAGAAAAACTGTTTGGGGGCCCAAATAAAATGGAAAAAATTGGTTAAGCAATTTAATAGTAACATTTGTTGTCCAGTCTCTATGTGCTCAGCAACTTGAATGTCCTGGGCAGTTTGCAGTCTGAAGTTGAACTTTGAGTGGGAAAGTTCAGGGCTTCATTGAAGTCCAGGCTGGAAGAGTCTGTAAAGGTGGACCATCTGGACTTGTCTCTTCTGCTTTGGTGTTTGGTCTGTTTGCTCTGAAAATAAATAATTTCTCACAAGTAATACATCTCTCTATTTTTTCCTTTGAGACAGGATTTCTCTGTATATCTTTGTCTTGGATTTATTTTGTAGACCAGGCTGACCTTGGTGAAGGTCATGGATCCACCTGTCTTTATCTCCCAAATGCTGGGATTAAAGGCATGCACCATCACACCTAATGATTAACATATGTCCCTTAGGGTCTCTTGAAACCAGTTTTCCTGTGGGAACCCCACATCTAAGGAGACTGGCTTGTGACCCCTTTCTCTTTATATATTTAAAACTCTCTTATATTTATGCATTACCAAGCAACAAAAATATCCTTTTTACCTCCCAATACAGGAAAATAAAAAAAAAAAACATCTAATCAAAAAATCAAGCAAAGAAACAACATTCCAAAAGCTATGGTCTAACCATGCCATTCCAAGCTGCAGTTAAGGTTTTGTTCATTATTCCTTGGAATTTAGTTGCGACTGTATTTCATTGGTGGACCCTTTCCAGAAAGCCCTAACAAGGCCCTCATAGCCAGGCTGCTCTTAGCTCTAGCTGCCATCAATTTTGTATTATCTATCTATCGGGAAGGGCCTCCCTCCTTCTTCCATTATCATTGTTGGCAATTTAGCATTACATCTGTAAATTCTCTTAAGCCTATCCTAGTCAAATCTTTCTCAAAAAGTATACATAGAACCAAAATTGTCAGTGTAAAAATCATCTGTATATTAAGAGAAATAAACTCAATTGGAATCCAAACATTTTGAGACATTATAAATTTCTCCATTTTTAATCCAGGCAGTTAATTCCATTCTTAAGCTCTGTTTAGAAGACTGCTGCTTATTTAGAATATAAGGAAAGCTAAGCTTTCCACCTTTGCTATAAGGCAGTAGCTTTTGTTAAAGGAGCCGCTCCTTTGAAATGTATTTGGGTTTCGCTCCCTGCTCTTTGGCTATGAAATTACTGTTCATCCAGGCCTTCTAAGGCTGTAAGCATGGATTCTAATCACCATATGCTGGGAGCCATATGTAGAAAAAAATGGCTAATTAAATTATTTAACCAGTATTTATATTGTCTTTAATTGATTGGCAGTGTTAATCCTTAACCCACCATTATAAATGAATACACACAGACAACATGTGGATTTTAACAAGCCTAGGACTGAGTGGTACAATCCTAGCCCATCTAAACTAACTCATAATTAATTCTATTACCCAAATATGACCTCATATATACAAATCCCCTGGAGTGTCTTTTTCCATGCTATGGAGATGTTCCAGGCCACGTGGAATGATCTTCTTTAATCTATCCCATGGAGTGTCCTCTTTGTTTGCTCCTTGATTCTCCTGCGAGCTTCTCCCTACCAAGATGTTCTCTCAAAAGCCAGAGGACCTTAGTCCTGCCTAACTCTATCTTTGCCCAATCTCCAGGCCTCAGCATTTATTTAACCAATCAGAGACAAAGTAAGTAACAGACAGCAAGCAGGACCAATCAACAATTAGAATGCTTAACACTACCCCCATCAAGTAAGTTAATAGTAGCATTTGATGTTCAGTCCTTTTGTGCTTAGCTATTTAAATGTCTGTCAGGAGCTGAATGCTCTTGAGGCTCCTTCCCTTATGTCCGTCTGCTATTCTTAGGCCTTTAACATGCAGTGTTCAAGCATTGTCAGAAGCTCTCTGAGAAAGGGGTTGTATAAACATGTAAGCTTCTTAAAAAGCTATCCAGCATTTTGCAAAGTCTATGCTAAAGATGCACCCCAAAGTTGCTTCTTGCTAACACCCAGTTTTTCCTGTCATCTGTTATTACTGACATGGAGTGAAGATTCCCTCATTACTAAGTGCTACCCTCCTTGTTTGGCCAGATTTCACACATAGTCCTATAAAGGTGATTCTATTATTCCTGATATCATTTTTACAAACTGCCTGATTTAGTTCAAACAATTTTAGAAGTTAAAGAAGTTAGATAGCTGGTAGAAAAACGTATAGCTGTAATAAATACTGTGACCAAACATTATGTATCTCATTAGAAGACAGGCCTGAGATAGATTTATGACCTCAGATATGCTTTCACTCTCTTCCCCATAGCTAGCTACCACAAGAGTCATAAGTCCTTGCAGTCAGGCCATCAGTCCCTTGAGCAGGCCAGATCTGGAAGATTGCCTGTGCTGTGTCCCATCCTAAGATCCTGTGCTATGTGACAAGACTGCTCCTTGACAAATGTCCTAAGAATTTTGTAGTTAGAGGCTGAACTTCAGGGTTTTACAGAAGTCCTGGGTGGAACAGTCTGTGAGGCTGACCATTTTAGTTAACCATTTTTATTTATCCTAGTTGTAGATTAATAGAGGAAACAGCTGTTGAGGAAGTCTGTGAGGCTGGATCATCTGGGCTACTTGTCTTCTTTGGTGGCTGGTCCCTTTTCTTTAGAGGTTTCAGTTGTCCAATTGTCCCTGGACTCCTTAGGTGGATGTTTTTAATTTTCTTGAAACATAAGAACAGATCTGTGTCTAATCCTAACTGGGGGGCACTACTATTTTTGGGGGGGTAGGTAATATCTTTCATGGAGCAAATTGGGTTTTTTGACAATATAAAAAGTATTTTCTTTCAATTGAGATTAAAAAAATTCTTTTGATATTTTGGAACTAAACATACCTTTAAGTGTATATATTTTGAGAACACAAAGGACAATTCACTTTGAATTTCAGCCTGCCTTTTGCAAGCAGCCCTTAAACTTAAGTCATTGCACATCCTATGTGACTGCCCCTGCCTTCAGAGTATTGGGATCAAAGGCATGTGCCTCCCAATTGTTGGGCAGAAAGGTGTGTACCACCCCCCCCATCTAACTTTTCCTATGTTTGGAGCTTACTCTGTGTCACGCTGGCCTTCAACTCAGAGATCTTCATGTTTCTGTTTTCAGTATGTTGAGATTAAGAGTATATGCCTCTCAAGTGATGAGATTAAAAGTGTGCACCATTACCACCCTGTTCATTGTAACTCTAGAATTTAAAAGATAAGTAACTCTATGGTGATCCTCCTGTTGCTGCTGCAGTTAAAGGCATGGGCTAACAACACTCTTCTCAGATATTTTACTGTAACTCTGAATTGTTTCAGCTCTTAGAGGTTTAGAAAACCAGATATAAACTGTGGTAAAACTTAATTTACTTACAACTTTTAAAAATCTCTTAAATGATTTTTTTAAAGCCAAGCTGATGGGGTAGTGTTAAGCATTCTAAATGTTAATTGGTCCTGTTTGCTGTCTGTTATTTAATTGACTGTGATTGGTTAAATAAATGCTGAGGCCTGAGATTGGGCAAAGACAGTGAAAGGTGGAACTTCCTGAGATTAGAACAGGAAACCTGCACTTTATCAGAGGATTAATTCGTTCCAGCTAGCAGCAGGAAGGAGGAAACACACCATGGTTTAGAAAAGAGAACCTCATTCCACATGGCCAGGAACATCGGCATATCGTGGAGAATGTCAGTCCAAGGGAATGTATGCATATATGGGGTCATATTTGGGTAATAGAATTAAGAGCTAGCTTAGGTGGGCCGAGATTGTACAATGCAGTCCAAGGCTTGTTAAAATCCATGTGGTCTCTGTGTTCTTATATAAAATGTCTGTCTATATAAGGATTAGCTGCCAAACCAATTAAATATAATCTAACAATTGGTAAACAATTTAATTAATTATACCTACAAATCCTGCCCAACATAATTTAATTATTTTTTTTCTATATATGGTACCCAAAGTGGGGCAATTAGAATCCATGATTACAGTGTGAGAAGGCCCAGGTGAAAGCCAGTGTCCTAGCCAAAGAGCGGGGAACAGAACCCAAATGTATTTCAAAGGTGTGTCTACCTTAACAAAAGCTGTTGCCTTGCCGCAAAGGCAGAGAGCTAAGGCTTAGCTCTTCTTACTTACTAGAAAACTGGCAGCCTTCTAAACAGAATTTGAGAGCGAAATTAATCACCTATAATAAAAATGGAGGAATTCATAATGTCTCAATACTTTTGGATTCCAATTGAGTTTGTTCCTCTTAGCATGCAAATGGTTTTTACCCTGTCAATTGTGGTTCTATGTATCTTTTTTTGAGAAAGATCTGATTAGGATAGGCTTGAAGAAAGAAAGAATTTACAGATGGAATGCTAAATTGCCAACAACAATAATGGAGAAAGGAGTGGGGCCCTTCCTGATAGATAATACAAAATTGATGGCAGCTGGAGCTAAGAGCTCTCTGGCTATGAGGTGCTTATCAGGGTTATCTGGTAAAGGCCCACCAAGGAATTATGGTAAAAACTAGAATCCAAGGAATAATGAACAAAGTTTTAATTGTAGCATTGGATGGCATTGTTAGACATGCCAAGGCTTTTGGAATTTTGTTTCTTTGCTTGATTTTTGTTTAGATGTCTTTGATTTTCCTATATTGGGAGGTAGAATGGATATTTTTTTGGTTGGGCATTGCTAAAACATAAGAGATTTTTTAAAGATTTTGGGCATATTTTGAATTGTCACTTCATTTCGAAGTTGTTCTCTGGGTTACAGAGTAACTAATATCTGGGATTTAAGTGAAATATTTGAGCAGGGTGGTACTGGCACACGCCTTTAATCTCTTAATCCCATTACACTAGAGGAAGAAACAGGAAGATCTGTGAATTCTAGACCAGCCTCGTTTGAACAATGAAAGCAGGGCAGGAACTCTGCTGATAAGATAAGGCTGCTTAATAAGACAGTCTAGAATTCAAAAATGACACATTGTTTCCTTGATGTTAAGTTTAATAATACCCTTACTGATCTAATGGATAAATGCACATGATCTTAAATTTACATAAAGAGGATAGGGTCACAAGTCAGTCTCCTTAGTTGTGGGGCTCCCACTGGAGAACTAGTTTCAAGAGGCATTTTGCCCCTAAAAGAGGTATGTTAATTGCTGGGTGTGGTGGTGCACACCTTTAATCCCAGTACTTGGGAAACAAAGACAGGTAGATCCCTGACCTTTATCAAGGTCAGCCTGGTCTACAAAGTGAGTCCAGGACAAGGATACATATAGAAAAGAGAGAAAGAGAGAGAGATTCTGTTTACTAATGTAAGGACCCAGAGTTAGGCTAGGAAAGAACATGCAAACAACATGCCTCCCACAGCCAACAGTTAAGGAAAACTAACTTAAAATGGCATATCATGCTATTCTACACTAATGTCCTTAGAATGGGGTTCACATTGGAGAATTGGAACATAAACTAATACAAATGGTTTAAGTAATGTTATTATTTAGTAAGAGTAATTCAATTATTTAAATTCATGTCTTGATTCCAAAATTTAGGAGGCAAGGAAAAAACAGGTTCCTTGTATGTTCGAGGCCAATCTAATCTACAGAGCTCTACAGAGCAAATCAAGTTAGCCCAAGCTACAAAGAGAAACTCTGTCTCAATAAGGATAAATATATCCCCATAGAAATTAAATCTCCAAAGAAATGAGAAAAGGAAAGAAAAAAATATATAAATGCATATCTTTTATCCCAAAACATGGGAGACAGAGACAGAGACAGATTGGTTCCTTTTGAATTTGAGGCCAACCTAATCCACAAAAAGCCAGAACAACACAGAATAAACCTGTTTTATTCAATTAATAAATTTATGTCAACTGTAGAGGAGAATACTTAATCTCCATACAGTCATATGCTATATTTTTTTAATTTAAAATAGATTATATATAACATATATATAAAATACTACTACATGCCATCTTTTTTATGGCATGAATGGAGACTTACAAATGTCTTTCCTCTGTTCAAAGAACAAAAAATATTCCTTAATTGATTTGTGTATCCTGCACATCTAAGGTATTTTGCTAATTGCAGAACTATATGTTACTGGTGAGAAATTATATATTTTCAGAACAATGGGACCAGAGTCCAAAGAAGATAAGACAAGTAACCTTAATGATCCACCCTCATAGACTGCCTCAAAAGCTGTTTCCTCAAAAATCTGCATCCAGAACAACTTTAAATAGCTTGCTGAGATGGCCCAGCCTCACAGACTGTTCCAACCAGGACTTCAATAAAGTCCTGAACTTTCCTACCCAAAGTCCAGCTTTGAACTACAGACTGCTCAGGAGATTCAAATTGTGCATATAGAGACTGGACAAAAAGTGTTACTATTAAATTGCTTAACCATTTTTCCATTTTTGGGACCTCCAAAGAGGTTTTCTGCATCTTTATTCAGCAGGAAGCAGTTTTAGAGAGCAGCGTCACATTCCCAAAAATTGGGATGGATGATAGATGTTGTTTAGGGGAATGTTTACAAATTGTTATATGGTCTTATTAAGCAAGATATAGAAAGTTAGACTTAGAGATCTCTTTTTTCTTTTCTCTGTCATTCTTTCTCTCTTATATAGGGGAAAGGACTTGAAAAGAAAAAGAGGGTGGGGGAATATATCTATATAATATAGAAATGATAAGATATAAGGATAGATTATTGAATCTTCTCTGAAACTCAAAACTCTTGTTATTCTCAAATAAGGTTATCTTTTGATACATTGGTATAGAATATTATATACTGATACAAAAAAAGGTTAAATTTTGATTCATTTGTAGAGAATTTTATATTTTTACACATATTGTGTATATTTCAACTTATATAAGGTATTGTGCCTATACAAATCATTTAAAAGTACAGGTTTACTTCCGATTCTTTTATGGGTTGCTTATTGTAATGTATTTAGAAGTCTGGATAATACAAGTTGACTGGCCACTCAAGCTTCTGGTCATGTCAAATACTAGTCTTAATTTATCACAAAATAGACTTAATATGTTAACAGCTAGGAAATGGTTAAAAAATATACAGTCTGCTTGTTCAAAGATAGATAAACGATAGATGTATAAATAAAATAGTGGATGTCTTCAAAACCCTCAGAGGCATACAGAAAATGCAATTTAAACTTGTTTTTATTATTTTAAGAATTGTTTGACTTAAGACAGTCAGCTCCTGTTGGCTCCCATTTGACTTGGAAGAAGACAATGAGCATCAAAAAGAAATCTCCCATCAGGAGATAATTCCTACTGGGAAAAAAGGCCCCTGCTCTCTCAACAGATTATATACAGTCCAAAGATGGACCAGAGCTTAAATGCAGGTAAGTCAATGTCCTGATTCTGCAGAGACAGAATGGGAAAATCCTTCTTTTTTCCTGCTTCACAATTTAGTCTGTGAAAAATGCTTGGCCAGAAGGCAGAAGATGATGCTCCAACAATATTGAGATATATTTGGGACTGTCTAGGTAACAAACTGTCATATTTCTTTTGGATAGCTACTCTCCTGTGCTTGTTACTCACTCAAATAATAGCTTTATCCCTTCTTATGTCTTTGATGGGGTTAAAGGCATAATAGTTATAAAATTTCTTTTGAATTTGAGTTGTTTAGGATTTAAAAGGATATTTTTAAGTCTAATAAATTCTTTAGGTTTATAAATATAGGATATGAAAGAAATTATTTAGGTTCAGAACTTTAGACACACCAAGAGAGGTAGATATTTTTTTCTTTTTCAAGATTGCCTGATACAAATAGGCTAAACATTATGTGTGTAACGTTTATATATGGTTTTCTTGATTGTTTCATATTTGTTCTTATTGTTTTTACTATATAAGTTAAAAAATTTAGCCTTTTTATTAGACAAAGGAGGGAATTTATGGGGTAGTGTTAAGCATTCTAAATGTTAATTGGTCCTGTTTGCTGTCTGTTATTTAATTGACTGTGATTGGTTAAATAAGTGCTGAGGCCTGAGATTGGGCAAAGACAGAGAAAGGTGAGACTTCCTGAGATTAGAACAGGAAGTCTGCAGTTTAGACAGAGGATTAATTCGTTCTAGCCTGCAGCAGGAAGGAGGAAACACACCATGGGTAAGAAAAGGACCTTATTCCACATGGCCAGGAACATCAGCATATCATGGAGAATGTCAGTCCAAGGGGACATATGTATATATGGGGTCATATTTGGGTAATAGAATTAAGAGCTAGCTTAGGTGGGCCGAGATTGCACAATGCAGACCAAGGCTTGTTAAAATTCTTGTGGTCTCTGTGTTCTCATATATAATGTCTGGCTATAAAGGGTTAGCCACCAAACCAATTAAATCTTTCACTTGCTTAGTGAGAATTACTCCAAGTCGATTTATATTTTTGAGCCTATTGTAAATTATGTTGTTTGTTTAATTTCTTTCTCAGTCCGTTTGTGAATATGATGACTACTGATTTTTTTGTTTGTTTGTTTTTTAGTTAATCTTGTATGCAACTACGTCTCTGAAATTGTTTTTAAGATGTAGGAGTAAAATGGTCTTATTTGATTGTCACTGATGCATACTATTACATCATCTGCAATAACATTTTGACTTGTTTCATTCCAATTTGTATCCCTTCAATCTCCTCCATTTGTCTTGTTGTGGTAAGTAAAATTTTAAGATTATATTGAATAGATAATAGTTATGGAGAGAGTGGACCACACTGAATTTTTGTAATTATAGTGAAATCTCCTTGAATTTCTTTCCATTTAAATTGACGTTGGTATAGGCATGCTGTAAATTGCCTTATTATGCTTAGATATGTGTATCTTTGTTCCCTAAGTTCTGGAGGACTGTTAACATGAAAGATTTTAGATTTGCCAAAGGACTTTTCTGTATTTATATATTTATTTTTCAGTTTTAATGTTTATCTATTACTTCAGGTTACAGCTCCATCAGAGTACCCTCTTTCTACCCCTCCCAGTCCCGACCTCCAACCCTCTACCCCCTATCCCTTCTATCCCACTCTCCGGAGTGGAATGTCCCTATATATCATTCCCATGTCCAAGTTCAGCAGTCATATGAGGGCCAAGAGCCTCCTCCTACTCTAGGGGCTTACAAGGCAGCCCCTCTAGGGCAGAGTGTCTCATTAACAGGTACCAGAGTCATTCCTGTTTCCTTGGGGCACTGGCTGTAATGTAGTTATCCTGTACTATAGGGATACAATCTGATTACAAGTGAATAGATGCCATGCACATGCTTCTGAGTCTGGGTTAGCTCACCCAGGATGAGCTTCTCTAGTTCCATCCATTTGGCTGAAAATTGCATGATTTCATTGTTTCTAATGGCTGAGTAGTTTTCCATTGTGTAGATGTACCACAGACTTTTTATCCATTCCTCGGTTGAGGGACATCTGGGTTGTTTCCAGTTTCTAGCTATTACAAATAAGGCTGCTATGAACATAGATGAGGAAAAGTCCTTGTTGTTTGAAGGAATCATTTGGATGTATACCCAGAAGAGGTATGGCTGGGTCTTGAGGTGGAGCTATTCCAACTTTTCTAAGATATCGCCAAATTGATTTCCATAGTGGTAGTACAAGTTTGCATTCCCACCAACAATGGAGGACTGTTCCCCTTTCTTCACAACCTTACCAGCATGTGCTGTCATTTTAGGGTTTTTTTTTTTTTTTATTTTAGCCATTCTGACAGGTGTGAGATGGAATCTCAGGATCTTCTTGAGTTGCATTTCTCTGATGATTAAGGATGCTGAGCATTTCTTCACTTGTCCCTCAGCCATTAGGGATTCCTCCTTTACTAATTCTCTGTTTAACTCTGTCCCTTCCCCTTTTTTTGATTGGATTATTTGGTTTCTTAGCATTTAATTTCTTGAGTTCTTTGTAAATTTTAGATATTAGCCCTCTGTCAGATGCGGGGTTGATGAAGATTCTTTTGCAATCTGTAGGGTGCCGTTTTGTTTGAATGACAGTGTCTTTTGCCTTACAGGAGATTTTCAGTTTCATGAGGTCCTATTTATTGATTGTTGGTCTTAGAGCCGGAGCTGTTGGTGTTCTGTTCAGGAAGTTGTCACCGGTGCAAATGAGTTCAAGGGTTTTACCCACTTTCTCTTCTAATAGATTTAGTGTGTCAGGCCTTATGTTAAGGTCTCTGATCCACTTGGACTTAAGTTTTGTGCAAGATGATAAGTATGGTTCTAATTTCCTTCTTTTACATGTCGACATCCAGTTAGACCAGCACCATTTGTTGAAGAAACTGTCCTTTTTCCATTGTACATTTTTGGCTTCTTTGTAAAAAAATTAAGTGACCATAGGTGTGTGGGCTCATTTTTGGGTCTCAATTTGGTTCCATTGATCCACTGGTCTGTTTCTATCCCAGTACCATGCTGTGTTTATTACTATTGCTCTTTAGTACAGTCAAAATCTGGGATGGTGATGCCTCTAGATTTTTTTTTTTTTGTACAGGATTGATTTAGTTATTCTGTGTTTTTTGTTATTTCATATGAAGTTGAGAGTTGCTTTTTACAGATCTATAAAGGATTGTGGTATTTTGATAGGAATTGCATTGAATCTGTATATTGCTTTTGGCAGTATGACCATCCTGACTTTTCTGTATTTAATGAGATGATCATGTTTTTTTTCTTTCAATTTTGCTTATGTTATGGATTACATATACTAATTTTCATATATTGAAATATCATCATATATCTGGGATTGATCCTGCTTGATGATGGTGAATGCTATTTTTTAATGTGACCTTAGATTTGTTTTACAAGTTTTTCATTGAGTACTTTTGCATCTATATTTATGAGGAAAAATGGTCTGCTATTCTTTTCCTTTGTTGGGTCTTTATGTGGTTTGAGTATTATGGTAGCAGTTGCTTCATAAAGTGAATTAGACAATGTTTTTTTCTGCTTGTATTTGGTGGTAGGATTTGTGGAGTATTGATACTAAGTCTTCCTTGACAGTTTGGGAGAATTCTACATTAAAATCATATGCCCTTGAGCTTTCATTGGTTCAGAATTTTTTTTAAAGATTGCTTCTGTTAGCCGGGCGGTGGTGGCGCACGCCTTTAATCCCAGCACTTGGGAGGCAGAGGCAGGATCTTTGTGAGTTCGAGGCCAGCCTGGTCTACAAAGCAAGTCCAGGACAGCCAGAGATATTCAGAGAAACCCTGTCTCGAAAAAAAAAAAAGAAAAAAAAAGATTGCTTCTGTTTCACTAGATATAATATTGTTTATCTAATAATTGATTTGATCTTTGGTGAGTGGTATATATCCAGAAAATTACTCATATATGTAGATTTGTGAATGTGATCGAGTACAGATGTTTTTACAGCATGTCCCTGTGATTCTTTGTATCCTTGAAGTCTGTTGTTATGACCAATTTTTTTTTTCCTTTCTGATTTTATTAATCTGGATATTCTCCTTGCTTTTCAGTTAGCTTGGATAAAGATTTTTCTGTCTTGTTGATTTATTAAAGAACTAGCTTTTTGCTTCTTTATTCTTTGCATAGTTCTGTTTATTTCTATTTTATTGATTTCTGTCCTCAGTTTGATAATTTTTTGTCATCTACTTTCCTTTGGTGTACTTAAGTCTTTTCTGTTCTATAGCTTTCAGGAGTGTTGTTAAGTTGCTAGTACAAGATCTCCAATATTTTTATGCAGGCACATAGTGATATGAACTTTCCTCTTTGCACCACTTTCATGGTGTTCCATAACTTTTGGTATGCTGTGTCTGCAATTTCATGGAAATCTCGAAAGCCTTTATTTTTTTTTAATTTATGCCTTGACTCATTTTTTATTCAGTATTGTGGTGGCCAGTTTCAATGAGCTTATAGTCTTTCTGTTGTTTCCGTAATTGCTGATAGTATTTGTCATATGGACAGTCTAAAAATGTCTCTTTAGTCTCTCACTATCAGTGTGTGAGAGTTAATATATGATTTAAAATGTAGCAATGTTTCTTTTCAAGAATTAGATGCTCTTGGGTTTGGAACACAAATAATAGTAATTAAATTGTCTTCTGGGTGCATATTTTCTTTACTGACTCTGTAATATCATTCCTTATCTCTTTTGGTTAGTTTTGGTTTGAAGTCTCTTTTGTTTGATACTAAAATGCCTATACCAATTTACTTCTTAAGTCCCTTTGCTTGGACTATCCTTTTCCTGTCCTTAATGTTGAGGTTCGTTTCTTAGATTCAGAAGAAGGAGAAACACATTTTGAAACTATACTAGTAGTCAATGTCTTTTTATTGGATAATAGAGATCACTGATATTAAGAGATATTAATGACCAATGATTGTTGATTCTAATTATATTGTTGTTGTTGGAGATGGTAATAGTGGTGATACGTGTGTGTGTGTGTGTATGTGTGTGTGTGTGTAAGCATGTTTCCCTTCTATTGACTATGCTGACACAAAGCTATTTATTTCCTGTGTTTTCATGGATATAGTTTAATCACTTTACTTTAGAGTTTTCATTCTAGCACATTCTGTTGGGTTGGCTTTGTAGAAAGATTTTCTTCAATTGTTTGCTTGTGTTTCTTGGATTTCTTTAAGAAATATATTCATTTCTTGCATCATTTTTGGTTTGTTTTCCTGGCCTTCTTTTAGAGTTCATTCATTTCTTCACATTTTCTTTAAAATAGTAGTGCTTAACCTGAGATTTGTAACATCGTAGGGAGTATTATATCAGATGTCTTGCATATCAGATACTTACATTAAATTTCATAAAAGTGGTAAAATTACAGTTAAGAAGTAGAAATTAAATAAATTTATGTTTTGGTGTAACCACAACATGAGAAATTGTATTAAAAGTTTGCAGCATTAGGAAGATTAAGAAACACTGCTTTAAAGGATATATTCATTTTGTCTTTAAGGACCTCTATCATCTTCATATACTTGGTTTTAAGATCTTTTCTTGTGCTTCAGATATATTGGAATATTCAAGGTCTATTGTATTATGATTTCTTGGCTCTAGTAGAGACATATTTCCCTGGCTTCCATTGATTGTTTTTAACATTGCATCTAGGCATCCAGGTTTGGAATGAGTATAGTTCTAGATGATGGTATCTAGATTTGTCTTTGTTGGTGGGCATTTTTTCCCTCTGTTTCCCTTTCCTCTCTAGATTTTTCAAAAGTGTGATGGCTGTGTTTTACCTATTTTCCTGGCATTCTCAGTAGATATTTTCACAGTTAATGACTGCTGCTGTTGGTGACAAGGGTATTGGGATGAGTTGAGGTAAGGAAGGTTGAAAGGAAAAATTCAAGGATTGGGCTGGGAAAATAGAGGAAGAAGTTAATCTCAGTGGGCAGTCTACCTCTTTTTCTGGCAGGTATGACCTGTTGGTTAACATGGAATGCATACTGGAATTTGGGGCTGAGAAAAATCACCAAAGGAGGTAGAAAGGTAACATCTGTGGGAATCTATAGAAGATGCAGTTGCTGTGGTGTGGTGGTAGTAGGGAAGCCTGCTAAGGGTGTTCTGATGCAGCAATGGGGATGAGACTGGAGGATTGGATCTGGGAGAACAGAGAGAGGAAAGGTCTTCAGCGGCTTACCTGGTTTTCAGGCAGGAGTGGCCTGTTTGTTAGCTTCAGGGTATCTTCTTGAGTTGGGCTGTTTCCTTGTTCTGCTAGGCTGGTGTGTTCCCAGTGCATGCTGGGTGCTGTTGGTCACTGATATAATGCAATGAATTGGGAGGAGAGTTGCAGGAAAAGACCTTTATGTTCTTTTGGGAGAGCTATGGAAGGAGAATGTTAGATTTCAGCTGGTTTCCTGATACAGAGCTGATGGAAGAGCCTTGGGGGAGGTTGATGTCAGGAGCAGCAGGAAAGTTTTGAGTCACCTGCAGCCTACTTGTTCCTCAGGGCTAAAAGGTCCTTTGGTTAGCTGGTGTGCCTGTTGCAGTTGGGGTCTTGGACAAAGCAACTAGTCAAAGGAGGAATATTTGAAGGGGAATATATGTGGGATTCAAGAGAGAAAGGAGCAGGAATGGGTAGGAGGGTGTCAAGACTGTTCTGTAGAACTGGAGATGGGTTTGGGGGATTAGAACTGGGAAAAGGCGGAGCATGCCTCTGTAAGCAGCCTACCTTGTTTTCTGGCAGATATGGCTTATGTATGGGTTAGTAGAGAGTCTCATTTTTATATCATAATAATATTCTATTATATATAAGTAAGATAAGATATATATACATACATATATATATGTGTGTGTATTCAATGTACATTCAAATAATAATTTCAAAGTAGTGAGAAAAATATTTTCCAATGTAGTTTTAAAATGTTCATAGCAGCCTTATTTGTAATAGCTAGAAACTGGAAACAACCCAGAGGTTGTTTCCACTGAGGAATGGACAAAAAATCCTGTGGTACATCTACACAATGGAATACTACTCAGCCTTCAGAAACAATGAAATAATGCAATTTGCAGACAAATGGATGGAACTAAGGAGGCTCATCCTGAGTGAGTTAACCCAGCCTCAGAAGGATTCACATGGTATCTATTTACTTATAATCAGATTTTATTGATATAGTACAGTATAACTACACTATAACCAATGAACCAAAGGGAACAGGAACATAGAATTTTTACCTGTAAATGAGAGATTTACAGGTAAATCTACAAGGTGATTCCTTGTAGGCCCCCACTGTATGAAGAGGCTCTTAGCCCTCATATGACTGCTGAAATGGGGTGGGAAACTGATATGTAGGGACACTCCACTCCACAGGATTGGATTGGGGTGGATAGGGAGTAGAGGGTGGGAAGGTGGAACTGAGAGAGGTGGAAAGAGGGCCCTGTGATGGAGATGCAATAAGAAGTAATACATAAACATAAAAAATAAAAATAAAAAATAAACAAATACACTTTTGTGCATTTTTAAAATTACTTTGGAAAATACTTGGATATGTAGTAAATATATGTTTAAGTTCAAATGATCTGCAAATATTTCTTCCAAAGTGTCTTTGCAATCACCCATTCTCATCAGTGATAAGAAAACATTTTGTATGATTTTTCATCTTTTGCATCAATAGAAATATTAAACATTTTACATTTTTGGCACTCATGTGTATGTTAAATATGTCTCTTCATTTGTTTCTTTTCTAATAAACATTGTAATCACATGGTCTATTTGCATTTACCATCTCTCTGCTGTGGGGTTGAGCCTGGTAAAATGCCTTGTCTATTTTTTTGTGGGCTCTCTATTTTCTTTGAGTAGAAAGTTATTTTAGCAGTTTGGAAGGAAACCCTTTATAGGATATGTTTTGTAAAGATTTTCTATCTCTGTCTGTGTATTGCCCTTTTATTCAATAAATTGTGTTTTTCATAAAGAAGCTTATTTTAATTTTAATGAAGTGGAACATTTTAATTATTTTGTTCATAGGTCAGGGAAAGTGGCTTTATATTTAAAAATTAATATACAAGCCAAAGGTTATATGGACAGTCTTACAATGTCTTTTCTGAAATTTTTATATGTCTCCCTTTTAAATATGCACCTATGATAGATTTTAAAATAATTTTGTAAAACTTAGTGTAGGATGTCTGAGATTAATTTTAACCAATAGAAATTAAATTTTCATAGACCACTTAAAAATTTTTATTACTTCAAATTACATGCCCATCACAATCCCACCCTCTACCCCTCATGGTCCCACCCTCTCATCCTCTGCCCTTCTTCCAGAAGTCATAATTTTTAAATAATTAGGCCACAATTATGAAAATTATAAGGTATAGCAGACCAATTTTTATTAAAATTTATCAGCAATCAAGTGAAATTTTGAAGGATTTCCAGAAAAGTAGTATAATTCTACTAATATATTTCACTATTATGAGGTGCAATTTCATTATATCACTGTGTACATTTATTATTTTTGTATATTTTGTATATAATTCTGATTTGGACTGCATGTGGGTAAGTGTGTGTGTCTTCTAAATTTTTTATATTTACTATTTTACAATATATTCTATACCTTTCATCTTCTCATGTGCATTTTTGAATCCCTTTTCTCATATACCAAACATCTTATAGACTTTTAAAAAATGAGTTACAGTGGCATTGAGGCAGTTTGATCGTATCAGAATATTTGTTGTCATTTTCATCAGTGTTCTTTACTTTCATTATTTATGTATTTATGTAAGTATTTATTTATTTATTTTTATTGAAATGTTTATTAATTCAAGTAACATCTCCATGACAGCCCTCTCCCTCCACTCCTCCAAGTACTATTCTCTCACCCTGAACCCCCATCCCACCTATCCTACTCCTCTGATGTGGGGTGCCTCCACATATCAGCCACACTCAGTTCATCACACACGTGAGATCTAAGAGCTTCCTCTTGCACTGGGGGCCCACCTGGCAGTTCTACTAAAGTGAAGTGTCCCTCTAACAAGTAGCAAAGATCATATCTCTATTCCTTTAGCATTGCTGACTGTAGGATACCTATCCTGTACTATATGAATATACAGACATACTGATTATTAGAGGTATATTCAATTCTTTTTCCCAAGAGATTTGGAAAATTTTGAAAATTGTATATCTTTCCATAAAATATTTAAATTATTGATATTTATCTTATATATGAAAATTGTTATATTCATTTATTCATTATATAAATAGACCTCTCAATTCTTTGTCCCTTGTGTAAATAGACAATTATATTTCCAGAGAACAACAAATAAACAAACTAAATTTAAACTTTTTTCTAACTTCTTTACTATTTATTTATTTTATTTCCCTCAATAAGCTTCCAAGTATTTTCACTTTCATGTTGAATAGCAGAGTTGAGAAAGGACTTGTTCCTAATTGTAGAGAAAATGCACCATATTTAAGCTGATAGGTTAGTATTCTTCAGATATACTTTGGGATATTATTACATTGAGTTCTGTCAATTATCAAAAGAAGAACATAAAATTATCCATAATCATTTTTTAATAATGTTTATTTATTACATCTAGTTACATCTCCATCATAGTGCCCTCTTTCCACCCTTCCCGGTTCCACCATCCCACCCTCTCCTCCCTCTCCCACCCGTCACACTCCTCCAATGTGGAGTTTCCCTACAGATCATCTGCCCTCAGTTCAACAGTCATATTAAGGCTAAGAGCTTCCTCTTGCATTGGGGCCTACATGGTAGCAACCCTAGGAGAAATTGTCCCATTGATAGGTAACAAAGTCTATGTTCCTGATCTTTTTGGTGTGTTGCTTGTAGCATACTTATCCTGTACTATATGGCTAAAATACAGTTATAAGTGAGTAACTGCCATGTGCATATTTCTGAGTCTGAGTTAGCTCACTTAGGATGAGCTTTTCTAGTTCAATCCATTTGGCTGTGAATTGCATGATTTTCTTATTTCTCATAGCTGAGTAGTATTCCATTGTATATGTGTAAACCAAGAATTCACAATGAGGAATCTCTAATGGCAGTGAGAAATTTGAAGAAATGCTCAGCATCCTTAATCATCAGAGAAATGCAATTCAAGATGACTCTGAGATTCCATCTCACACCTGTCAGAATGGCTAAGATCAAAAACTCAAATGAGAGCATATGCTGGCAAAGCTGTGGAGAAAGGAGAACACTCCTCCATTGCTGGTGGGAGTATAAACTTGTACAACCACTATGGAAAACAGTCTGTCCATATCTTTGAAAATTGGAAATAGACCTACCTCAAGACCCAACCATACCACTTCTGGGTATCCATTCAAATGATTCCTCATCACACCACAAGGACATCTCATGTATGTTCATAGCAGCCTTATTTGTAATTGCTAGAAACTGGAAACAACCTACATGTCCCTCAACTGAAAAATGGATAAAAAATTTTGTGGTATAGTTACACAGTGGAATACTACTTAGCTATCTCCACAATGTTAATAGTACCTCATTACTTTTTCCTTTCTATTTTCTCAGCTTTGCTTAAAGTTTTTAAAAAATACATTATATGTTTCATAAATGTTACATCTCATTACTTCCTGGAAGTTATAATTATTTTATTAATTTTCATGGCCTATTTATTATTATTTTCTTTATTGTTAATTATTTACTACATTAAAATTATAGATAATGTATTATCATGAACAGTGTGAGTATGGAATATATTCCCAAACAATAAGGAGTATATTTTATTTTGAATACTACAGAATTGAAACATATGGCTAAAATCTGACTATAAGTGAATAAATGTCATATGCATCCTTCTGAGTCTGGTTTAGGTCACTCACGATGATCTTATCTAGTTCCATCCATTTGGCTGCAAATTGCATTATTTTGTTGTTTCTAATAGCTAAGTAGTATTCCATCATGTAAATGTACCACAGTTTTTTAATCCATTCTTCAGTTGAGGGACATCTGGGTTGTTTCCAGTTTCTAGCTATTACAAATAAGGCTGATATGACCATAGATGAGGAAACTTCCTTATGAATTGGTGAGGAATCATTTGGATGTATACCCAGAGTGGTAGGTCTGGATCCTGAGGCAGAGTTATTCCAAGTTTTCTAAGATATCACCAGACTGACCTCCATAGTCCTTGCACAAGTATGCACTCCCACCAGCAATGGAGGAGAGTTCCCCTTTCTCCACACCCTCACCAGCATGTGCTGTCATTTGAGCTTTTGTTCTTAGCCATTCTGGCAGGATAACTGTACTACAAGCAATGCACCAAAGGGAACATAAACATAGACTTTTTTCCTGTCAATGAGACACTTTACCCAGGTTGTACTACCTTGTAGGCCCAAAGCGTATGAGATGGCTCTTGACCCTTATATTATGACTGCTGAATTGGGGTGGAGGACTGTTACATAGGGACACTTCACTTCAAAGGAGTGTGATGGAGGAAGGGATGGGGGTAAAGGGTGGGAGGGCAGGACTGGGAAGGGTAGAAAGAGGACTCTGTGATGGAGATATAACCTGAAGTAATAAATAAATATTAAAAATAAAATATAAATACATATGAATCATATGGTTTTGTGTCAAAGGTGTTTTTAAAGTCTATGATTCAATATGATGTGGTTTTCAAAAAAAAGAAACAGAGAAATTCTAGAAATTTTAAATGTTTTTCAAATCTCTGAAAAGAGAAAAACATTACAGTAAAAATAATTTATTCACTATATTAATACATAGAAATTATTTAATATATACATTCATGAAATATAGCAAACACCTAACTTTAAATCTATAATAAGTGCTATTTAATATTAAGCTTCAGTAATGTGTAATAATTTAGGAGATCACATTCAGTTAGCTACTAATACAAAGTCCATACCTAGAAGTAATAAAGGCTATCTACAGAAAGCCAGTAGCCAATATCAAATTAAATGGACAGAAACTTAAAGCATTTCCCCTAAAATCAGGGACAAGGCAAGGATGCAAACTCTCCTCATACATCTTTAGCATAGTACTTGAAGTTCTAGTCAGAGGAATAACACAAATAAAGGAGATCACGGGGATACAAATCCGAAAGGAAGAAGTCAATGTATCCTTATTTGCAGATGATATGATAGTGTGAGTAACTGACCCCAAAAATTGTACCAGAGAACTCCTACAGCTGACAGACTCTTTCAGCAAGGTGACTGGATACAAAACTAACTCAAAAAAAAAAAATCAGTAGCCCTTCTTTACATAAAGAAAAACTGGCTGAGAAAGATATTAGGGAAATAATACCCTTCACAATAGCCACAAATAATATAAAATACCTGGGGATAACTCTAACCAAGCAAGTGAAAGATCTGTATGACCAGAAATTCAAGTGCTGGAAGAAAGAAATTGAAGTAGATATCAGAACATGGAAAGATCTCCCATGTTCATGGATAGGTAGGATCAACATAATAAAAATGGCCATCCTACCAAAGCAATATACACATTCAATGCAATTCTCAAAATACCTACACAATTCTTTATAGAACTTGAAAGAATAACTGTCAACTTCATATGGAAAAACAAAAATCCCAGAATAGCTAAATCAACCCTGTACAATAAAACAATATCTGGAGGTATCACCATCCCTGATTTCAAGCTATACTATAAAGCAATAGTAATAAAAACAGCATGGTATTGACATAGAAACAGACCAGTTGATAAATGGAATCAAATTGAAGACTCAGAAATAAACCACACACCTATGGTACTTAATTTTTGATAAAGAACTCAAAACCATACTGTGGAAAAAAGACAGCATCTTCAAAAATGGTGCGGGTCTAACTAGATGTCATAATGTAAAAGAATGGAAATAGACCCACAATTATCACCTTGAACAGAATTTAAGTCCAAGTGGATCAAAGACCTTAACATAAAATCAGACACACTAAATCTAACAGAAAAGAAAGTCGAGAAAAGCCTCGAATTCATGAACACAGGTGACAACTTCCTAAAAAGAACAATAGCTCAGGCTCTAACACCAACAATCAATAAATGAAACTGAAAAGTTTCTGTAAGACAGAGGGCACTGCCATTAGAACAAAATGACATCCTATAGATTGGGAAAACATCTTCACCAACTTCATATCTGACAGAGGGCTAATATTAAACATCTATAAAGAACTCAAGAAATTAAGCACCAACAAATCAAGTAACCCAATCAAAAAGTTGGGTACAGAGGTAAACTGAGAATCTACAAACGGGCAATCTAGAATGACTGAGAGTCACTTGAAGAAATGCTCAATATCCTTAATCTTTAGAGAAATGCAACTAAAGACAGCTCTGAGATATAAATTCACTCCTGTCAGAATGGCTAAGATCAAAAGTTCAAAAAAAAGCATATGCTGATGAGGTGTGGAGAAAGGGGAACACTCCCACATTGCTTGTGGGAATGTAAACTTGTACAACAACTATGGAAATCCATCTGGGGATATCTTAGAAAAATTGGAATAGCTCTACCTCAAGACCTAGCCATACCACTCCTTGGCAAATATCCAAAAGATTCCTCCTCTATCCATAAGGGCATCTCCTCAACTGTGTTCATAGCAGCTTTATTTGTAATAGCTAGAAAATGGAAACAACCCAGATGTCCTTCAACAGGATACATTAAAAAAAAAAAAACTGTGGTGCATTTACACAATGGAATAATTCTCAGCTATCAAAAAGAAGGAAATCATGCAACTTACAACCAAATGAATGGAAATACAAAACTCATCATGAGTGATCTAACTCAGACTCAGAAAGATACAGATGGCATCTTGTAGGGGTTAGATAAATTAGATTTAGAAAATATATAGGGGTTTCTGATACTGTCTCTTAATTCGGGGCATGAAGAGCATTATCAGCATGAAGTCAGGAAAAACAGGAAAGAGTTAATAGACTGAAAAACAAGGTTGAAGTCAGGAAAAACAGGAAAGATTCAATAGACTTGAAGAAACAAAGTATCTGGCCTGACATTGTTTTCAGCTGCTAAGTGGGCGGAGCCCAAATTAAGCTGAAACAGAGTTCCTCCTATTTAAGGACAGTGCATGGAGCCCAGAAGGAGAAGAGGCCCCTGACGCTAGAGAGCTCTGAGAGTCCTGCTGAAAAAAGTGCTGGCCATCAAATGACGGCCAGATTTCCCTGAAGCAGAAAGAAGCTGGTGAGCAAAGAAAGCCTGAGCAAGACACCAAAAGGCCAAGGACTGGACCCTGTGGCTCAGCTTTTGCCTGGAGGGGTTTGATCTGTCCGATCAGTGGCCTAGGGGAAACTGTGCCTGGCTTTAAGGACTGAGGCAGAGCAGATGAGTTCCTGATTCAAAAGAAGTAAGATGGCCTGCAGACGGCTGGGGTCTCCCACAGAGAAGAAAGCATGAAGCCTTATTTAAGGTGAGACTGCAATAACCAACTGACCCTGACGAACCTGCATCTGAGAGATCCAGAAAAAGGACTGCTAAGTGCGTTAAAGAATCTACAACAAAGACTGTGTTCCTGACGACTGAGGACCTGCCCCAGAGACTGTATCATTCTAAAAGGTTAGAAAAATAATTATAAATAGGTTTAGTGGATAGATTAAAGGGGTTGTAGGAATTTATAGGATTAATAGTTAAGAAATTGTTGGTGTTTACTATAAGTGAATTTAGTAATAAATAAATAAGTGTTAAATAATATTTTAAAGGTTTGGTTACAGCATCTATTCACTTATAACCGGATTTTAGCCATATAGTACAGGATAACCATCCTACAATCAATAGACCCAAAATAACAGGTACATGGATTTGGTTACCTGTTAGTGGGACATTCCACCCTAGTGGAACTGCTATGTCTGCCTCCTGTGCAAGAGGAAGCTCTTAGACTTCATGTGACTAAAAACAGAGGGGGGGCTGATACCTGGAGGAACCTCACACAGGTGGTATGGGATGGGTAGGAGAGGGTAGGGGTTGGGTAAGAGAGGGGGTAGGGGATGGGAGGGTGCTACCTGGAGTGTTCGAGGGAGTTGTGGTAATGTAGACATAACTGGAAGTAATAAGTGTTAAAAAAATTATACTAGCGGGGGATCCAAGATGGCAGTGGCCTGCACAGACATATTTTGATTTTGGGGTTAACAGTCACAGGGCGGCAAGTGTTGCAAGCACTGTACAAATGGCTCAACCCCCTCTGGATCTCACCCAACTAGCCAGGGACCACTGAGGTTCCCTTGGCAGGACGCTCCTTCCCAATCTCGGACACGTAAGGAAGCAGCTGGACCATGAAATCGAGATCCCCCATCCCCCACCAGGAGAGACACTGGGTAAGTTCCAATCTAATACCCAGCAGGCAGATTCAGATCCCACGCAGAGATAATCCCCACCCTGCTCTGCACCCCCAGGTCTTTCACAGACGATCCAGCTTTCTGGCGAAAAGTTGCGACCCTTGGAAGTGAGCACAGCTCGGCTGAAAATTGCCTTCAGACTGCAGATTGCAACCCACTGCTGTGATGTCACTGGCCAGTTTCCAGGCCGTGGAAGCCGCAAGGCTATTGGGGTTGAAGGGCAGATTTACCCACCACAGGATCCAACCCGGGGCAAACTGTGAGGTATTTGAAAATGTTGTATATCGGACTTTTGTACTAGTACTTGCCCTTCTGGCGGGGAACCAGAGGTTACCTGTACACAGCTCCACCCCCTAGATTAGTTAGGTTTCCACCTAGGAGGAGAGGCTGAATGACTTACCATATAGGGGTGAAGTAAGGCAACTCAACTCCTACACCAAAGCGCCCCCTTTGGACCCAAGTCCAGAAGACAGCTAAAAGAATCCACATGGCCAGAGGCCCCAGACCAAAGAAAAAAAAAAAAAAAAACTCCAACAAAAGAAAGCAACGCTATTCCATCCAGCCCGAAACACCTCACCACAGCTGAAACACATGAAAACGATGACAATTCTGCATTATGGAAAGTGATAGAGTCCCTTCAAGAAGAACTTAAATCTATGAAGGAATTCAAAGAAACCACAATTGCACATACGAAAGCGATGGAAAACACCCTTCAGAACAAGGTGAGTCAACTTGAACAAGAAAAAGAGAGGGCAATGGAAGACTTCCAGGCAAAGACAAGCAAACTGGAGCAGGAAATGTACAAAATAAATAACATCACTCAAGAAATGAAAATGGAAATGGAAACAATAAAGAAAACACAGTCAGAGTTAAAAATGGAAATGGAGAATCAAGGGAAGAGAACAGTAACTATGGATTTGAGTACCAAAAATAGGATTCAAAAGATGGAAGACAGGATCTCAGGCATGGAAGATTCGATAGAAGAAATCAATACAACATCCAAAGAAAATGAGAAAGCTAAAAAAAATCTCTCACCCACAATTTCCAAGAAATCAAGGACTCAATGAAAAGACGGAACCTAAGAATTATAGGCATAGAGGAAAGAGAAGACTCCCGACTCCATGGTCCAGGAAATATCTTCCACAAAATCATAGAAGAAATCTTCCGAAACCTAAAGAAAGAGATGCCAGTAAAAATCCAACAGGCTTACAGAACACCAAACAGATTAGATCAGAAAAGAAACTCCTCTCGTCACATAATAATAGAAACTCCAAATGTAGAGAACAAAGAAAGGATATTAAAAGCTGTAAGAGAAAAAGGCCAAGTCACATACAATGGCAGACCCATCAGAATCACACCTGACTTCTCCTCAGAAACTTTAAAAGCTAGAAGGGCCTGGACAGATGTCCTACAAGCCCTGAGAGAACATAGGTGCCCAGCCAGACTACTATACCCAGAAAAACTCTCTATCAACCTAGGGAGAAAACAAGATATTCCATGACAAAATCCAATTCAAACAATATCTCCTCACAAACCCAGCCATACAGAAGATCCTAGAAGGAAAATTCCAACACAGAGAAAATAAATACACCCAAGAAAATAGAGGAAATAGAAACCTCCACAGCAACTAAACAAAAGGAAACACAAGAAGACCAGCTATACCAAAATAATGGGAAATAACAACCCCTGGTCACTAATATCCATCAACATCAATGGACTCAACTCGCCAATAAAAAGACACAGACTTGCAAACTGGATCTGTAAACAAGACCCATCTTTTTGCTGTATACAAGAAACACATCTCACTATTGAGGATAAACACTATCTCAGAGTAAAGGGCTGGGAAAAGGTTTTCCATGCAAATGGACCCAGGAAACAAGCTGGAGAAGCCACTCTAATATCAAACAAAATAGACTTCCAAGGGCATTACATACTCGTTAAAGGAAATATCCACCAAGAGGACATCTCAATATTGAACATCTATGCCCCAAATACAAAGGTACCTACATTTATAAAAGAAACGCTTCTAAAACTTAAATCGCACATCGATCCAAACACTTTAATAGTGGGAGACTTCAACAACCCACTCACAACTATGGACAGATCATCAAGACAGAAGTCAAACAGAGAAATAATGAGTCTCACATATTTCATGAACCAAATGGACCTAACAGATAACTACAGAACGTTTCACCCAAACACAAAAGAATACACCTTCTTCTCAGCACCTCATGGAACCTTCTCCAAAACCGACCATATAGTTGGACACAAAGATAGCCTCAACAGATACAAGAAAATTGAAATAACCCCTTGTATCTTATCAGACCACCATGGAATAAAGCTGGACTTCAATAGCAAAACAATCAAAAGAAAGTCTACACTCACATGGAAATTGAACAACTCTTTACTAGAGGACCACTGGGTCAGGGAAGAAATAAACAAGGAAATCAAAGACTTCCAAAAATCCAACGAAAAGGAAGACAAAACATACCCAAACCTATGGGACACAATGAAAGCTGTGCTACGAGGAATGTTCATAGCACTAAGTGCCTTCAAAAAGAAAATTGTGGCAGCTCATATTAGCGAATTAACAGCTAAACTGGATGAATTGGAAAAAGAAGAAGCAAACACTCCCAAGAGGAGCAAAAGGCAGGAGGTCTTCAAACTTAGGGCTGAAATCAACCACTTAAAAACAAAAAGAACTGTACAAAGAATCAGTTAAACCAAGAATTGGTTCTTCGAGAAAATCAACAAAATAGACAGACCCTTAGCCAAATTAACTAAAAGACAGAGGGAGAAAACACAAATCAACAAAATCAGAAATGAAAAGGGTGAAATAACAACAGACATTGAGGAAATCCAGAGAATATTTGGATCCTACTTTAAAAATCTATACTCCACCAAATTGGAAAACTTAAGTAAAATGGACAATTTTCTTGATAGATTCTACCTACCGAAGCTAAATCAAGATCAGATAAACAGATTAAACAGCCCTATAACCCCTAAGGAAATAGAAACAGTCATTAAAAATCTCACAAACAAAAAAAAGCCCAGGGCCAGATGGCTTTAGCATGGAATTCTACCAGACATTCAAAGAGGAGCTAACACCAATACTTTTCAAACTCTTTCACAAAATAGAATCTGAAAGAACATTGCCAAACTCATTCTATGAGGCCACAGTCAACCTGATTCCTAAAACACACAAAGACCCAACAAAGAAAGAGAACTTCAGACCAATCTCCCTCATGAACATAGATGCAAAAAATACTTAATAAAATTCTAGCAAACCGAATTCAAGAACACATCAAAAGTATCATACACCATGATCAAGTAGGTTTCATCCCAGGGATGCAGGGATGGTTCAACATACGAAAGTCTATCAACGTCATTCACCATATAAACAAGATGAAAGAAAAAAAAAACATGATAATCTCACTAGATGCAGAAAAAGCATTTGACAAAATCCAACACGCCTTCATGCTAAAATTTCTGGAGAGAACGGTCATAGAAGGACCTTACCTAGAAATAATAAAGGCAATATACAGCAGGCCAGTGGCCAACATCAAATTAAATGGAGAGAAACTTGAAGCATTTCCTCTAAACTCAGGGACAAGGCAAGGATGTCCACTTTCACCATATCTCTTCAATATAGTACTTGAAGTCCTTGCTAGAGCAATAAGACAACTGAAGGAGATCAAGGGGATAAACATCAGAAACGAAGAAATCAAATTATCCCTATTTGCAGATGATATGATAGTATATATAAGCAACCCCAAAAATTCCACCTGAGAACTATTACAGCTGATAAACACATTCAACAAAATGGCTGGATACAAAATTATATCAAAAAAATCAGAAGCCCTTCTTTATACAACAAACAAATGGGCTGGGAAAGAAATAAGGGAAACAACCCCCTTCACAATAGCCACAAACAACATAAAATACCTGGCGGTAACTCTAACCAAGCAAGTGAAGGACCTGTACAACAAGAACTTCAAGCCCTTGATGAAAGAAATGGAAGAGGCCTTTAGAAGATGGAAAGATCTCCCATGCTCATGGATAGGTAGGATCAACATAATAAAAATGGCCATCCTACCAAAAGCAGTATATAGATTCAATGCAATTCCTATCAAAATACCAACACAATTTTTTATAGACTTGGAAAGAGCTATTCTCGATTTCATACAGAGCAACAAAAAGCCCAGAATAGCTAAATCAATCGTGCACAAAAAAAAAAAAAAAAAAAAAAAAAAATCTGGAGGTATCACCATCCCAGATTTCAAGCTTTACTACAGAGCAATAGTTGTAAAAACAGCATGGTATTGGTATAGAAACAGACCAGTAGATCAATGGAATCAAATTGAAGATCCAGAAATAGACCCACACACTTATGGCCACCTAATTTTTGACAAAGAAGCCAAAACGGCACAATGGTAGAAGGACAGCATCTTCAAAAAATGGTGCTGGTCCAACTGGATGTCTATTTGTAAAAGAAGGAAATTAGACCCATACTTATCACCTTGTTAAAAATTTAAGTCCAAGTGGATCAAAGACCTTAACATAAGACCGGTCACACTAAATCTACTAGAAGAAAAAGTGGGAGAAACCCTCGAACTAATGGGCACAGGCGACAACTTCCTGAACAGAACACCAACAGCTCAGGACCTGATATCAACAATCAATAAATGGGACCTCATGAAAGTGAAAAGCTTCTGTAAGTCAAAAGATACTGTCATTCGAACAAAATGGCAGCACACAGACTGGGAGATAATCTTCACCAACCATAAATGTGACAGAGGGCTAATATCCAAAATCTACAAAGAACTCAAGAAATTAAATGCCAGGAAACCAAATAATCCAATCAAAAAATGGGGGACAGAGCTAAATAGATAATTCACAAAGGAGGAATCCCTAATGGCTGAGAGACACTTGAAGAAATGCTCAACATCCTTAATCATCAGAGAAATTCAACTCAAGACGACTCTGAGATTCCATCTCACACCTGCCAGAATGGCTAAGATCAAAAGCTCAAATGACAGCACATGGTGGTGAGGGTGTGTAGAAAGGGGTACCCTACTCCATTGCTGGTGGAAGTGCAGGCTTGTGCAACCACTATGGAGGTCAGTCTGGCGATATCTTAGAAAACTTGGAATAGCTTTGCCTCAGAACCCAGCCATACCACTTCTGGGTATACACCCAAATGCCTCTTCACGGAATCATAAGGAAGTTTCCTCATCTATGTTTATAGCAGCCTTATTTGTAATAGCTAGAAACTGGAAACAACCCAGATGCCCTTCAACCGAAGAATCGGTTAAAAAACTGTGGTACATCTACACAATTGAATTTATTCAGCTATCAAGAACAATGAAATTATGCAATGTGCAGCCAAATGGATGGAACTAGAAAAGCTCATCCTGAGTGAGCTAACCAAGACTCAGAAGGATGCATATGGCATCTATTCCCTTATAGTAGGATTTTAGCTATACAGTAGAAGGTATCAATACTACAATTAACACACCAAAAGAACTTGGACATAGACTTTTTATTTTTTATTTTTATTTTTGATTTTTTTTCTATTTTTTAGTCTTTTTTATCTTTTGTCTGCTTATTTGTTTGTTTCTTTCTTAGTTCTGTCTCCCAGGCAATGAGACACGTTTCACTGGTGGTACTGCCTCGTAGACCCCCAATGAATTAGGAGGCTCTTGGCCCTCATACAACCTCTCAACTGAGATTAGGGACTGTTATATAAGGACACCCCACCCCAGAGAAATGGGATGGAAGTGTTAGGAGGTAAAGAAAAAAATGAAATGTGATGTTTCGGCCTTTTACTACTAATTGTCATAAATTGTTTAGGATAATTAAGAAATGCAAGCTAATAGTTATACAAGCCGATCATTTTGTTAGGTACTATGACAGCCTATTATAGTTATTTTCTAAGCTAATCAGAAATAAAGCTGCTAAGAGACAAGCAACATCCGCTTACCCTAACATAAGAGATAGACAGGGCCTCTTCAAAAACCTCAAGAGATCTTCAGAATATGGCATTCAAAGATGTTTTCATAACTTTATATTTTTTTATATCGAGACATATCAACTCCTGACAGCACCCCCTATTCTACCCCAAGTAGAAGATGATCATTGAAGAATCTCCAGTGGGAGACGATAGAATTAGTCGCAAGCCTATCTCTTGGTAGGAAAAGCCCCTTGCTCCAACTGTAGACAGAATGCTGTCCAAAAAAGGACAAAATCTGGAAGCCGGTAAGTTGACAGCCTAGCTCTGCCAAGACAGGGTGGGAAAGTCCTTTATAACCCCTGCTCTGCAATCAATGTCTGTCAGAAAAACAGGGCCAAACGACAGAAGTTCGATTCTGTAACTTATGGAGAGAAAATGGGAACTGCCCAGGCAGCCACTGGTATGTCATTTCTTAGTTTTAGAAGCTGCAGGCCCTGTACTTCCCATAAAATCAGATATGTTTATCCCTCTCAGGTCTCTGAGGTGGTTGAAGAAAAGATAGCTAGAGTCTCATAATTAAATTTTGAGTTGTTTAGGAGTCAAGAGAGTGTTATAGATCTAAGAAGATGCTTTTAAATTTGTGTTGCAAGTTAGTATGAATGTTAAGTTAGATATAGAACTTTAAACTCATGGAGATGGTTAGATAGTAGAATGTTAAAGTCAGGTGCCAAATACATATGGACTGGACATTGGGAATGTACGCTAAGCCATATAACCCTCATAAGTGTGGCCTAATTACCTCTATTGTTTTGTATTGTATTTATTATTATAAGAGAAAGAGCCATTTGTTGGACTGAAAGGGGAAACTGTAGGGGGAAATAAGATATACCTTAAACTTAAAAAAAGGGAAGAGGATGGTGGTTTGAGGGTGGCAAGGTGGGACTGGAGGGGGAAATAGGGAGAGGACTGCGATTGAGATGTAACTTGAAGAAATAAAAAATAAAGGAAAAAATATAATCGAAAATTTAAAAAATTATACTAGCATTGGTCCATTTATTATAGAATTCAATAGATGAAAGTTGTAGTATCGTAAGGTTGAATATGCACTGTACTGTAAGTTAGTCTCAAAATCACCAAGGCAAACAAGCAAAACTTTTTCTAAAAGTTCAAAATATTTATAATAATATTAAATATCATCAGTGCAATAAAATGCTATATGTAGACTTATTTCCAGCCATTGTAAAGATAGATATATTTGAACATAAAAAAGATGAGTAATACACAATCAACATTGTTTAACTGAATGGTGAGTTTGGGAAGACAGAAGCATGACTGGAACTCATTTATTACATAACCCAGACTTATGTGAACGTCAGGACAAGGAGAAATATTGCATCTAATATGAGCAAGCTGGATAGCACCTACAAAACCTCACCCAAAGTTGTTCTCTATCCTCCACAGGAATGTGCACACATATGTGTGTCTTCTCACATGAATACACATATGTATAAACACTACATATAAAACCATAAAATATACATTTATTTATCTCATTTTTATTGAAAATGAATTCTTCTCTCACACAATACAACCTGATTACAATATTCCTTCCCTCCACTCTTCCCAGCTCCCCACTACCTAATCTATTACACAGTGTAACATAGGTCCACTCCCTCTCCATGTCCCATCAGAAAGCAGGAGGACTCCAACAGACAATAACCAAATACAACAATACAAAATACAATAGTACAATGTAAAAGTACTTATATCAATGCTAGACAAGGCAGTCCATTAGAAATAAAAAGGAATCCCAAGACCAGACAAATGAGTCAGAGATTCACCTGCTCCCACTCTTACGAGTCCCACAAAAACATCAAACCAATAGGCAGCACATAAATTCAGAAGACCTAGTATAGACCCATGTAGGCTCCGTACTTGCTGCATCATTCTCTGTGAGCTCATATTCTCCTTGCTTAGTTGATTTGTTAGGCTATGTTCTCCTGGTGTTCTGCATCCCCTCTGACTCCTACAGTCTTTCTTCTTCCTCTTCTGTAAGGTTTCCTGATCTCTAAGTGGAGGAACCTGATGGAGATCTCCAATCTAGACTCTATATTAGGATAATGTCTAGTTCTGGGTTTCTGTATCCACCCCTATCTGCTGCCAAAAGAAGCCAATGTAATGATGACTGAACAAGGCATTGTTCTATGAGTGAGTGTAACATAATATCACTACGAATCATTTCATTGATTTGTTGTTGTGGTTATTGTTATTGTTTCAAGACAGAGTTTTTTCATAGCACTGGCTTTCATGGAACTAGCTCTGTAGACCAGGCTGGCTCCAAACTCACAGAGATCTGCCTGCCCCTTCCTCTGGAGTGCAGGAAGGAAAGAAGTACACATTTCTGTTTTTCCCCCTTTTCTTTTCTATTCTTTTCTCTTTTTCTCTTTTTTTTTTTTAATTATCTGCTGTGTTTGGTTCAACACTAGTCTCCAGTTCCTGATTTTCCAGGCAGAGATTGGCTTGGACTCCTTCTTGTAGCATAGGCCTCAAGTTAAGGCATACATTGGCCACTCCCATAAGTTTTGTGCCACTTTCCCAGCACATCTTGGAGTGAGGACAGATTTTAATGCAAAGGTTCTGTGCCAGGGTTTGTATCCATGTTTCTTTTAATAGTCAGCAGAGTACTTTCCCATACTAAAGAGAATAGAGCATAGGTATAAAGGCTCCTTGAAGCCACTCATTCAACCTCAATACACTCAATGAACTGTGTGTATGTTGTCCTAGGCAATGGGGCACACATTTTCAGTTTTTAGAGAATGATCTTCTGTCATAAAATCACCTTGAATTGCTTAAAGGTCTCCATAGGACACTTTCTACCAACAATTCACAAGAATGTAACCTAATCTCACCACTCGATATCTTGCCTGGCTACAAAAATGGCCTGTTCATACTCTGTCCTACATTACTAGATGTTCACACTAGGTTTACTCTCATAAATTCCAAGTTTCCACTGCACCACATTTCCATACCTTCCCAATTCCAGGCAACTCTACCCATACTCTATCCCTCCATCCATTCCCTGCTCACCTAATCCTGCCTGTTCTCAACCCTACATATCCCCAGGCCACCTGCAAAATATATCCTATTTTCCCTTCCCATGGTGATTCACATGTCTTCCCTAGAGATATCCACTTTACCTAAGCTTTAGGGGTCTATGGATTATAGCTTGATTGATTATCATTTACTTAACAGCTAATATACATTTTTAAGTGAATACATACCATATTTGTCTTTCTAGATATGGGCTGCCTCACTCAGGATGTTTTTGTCTAGTTGCATCCATTTGCCTATAAATCTCATGATTTTTTTAACAGTTAGGTAAATGTGTGAATGTACTCTAGTTTCTTTACCCATTGTTGTCTTGAGGGACTAAAGAACCAGCTTGCCTCCATGTTAAGATTAAAAGCTGTTTTGTAGTAAAGACAGAAGAGATTCATTCCTGTTTGTGATTAAAACTCTGTTTTTGAAGGATTGGGCTATGTCCTACCTGAAATCTTCTTTTTTAAATTATGTATTCATTTATGCATTTTATATCCAGATGGCACTACCTTCCTTCCTCTCCACCTGTCCTTACACTTCAACCATCTTTCTCCATTTAGCCCTCCAAAATTCTCAGAAAAGGGGACCCCACAGAATCTATCAATCTACCTTGGCTCTTCAAGTCCCATCAGGACTAAGTTCATACTCTTGCACTCAGGCCAGACGAGGTAACCCTGATAGGATAAGATGATTCACAAACAGGAAATAAGAATCTTTGTAAAGATCAGTATCCACTCCACTTGCTAGGGAATCTACATATAGACCTTATAGAATATTTTCAGTTTCACGAGGTCTAATTTATTAATTGTTTGCTTAGTACCTGAAATGTTTGTGTTCTGTTCAGGAGTTGCCTCCTGTACCAATGAGTTCAAAGCTTTTCCCCACTTTCTCTTCTGTTATATTTAGTGTACCTGGTATATATTGATGTCTTTGATACACTGGGACTTGAGTTTTTTGTCCGATGATAAATATGAATATATTTGCATTCTTCTACAAGACATCCCATTAGACTAGACCATTTGGTTTTTTATGCTTTCACTTTTTGTGTATGATTTTTGCTTCTTTGTCAAAAATCAAATCTCTGCAGGTGTGTGAATTTATTTCTGGGTCTTTGATTTGCTTCTATTGATTGGCCTGTCTATTTTATGAAAATATCTTTCAGTTTTTGTTACTATTGCTCTATAATACAGTCTGAAATCAGGGTTGGTGTTACCTTGAGAAGTTCCTTTATTGTACAGGATTGTTGTAGCTATTGTGGTATTTGTTTGTTTCTCTGTTTACTTGTTTGTTTTTCCATATGAAGTTGAGAATTGCTCTTTCAAGATCTTTCAACAATTGTGTCAGTATTTTGAGGGGAATTGCATTGAATCTATATATTGCTTTCGGTAAGATGGCCTATTTACTATGTTTATCTCACTGATAAATGAGTATGGGAGATCTTTCCATCTTCTGATATCTTCCTCAATTTCTTTCTTCAGAGACTAGAAGTACTTGTTATATAGATCTTTCACTTGCTTGTCTAGAGTTACATCACAATATTTTATATTGTTTGGGACTATTGTAAATGTGTTGATCCTTAATTTATTTTTCATCCCATTCATTATTTTTATAAAGGAATACTACTGATATTTTTGAGTTAAATTTGTATGCAGCCACTTTGCTGAAAGTGTTTACTATTAGCTGTTCTTATCACCAGGAACTGTTTATTATCAGGAGTACTCTACTATAAATTTGGGGGTCACGTGTATATATCATCATATTGTCTGCAAATAGGGGTACTTTGATTTCTTCCTTTCCAATTTGTGTCTGATTGATCTCTTTTTGTTGTCTTATTGCTCAAGCTAAAACATCAAGTACTATTTTGAAGAGATATAGAGACAGTGGGGAGCCATGTCTTGGTCCTGATTTTACTGGAATTGCTTTGAGTCTCTCTCCATTTAATTTGATGTTGGCAATTGGTTTTCTGTTTATTGCCTTTATTATGTTTAGTTATGGTCCTTGAATCCCTGATCTCTCCAAGTCTTTATCATGATGAGGTTTTGGATTTTGACAAAGGCTTTTTCAGCATCTGATGAGGTGATCATGTCTTTTTTTTTCCCTTTTGGTTTGTTTATATGGTGGATTACGTTGATGACTTTTCATATATAAAACTATTCCTGCCTCATTGGGATGAAGCCTACTTGACCATGGTGGATGATATTTTTGATTTGTTCTTGGATTTGGTTTTCAATATTTTATTAAGTATATTTGTGTCAAGGTTTGTAAAGGAAATTGGCCTGAAATTCTCTTTCTTTGTTGGATCTTTGTATGTTTTAGGTATAAGGGTAACTGGGGCCTCATGGAATTAGTTTGGACATGTTCTTTCTGGTTCTATTTTGTGGAATAGTTTTGAGTGTTGGTATTAACATTTCTTTGACAACCTAATAGAATTCTGCGCTGAAACCATTTGACCCTAGGCATTTTTTTTGATAGTGGAATCTATCAAGAAATTCATCTATTTCCTTTAGATGTTTCAAATTTTGTGTAGTACAGGCTTTTGAAGTAAAATCTAATGATTATTTGGATTTCCTCAGAGTCCCCTTTTTCATTTATGATTTTGCTAATTGGGATACTATCCCTCTGCCTTTTAGTTAGTTTGGATAAGGATTTGTCTATCTTGATGACTTTCTCAACGAACCAGCTCTTGATTTTGTTGATTCTTTGAATTATTCTCTTTGTTTCTAATTTATTGATTCAGTCCTGATTCTGAATATTTCCTGCCATTTACTCCTCTTGGGTGTGTTTGCTTCTTTTTGTTCTAGGGCTTTCAGGTGTGCTGTTAAGTTATTATTATCATAAGATCACCCTAATGTCTTTATGAAAACACTTAGTGATATGAACTTTCCTTTTACAATTGCTTTCATTGTTTACCATACATTTGGTTATGTTGTGCCTTCATTATCATTGAGTTTTAGTTGTTTTTTATTATTATTTCTTCTCTGAACTATTGTTCATGGAGTAAGAGGTATTTAGTTTCCATAAATGTGTAGGCTTTCTGTTGTTTCTGTTGTTGTTGAAGTACATCTTTAAGCCATGGTGATCTGATAAAACAGAAAGGATTATATCAATTTTCTTGTATAAGTTGTGTCCAACTATATGGTCAATTTGGAGAAGGTTCTGTGAGGTATTGAGAAGGAGCTATATTCTTTTGTGTTTGGGTGAAAATTTCAGTAGGTATTAATTAGATCTATTTAATTCATGACAACTGTTAGTTCCATTATTTCTCTGTTTAATCTCTATCTTGATGAAAACAGCCATTGGTGATAGAGAGTTGTTGAAGTCTCCCACTATTAATGTGGCAGGATTGATGTGTGATTTAAGCTTTAGTAATACATCTTTTAAAAATATGAGTGTCTTCTGTCCAAAAAGGACAAAACTTGGAAGCAAATAAGTCGACAGCCTAGCTCTGCCAAGACAGGGTAGGTAAGTCCTTCATAATTCCTGCTCTACAATCAATGTCTGTCAGAGAAACGGGGCCAAATGGCTGAAGATTGATTCTGTAATGTATGGAGAGAAAATGGGAACTGTCCAGGCAGCCACTGGTATGTCATTTCTTAGTTTTGGAAGCTGCAGGCCCTGCACTTCCTATATAATCAGATATATTTATCCCTCTCAGGTCTCTGAGGTGGTTGAATAATAGATAGCTAGAGTCTCATAGTTAAATTTTGAGTTGTTTAGGAATCAAGAGGGTGTTCTGGATCTAAGAAGATATTTTTAAAATTATGAGGCAAATTAGTATGAAAGCTGAGTTAGATATAGAACTTTAAACTCATGGAGATGGTTAGATAGTAGAATGTTAAAGTCAGGTGCCAAATACATATGGACTGGACATTGGGAATGTATGCTAAGGCATATAACTCTTATAATTGTGGCCTATTTATTTCTGTTGTTTTGTATTGTATTTATAGTTATAAGAAAAAGAACCATTTTTTAGACTGAAAGGGAGAGCTGTTGGGGGGAAAAAGAAATACCTTAAACTAAAAAAAAAAAAAAAAAAAAAAAAGAAGGGAAGAGGATGTGGGTTGAGGGGGAGGAGGGTGGAAGTGTGGGACTGGAGTGGGGAGTAGGGAGGGGATTGTGATTGAGATGTAACTTGAAGAAATAAAAAACAAATTATTAAAAAAAGAAAGTATGCCCAGCTAAGGGCTAAGTGTTGAAACATTAAAAAAAAAATATGAGTGTCCTTGTATTTGGGGCATAGGTTTTCAGAATTGAAATCCCTGCATCTCTAGGATAAAGCTTAATTGGTCATGGTGGATCATTTGTTTGGTGTGTTCTTGGATACATTTGCAAGTACTTTTTGAGTATTTTTGCATCAATGTTCATAATGGAAATTGGACTGTCATTCTCTGTTTGTTGAATCTTTGTGGTTTGGTTATTACTATGACTGTGGCCCCATAAATAAATTTGGCGATGTTCATTATGCTTCTCTTTTGTGAAATAATTTGAGGAATATTGGTTTAACTCTTATTTGAAAGTCTGATATAATTATTTGCTAAAACCATCTGACCCTTGGCTTTTTTTGTTTGTTTATTTGTTTTTGGTTGGGAGACTCTTACTGACTACTTCAATTTCACTATATGTTACAGGTCTATTCAAATTATCTATCTAATCTTTATTTACATTGATAAGTGATACCTATTGACAAAATTATCCATATCATAGATTTTCTAATTTTGTAGAGTACAGGTTTATGAATCTCTGCATTTCCTAGGTGTCTGCTACTATATCCCACTTTTCGGTTTGATTTAGCTAATTTGCATATACTCTCTCTTAGTTTTTGGGTTAAGGGTTTGCCTGTCTTGTAGATTTTCTCAAAGAACCAATAGTTTGTTTCATTAATATTTTGTCCTGTTCTCTTTGTTTATATTTTATTGATTTCAGCTCTCACCTTGATTATTTATTGGCATCTATTCCTCTTGGTGTGTTTTCTTCTTTTTATTCTAGAGATTGCAGGTGTCCTATTAAGTTGATAGCATAAGATCTCTCCATTTTTTTAAATGCAGGAGCTAAATGCTATGCAATTTTCTCTTAGCACCACTTTCATTATGGGTCTATTTTTTCTTCATTTTCACTGAATTCAAGAGAGTGTTTAATTTATTTCTTTTATTAGCTTTCTTTTTTCTTTCTTTCTTCCTTCCTCGGTTCATTCATTCATTCATTCATTCATTCATTCATTCCTTTCTTCTTTTTCTCTTTCCTCTATCTTGACCCATTTTTCATTCAATAGAGAGTTCATAAATTACAATGATTTGGAACCTTCCTGTTGTTTCTGTTCATGTTGAGATACAGCTTTAGCTCATGGTGGTCTGGTAGGATGCAAGGGGTTATTTCAATTTTCTTCTATATGTTGATATTTCATTTGTTCCTGAGTATATGATAAATTTTGGGTAAAGTTCTCTGACATTCTGAGAAGAAGGTGCATTCTTTTGGGTTGGGGTTAAAAACTCTGTAAATATCTGGTAAGTCCATTTTGTTTGTACCACCTGTTAATTCCAGTATTTCACTGTTTAGTGTTTATCTGAATCTCCTGTTCATTGACAGGAGTGGGATATTGAAGTCTTTACTCTCAGTGTGTAAGGGTCAATATATGCTTTAAGCTGTAGTAGTTTTTCTTTTACAAAAGTGGGTGTGCTTGTATTTGCAGCATAGATATATGAATTGAAATGTCTTGTAGGACTTTTCCTTTGATGAGTCTGTAGTGCCCTCCCTATCACTTTTGATTAGGTTTGCTTTGAAATCTCTTTTGTTTGATATTAAAATGACTATGCCAGTTTGCTTAACAGGTTGATTTGCTCAGAATATCTTTTCCAACCCTTTACTCTAAGATTATGTCTACTCCTGATGTTGAAGTTTATTTATTGGATGAAGGAGAAGGATGGTCCTGTTTTTTTTTTTGTTGTTGTTGTTTTTGTTTTTGTTTTTAAACAATTCTATTAGTCTGTGTTTTTTTTTTAAACTGGGGAACTGAGACCATTGACATTGAGAGATATTAATTATTATTGATGGTTGATTCATTTTATTTTGTTGTTTATTTTCTTAGTGGTAGTGGTGGGGGTACTGATGATGGTTGTGTGTGTATGTGTGTGTGTGTGTGTGTGTGTGTGTGTGTGTGTGTTTGTGTGCTTCCCTTCCATTGAATATGCTGGCATGAGATAACTTCTTTCCTTTGTTTTCATGGATATAAGGTTGGAGTTTTTATATAGCACATTATATTGGGCTGAATTTGTAGAAAGATATTGTTTAAATTTGACTTTATCATGAAATATCCTATTTTTTCTATCACAGGTTTTCCTGGCTTTAGTAGTCTGGTGTGCTTCTGTGGCCTTTTGAATTTGTAGCTCATCTATTCAGGCACCTCTGAATTTTTGAGTCTCCATGAAAAGTCACATGTAATTCTAATTTGTCTCCCATTATGTGTTATTTGTTCTTTTTCACTTGCAGCTTTTACTAGTCTTTCTTTTTTCTGTATGATTACTGTTTTGATTATTTTGTGGAGAGGGGGTGTTCTTTTCTGGTACAATCCATTTGGTGTTCTGTATACTTCTTCTAAATGTATAGGGAACTCCTTATTTAGGTTAGGATGGTTTTCTTCTGATTTTTTTGAAATTATTTTCTGGGCCCATTGATATGAGATTGCCTCTGCTCTCTATTACTATTATTCTGGGGTTAGAAATTTTCATAGTGCTGTAGATTTTCTGTCAAGAATTTCTTTAGATTTAACATTTTCTTTGACTGGTCTATCCATTTTTCTAAGGTATCTTCAATGTCTGAGATTCTATCTTCCTTGTTCTCTTCTCTCTTGCTAAAACTTGTGTCTAGTCCCTGTTTGTATTCCTAATTTTTTTCCAAAACTCAACAGTTTGTGTTTCTATATTGCTTCTATTTTATCTTCATCTTCATCTTTGTTTATTTGTTTATTTATTTATTTATTTATATTTTGGCTTTTTAAACAGGTATTTTTTTTCATTTCCTCATTTTTTTGTTTGTGTTTTCCTAGATTTCTTTAAGGGATTTATTCGTTTCCTATTTTTAAAAAATATTCAGTATATTTTTCCTTTAATTAACTAATTTACTTTGCATCTTGATCACCCACCCCCTCTTCTCTCCTCTTAGTGCCCCCATGCCATCCTTCTCCATCCCTTTCCTTCTTTTCTCCTTAGAGAAAATACCATCCTACTGGGAGATCAGTTCATAGCAGGACTAGGTATTTCCTTTCCCATGAGGCCACACAAAGGCTGCCAAGCTAGGGGTCAAGGACACAAAGGCAGTCATTAGTGTCAGAGAAAGACCCAGCTCTAGTTATTAGGAGACCCACATGAAGACCAAGCTGCACACCTGCTACATAGGTGCAAGTGGGGTGGGATTAGATACAGCACATGTATGCTCTTTGATTGGTAGTTTAGTCTCCTTGAGCCCCCAAGGGCCCAGGTTAATTTGCTCTGTAGGTCTTCTTATGATATTCTTGACCCCTCTTGCAAGCTCAATTCTTCCCCACACTCTTCCACAAGATTGTCTGAGCTCCACCTAATGTTTGGCTGTGGGTTTCAGCATCTATTTTATCTGCTACTGGGTAAAGTCTCTCATGGGACTCTTATGCTAGGCTCCTGTCTGCACGCATAGCAGAGTATCACTAATAGTGTTCCAGTTTGGATCTTTCCCATGAGGTGAATCTCAAGTCGGGCCATTCATTGGTTGGTCATTCCTTCAATCTCTGCTCTATCTTTTTCCTTACAAATTATGTAGGCAGAACAAATTTTGGGTAGAAGGTTTTGTAGATCAGTTGGTGTCCTTATTCCTATATTGGAAGTCTTGCCTGGCTACAGGAGGTAGCCACTTTGGGCTTCATATCCCCTGCTGGTAGGAGTCTCAGCTAGGGTCACTCCCACAGACTCCCAAAAGCCTCCCCTGTCCCATTTCCCTGACTTCTCCCAAAGGTGCCCCACACACGAATTTTATTTTTTTCTCCCAGCCTCACTCCCTCTCAGTTCCTTACATTCATGAACTTCAGATGTCTGTTTTATTTCCCCTTCTGAGAGAGGCACAAGTATTGTCCCTTAGGCCCTCCTTATTAATTAGCTTCTCTGCATCTGTGCATTGTTTAGCAACATTATCTAAGACTTTATAGCTAATATCAACCTATAAGTGAGAACATATCATTCAAGTCTTTATGTATCTAGGTTACTTCAGGATGTTTTCTAGTGCCATCCATTTGCCTGTGAATTTCATGATGTCCTTGTGTTTAATAACTGAATAATATTCAATTGTGTAAATGCACCACATTTTTGTTATCCATTCTTCAGTTGAGGGACATCTATTTTTTTCCCATTTCCTGGATGTTACAAATAAAGTTGTTATGAACCACCAGGTTGATCAATGGAATTGAATTGAAGACCCAGAAATAAACCCCTGTACTTTTGATCACTTGATTTTTGACAAGGAGACTAAAACCATAAAATGTAAATATGAATGCATCTTGAAAACATGGTACTGGTCTAATTGGATGTCTGCATGTAGAAGACAGATCCATATTTATTGCCCTGCACAAACCAATCAAAACTTCAAGTGAATCAAAGACCTCAACATAAAACTGGATACACTAAATCTAATAGAAGAGAAAGTGGGAAGTAGCCTTGAACACATTTGTACATGAGATACCTTCCTGAGAGAATACCAACAGCTCATTATATTGGAAAATATATTCTCCATATAGAGAGTTAGGAAGTAGATTACTTGCTACTATGAACTGCAAAGTGACTAGCAAACAGTTCCTAAATAAAGTGTCCTAAATATAAAAGACCTATAACATTTATCAGTTTACTATTCACCTCTGTTAAAAATGGAAAAAGGAGGCAAATTGATTAAAAACTGACTTTTTTTTTCCTTACAAAACATGATTTATGGATGCATTTGTTACAGAGTTTTCAAGACTGTGTGATACTATCTTGTTCAATGGTTTGGATACTGTAAAAATGTTGAGATGGCAACATTACTGTGAGATAGATATGCTGTTGATGTATTATATTATGAGGATAAATTATGATGATATTGAGGAAGTCTAATTAAATCGTAGTGTATGTTATAGTACAAGAAAAAATATCTGGGCTGGAGAGATGGCTCAAAGGTTAAGAGCTCTGCCTGTTCTTTCACAGATCCTGAGTTCAATTCCCAGCTACCACATGGTGGCTCATAACCATCTATAATGAGATCTGGTACACTCTTCTGGTGTACAGGAATACATACTTCAATACAGAGCATTGCATACATAACAAATAAATAAATATTTTAAAAATCCATCTTTACTTTTTAATGATTTTTTGACAGGACACTGGCAACTTCAGATACTAGACTGAACAGTCTGAATTGCCAAAAGTCTATCTATCTATCTATCTATCTATCTATCTATCTATCTATCTATCT
>CAJQZJ010009649.1:9519041-9652074 GCA_907164525.1 Lophiomys imhausi | reverse complement strand
CTATCTATCTATCTATCTATCTATCTATCTATCTATCTATCTATCTACTATCTATCTATCTATCTATCTTTCTTTCTTTCTTTCTATCTATCTATCTATCTATCATCTATCTATCTATCTATCTATCTATCTATCTATCTATCTATCTATCTATCTATCCATCTATATGTATTTCCTTACAGTATGATATTTATATGCCAGTATTTTTTAGAGATGCAGGCATAGCAAGTAACAGTCCACTAGGTTTCTAAGGATGATGTCCCATTTGTACTCAAAAGTTAAATGGATGGAATCAATTAGGAGGAAGAAAGTGCTTTTAAAGTTCTGCAGAGTTTCTTAGTAACTTCATGCTTTATTTCATTTCCCAACAGAGCTATAAGGTTGTCAGTGTTGGTAATGAAGCATTCCATAAATGAATCAAGAACCCTGTGCTCTTACAAGAATGACTCTGATTAAATATACTAGACCCCACTCTCATAAGTTAAACATGTGTGCTTAGTAAAAACAACCAACAGGACAGTTATCAGGGAATATGACAGTTAGACTGGATGTTGATCTGTAAAAGAATGAAATTAGACCCATACTTATCATCTTGTACAAAACTTAAGTCCAAGTGGATCAAAGACCTTAACATAAAGCCTGACACACTAAATCTATCAGAAGAGAAAGTGGGGAAAACCCTTGAACTCATTGGCACAGTTGACAACTTCCTGAACATAACACCAACAGCCTCAGGCTCTAAGACTAACAATCAATAAATGGGACCTCATGAAACTGAAAAGCTTTGTAAGGCAAAAGACACTGTCATTCGAACAAAATGGCAGCCTACAGATTGGGAAAAGATCTTCACCAGCCCCACATCTGACAGAGGGCTAATATCCAAATTTTACAAAGAACTCAGGAAATTATATGCCAAGAAACCAAATAATCCAATCACAAAATAGGGAACAGAGCTAAACAGAGAATTCACAAAGGAGGAATCCCTAATGGCTGAGAGACACTTGAAGAAATAAATGCTCAGCATCCTTAATCATCAACTTTAAAACTTTTTAAAGAGTGAATTCAATTTTAGAGATATTACTTTAAATCTTATACTTTTATATCACTTAGGAGAAAATGTATTTTGTTAGAGTTATATACATTGTATATATGTTAATATTTATGTAAAACGTCATGTTTATGATTCCTTGTAATTATTTAAATATATTCACACTATAACTCACAACCATACTTACAAACAAAAACAAACTTCAGCTTTTGTTGTTCTCAATGAGTAATTGGGGGTTTTGATTTTTGTATTATACAAACACTTCTGCATTAGATACTACTTCTTAATGTTAGCTACTGAACATATAGGAATGTAAAAGAGAGGTTTTATACTGAGGACTTTGGAAATGTCCCTTGAAATCATCTCAATGTGTCTAGAGTATATTGTTAAAATATGTTTTGATATTTATTCTCTTTTTATATACTGTAGTTATTTAAAGACATTTTTGTCAAGTATAGTGATTTCTTTTCATGTGGAAAAACAATGCATTTATATCATAAAGTGACTGTAGTAGGAATTTGAACAATAACCTGTATACATTTGAATTCTTGTTGAAAATGTCTTGGCTATATTTCTTAGTAGCACAGGAGAATAACAAATTATCAAAAAAGCATAAGAGCACAAGGAGATAATCCAATATTAAGTCACCATTGTTCACTTTTGCTGTGAAATAAGCATTGATTTCTACCAGTTAAAATATAATCAAAAGGTGCTTGCCCTGCAGAGGCTAAAATAGAAAGTCACTCTGCAGCAGCTTATGCTAGGTGATCCTCTTCTTTATGATTCTATTTATATTAAAATACTACCATCCTATAATTAGAATCCTGACCACCTGCACTTAACTCAGTTTCTGTTGTGGATAAGTATGCTCACATATCATTTATAGCACCTATTAACTAGGAGCTAACTAAATATTTGTCAAGCATGTAAATCTACTCTGTGACTATATGGACATATTTTACTTGAAAAATTCTCTATCAAACTGATCAGAAAGAAAGTAGTTTTTACTATAGTCTAATAGTTTAAATTTTAACATTATAAAACATAAGTTGAAATGTAATAAATATCCATTTGTCCTTTTAATTTTTGGTATTATATACTATCATTTATATTACAAATTTTTCAAAAATATCAACAATATATTTCTTCATAAACATCCAAAAATTTGGTAGTTGCATATTTCATTAATAGATGGTGCTATTCCTGGTTCCTGATTTTTATTTTTACTTTTGTGTTTATTACTTCAAGTTACAACTCCATCACAGTCCACCCCTCCCAATCCTACTCTCCTACTCTCTCCTCCTTCTCACGCCTATCCTGGTCCTCTGTATTGGGGTGCCCCTTCATATCAGCCTCCCTCAAATCAGCAGTTATATGATGACAAAGAGCTTCCTTTTGCATTGGGGGCCAACATGGCAGCTCAATTAGGGCAAACTCTCAAGTCCCACTGTTCCACTCTCAAGTCAAAAAGTCTGTATTACTGTTCCTTTCAGTCTGTTGGTTGTAGGATAGTTATAATGTAGTATATGGGTAAAATCCAATTATAAGTGAATAGATGCCATGTGCATCTTTCCAGGTCTGGGTTAGCTCACTCAGGATGAGCTTCTCTACTGCCATCCATGTGGCTGCAAGTTGCAGGATTTCCTTGTTTCTGATTGCTGAGTAGCATTCCATTATGAAAATGTATCACAGTTTTTTTTTTTAATCCATTTGTCAGTTGAGGGACATCTGGGTTGTTCCCAGTTTCTAACTATGACAAATAAAGCTTCTATGAACATAGTTGAGGAGATGGCTAATATGCATAATTTATAAAGAACTCAAGAAATTAAACACCAAGAAACCAAATAATCCAGTTAAAAAAATGGGAAACAGAGCTAAACTGAGAACCCCCAAAAGAGAAATCTCAAATGGCCAAGAGACACTTGAAGAAATGTTCAGCATCCTTAATCATCAGAGAAATAAAACTCAAGATGACTCTGAGAGCCCATCTCATACCTGTCAGAATGGCTAAGATCAAAAACTCAAATGACAGCAAATGCTGGCAAAGATGTGGAGAAAGGGGAACACTCTTCCATTCCTAGTGGGAGTGCAATCTTATACCACTGCTACGGAAGTCAATCTGGCGATTTCTTAGAAAACTTGGAATAGCTCTACCTCAAGACACAACCACACCACTCCTGGGTATATATTCAAATGATTCCTCACCAAACCACAAGGACATCTCTTCAACTATGTTCATAGCAGCTGATGTCGGATGTTTATAAAGTATGTAAAAAGCTTCAACTTTGTTGGAATGTATTTAAATTGGAATTTAGTGAGTGTTGTATTAACCTCAATGTAATGCATAACTTAAATGAACAGTTGTGGAGTGTTTTCTAAAACCAATCAAGTTTTATTGGGGAGTTGATAGATTTTATTTCTGGATGTACAGGAGCATTGAAAACAAGTTCAATGAGGATTCAACCTTGAATTTCTCTGCTCATTGGAAATCACAATTAGGAGCAGGATATATGTGTAAGATTTACACTCATTCATTTCCTCATATGAATTAAAGTGACATACTTAGCATAGCTTAACATATATCTTCTAAAATATTAAAGTCGGGGATAAAGTACACAGCCATGATCTAATTAATGTAGAGGAAAGATCAACTTAATACTTGGAAAAATCATAGTGGTAATAAATTATTAAATTTTTACATATTCTTGAAAAAGGTTCTCAGATCAATAGAAACTTGGAAGAGATTTCTATATATCATGGTTTATTTCCTGCCCAGCATGTTTCTGTGTCCTTCTTTGTTGTATAATTATATTGATTAGGTTTTTGCATGAATTTGCAGAATACATATATTTTAAAATTTCTATAATAGTATACCAAATTTGCTTTCCTTGATAATATGGGAAGACATACAATAAAAAACATAGCACAGATTTCAGAGATAATTGATTTATCTTTTAATAACAGAGTTGGTATACTTTACAATAACCCAAACAATTCATATGAAGCAAAATTTTGCTATTTTAATCTAGAATACATTTCTCATAGTATATGAATTATTACCCATGAACAAATGTTAATTTTTTGTAGATAGTAAAAATCATACACACACATTGCACACACACATATATAAACACACATAGATACATTCAATACTACATTTTTAAAATCTCTGAACTCTTAATATTTTATATATGATTAATTTTATATATAATTTCCTAAAATTTTTATTTATATTTACTTTTATCAATTATGTTATTTTTCTACTTTTTGTCAATTCATTTTCATGAAAGAAATGCCTAGATTGTAAATTAGTATTCATTTTATTTAAATTACTTCTATTGAGGAATGATAAATTCATTGGATATATATCTCATGATGAGGGTATAGACTGTCTTAGGTTTAATAGTGATACCTAGCTACATACTTAGGTACTACTTTGAATTAAGGGAGGAGTGTCTAAATACTAGTCCTCCTCCCATTCTTGCAACATTACTGAAAGAGAGCAGGGGTGCTGTTGGTCATCATGAATCTGCCCTGTGCTAAGCAAGTTCTTTTTCTTTATGATGAATTTCTCAGATATAGATAGTTTGCATTTAATGGGAATAAAGGTTCACAAATAGAAAATGGGGAGTTTCATCCTCTCATAAGTGTATGCCATCAGCATTGCTTTTCCTGTATGAATTAACTGACAAATATCCTAACGTATTTTTTACTTTCTGAGTCATGAAACATAAATTATATTGACAATATCTTCATCTTAGAATTGTAAAGATTAAATGATGAAGAAATGAAGCCTTGAATGGTGTCTAACATGAAATAATCTGCAACAGTGGGCTCTATATTATCATATTATTAATATTTTCCTACCAAACCTTTAATAAGTGTGAAATTACCATGTGTTTGCATTCAGGGGCTAATGAACACGGACTATTTTTGTATCATATTCATTAGATGCAGAAAATTAATTTCTAGTATCTTTTAGTTTTGTGCACCTTGTAGAACACAAAGAACTGTACAAGTCTAAGTACTCTATTCAGCTATGGTGACACACACACAGACATACATACACACAGAGAGAGAGAGAGAGAGAGAGAGAGAGAGAGAGAGAGAGAGACAGAGACAGAGAGAGAGAGAGAGAGAGAGAAGATTTTATTGAGAAACTTACCAAAATCTACATGTTAATTTGCAGATAATATAGCCAAAATGTACTTGAGTTAGCTAAGCTGGTTGCTGATTTGCTCCTCCCACTTACCTGGACATAAATGCTTTAGAATTATTATACTCACTGATTTGAGTTAAATAGATGCTGCCTGCAAACTAGATGTCATAGAATTGATAATTCATTATATGTCTCTAATTTCTAAATTGCTACTTGGATTAACTTAATATCCCACCTGGATGAGTGCTTTCTCAGTGTAGGGTATAGCTGTTCTATTTACCTATTTTTTTAAAGATCCTTTACAATAATATTATCATCCATTTAATTTTTGCCATGAGACAAAACATATCAGTAAGCAAAACATTACCAACCATCATTAGCTGGTCAATTTATTAAATTCTAAGAGGTTTGTCTGGTTTTTCTATTGTACTGCTTCCTAATATTGAGTATAATGGAATTTTATTTCTCTACCATACATCATCTTGATAGTGACTTTAAGCAGAGACAGTATCGAGAGTCAAATGAGGGAATGTCTCAATAGGAGGCACAGGTAAATGTCTCCTGTAGGTTGAAATGGCAACAATTGGAGGCAGTAATGTTTGCTTCACAAAGTTAATTATCAATTGAAACTGCATAATAAAAACATAAATGTAAGGCAGAAGAGTATCATTATAAAATGTGTGTGAATAATTAAAACATAAGTGTCAGGAAAACTAGAAGATGTGGTTAGGCATTTAACTTATTATTTGAGTTGAAAACCCACATAATTTATTTTATAGAAGTCTGTAGTGCCTGTGATCCATGAATGGGACTAAGAATTATAAACAATACCACAAGGACTAGAAAGAAAGCTATGGGGTCAAGAGCATATACAGTTCTCTCAGACAACCACAGTATAATTTCAGCACTCATGGTGAGTGAGTCATGATTGCCTGTAATCATGATTGGATTCCTAGCTCCAGGGAATCCAATGACATTTTCTGACCTACACGAGAATCTGCACTTATACTCATATATCCACACCCATATGCATATGCCTACATATAATTAAACATTTTTAAAAGTCTTTTAAAAAGGCAGTTCACAAAAGTAGACCACTATATAGAACATTTTATTGATAGTCAAAGGAGGTTCTGAAATGTTGAGAGTATAATGACAATACTATAAGTATAATACTCTGAAATGAGAGTAAGTATAAACAAGAAAACATTATGTTATTCACTAAGATTATGTAGTATGATTTTTGACACATAGTTTGTAGTTTTCTATCTTAAAAGAAATGTTCTATGAGATTTAAAAAAATAACACAAACAAATAAAATTTTTTTCCAAAATAGAACAGAGAATCCAAATGAGTATGAGATACTCTTATTGCAATATGAAACATAAGTTGAATCCTGAAGATTGTAAGATTATTCATACTTGGGTGGTACAGGATTCCTATAGGTATTGTGGTTGATAAACAATATTGTTTTCTGAAACAGTTTTATTTAATAATATTAATCTCCCAGAATGTGTTTGCAATTGTAGGAACAGCATCCTGGAAAACCACAAAATCCATGTGTAAACAATAGGATATATATCTTCACTTAATTTAACCATACACTCATAAAGGCCCAAGACTCCATGACAATGTATTATAGCATTATTATATGTCAATATGGCTATGTACATATTCAACATACATTTGTTATGTGAGTTTTAAGAAATACATGTTTTGGAATAAGCAGAGTTTGCATGTGATAGTTGAATCTAAATTTTAAGTGAAAATATTCACATCTAAAAAATTAGTTGTTGATAATGGTTATTACTTTTATGAAAAACTCACTTGCATGCTGTAAAAGGAAGAGCAAAAAAAGACAAGAGTGAAATTATCTGTTGTAAGTTTTTATGGAAATAAATGATAGTGAAATTAAAAAAAAACACAAAAGTGAGGAAACAAAGGGTAAAGAATCTCCTTCAAAAACAAGGAGATGTTATTGTACATTATAAGATACAGTTGCATATCCAAGGAAAAAGAACCAATCAGGCCATCAAGTGGTAATATGACCTGCAAAATACCAATGTCAATAGACTGTCACTGTGCCTTACTATAATGCACTTCCTGGCAGGTGTCTGCAGGTATTTCCTTTTCTAAACTTGCCTAGATTAGATAGGCTATTAAAGTCATTGCAAATCAGAACACGTCTTTCCCATGGTAAAAATCAAATTGCACAGGAGCAAAGACAAAGGGAAGGACAAGAGCACTTAGAAGACAGAAAAAAAAAAAAAAGAGCTGGGTGAATTCCATGCGTGCACTGAAGAGTGTTTCTAAATTATTTCAATTTTTTTAAATAATTTATTTTTTATTTCTTCAAGTTGCATCTCAATCACATTCCCCTCCCTACTCCCCCCTCCAGTCCCACCCTCCCACTTTCAACCCCCCATTCTCTTCCCTTTCTTTTTTTTTTAATACTTTATTTTTTTTCAAGTTACATCTCAGTCACAAACCCTTCCCTATTCCCCCTTCCTATCCCGCCCTTCCACCCTCTTCCCCCCAGCAGTTTCCCCTTTCAGTCCAACAGATGGTTCCTTCTCTTATAACAGTAAATACTATACAAAACAACAGATATAAATATGCCACATTTATGAGAGTTAAATGGCCCAGTATACCTTCCCAATATCCAGTTTATACATATTTGGTCCCTGACTTTAACATTTTACTATCTAACCATCTCCATGAGTTTAAAGGTCTATATCTGACTCAACAGTCATACTAACTTGCAACACAATTTTAAGAGTATCTTCTTATATCTATAACACCCCCTTGATTCCTAAACAACTCAAAATTTAACTATGAGACTCTTGCTGTCTATTCTTCAACCACCTCAGAGACCTGAGAGGGATAAATATATCTGCTTATATAGGAAGTGCAGGGCCTGCAGCTTCCAAAACTAAGAAATGACATACCAGTGACTGCCTGGACAGTTCCCATTTTCTCTCCATACATTCCTGCATCAGTCTTCAGCCTTTGGGTCCTGTTTCTCTGAGAGACATTTGTTGTAGAGCAGGGATTATGAAGGACTTACCTACCCTGTCTTGGCAGAGTTAGGCTGTCGACTTCCCTGCTACCAAGTTTTGTCCTTTTTGGACAGCAGTCTGTCTGCAGTTGGAGCAAGGGGTTTTTTTCATGCCAAGAGATAGGCTTGCCACTAATTCAACCATCTCACACTGGAGATTCTTCGATGCTTATCTTCTACTTGGAGTAGAATAGGGGGTGCTGTCAGGAGCTGATATGTCTCGATATCAAAAAAAGAAAATCTTAATTTAAGATAACATCTTTGAATGCCATATTCTGCAGATCTTTGGGGTTTTTGAAGATGCCCTATCCATCTCTTGTATTTAGATAAGCAAATGTTGCTTGTCTCTTAACAACTTGATTACTGAGTAGTTTAGAGAATATCTGTGATAGACTGTCATAGTAGCTAACAAAGTGACATGTATATGCCCTTATACCTTTGTATATTGATACAAAATTAGTAGTATATTTGGCTAAAGTGGTATTGACCATTGTTTATTGTGCAAAAATAAGATTGTATTGGATTACATCGGTATTGATCTTTGTATATTGATACAAAATTAAGATTATAGTTGGCCACAATGGTATTGACCCTTGTATATGGACGTAATATTAAGATTGTATTGGGCTACATAGGCATTGATCTTTGTATATTGATACATAATTAAAAGTATATTTAACCACAATTGAATAGATCTTTGTATATTGATACAAAATTAAAGGTAACACTTCCTAATGGTATTATACCTAGAGATACTTAAAAATAAAATGTGAAGCTCTGGCCTCTTGATACCAACCATCTAAAACTGTCTAGGATAGTTAAGTAAAACAAATTATTTCAATTTATTTGGAACAAAAATTGATATGTCTGAAAACGCTTTGATAAACTACTACTAAATAAATATGCCTGTAAGGTAATTTGGCTATCCAATGCCTGTGGATGATTTAATTGATCTGAGTAGCTCCATAAGGAGCTTGGAGAATTTACTCAGAGTTTAAACAGGGCAATCATTCTTTGCAGGTTCCAAAGCTAGTCAAGTTTATAATCTTAGTGATCAGTCCCTACATCATATTTTCCTCATTCATCAATAAATCATTTCAATTATATGGTTTAATGCATGTTCATGCCAATTTATTCATGTGTGCAGCTGTCAAATCAAAGATCTGATTTATTTCTGTATATATGTACATATGGCTACATATGACTTAATTTTCATCTTCTCCTCAGTTTGATTGCCTTGACTACAGCAATAACATTTCTTTTTTACTTTCCTTTCCTGTTTGTCTTTCCATTGTCTCCCAGTTACAGATGAGAAATATAGGTCAGGAGAGAATAACCAGATCATAAAACTCACCCAACCTTCCTGTGGTTTGAAACTTGAATGTCTTTTGTTATAGATGTTTGGAAATATATATTCAAAAATATGCATTTTCCTAAATCTTCTTTAGCTTGTGCACATGGAATACTTCAAAAAAGTTTTGTTTTTTCCTGTAAATCGTATTTCTGCACTTAATTCTTGGATGTTACCTTCTTAATTTCATTAATATATTATAAATTTGATCAATGGCCCACAGATACTTTAAAGCTTATTATGAATTGCTTGAAAATACCTGGTGCTATCTACAAACAGAATAATAAGACTAAGTAATGGTCTTTCCAAAGTTCCTTTAAAACTATGATAGCATATAGATGTGTTAATAGTCATGTAAGGTACTTATTGATTTATAGAAACTTAAACAAATAAAATGCACTATCTAAATTACAAAACATGTTATTAGAAATAATTTTACTTTCCAGTGTAGTGTTTAGTCATAATTGCAGGGAGGAGTTGAATAGAAAGTTTTCCTGAGTCCTTGCTTATGACTACATAAATATGTTTATCATATAGAAGGAAATCACTTTGTAAAATGCTATAAATTTGTGTTTCATGTAACTGTCTGTGTTCATACATTTTAATATAATTCTTTCTTCCCCAACTACTAATGTCAACAAATACAAAACAAATTTTATAAGCAGAAAAATTCTAAATCACCACATTTTCAGAGGTTAAATAAATTGCTTAGTCTTCATATTAATGAGAAAAGGGAGAACTCACGTTTTAACTACTATAGTACACAATTCACTCCAAAAAGAAAAAACTGCCTTGGATAAGACACAAATGCTTTCAAAATGAAGGCAAAAAGCATAATATCCTGGCTTTTCACATTTTCACCCTCCACTTTTGAGAACTTTAGCTTATATTATTTTGTTTTGTTTTGCTTTGGATTTGGTTTGGTTTGTTTTCAACAGTATTTCTTTGTTTATCCTTGGCTGTCTTGGAGCTAGGTCTATAGACAAGGTTATTCTCAAACTCAGAGATCCACTTGGCTCTGCATCCTGAGTCCTGGGTCTAAAGGCAGACTCCAGCGCCAACTGGCTGATATTATGTGCAGCATATATCATGTATTTTATATATTTAAATAATATAATATCTAATACTATATTTTTATTTATTAAAGGTGGAAAGTTTCTGTAATGTTGATCTAGGTACAATCAGTGTAGCCCATTGCAGTGATGTCTTCAAGACTGCCCTTGTTTTGAATGTGAGTGGATAACTTAGCATTCTGTAAGCCTCATTTGCATATATCACTCACAGTAAGATATGAAATCAAATATCCCAGAGCTCTTTAACTCCACGTTAGTGGAAGGGGAGGGATGTGTGGAAGCAGAAATACACAGGATTGAGTTGATTCTTATTATTTGAGGCAACAATTTATAAAGACCTATGTCAGCCTTTAAAAGTGGTACCTGTAACTGCTAAATATTGGATTATTTTATAAAAATTATCCAGTAATTCTATTTTATAAAAATATTCCAATAATTACCCAATAAAATGATTACTTTTATCACTTAGTTTCAGTTGATGGTTAGAAGGGTAAGAAGCCCCTTACATCATTAGGAAAGTCACATCATATTTTGTTAATCCTGTTACCAAGAACTTTGCTAGTGCATCTATCCTTGTAGCATGAAATATAATCTAGATAGCTTGTAAATTAGTAAATATGGTGTATTACAATTTTTATTTATAAAATTCAGGCAGCTGGGTTAGATAGTGGATCAATTGTTATGGAAAAATAGCCATAAAATTAATTAATTTAATTATAAATTTAATTCTAATTTTATGAAATGTATTTCTCAAGCCAGGTCATTCCAGACCTTAGTTGTTGATTTACCTTGAAGAATGCAACAAATTCAAAACAAAATTTCATCTTAAAACTTTTATGTAGTAGTAAATTTCAAAATGGTAGAGGAGCTGGGTTAATGTGTTCAGTAGAACAGATTCATGATTGCTAAACTGCTTCATAATGAAAACATGTTAAAGCTGCACCCTAAAATTTTATTCACAGTTAATGTAATGCTTAAAAACTTTCTTTAGAATTAAATTTTATAGAAAAATGAAGCACACATTTATTCCTTTTTATTTTAGTAAGGGAGTTGAAGATATATCCATTGAGGAATTTTGTATGTAAAATCATTGTAGAGTAGCACAAAAATCAAAATCAAGAGCATATGTAATTAATTTGTATTGTTGCTGCTATAATTATCTACATTATGCCTGACAAGATCAAACTGAGCTACAAAGGAATAAGTGAGGTTCTAAAAACAATTGCATATTTAAGCACATCTTTTTGTCATAACAAATCCTATTGCAGAGTACTTTAAAATGGTAAATCAAGCAAAGAAAAAATAGAATTTTAAGTCTGTAAATAGATAAAATTATATATATCCTTACACTGAGAATTTGGCTCCAGTGTCTTATAAGTTGATTTCAAGATTAAAAAGTAACTCTCAAGTGATTTATTTATTTATTTATTTTTACTTAACATAGTACATTCAGAGACTCAAACCCAGTTTAATTTTGTAAAACTACAGAAAGAATATGACATATTTTCCTCATCAGTTAAATGTTTGAGAAGATTGTAATGTGGCTTGTTATGGCATATATCTTTTATTGATTTTTCTTTTATCTGAAAAAAGATCATTAGCCTGGAGCTTTGAGAGATGAAATAGACAAGGCAAACTAAGAACTGCCCTTTACTTTGAGAGGGAATGTGATTGATTTCATATTACTAAGTTACATAATTGTCATATATAGATGAATTTTCAATGGATATATATGAAATCTTTCCATAGGATTGAAAACTGAGAGTATGAATATTGAATCATTTGATAACAATTGATGACTAATCTTGACCTTTTTTCCTTACTACATTGTCTAGACCATAGTGAAGACTCAAATTTGTTTTCTTATCTTTGTTTTATTTAAATTTGTTTCTTTTTTAATATTTATTTATTACTTCAGGTTACATCTCCATCACAGTGTCTTCTTTCCATTCCTCCCAGTAAAACTCTCGCACCCTTTACTCCCTATCCCTTCCATCCCACTCCTCTGCAGTTGAGTGTCTGTACATAACAGGCAGCCACCCCAGTTCAGCAGTCATCTGATGGCCAAGAGCCGTCTCATACACTGGGGGCCTACAAGGCAGCACCACCAGGGCAAAGTGTCTCATTGACAAGAAAAAAAGTCTATGTCCATGTTCCCTTTGGTGCGTTGGTTGTAGTATAGATATCCTGTACTATACAGCTAAAATCCTATTATAAGTGAATAGATGTCATGTGCATCCTTCTGACTCTGGGTTAGCTCACTCAGGATAAGCATCTCTAGCACCATTCATTTGGTTGCAAATTGCATGATTTCGTTGTTTCTGACAGTTGAGTAGTATTCCATTGTGTAGATGTATCACACTTTTTTTTTTTAATCCATTCTTTGGTTGAAGGATATCTATGTTGTTTCCAGTTTCTAGCTATTACAAATAAGGCTGCTATGAACATAGATGAGGAAACTTCCTTGTGATCCGGTGAGGAGTCATACCCAGAAGTGGTATGGCTGGGTCCCGAGGCATACCCAGAAGTGGTATGGCTGGGTCCCAAGGCAGAGCTATTCCAAGTTCTCTAAGATATCGCCAGACTGATCTCATATTGTTTGCACAAACCTGCACTCCCACCAGCAATGGAGGGGAGTTCCCCTTTCTCCACAACCTTGCCAACATATGCTATCATTTATGCTTTTGATCTTAGCCATTCTGATAGGTATGAGATGGAATCTCAGAGTTATCTTGAGTTGCATTTCTCTGATGATTAAGGATGCTGAGCATTTCTTCAAGTGTCTCTCAGCCATTAGGGATGCCTCCTTTGTGAATTCTCTCTTTTGCTCTGTTCCTCATTTTTTCATTGGATTATTTGGTTTCTTGGCATTTAATTTCTTGAGTTCTTTGTAAATTTGGGACATTAGCCCTCTGTCAGATATGGGGTTGGTGAAGATTTTTTTCCCAATCTGTAGGATACCATTTTGTTCGAATGACAGTGTCTTTTGCTTTCCAGAAGCTTTTTAGTTTCATGAGGTCCCATTTATTGATTGTTGGTCTTAGAGCCTGAGCTGTTGGTATTCTGTTCAGGAAGTTGTCACCTGTGCCAGAGTTCAAGGCTTTTTCCCACTTTCTCTTCTAATAGATTTAGTGTCAGGTCTTATGTTAAGGTCTTTGATACATTTGGACTTAAGTTTTGTGCAAGGTGATAAGTATGGGCCTAATTTAATTTTTTACATGTCGACAACCAATTGGACCAGTACCATTTGTTGAAAATGCTGTCCTTTTTCCATTGTATGGCTTTGGATTCTTTGTCAAAAATTAAGTGACCATAGGTGTGTGTGTTCATTTCTGGGTCTTCAATTCCATTGATCTACTGGTCTGTTTCTATACCAGTACCATGCTGTTTTTAACACTATTGCTCTGTAGTACAGCTTGAAATCTGGGATGGTGATACCTCCAGATGTTTTTTTTTTTTTTTTTTTTTTTTTTTGTACAGGATTTATTTAGCTATTCTAAGATTTTGTTAGTCCATATGAGGTTGAGAATTGCTTTTTCCAGGTCTATAAAGAATTGTGGTGGTATTTTGATAGGAATTGCATTGAATCTGTATATTGCTTTTGGTGGGATGGCCATTTTTATTATGTTGTTCCTACCTATCCATGAGCATGGGATCTCTTTCCATCTTCTGCTGGCCTCTTCAATTTCTTTCTTCAAGGACTTGAAGTTCTTGTCAAACAGGTCTTTCACTTGCTTGGTTAGAGTTACCCCCGGTTTTTTAATATTGTTTCTGGCTATTGTGAAGGGTGTTATTTCCCTAATTTCTTTCTCAGCCCATTTATTTGTTGTATAAACAAGAGCTTCTAATTTTTTGAATTAGTTTTGTATCCAGTCACCTTGCTGAAGGTGTTTATCAGCTGTAACAGTTCTCTGGTGGAATTTTGGGGGTTTCTTATGTATGCTATCATTTCGTCTGCAAATAGAGATAATTTCACTTCTTTATTTCCAATTTGTATCCCTTTGATCTTCTTCAGCTGTCTTATAACTCTAGCAAGAACTGCAAGTACTACGTTGAAGAGGTATTTCAAATGTAGACCTCCTTGTCTTGTCCTTGAGTTTAGAGAAATGCTTCAAGTTTCTCTCCATTTAATTTGATGTTGGCCACTGGCTTGCTGTATATCACCTTTATTATTTCTAGTTATGTTCTTTGTATGCCCGTTCTCTCCAGGACTTTTTGCATGAAAGCGTGTTAGATTTTGTCAAACGGTTTTTCAGCATCTAGTGAGATGATGATGTGGCTTCTTTCTTTCAACTTGTTTATTGGTGAATTACATTGATGGATTTTTGTATCTTGAACCATCCCTGCATTCCTGGGATAAAGCCAACTTGATCATGGCGTATGATATTTTGATATTTTCTTCGATTCGGTTTGCCAGTATTTTATTAAGTATTTTTGCATCTATGTTCATGAGGGAGATTGGTCTGAAGTTCACTTTCTTTGTTGGGCCTTTGTGTGGTTTAGGAATCAGGGTGACTGTGGCCTCATAAAATGAGTTTGGCAGTGTTCTTTCTGATTCTATTTTGTGAAAGAGTTTGAAGAGTATTGGTATTAGCACTTCTTTGAAGATCTGGTAGAATTCTGTGCTGAAACCATCTGTCCCTGGGCTTTTTTTGGTTGGGAGATTTTTAATGACTGTTTCTATTTCCTTAGGGGTTATAGTGCTGTTTAATCTATTAATGTGATCTTAGTCTAATTTCAGAAGGTGGAATCTATCAAGAAAATTGTCCATTTCGCTTAGGTTTTCAAATTTGGTGGAGTATAGATTTTTAAAGTAGGACCTAAAGTTTCTCTGGATTTCCTCAATGTCTGTTGTTATTTCCCCCTTTTCATTAGGATTTCCCCCCCTGGCTTTTAGTTAATTTGGCTAAGTCTTTGTCTATTTTGTTGATTTTCTCAAAGAACCAACTCTTGGTATCATTGATTCTTTGTATCGTTCTTTTTCTTTCCAAGTTATTGATTTCAACCCTAAGTTTCATGATTTCCTGTCTTCTGCTCCTCTTGGGAGTGTTTGCTTATTTTTTTTCCAGTTCTTCCAGTTCAGCTGTTAATTCACTAATAGGAACTGACACAATTTTCTTTTTGAAAGCAATTAGTGCTATGAACTTTCTGCATAGCACAGCTTTCATTGTGTCCCATAGGTTTGGGTATGTTGTGTCTTCATTTTTGTTGGATTTTAAGTAGTCTTTGATTTCCTTTTTTATTTCTTTCCTGACCCTGTGCTCATTCAGTAGAGAGTTGCTCAATTTCCATGAATGTGTAGGCCTTCTATTATTTCTGTTGTTGTTGTTGAATTCTAGCTTTATTCCCTGGTGGTCTGATAAGATACAAGGGGTTATTTCAAGTTTCTTGCATCTGACTATGTTGTCGATTTTGGAGAAGGTTCTGTGTGGTGCTCAGAAGAAGGTGTATTCTTTTGTGTTTGGGTAAAACGTTCTGCAGATATCTGTTAGGTCCATTTGGTTCATGACCTCTGTTAGACTCACTATTTCTCTGTTTGGTTTCTATCTTGATGACCTGTCCATTGCTGTGAGTGGGGTGTTTGAAGTCTCCCACTACTAATGTGTTAGGATTGATTTGTGATTTAAGCTTTAGAAGAGTTTCTTTTACAAATGTAGGTGCCCTTGTATTTGGGGTATAGATATTCAATACTGAGATGTCCTCTTGATGAATATTTCCTTTAATGAGTATGTAATGCCCTTCTCTGTCTTTTTATTAACTTTAGTTGGAAGTCTTTTTTATTTGATATTAATATATCTACTCCAGCTTGTTTCCTGGGTCCATTTGCTTGGAAAACATTTTCCTAACTTTACTCTGAGGTACCATATATCTTTGTTAGTGAGATGCATTTCTTGTATGCAGCAAAATGATGGGTCTTGTTTAAGGATCCATTCTGTAAGCCTGTGTCTTTTTATTGGGGAGTTGATTCCATTGATGTTAATGGATATTCATGACCAAAGGTTCTTATTTTCTATTATTTTGGTGTAGGTGGTGGTTGTATGTTTCTTTTGGTTTAGTTGATGTGGAGTTTTTTGTTTCCTCTGTTTTCTTGGGTGTAGTTATCTTCTCTGGGTGGGAATTTTCCTTCTAGGGTCTTCTGTAGGTCTGGGTTTATGGATAGATACTGTTTAAATTTGATTTGTCATGGAATATCTTGTTTTCTCCATCTATATTGATAGAGAGTTTTGCTTGGTATAGTCGTCTGGCTAGGCACCCATGTTCTGTCAGGGTTTAAAGGACATCTTCCCAGGCCCTTCTGGCTTTTAAAGTTTCTGAGGGGAAGTCAGGTGTAATTCTGATGGGTCTACTATTATATGTTACTTGACCTTTTTTTCTTACAGCTTTTAATATTCTTTCCTTGTTCTGTACATTTGGAGTTTCATTTATTATGTGGCAAGAGGAGTTTTTTTTCTAATCCAATATGTTTGGTGTTCTGTATGCCCCTTGGAATTTTATTGGCATCACTTTTTTTAGGTTTGGGAAGTTTTCTTCTATGATTTTGTTGAAGATGTTTCCTGGACCTTGGAGACAAGAGTCTTCTCTTTCCTCCATGCCTATAATTCTTAGGTTCCATCTTTTCATGGAGTCCTTGATTTCTTGAATATTATGGGTGGGAACTTTTTTAGATTTCTCATTTTCTTTGGTTGTTGTACTGATTTCTTCAATTGAATTTTCCATGCCTGAGATTCTGTCTTCCATCTTTTATATCCTATTTTTGATACTCATGTCTTTAGTTCCTGTTCTCTTCTTAATTTTTTAGAAATAATATTGAGATAATGTTCCCTTTCCCTCAACTCCTCTCACATTCTCTCACCACACTACACATCCAAGTTTATATTTCCCTGTCTTGATTATGTCTCTTCCACTTTCTCTCTGCCTGTTGCTCTCTGTCTTTCTCCTCTCTTTCTCTGTCTCTCCAAAACAAAAGTCAAATACCCAACAAACAAAGCTAAATAAAAACATAAAAATGCAGTGAGACAAAAAAAAAAAACAAGAAAAAACAAGAAAACAAAATAAAAAAGTCACACCTGCTGTTCACATATCCAAAAACCTGAGACTAGATAGGTTATGGGCTTAGGGTAAAACCTGTTACTTTTCTATTAATAGAACACAGAAATAAAATAACTCCTAATGACACATTGCTATATCTAAATCAGTCAAATTCTATTGTTTTTGAAGTAATTCATATGACAGATATTCTTCCTGTTCAAAAGTTTACCAACAAGTGAATACAAACAGGTAAAAAACCATCATCTAAACAATGAAGAGGATAACTTTGCATATCAGATATTTACACTGAGTAAGTATATACTCACAAGCTCAAAATGCTAACTATGATATGTCAAATATGTTACTCAAAATATAATGTAAAATTTATATGATGGAATTAAGATGTGATACTTAAAAAGAAAAACAAGCTTTTCATAATTAGTGACCAGAAACATGAGATTAACAAGCTATTGGATTGACCAGAGCAGAGAGTAAAGAGTGAAATATCAGCTATATACCAAGGCTTGTCTCAATACAGCTTTTGTATTAAAATAGCAAGCTACTATGTGTGCATCTCTTTGTATCTATCATTATCCATGCTATCCCATAGGCAAAGTTGCTTAGATAAAGGTCACTTTTAAAAATCTATGTCTTCCATATATTCAGGCATATTTAGAGTCCAATATTGATGGAAACAGGTGGGTAAGATAGTGTTGTTTTAAGCTATGAACTTTACTTTGACCACCTACATGTGGATATTAGTAAAATGACACTACGCCAAACTTGATGGCTGTCTAAAAGCACATTATACTGTGCCTTATAGAAAATACATAGTCTATATGCAGTAGCAAATATCATTCCTTTATGATGGTTAATAGACTTCCACATTACTTATTCAAGTGTACATTGTCTATACTATATTCTATGTGACTGTTACATTCTTCATTATAAAAAGTAAATGCGTACTGTATTTTAATATGACCAATGATTTATTTTACTTATTCTTTTTTTTTTCTTCTTAATCTTTCTTTGAAGGGATTTGTAGAGGATAAAACTTTTTATTTACCTACATGTTAAGTAAGGAAAGTATAAGATTATCTTTGCAATGTTTCAATTCATTTTCTCCCAAAATTAGAATGACTTTGTATTTACATAGATAACTTTAGAATTATGTAAATATGTCTTACTTTGCATTGTATTTTGGTGAGTTACATTCATATTTCCAATTGTTTTTGGTGTCAGTAGTACATCTGGTTGTGGTGCTTACTAAGTTTGTTTCTAGCAAATGGAGAGGCAATATTCAGAAACATTCAATCTTTGCATACTGTCCAGAGAAGCTGAACTTTCTGCAAGCTAACTTGAGGCTTAGAAAATAAACTAGACTGATGTCAACTAATCCATTCTCTTTCCCTTCTTAAATTATGATAAACAAAACAAAATCAACAAAACAGAAGTATCTGTATTGTTGTATGGATTCTAAAAATAAAGTGATTTTTTTCCAAATACCATAGTAGCCAGAAAAGTCAAATTCTTTTCTCAGAACATATATCCCCTGTTTACTTTCCCCAAACATGCTATTCTTTAATTTAATTTTTTTGATTCTTCAACCAAAGCGATGCTATTACTCTACTTCTAAGGAATGTTTTGTTCCGTTTTTATGATTAAAATATTACTTAAGGGTATTTTTTTGTTTCTTTATACCAGGAAGCCAGCAATGCAATAGATAGTTTTCATTATTTGTAGCTCCACCATGAAAGATGTTTCTTTAGTTTTTAGGTTTCTTTACCTGATGGGAGCCAAAAAAAAAAAAAAAATGTTGTTTTTGTGTAGAGTATGTTCTCTAGCATTGTGGAATAACAGAGAGCTGTTTTTGAAAGATATAATTAAAGGTGGCATTTAGGGTAATAATGGATGTTCATGGCCTGGACTTATTGGATCTTATGTACATGGCTATAATTACTTAACTGGTTACATAAATGTGTCCTAAAGCATTTGTCATGTAATTTTGTTCTTATTTTCATATTTTTAAATTTAAAATTCTCTGACTTGAATGTTAGGCTTCAACATATGTATAAGTTGAGAACCAACTTCTGGTTAATTCTCAACATATATACTTGCCTTTTTATATGCCCTTCACACTGATTACTTCACACTGCTCCCCTGCTCCACATAACTGTTACCTTAACTTGAGAAGGAGAAAAATGATCAGGCACTGAGACTGATAGTGATTATAAAATGCCTTCAGAGTGTTGAAATCTTCACTCTTATTTGAAGAAAATGCAAGTCACATGCAGACATAACCACAAGGGCATTTTATTTCTAATTATCCTATATAGATAACATACAGTTTTTACTTTAAACTTAAAATAGCCACAACAAACCCAATATGGACACACCTAGTAAAAGGTATTTGCAAAAAGCAGTTTGCTCTTCAAAAATTAAAAATGTGATGAATACTTAATTATCTTACTGATTATCTTATAATTTCTCATAATTAATAGTGATGGTTATCAGTTACATAAGTATCTTTTAGAAAATGATGAAAAGTTTTACAAGATTATTCTTATGTCTTGAAAATTGTCTTACTGACAAGAAACATAATTCTTTTTTCATTCTTTTTTATAATTTATTTTTTATTTCTTCAAGTTACATCTCAATCACAATCCCCTCCCTACTCCCCCCACAGTCCCACCCTCCCATCCTCATCCGCCTCAACCCCCATCCTCTAGAAATCTGTAACCACTGCCATTAACAATTCCTCCTTTGTGACTTCTCCGTTTAGCTCTGTTTCCCATTTTTTTTAATTCCATTACTTGGTTTCTTGGTGTTTAATTTCTTGAGTTCTTTATAAACTACGGATAGTAGCCCTTTGTTGGAAGTGGGGTTGGTAAAGATCTTTTCCCAATCTGTAGGTTTTCATTTTGTTTGAATGTCAGTGTTCTTTGCCTTACAGAAGCTTATCAGTTTCGTGAGGTCCCATTTGTTGATTGTTGGTCTTAGAGCCTGAGCTACTGGTGTTCTGTTCAAGAAGTTGTCTTCTGTGCCAAAGCGTTCGAATCTCTAACGGCAGTGAGACATTTGAGTAAATGTTCAACATCCTTGATCATCAGAGAAATCTAACTCAATACAACTCTGAGATTCCATCTCACACCTGTCAGAATGGCTGAGATAAAAAACTCAAATGACAGCACATGCTGGCAAAGCTGTGGAGAAAGGGGAACACTCCTCCATTGCTGGTGGGAGTTGCAAACTTGTACAACCACTATGGAAATCAGTTTGTCCATATCTTTGAAAACTTGAAATAGCCCTACCTCAAGACCCAGCCATACCACTTCTGGGTATCCACCCACATGATTCCTCACCAAACCACAAGGACATATCCTCATTTATCTTCATAGCAGCCTTATTTGTAATAGCAAGAAACTGGAAACAACTAAAATGTCCTTCAACTGATGAATGGATTAAAAAAAATGTGATATATATACACAAGGAATACTGCTCAGAAACAAGGAAATCATTCAGTTCACAACCAAATGGATAGAGCTAGAAAATCTCACCCTAGTGACCTAACCCAGACTCAGAAAGATGCACATGGCATCTACTCACTTATAATTGGATTTTAGCCATATGCAGGATAACTATCCTACAATCAACACACCAAAAGGATCAGGAACATAGACTTTGTTACCTATTAATGGGACAATTTTCCCTAAGGGTGCTACCAATTAAGTCCCCAGTGCAAGAGGAAGCTCTTAGCCATCATATGACTGATGAACTGATAGCAGCTGATTTTTAGGGACACTGCACATTGGAAGAGTGGAATAGGTGGGAGAGGGGGAGAAGGCGGGAGGGTGGAACTGGGAGGTGTGGAAGGGGGGCACTGTGGTGGACATATAACTTGAAGTAATAAAAAATTTAAAAAAATAATGTTAGAAAACAAACAAACAAGAACAACAAAGAAATCAGTAACCATCAAAAGGAGCAGCATGAACCAGCATCAGCAGTGACCAGCAGCAGTACAGGTGGCAGAAAGGGGAATAGTAGCTGCAACAGACCCTCTCAGGGCTCTCACATTTATATACTCTCAAGAGTACCCAGAATTCCAAACATATCTATGAGCTATGTATTTTAATTTTTATCTGTAGCAGGGTTTTGGCTACTTTTTGGGGTTCTTTTTCCTACTCTCCTATACCACCCCTTTCCTTCTCAACCTCCCAAAACTAGGTAGGAGAACTAGAAGAATAGAAGAGAAAGGAAGCATACATCTTTTCAGACTACTTCCTGCTGATTAGGGGGCACCCAGTTCCCTGGGGCAAGTACAATCTTCCTCTTCATCATATCTCCAGGCAGCAGTCAGAAACACAGCAAACAGCAGAAGCAATCAGCATTCAGCAAAAGAAGTAGCAGAAATTAGCATCAGCAGTCACCATCAGCAGCAGGGGAGCAGTAGCTGCCACAGGCTCTCTCAGGGCTCCAGCATTTATACCCTCTCAAGAGTCTCTAGTATTCGGAATGTGAACTATCTTCAGCTGGCAAAATCATGCCCCTGCCAGAGCATGAAACAAATCATAGTTAGCTGCTCTGGTCAATCTGAAGCAGCCCCATATTCCACACCTGGGATTTAAACAAAACACACTCGCAACATAACTCTCCTTTTTAAGAAACCAAAATTCTAAGTACAGTAACTTAGCTCAAGTTTTCTAATATTCATCAATTGAAAATCTGGGCCTCTGAAGGGACACAGATCTTGATAAAGCAAAAGAAAGCTACTTAGCAGAACATTTCTACTATCCTACGGCAGTGAATTAGATGCACACATGGAATTTTAAAGATTAGTATAATTATTTAAATATGTAGATTTCATTAAGAAACAATAACATTAAAACATATTTAATATGAATTATTGAAATTTACCATAGTGTTTTCAGAGCCATATTATCTTCTTTATCTAGCATATTGAATGACTTCTTGTGTAGCATTAGAGATAGCCAAATGCAATTGATTTTCTTTCCAATGGCTAGTGAATTATGATTCTCTACTCTTCAACTAAGGTTGACAAGAGTGTGTCAATCAATAGAGGGTAGTGGGGGTAATATTAAGACAGGTCTAGGTCAGACAATAAGAGGGACGGAATATTTCCACATGCTCTCAGAGATCCCTATGCTGCCATAGAAAAAAATATGAATATTTTAAGAGTGTCATGAACAACCTCTGAGATAAAATGAAGATTAGAGTAGCTGAGCCAGGTCTTTAAGCTCTCTGAAGTGATGCGAGACCTATATATTGTAAGGAAGTTGTCTTTGAACTCCAAGTCCAGTGTAGCTGGCATAATACACCTCTATTGTATTTGACATCCAGCATCAATCACCCAGGAAAATAGTTCAAGGAGCATGAACTCACAAAATCATACCATACAATATTAATATTTAATCACCAATTTTCAGATAAGATGCTAAGCCATTAAGTATCAAAAGAATAACTCCATTAAAAAAAAAACACAAAATGGAAGAACACGTGAGTATATAAATATTACTAGGCCAGACAATAAAATGCTTGTTTTATTGAAAATTCTATGTTTCCATTAGAGAGTAATGATTTTTGTTAAATTAAAACATTTTTTTAAAATTAGAAATTGATGAAACAATGACAAAGTGAAACAAACTAACAAACCTAGGCATGGAAGAAAACCATTTCATTGTTTTCTGTTTCAGTGATTGTCTTCATTTACCATACTCAGTACACTGAGAAGAGGATGCAGACATAGCTGAGAGATGGAACACTTTCTGAGTATCTAAGTTGCATCGCAGACATAACAAAAAAGAAGGAAAAAAATAAAAGAAGAGGAGGAGGAAGAAGAAGAAAAAGAGGAAACACACTGAGTATCCTGTCAAATTCTCTTAGTTAACTTTAATTTTATAATATTTATAAACATTTTATAATATAAGTATCTTATTATTTGTATAATCAAAGACCCAGAAATAAATACACACACTTATCGTCACTTAATTTTTGACAGAGAAGCTAAAACCATACAGTGGAAAAAGGAAAGCATCTTCAACAAATGGTGCTGACCTAATGGTATGTCAACATGTAGAAGAATGCAAATAGATCCATACCTATCACCTTCCACAAAACTTAAGTCCAAGTGGATCAAATACCTTAACATACAACTGGACACACTAAATCTAATAGAATAAAAAGTGGGGAAAATCCCACTTTTGGCTCATTGGCACAGGTGACAACTTCCTAAACAGAACACTGCTAGCTCAGACTCTAAGACCAACAATCAATAAATGGGACGTTATGAAACCGAAAAGCTTCTGTAAGGCAAAGGACACTGTCATTGGAACAAATCGGCAACATACAGATTGGGAAAATATCTTCACCAACCCCACATCAAACAGAAGGCTAATGTCTGAAATATATAAAGAACTCAAGAAATTAAACACCAAGAAACCAAATAATTCTATCAAAAACTGGGCTCAGAGCTAAACCGAGAATTCACAAAAGAGGGATCTCTATTGGCTGAGAAATACTTGAATAATTGCTCAACATACTTAATTATCAGAGAAATGCAACTCGAGACTACTCTGAGATTCAATCTAACAACTGTCAGAATGGCTAAAATTAAAAACTCAAATGAAAGCACATGCTGGCGAGGTTGTGGAGAAAGGGGAACACTCTTCCATTGCTGTTGAGAGTGCAAATTTGTACAACTGCTATGGAAATCAGTCTGGCGATATCATAGAAAACTTGGAATGCCTCTACCTCAAGACCCAGTCATACCATTCCTGGGCATATATCCAAAATATCCCTCACCAAACCACAAGTTTAAATGCCCAACTTCGTTCATAACAACTTTATTTGTAACAGATGGAAACTGGAAGCAATCCAGATATCTTTCAACTGAAGAATGGATTTTAAAAAAGAAAAAAAAACTGGTACATTTACACAATGGAATACTACTCAGCTATTAGAAACAAGGAAATCATGCAATTTGCTGCCAAATGGATTAAAGTAGAAAAGCTCATCCTGTGAAAGCAAACCAAACCCAGAAAGATACACGTGGCATGTATACACTTAAACAGGGTTTTAGTCATATAGCACAGGATAAATATCCTACAATCAACAAACCCAAAGAAACAAGAACATGGATTTTGTTACCTGTTAGTGGGACACTTCACCCTTGTGGAACTGACATGTAGGCCCCCAGTGCAAGAGGAAGCACTTAACCCTCATATGACTTATGAACTGAAGGGGACTGCTATGTGGAGGCACCCTACAACAGAAGAGTAGGATAGAAAGGAGAGGGGTTAAAGGGTGGGAGGGTGGGACCAGGTGGGGTTGAGTGCAGGGGCTATGATGGTGATGTAACTTGAATTAATAAACATAAAAAAGAGAAATTTTATGCATTGAAATTTTATATAGTTTTTAATAGCTGTCTACATTTTATGACACATGCATACAAGGAAATTAAGCATTTATAAGTTCTTGGTAAATATTATGGGGTACCATTCATACCTTTAAACTCTTAACTTCTATGTAAGGCCTAAGAAAGGGTGGCTAAGCACTGAATTGTTTACACCTAGGTTTTATCCCTATCATACTTTTTAGCTGTGCACGAATCATAGAAACTTAAACAGCTATAAAAAATTATTTGAGATCTTATATGCAAGAATGGAATGTCAAGAGGAGACCAATGCATCTATATGCTAATAGATCTGTGAATATCTGAATAGTAAGATTCTACCCTCACCAGCTCTCTCTCTCTCTCTCTCTCTCTCTCTCTCTCTCTCACACACACACACACACACACACACACAATATTCAGTAGTTTCAAAGAGTTGGAAATCTACTTAGGAACAGCTCAAAGATAATTAGATTAATGAATAAACTAACATTTTCACTCTGCCTTTTCCAAATATATAGGCATGTAATGTGGCAGTTACATCTGCCATAAAAGCAGATTTCCATTATTTAACAAGAACAGCTACATGTGAAAGTTATAGAACTAAAATTATTGCAGAATGTTTTTTAGAGCCTAATTCTCTCCGGAAGCAAAGCCTGAATTAATGAGACGGTTAAACAAGCACAGTTTGAAAAAGGAGCTGCCATAAAAAGTGTCTATGCTAACAGAGAATGCAGGAAAGCTCAAATAATGATCAATTGGCCACCTATCACATCATTATTGACTCCAAGAAGTGAAGTATTTTCAAGAAAGTACACCTGCATTAAAATTAATTCTAATATTTATTAGTCAGTTAGGCTAAAGCAATCATTATAAACATGAAGGGCACCATAGCTAATGAGCAAATAGAAACTTCAGTATCAATCACAATCATCATTAAACCTAAAATTCTACAGGTATTCTTACAATTATACCATGAATTGTGACCCAGTTCACTTTAAGTTATGTAACTTGTATTCCTGCTGTTTAATTGACTTTGAGTGCTCTTTGCTTAAAAGCTCATAAGTTCATTATAGCAATAGGCACCTCATATCAAGAAAGCAACATCTCTGCTTTTATCAACACAAGATCAAGACACCCATATACTGACACAGAGGAGGTAGATGCTCTCCAGCCCCCCCCCCCCATTTCTGAGGAGCTGTTGACAATAAATTCTTGCTGGATAGAGGGAAAAATATTCATACTGAGGATATGTCAACTGATAGGCTTCCCATTCCTGATGATGGCTACACAACTGCATACATATGAGTAGCACTAACTGGAAATAATAGTTTATCAGGGGAAAATGGAGTTGAGACGAGTTGTGATGGAAATAAAGGGCAGAATTGGAGTGGATAGTGGGATTGAGTACAATCATATTTGAATATCTATCTGTGTGTGTGTGTGTGTGTGTGTGTGTGTGTGTGTGCGCGTGCATGTACCTGTCAATTTATAAAAAGCTCAAGTGAGACCAAAATAGCAATAATATTCATGTGCAAGATGATGCGTCTATTTACAGACAAGACAGTTAAGAATAAATTCCTGTTTGCCTGTTCAGGTTTCTGTTTGTAGTTTTAGAATAAGTTCCTGCGTGTTTTGTGTTAAGTTCTTGCAAGTTAAAGTTTCTTTTTGTAATTCAAAATAAGTTCCAGTTTCTTAGATATGATATAAACTGCAAAACATGTTTTTGAATCTACACTAAATGTGCAACTCCATTAACATGATGCATATCTTTACCCTTTTTTCCTCTGTTTGAATTGTATTTTTCTAACAATATATAACAGACAACTCTCTCACCTCTGCAAACACTTTATTTATCACCTAAATAAAACTTGAAGAGTTCAGCATGAGCTGCTATCTAAAATTCCAACTCAGGGACAGACAACGAGGCTGTCCAGTCCTGGGTGAACCCAAAATACAGCTTGATTTTATTGAACAGTCATGGATTTCATCCTTCTCCTTGCAATTTTTAGGTTTAATGTTCACATTGTCTAACATGCTCTGTATATTTGATGAGACCCAGTGGGCTCTGATGATGAAATTGGCAATATTTGATAGAAACAGAAAAATCAGGAATCTAAGCTTTGACTACATAACATTATGACTAAAAATCAAGCCACAAAATGGTTAAAACTTTAATATTGTGCAATATGTGCACATTAATTTGATTGTATCAATAAGTATTATATATATATTTCAATATGGCTTAAAAATTATCCATGATTATGGTCTGGCTTTACAAATAAATTTTTGTCATAGAAACCCTATCATAGTTTAACAATGAATTCCATTTCCCATGAGGAAAATACAGCAATTGGAAATGAATGTAACATTTCCTATTACTCTGCTAGAAAAGGTATATTTTCATTCTTCTTTGGATAATTTTAAATGTTTCTAAAACAAAAGCCTTAAAATCCATATGCTAATTACCTAATAAGTGGTTTTTAATATTAAAATATGAAATTAATTATAATGAATTGTGACTCAAATATGAAAATTCCAAAGTGATATTTTTGTGTGGTTTGTGATATGTATATTTTGTTTGTGTATGTGTGTTCACAAGCATACTGGGTGTGAATATGCAGATGCACATATGTGTAAGCCAAAGCAAAACACTGGTCCTCCCCTTCCTCCTCCTCTTCTTCTTTCATATTTTAAAATCTTATTTTATTGTATTTATTCTTCTCTCATACAATGCATCCCAACCATAGCCTCCTTTTTGTTTCCTCCTCCCAGTGCTCTAATTCCCTCTTCCCCAGAGCCACTTACCCTCCATTTCCACAAAAGAGCAGGCATCCAAGTGGTATCAATTGAACTGGGCATAATAAGATGTAGTATTAGGTATTTACATTCATATCAAGGCTGAGGTAGGCAACTCAGTAGAAAGACAGTTCCCACAAGCAGGCAAAGGAGTCACAGACAACCATACCCCCTTGTCAGGAGTTCAACAAATCCCTGAAGCTAAAGAACCAAAGCATGTACACAGAGTGGCTGGTTGAGACCCCTGCAGGCTCCGTGATTGCTGCTCTAGTCTCCGCCACCTCCCCCACCACTGCCATGAGCCCTGCTTAGCTGATTTTGTGGGCTGTGTTCTCCTGGTGTCCTGCACCCCTCTGGCTCCTACAATTCTTTCTTCCCCCTCTTCTGTGGAGTTACCTGAGTTATGTCTTGTATTTTGTTGTGGGTTTCTGTGTAAGCTAATAGCCAGAAACTGGAAACAACCTAGATGCCCCTGAACCAAGAAATGAATAAAGAATATGTAGAATATTTACACAATGGATAAGCTGTTAGGGGGAAAAAAAAAGAGGTCATAAGATTTATAGGCAAATGATGGATAGTGAGGCAACCCAGACCCAGAAATACAAACATAATATTTACTCACTTACAAGTGGATATTAGCTTTTAAATAAAAGATAATCACACTACAATTCACAGATCCAGAGAAGTTAAAGAAAGAGGAGATTTCCGAGGTGGGGGGGGCATATGGATCTCGCTGGGAGAGGTAATTTAGATACATTTTGTGAGTAGGCTGGGGGCTGTTGGGAATAGTGGGCATCAGGTTGTGAAAGGAGGGACAGAGGGAGAGAGTATGGGGAGAGATGAGATAGTGAAATATGTGGGCATTTAGGGGTGATATGGAATCTTAGGGCAGTGGAAACTTACTAGAAGCTATGAGGTTGACCCTAGTGAGGACTTCTAGTAACGGGGGATATGAAGCTTGCATTAGCCATCTTCTTTAACCAGGATAAGGGTTCTCCTTTATGGCTTTCCAATTCATATAGTTGAGAAGAAATCTTTTACTGAACTACATGCTCTTATTTTAGTTAAATTAGCTGTTCAGTGAACACATGGAAGAACACCTGCTCTCTGTCCATCAATGTTGGGATTAGAGGCATTCAAAACCATGCCTCATATTTTATGTGAGTGTTGAAATAGGCCCTTATGCCTGCAGAGTAAGCTCTGTTATACACTGAGCTGTGTCTGTAACAGTGCACATTTGTGATAAAATCAATAAGCCCCTTTTCCTCTTCTCATTAATAAAAGAGTCTCTGGTACTGTGTACACTGGAAGTTTACATGACCTTTGTACCTAATCCTTTTGTGATGTTTTTTCTTCATTCATAATTTTTTCTTTGAGACACCCTGAACTGTTAACATTCTTAGCATGTTTTTAAATAGAAATCAGTATTACAAGTAAATAACATTCTTGACTGAGCTACTCAGACTTGTTGAGAGTTTCTCTGACATCCTAAGAGCTTTTCTGTCTTCTGCTATGTAGTCATTCATAAGTTATTGATTTTTGGGTATTTTTGGATGTATATTCTCTAATCCAAAAGAGAGAATACGATTTAGGTAATAAATATGAAATAAGTATATGTTTGCATGGTCTCTCTTATAAATCATTGTGTCTAGCAGAATGTATAGAAAAAATTTAAAAAATAGAACTTCTAACCATAGTTTACTAAAACTCTGACGAGCATCAAAAAGATTTTTCTTCATATCTGTATGAATAATTAAAGTGATTGATATGGAATTAACAAATAAAATAAAACACAATTATGGATTTAAAACATTCAATAAAATCCCACAGAATTATTTGGGTGTTATTTTACTACAATGAAAAAATTAACATAGTCATAAAACAGCAAGAATTTATGTTTCTGTCTTTCTGTATATGAATTGTCATGTTTCCTATGCTTGCTTAGCTACTGTTGGCACTCCAATGCCAAAGCCAACATGCTGTTTCTCTGGAGGTACTTTGGGATAAGTTTTGTCCTTGTAATCTTGCTCTCTGTCAGAAGGCAGTTTCATGTAGCCACCAAGGACTCTGCCAGCAGTGTCTATCCTGTTTGGTGCTTGGCCAACACTGTTTTATCATACTTCTGCAATCCTCTACATTTTTGGCTTCTTCCCTCCTTCCTCAACATCATGGTCAGATAGTCGTCATACTTTTTGGTCCTTGTCCTCCATCTTTTTCTGCTTTTTCCAGGCACTTTCTTTTCTGTCATATTTATTAGTATCCTCTGCATCCTTTCCCTGTTCTCAAGACATTGGCATTGAGCCCACCTTCAAAATTCAAATTAATTAAGTTTCAGGTTTTGTTTCGTTTCTAAGAATAATGACACAGGTCCCTGCTTATTTTTTTTCTATTGAATAACTCCAAGAAAGCAGCTACATATTTATAGTTATATTGAATTCATTGATATTTTTTAGTCTTATAAAAATCTGTGATAAATGAATACAAATGAGGAGGTTATTATGTTATATATCAAATCATAAATGCAAATGTAGAACAAGCAAATATGGTAAAAACATATTTTAATATTTTGTAAAATAATTATATTTTTATTTTTTCATTGATTTATTATAAGCATGAGTATGTGTACTTATGTATGTATATGTATGGATAAGTATTTGAATATAGATGCTATGGTATGCCTGTGGAAATTAGAGAACAATTTACAAGATTTACTTATTAACCCACCCCTAAATCATATTTCAAGATAATAAAAACTAACTCGAACTCTTGCTTGTTGAGGACTAAGAAGTCTTTGATCTCAGAATATGTCAAATATATTTTTTTCTGATGGAAGAACAGGTTGATCTATAGGATGCACCAAATGTCCCTCAATTCTAACTGTCATAGCATCTAAGTACCTCAAAAGTTATAATGAAAATAGAAATTATAAATAAACACACATGCACATCTTTTTTTTTTTTCCTTTTCTTTTCCAAGTCATGTCAGCAATTGCTTGTCATGCAGGTGAGTTTATCTTTACTGGTTTCCATGGTACATGCTCAAACTCAGCTACACATTTTATCTCCAAGAGCATAGTTTCCAAGGTAACCAGATGGCAAACAAACCAAAAGTCTCCCCAAACATCAACACATTCAGTTTCTCTAAGTGGTGCATATTTTAATTATATAATTTTGACAATAAGTTAAGAAAACCTTAAGATTGAGGTTGCCTTTTACCAATATATTTTTAAATCTTTAACAGATAACTAATTTCAACATTAACCATGGAAAATATCAAAATCTCCCTGAAGCTATTAATGTAAAAGCATGATGTGAACTGTATTAATTATTATTATGTGCTTTCATGATAGCAAAGGTTTGGAGTCCAAAATAAAAATACATGTTTCTAAGTGTTAAAAGTAAAGATTTTGTTACCATAAATCATAATGTTTTAATGACAAAATTTCATGTAATATTTACATACATTTTTAACCTTATACATTCAAATCTGTAAATAAAATGTATTTGAAATGTAATACTTTTTATAATTTATTTTTTATTTCTTCAAGTTCCATCTCAATCACAATCCTCTCCCTACTCCCCCCTCCAGTCCCACGCTCCCATCCTCTTCCCCCTCAACCCCCCATCCTCTACCTTTTTTTTAAGTTTAAGGTATATTTTTCCCTCCAACAGCTCCCCCTTTCAGTCCAACAAATGGTTCTTTCTCTTATAACAATAAATATAATACAAAACAACAGAAATAAATAGGCCACAATTATGAGAGTTATATGGCTTAGCATACATTCCCAATGTCCAGTCCATATGTATTGGGCACCTGACTTTAACATTCTACTATCTAAACATCTCCATGAGTTTAAAGTTCTGTATCTAACTCAGCTTTCATACTAACTTGCATCACAATTTTAAAAACATCTTCTTAGATCCATAACACCCTCTTGATTCCTAAACAACTCAAAATTTAGCTATGAGGCTCTAGTTATACATTTTTAAAAGTAAATGACACTTTGAAAATGGTTACTGTGCTATCATTCTAAAAACTAAAAAATGTAAAAGAATATTAGGAAGGTGTCATATTTTTCTTGCATAAGTAAGCTATGTTTATGGAGTAAGACAGGTCTCTTTTGAGTTTTGAATTCTTAATTTATATTGGCTCATGGTAAACCATAGAAAAATCATTATTTCTAATATCTCAAAATTGATTTACTTAACAAAACATGAGTCATTGAGTTAAATTTTGTTCAGTGAGAGTTATTGACACTGTGATAAATTATAAAAAATAATTTTTTCTTTCTTAATTTATAGCTATCAAACATGAGTTTGTTGATGCTTTTGTGCAAGAATAGTGTGCAATTTTTCATTCCTTGAATATGAACTTCTCATGTGACTTCTTTGAACTAGGAAACATTTACTAGTATGACAAATATGACTTGTTCTTGTTCTTAGTGCAATTCACCAGATTGTGCCAAGCATGCATCTCTCAGGCTAGGTACATAAATCTAGCAGTCAAGATGGAAGATGAATGGGCATGTGGACAAGGATGCACTGTTAGATATAATAGTTCCAATGATGGGTAACAAATTAGAGTGATTCTGGTGCAGTTTACCAGTATGTCTAATTAGTTTTGATGACCAAAGGAATATTGAATGCATTTTTATAGTATTATATTTGGGATCTTTTTGTTGTACTGTAAATCCTCGTTAAAACAATGTAATTATAACTTTCAAAATATTAGCAATGTATGAGATTCTAACTTGATACATGGATATATTAAACATATCTGTGTCTGAGGAACCAGATTAGTCTTAGAATACAATGGTTAACCTATAGAAAGCCTTGAGGTTGACCTTCACCAACAAAGCCCAACACACAATACCATGTCTAGTAATTAGCAGTTGAAAAGGGAAATAATCTTCCCAAATCATATTCTAAAATACCATTATCAAACTCTATTTTTAAGGCTTCTTGCATTATGACTTATGAAATTATCAAATATTTTATGGATAGTTTAATCTTGCAGATTTGAAAATATTATAGAAACTCCAATTATTGGCAAATAAATATTTTCTTGGGTTAAATTTTAAAAGTGTTATTACTCAACTTATGAAATGAAAACAGATCCATGATGCTGTTGTGTTGGGGCATATATAACATAGTTTTAGAAGTCACATGTTTTAATACAGGTCACTGTGTACCTGCTAGTTAAGAAATCTAGTGCAAATCTATATTCCGAACTTCAATAAATTTTTATTTAATGTTCTAATCTCATTTATCTAATTTGATAAGTGAATTATTCCTATACATTATATTACCATAATATGAAGTCCTACAGGACAAATACCTTGTAAAATTAAAAAATCAATATAGTCATTTGTGAATTCATTTATTGTTCAAAAAATAGTTGCTAGTGTTCCCAAATGAGCATTTGGAAACATTAATTTATCACCATATAATAATTAGATGCTCTGAAGCATGTGAATTGTAAATCTACTGATGATTTTGGTTTTTAGATACTTCTAATGATATTTCAGTTTTTAAATACTAAACTCTCTGAAGTTTCTCAAAGCTAGCAGAATATTTATACTTATTTAAGTTCTCTCCCTAATTTCTATTATGCTATTTATTTGCTCTTCTTCAATATGCCTTCAATGGAAAAAATTTTATGTCAATGTAACACAGGCTAGAGTCATTTTGGAAGAGGGGAAGTCAATTGAAGAAATACATGCACCATTATATTGGCTTACTTGCAAGCCTGGAGGAGGCATTTTCTATTGATGATTAATGTAAGGAGGCACATCCCACATAGGGTGGTGCTACCTCTGGGTGGGTGGTTGTGGATGGTATAAGAAAGTGTGGTGAAAGGGGATCAAATGTGTAGAGATCCTCTGTGACCTAACCTCCTGTTCTGGTTCTTAAGTTATTGTCCTTAGTTCCTACCATCGGTTTCCTCAGTGATGGAATTACAAAACGAAAGGTAAAATAAATCCTTTCCTCTGCAAGTTACTGTAGATTAAGAGGTCTTACCACAGTAATAAAAAACCTTAATAATACAACGGTTCAAGATTTTTTAAAATATTTTTTATCAGGTTACATCTTCATCAAAGTGCCCCCTTTGTACCCCTCCCACTCCCATCACCCCACCGTTTACCCCTTATCCTTTCCATCCCACTCCTCTGGAGTAAAGTGTCCCTACATAACAGTGCCCCGACCCAGTTCAGTAGTCATATGAGGGCCAAGAGTCTCCTCATACACTGGGAGCCTACAAGGCAGCACCACTATGGCAAAGTGTCTCACTGACAGGAAACAAAGTCTATGTTCCTGTTTCCTTTGGTGCATTGACTGTAGTATAGTTATCCTGTACTATATGGCTAAAATCAGATTATAAGTAAATAGATGCCATGTGCATCCTTCTGAGTCTGGGTTAGCTCACTGAGGATAAGCTTCTCCAGTTCCATCCATTTAGCTGCAAACTGTATGATTTCATTGTTTCTGATTGATGAGTAGTATTCCATTGTGTAGATGTACCACAGTTTTTATATCCATTCCTTGGTTGAGGGACATCTGGGTTGTTTCCAGTTTCTAGCTATTGCAAATAAGGCTGCTATGAACATAGATGAAGAAACTTCCTTGTGATTTGGTGAGGATTCATTTGGATATATACCCAGAAGTGCTATGGCTGGGTATTGAGGTCGAGCTATTCTAAGTTTCTAGGATATTGCCAGACTGATTTCCATAGTGGTTGTACAAGCTTGCACTCCTACCAGCAATGGAGGAAGGTTCCTCTTTCTCCACAACCTCGCCAGCATGTGCTGTCATTTGAGCTTTTGATCTTAGCCATTCTGACAGGTGTGAGAGGAAATCTCAGAGTCGCCTTGAGTTGCATTTCTCTGATGATTAAGGATGCTGAGCATTTCTTCAAGTGTCTCTCAGCCATTAGGGATTCCTCCTTTTTGAATTCTCAGTTTGGCTCTGTTCCTCATTTTTTGATTAGATTACTTGGTTTCTTGGCATATCGTCTTCAAATAGGGATTTTGACTTCTTTATTTCCAATTTTTATCCCCTTGATCTCTTTTAGCTGTTTTATTGCTCTAGCGAGGACTTCAAGTACTATGTTGAAGGTATGTGGCGAAAGTGGACATCCTTGTCTTGTCCCTGAGTTTAGAGGAAATGCTTCAAGTTTCTCTCCATTTAATTTTATGTTGGCTGCTGGATTGCTGTATATCACCTTTATTATTTCTAGGTATGATGTTTGTATGCCTGCTCTCTCCAGGACTTTTAGCATGAAGGGGTGATGGATTTTGTCAAATACTTTTTCAGCATCTAGCAATATGATAATGTGGCATTTAAAGATTTTATCTTAAGCTTTTCAACTGTATTAACAGTGGTAAAAACTATAATTCTGAAACCATCAATTGTCCTCTTGCTCATTTCATAAAATGAAAGAATTTTAATAGAACTAACCCATAGACATCTATTAAGTATTTATCACTGCTTGAGCTAAAACAGTGACATACTAGTGCCCTTATTAATTGAACATGAATAAAAGTAACATATGCTATAACCATGAAATATAATACTTTCTTATCATTTTTATTTGTGATACAAGTAAATTCAGAGTGCACTAAATTTTATGAACCATATTTTACCATGATGATATATAGTTATTAATGCTCATAACTGTTCATAAATAATTTGTGATAACAGTAAGCTACTTATCAAGAGCAAAAGTGATATTTATTTTGTTTATCCTTATGCTTTTAGCCTGTATATTTTGTAACATTGTAGTGTGTGTGATTCATCATAGAAAACCTTATAGTAATAAAGTAGAGTGAACATGAAAATGATAAATATAAAATATCTGAAAAGATTATGGTTTCTCATGCATGAAAAAGTTTTTCAAAATCACATTTGCTGGTTCATTCCTTTATTTTTATATTTATTGCTCAGAAATTTCATGTATGTATACATTGCATCTTGTTCATATCTACTCCTCCAATTTCCTCACTTAACATTCCCAAGGACTTTCACCAATGTATCTCTCAACTTCATGTTTGTTTTTCTTGTTTGTTTTAAAATATACATAGTCCCATTAGTGTTTCTTTATGTACATGTGTGTGACATAGGTCATAGGCAACAAACCAATGGTGTCAGTCCTAAAAGAAAAGTGAATCTTTCCCCTTCACCAGTCAATTGGAAATCCCAGCATAGAGTAAGAAGAGATCTTGAGATCCCATTCTAGCTTTGGAGCTATAGACAATTGACTGGATCTTGTGTAAGTCTTGTTCAAAACTGCAGTGACTTTATCTATACAACAGCTATACTATTCCAGAACACTTATCCTCATCTTGCTGCACTAACATCCTTTCTTCCCCTCTTTGGTATTATGGGCTCAGATTTAGCCAGAGTGTTGGCACAGATATCCCATCTATGACTTTGCACTCATAGGCACAATCTCAGCATGTGAAAAATTATGAGTCTCTTTAGTAAAACCTCCCTCTCAAAACAACAATAATCAGCACAGGTTGAAAGTACAAAGCATCATAAATCTGTGGATGTAAGTGTAAGTATTTAGAAGGTAGTTTGGCAACATGAAGTTTCACAAAGAATTATAGGCAGCTGAGGAATGCTGAAACTGCAAGAAGTATTTTTCCCTAGGGAAGAGATCAATTGGTTACCTAAAACCAAATGAGCAGTCCTGAAAACATACATATATGTAATACTATACAGAGTGAACAGGTTATATTCATGTGTTTAGGAGAATTTATTATTATTATTATTATATTGTGTTTATGTATTGATAATTTTTAGGAGTCATATGGGCTCAATATTTAATAGTAAAGACAATTCATCACATATTAAAACTGTCTAAATTTCCTAGGCTATTGCTAGTCTTGGCATAGTTGTACTAAGTAACATACTTAACAATAAAAAAATAATACTAAGGTGATTCAGCTGAAGAGATTACAGGAACAAGTTTAGGTCAGATGGAATCTACTGAGAAGTAGTTTATAGCTAAGGTGGGATTGGTTAGAGATACAATAAAAAGAAACCACTAAACTAAAAATGGGGGAATATTTCAGAGAAGTAAGGAAGAAATGAGAGAGACAGAGAGAGAGAGAGAGAGACAGAGAGACAGAGAGAGAGAGAGGGGACTCACTACTAGGAAAACACAAATGGAAAGGTCAGGAGAATGAACATGAACAATAATGTTTCTCCATGGACTTCAGTTTTATTAAATGGAATTAATTATGGGAGAATTTACAGCTGATGAAAGGCTCTCATCCTGATTTGACTAATGTGGTTTTGGTGACTTGGGCACAGGGCACTACTTCTGAGATTTATTTGATCCATCTTTAAAGTTCTAATGATGCAAGTTGGCAGCAGTGCCAATGTCTAGAAACGAAATAAAATAAAATAAGCATGATACATTTTGAAAGGGTAAGTGGGTGGCTATGCAAATGCAAGGTATAATTTGCACTGTAATATTGCAATGAAGAAATTATTTGAAGGATGATTTGGACTCTAAAGCTACTCCATGACGAAAAAATGGTCCAGGTTCCTAGGTTATATTAGAATAATTTTCAAGGATAAAAGTGAGAAAATGAGTTTGTTTGAGAAATATAACTTTCCAAATGAGAAAGTAAAGAGTAATGGCACATTATTGTGAGAAAAAAGAAAATATTAGTTATTTCTTGTCCCATTTTACATATGAAATGTTATGGCTTAGTATAAGGAGACAATGTAGAACACAACTGTGGTCTTGGTGCAAAATATTTCTTTATTCACACCTCCTCATGCTATTATATACTAACACGTGGATATTCTGTTTTTGATGCTATAGAATATATTTGATCACATTCTATCCTTTTGGTAACTGTAGCTTCTCATGCCTCCTTCTTACCCACACAACCATACTTTTTTCTCTTTCTCTCTCAAAGGGAGAAGAAAAATTTAAAAAGAAAACTAACCAACATTGCAAAATTAACAAAAACCCAAAAGCTCACAAAAACAACACATTTTGTGTTGGTCAATTAATTCTGTGTGTAGTGCCTGCACTGGAGTTTGATTGCTATTAACAGTAACAAGACATTAGAGAACACTGATTTTTCTTTTCCCAGTAGGTTTTAAATACAGCTTCTTGATTATAGGTGGGATTTCAAGTCTGTTTTCCCTCCTCCTTGCTGCTGTTTTGTCTGATTTGAACCTGTGCAGGTTTTGTAGCTGCTGTCACAGACTCTGTTAGATCTGATGTGTATCAGATCTGTTGTTTCTAGTTGAAATTCAGCACTCATCTGAGAAGCTTCTTCTTGCAGAAGTCAATTAAGGCAGAGTAAGAACTACACAATGCATAACTGTCCTCAGAGACTCCACATAACAGGGATGGAATCAGATGCTGAGACTCACTGTCAAACATTAGTCAGAGAATGGAGTGCCTTGTGGAATAATGAGGAAAATGACAGAAAGACCTGGAGGGGACAAAAATGCCACAAGAAGACCAATAGAATCAACTAAGATAGGCCCATGGGGGACTCACAGAGAGTGGACCTATGTCCCTTACACATATGCAACTGATGGGAAGCTTGGTTATCATGGGATCCCCTAGAAAACAGAGCACAGGTTGTCTCTGACATGGACTCTGATGCCTGCTTTTTGATCACTTCCCATGAAGGGGCTTCAGTGCCTGTCCTCAGTGGAAGTGCTCAGTCCTGATACAACATGATGTGCTGGGGTAGGATTGTAAAGGGGCTCCCCTATTCTTAAGAGGAGAGTGAGGAAAAGGGGAAGATGTTGAGAGGGTGAGACCTGGAGGTGTACAAGGAAGTACACGATCGAGATGTAAAATGAATAAATAAATAAACATATATAAAATAAACAAACAAATAAACAAATATCCTGGAAAATGTGCACTCAACCATAAATTGTATGTCTTATAAAACTCCCCCATCAAGGCTCAGGGATCTATGAAAAGTGGAGGCTGAAAGATTATGAGAAGCAGGAGTGGTATTCTATTTTTTTTTATGTGTATTTATTACTTCAGGTACATCTCCATTGAAGTACCCTCTTTCCACCCCTCCCAGTCCCATCCCCCTCACTCTCTACCCCCATCCCTTCCATCTCACTCCTCCAGAGTGGACTGTCCCTACATATCTGTTCCCCGCCCCAGTTCAGCAGTCATATGAGGGCCAAGAGCTTCTTCATACATTGTGGACTACACGGCAGCACCACTAGGGCAAAGTGTCTCATTGACAGGTAACAAAGTCTATATTCTTGTTCCCTTTGGTACAATGGCTGTAGTATAGTTATCCTGTACTATATGGCTAAAATCTGATTATAAGTGAATAGATGCCATGTGCATCCTTCTGGTTCTGGGTTAGCTCACTCAGGATGAGCTTCTCTAGTTCCATCCATTTGGCAGCAAATTGCATGATTTCATTGTTTTTAATGGCTGAGTAGTATTCCATTGTGTAGATGTACCATACTTTATTTTTATCCATTCCTTGGTTGAGGGACATCTGGGTTGTTTCTAGTTTCTAGCTATGAAATTAAATGCCAAGAAACCAAATAATCCAATCAAAAAATGGGGAACAGAGCTAAACAGGGAATTCACAATGGAGGAATCCCTAATGGCTGAGAGACACTTGAAGAAATGCTCAGCATGCTTAATCATCAAAGTCCAGCTTAAGATGACTCTGAGATTCCATCTCATACCTGTCAGAATGGCTAAGATCAAAAGCTCAAATGACAGCACATGCTGGCAAGATTGTTGAGAAAGGGGAACACTCCTCCATTGCTGGTGGGAGTGCAAGCTTGTTCAACCACTGTGGAAATCAGTCTGGCGATATCTTAGAAAAGTCAGAATACCTCTACCCCAATACCCAGTCATGCCACTCTGGGTATACATCCAAATGATTCCTCACCAAGCCACAAGGACATTTCCTCATCTATGTTCATAGCGGTCTTATTTGTAATAGCGAGAAACTGGAAACAACCCAGATGTCCCTCAACTGAGGAATGGAAAAAAAAAAAAACTTTAGTATTCTATTTTTAATAGATAGTGTCATAATTTGTTGTCCAAAACAAGATTATCTACTTCTATACAAGAATAGGAAACAAGGAATTTTCGGTTACTCAGATATCCTTTATAAATTTTTTAAATGTTTAAAACAGTTAATTAGTATCACTAGGAGGTATAGTCCTGTTGATATTCAGAAATACACACATACATCATCTTTCATCACTTGGGTCTGAACATTTAAAATAAAATACCTACAATCTTTGTTTTCTGAATTACAAATCAATTTCCTATTGTTTTTAGGTGCAAGTGGTTTCCAATATTATTTATAGGGCACTAGGGTAGCAACATAAAATATCATTCTTTTATACTGTAGAAAACATTTATTGGCTCTTCTATGTGCCATTGTTTGATTTTACATTTTTGGGGGCCAAATATGTTCTCGCACTACATCATATTTAATGCATAATTTCTAACAAATTAATGCATTGACTTAAGTAAAGAATATACTTGAACATTTCTAATTTAACTACTTACTCTATAATGAAGCCTATATTTTTTTGCAATACAAATAAAGATCAAAAAAAGAAATAAATTCCTTTTTTTGGGTCATGCACAATCCCCAAATGCTATTGTTTTGGTTCTTTCAAAACTTCATGCATTTGTTAAAAAATAATGAATATCTTAGTTATTGAATTATATTAATTCATTAATTATCCACCACTTTTGTGATGTTTTCAAAAATAGTCTCTGTGCTTTTAAATTTTGTAAAAGAAAATAAAAATGAAATAAAGAGATGAATGAGTTATTTAGATTCTTATTTTATGAGGGCAGTGGTAGCATGGGATCAAAATGGTATTTGACAGTCAGCCAATACAATCCACCTGTGAGATGAGTTAAAAATGCATAACTCATCTCTCCCTTCCTTCCCTTCCCTTTCCTTCCCTTCTCTTACATATACCATTTGGTTTGCAAAAATCAAGAACTCTCTTACCTCCCTAATTCTCTTCCTGTCATTCATAGTAGTCACATTTCTACTTATATATCAAATGTGTTATAATATCATTTTATTTTCTCAAAATCTAGCAATCCAAATCTCCTTCAGAAATATAATTATCAACATTTTATATCTTGATTTACAATCTCTTTTCATAAGAAATATAATCTTATCAAAACTAATTATTAAAAACATATCAAATTAATAATTTTCAGAATGAGGACCATGAAAAACCAATGGAACAAGATAAGAGCGTTGTTCTACCATCAGAATATGCACAGTGAGAGGCTATTCACTGACACTGAAAGTCGAGTATTCAGGAAGCAATCTCAAGTTGAATCTACTGATTGACATCTCTCCTCAAAAAAAATCTTTGGAACAATTACAGTATTATAACATTACATTTAATAATTAGTTGTCCTTTAGAGATAATATATTCAAAACTATTAGTCCAAACACAGTGATGGGACTGCCATTATAATCACGTGATTATTTATTAGTTTTAGCATTTGTTTTATGACTGTCAAGTTCCAGCATATGTTTGCCTTTCTACTAGTCATACTCCTTTGGACAATGGCCCACAAAGTTGTCCAGTTCATAACTATAAAAGCCTGTATATTATGTTTTCTTATGAATTTCACCTGCAGGAGTAAGTACTATTATTTTTCAACTACCTTGACAATGTAAACATATATATATATGTATATATATATATATATATACAAGTTGCTAATGCAAGTTAGGATGGAAAATGAGTTAGGTATAGAACTTTAAACTCATGGAGATAGAATATTACAATCAGTTGCCAAACATGTATGGATTGGACATTGAGATAGTATGTTGTAACTTATAATTTTCATAATTGTGTCCTAATTATTAAAAAACAAAGAATTATGAGTTCTGGGAGAAGAGAGAGAGGGTGGAATGGTGGGGCCTGGAGGGGTGGAGGGAGGTGACTGTGATGGAGATGTAACCGGAAGTAATAAATCAACATTAAAAAAGAGAAAATATATCAAATATATCACCAAAAAAAAAAAAAAACCACACACAGACAATAGGTAGAGGGGATTTCCAGCTATGCTATTGCAGTGCCCTGAAGTAGGATGCAAAATGATAGAGTTCATTGACTACTAGATAAGATAGAACATAATGGTTTGCTTCCACTCCAAATAAGCCAGTTTAGGTCCCTAAACAGGAGAAAAGAACATTAGCTGTTAATGGTGGGTTATAACAGGGCATGCTCAAACACATTGAAGAAATGTTGTCAGAATACTGTTCCTGAGAGATGAATGAGTTATTTAGATTTTTATTTTATGTGGGCACTTATTTATGCCCACTTAATCATTGCAAATATTCTTGACTCCTAGACAACTACTTGTGCAGACTGCTTTCTGAGTAAATGACATTCTAAGAAAAAAATATAGATTTTTTTGGAAGCATCAGTCTTGGGAAGCACAAAGGAAGGAATAGCAAGAATGTGAGAGAGAAATGTGGATTGAGGATCAGCTGTGTTTATTATCTTTCTTAAGAGTAAATTTTTGTATCCTAGCTTGTGCTTATGAAATTATAGAATGTTTGCTCTGTTACTGGGTAATGTCTTGATTCTACTCCTACAGATCTAAGAATGCTCTGAACAAAAGACCAGAAAAAAACGAGGGGTTTCACAAAACATCAGTTAAACTTTCTAGTGGGAAGGAAAGAGAGACAAAATACAAAACAATGGGACCATAAATAGTCTCTGTGCTACTATTTATGGTTTGGAAGTTGGATGAAGAAAAGTACAAGCCAACACAGTTATTCACAGATGCATACATTTTGAAAATGTGACCTGTATGTGCAAGTATATTTATTAAGTCCATAAAAGAAGTATGAAATTTGAAGAAGTATGGATAAAAAAATAAAATGTTGAATTAAAGTAACTGATGTGAAGAAATATAAATACCATCTGTTCCCTGTATTTTATTGATTATAATTTCCAAGTTATATATGTATGTATCTGCTCACTGATCATGTACACACACATGTATTACTTAATTGATCTACGCTTTGGCCTTTGACTTAGATTATAAAACTATCAAGAGATAAAACCATCTCCTAATCCTGAACACTGAGGGTAATTCTCATCATATATTAAATTATATTTAAAATTATAATGTAATATATTATAATAGTATTACAATATAATACAATTGTATGTATATATAATATATCATACACAAACACAATATTATATACTATTATTATATATGTATTATTACATATGTTATGCATATATTATTTAATTGCATGGATCATATAAACATATTTACATGTAATATACAATGACACATGTAATATATACATATAATATAATTATTTCATAAATACATATTTATATATACAAATATATGCATATGCATACACACATATTGTGTATATATGAAAGAATAGATGAGTTTACTGCCCAAGATATTAAAAAGTAGTACACAAACAGAAAACAGGCATTATAGAAAAGAGTTATTTTTTTTTAATATTTTTATTTATTTATTATGTATATAATGTTCTGTCTGCATGTATGCCTACAGGCCAGAACAGGCACCAGATCTCATTATGGATCGTTGTGAGCCACCATGTGGGTCCTGGGAATTGAACTCAGGACCTCTGGAAGAACAGCCAGTGCTCTTAACCTCTGAGCCATCTCTCCAGCCCAAGAAAAGAGTTATTAATAGATCATTAAGTGATATGAAAATGGTAAGATTTCACTGGGCCACATGGATAGCTTTACATTACTATTTTACTCAAAAGCCAAATATGTTCCTCATTTCTCTTGTTTCTTTTTAATAAATTATTTTATATAAAAATAAAATAGTAAAGAATCATTAAATGTTCTTTAATATTTAAAATGTATTTTCATAATATATATCAGCATATCTATAAATATAAAATATAATAGTGATTGGGATAAAAGTACTTGTAGCAAGCATTTGAATGTATAATAAAAAGTGAATAAAATACAGCATGTTCTGAATGTAGACGTAGGTGTCATTGACCTTATTAAAAACAACTCTTGCACATTATTTCCATGATATCTCAGGTAACAAACAGTAAATAACAGTTTAGATAAGAGTCAAAGATGAAGAGGATATATTTGTACTCAACCAAATCCTTTAAGACAAAATTAGTAAGCTTAAAGTTGTACATATTACTTGACTGAAGACATGGACGTTACATACAAACGGATCCAGATGGTAAATACTTTTGATAACCACAATAAAACGCTAAGAGGTAGGTAAAATTTACAAAAGAAACTCTGAAAAGTTGAATAATATCCTGTAAAATTGTGAGTATTCCAAGGGATTTAGAGGAGAATAAAGAACATTGTCTCTTGTTTTCTGTCAGAGATAGACATTAAAATTTAGTGGAGGTCATCAACTTGGATGATTCAGCAAAACATCTTATAAATATGACTATGAAATCCCAAATATCCTTGTATATAGGAAAAGAAGGAACAAAATCACATTTCAATTGCATACTTTTAATATAAATATTTCTACTAACACAAGTACTCGTTAGTCATGTGACAGAAACACACCAATTCTTTCATACCATGCCAAATTTTGAGCCCTCATTATCTCTGTTCTTATTTTCTCTTGGAAAATATTTACTTTACACTGAATTAGGTATTTTTTTGTTTTTTTGTAATTTATCCCAATTATTACTGATTCTATCTGAGCACATAAGTAACTTTACATATAATTATGAAATGAAATTCTTTTTAAGTACAGCAAAGAAAGTAACATCATAAATATATGAAGAATTAATATAATAAGGACTTTCAAAATCATAAATGATTTTTAGTGAGTGAAGTAATTTGAGATAGACTAAAATAAAAACAGAATAAGGAAGAAAAACCTATACCATCATGTTTTTTATTACATAAATAACCTCATTTTATATGATCCACATTACAAAAAATCACACACTATGATAATTTTGATAATTTTAAATAAAATGAGAAGTAATTAACACTACTAATATATTATATGGTCTATGAAATAAGGACCTCACAGCATACAAATGTGTTTGTTTTGAGCATATGAAGTAGGATCTATATTCTTGTGAGTTATCAACTTAAGGGATGTAATTTCATTCCATTCTCAAATATCACTATGTTGTATACTGACTCAAAATAAGGAAGAAAATGTGGAAGTTTCATAGGTATACTTCTTATTAGCCTCTATGTTATTATAACTATGCCATTAAAACTAGCATCATAGTAGATATACTTCTCAAGTCTAGGATAGGTGTTTGTGTGTGAAATGGATAACTCAACAGAGAAATATGCTGTACAACATTAATCTTTCCTAAATATTCTAAGTCTACTTATGTCCACGTTTCCATTTCCCTTCTACCCTTAATCATGCTGTATTCAAAAGTTAAATTTTAATGAAAATGGTGTTTAGATTATGTATAAATGATTATAAATCCTTTATAATCACTATAAAGGATTAGTGATTTCATATAAATGAAAATTGATTAAAGCATTTATTAATTTACATTTTATTTTTGTTGTTTCCCTTCATCTATTCAGCCTAGCTATAAGAGTTCTGAAACCAACAGTAAAAGACAACTGATGATCCATTTCATGTGATATGCATACACAATAACAATAAACTAACATAAAGTAAAGCTAAATAAAATGATTTAGAAGAAAATTGGAATACAAATATAAGGAAACAATAGAATTAAAACAGAAACTAACTATGATATATAAGTATCATAGAATGCAGAAAATAAAGCAGCTAATGTCTTTTCATCAGTGTTAAATTGTTGACAAAGACAGAACTTCTGAATTAAACTATTTCTCTTAGGTAGAATTTTCTGCAATAATCCACATCTGCCATAAAGAAAATAGTCTTTCATAAGAGTTACATCTACACTAACCTATGGGGAAAAGTGTTAGGTAGGTAATTGAATATTTTACCCATTTAGCAGATTGATAGTAGGTTCTCTAGGGTCTATGGCCTCTCCAGATGCAAGTCCTTGATTAGATTGCAATACCTGTATGGAACATTCTCCTACTGAGTGTGTCTTAAGACCAATCAGACAGATGTTGGTTTCTCCAGACTACTATTCCCACTATTAAACAACTGGACATACCTTTGCTGTCCAGTCATTACTGTAGTTCACAGGATTTAATATGTATAGCAGTGCTGATTACTTTTCTTCCCAAACAACCTGAAAAGCAACATCCCACATGAAAGCTAACCATACTCCAGGAGAATTTTAAGACAATACAAGCTTGATTACCCCTAAGTCTTGTGACTAAAGTTTGTGGTGTTTTAAGAAATAAAGTGTTAGTCTCATGTTTATTAAAAGGAAATCAAAAGCAATGGGGATAATAGCCAACATTATTTGCAATTCTTTAGATCTTCTGATCAATATCTCAAAGGAAAGTGTCCAACACCTGGCTTTTTGTTTGATGCAAATTAATACAGATAACGACAGCTGATTAAGCTGCAAGAATAAATGACATTTGTGGACGAACTTCAAATGAATTATTTATAAACAACCGGTTTCTACTAGATTCAGGGAACAACATGGAGTAGTAGGTAAAGGTTGTAGGCGCTCGGGGAAGACTACTTTAAAATGATGTCATCTGGACATGACAGGGATATTGTATTCATGGGTTCTCAGAGTATGCACAAGATACCACCCCTATTTAAAGAGGTCTAAATGTTTACTTTTTGTGATGTAGACAGAATCAGTTTTCATCACTTGATTACCCCCCCAGATAGGATACCCACACTATGGTTAAAAGCCCTATCCTTGTGCATAAGAGAAATATTATTTGGACTCAGTATATCATATAAATATGAAGATGATATGACTTTCAGGGGAGAAATGTGGACATGCAAAGAGTTGGAGGGTGTGGAGAAAGCATTAGATTTCATCAAAATGCATTGAAATCATTTCTAAAATCTAATTTAGAAAATGATAGTGGCAAATTCTACTCCATTTTTAAGAAAAACTTTAGAACCTGATATGAAACAAAGATTTATAAAATAAATAACAAATCGAATTTTTTCAAGATATGGGAGATACAGTAGTAAAAGCCAATGTATGTATGTATACATGTATATGTGTGTATTTAATATATCTGTAATAAGAATGTTCTTTGTGAAAGCTAAAGACATTTTTATTTTAATGAATCCTTACATGATTTACTCCCCAATGAAGGGATGATCATAGCTATATTTTTAAAGTGCTATTAATTCACTAGGGACTTTATGCAATAAATTTTGATAATATTCATGCTTTATTTCAGTCCTAACTTCCTTTCAATCCACCCCCAACTGCCTACCTACCACCCCATTTATGTCCCTTTTCTCTTCCTCTGACCCCCTTGAAATAATTATTTTGTTTTTATTTGTCCTATACACATATCCTGAGTGTGGAGTCATCTACTGAAATTTGGCCAATATACTTCATTGATATTATTCTCTCTCTCCAAGTAATCACCTTAGTCAATATATTGTTGAAAGAAAAAAAAAGAGAAATGTCTACAAATAATAACACGCAAAACCATGTCTTCAAAGAAATGATTTAAACATCTTGGTGATCAAACATATGTACTGTTAAGAGTACATAAACTTTAAGGAAAACATATAATATAAAAGTTTAGAATATATACACAAAGATACTACTACTCAATAATCCAGCTCACTATGGAAACTTAGAGAAAACTAAACCTTATGGGAAAATTATAAGCTATAAACAGACACATTTAATAAAAATTTCAAACAAAATATCAAACTAAATATGAAAATGCATTAGGAGTTATGAATATATCGAGAAAAAGTAGTAAGATAATGTTTGACATCACTGTTATACCAATTGTTTCTGGAGCACATGCCCAGGGCTCTTGGGGTTGGGGATGAGCCGGCACAGAGTCAATAACCCAGACTCTGGAGGTCTGGTAATTAGCAAAAGCAGACCCATTTATTCCAGCAAGAGGATGCCCCCTTTATATCCTCTACCCAGAGTTCAGTTGGTTCCAAACTGCGAGCTGCTGTGGCTCTTCCTCATTGGCTCGTGTCTCATTACCCAGTAGGTGTCATAAGTCTCCAAGCATGCCCGGCAGGTCTCAGGCCAACTCCATGCAGAAGCCCAGCCATGCATACATGTTATTTAGCAGCAGGCCTTGTTCCTGCTCAACGACAGGCCATATCTCTCCTACATATTCACTCCTTTGTTTTTATTTTTTATTCTTAGCACCTCAGTAGGAACCAGATTTGTTATGCTCTGATTTTGCTCAACTCTGAGGTTGATACCACCTCAGGGACCCCCAGTATAATGGACTATGCCTGTTTTAGGTTGGCCTACTGGACAGGTTCTTTTTCATGGTTTAAACCAGGCTGGCCTAGAATTAGAGATGCACCTGTTTCTTCCTTAAATGTCCTGGGATTAAGGGCATGTGCCGCCACTGCCACCCTATTCAAATAATTCACTTAAATCTCAGATAATAGTAGCTCTGTAACTAAGAGAACAATTCTGAACTATAGTGACATTCTTTTTATGTCCCAAATCCTTTAAAATCGTTCATGTTTTAGTAATACCAAACCACAAAAATATCCTTTCTACCTTTCAATATAGAGAAAAACAAAGACACCTAACCAAAAAATCAAGCAAAGAAATAAGAACATTGCCTCCCTGGCGAGACAAACCAACAGACCAACAAAGGGAAAAGGAGAGGAACCTACATTTACTGCTAGCAGGGGAAAAGAACATAGAACACTAAGGGACCAAGTCACCAAAGGCACACCAAAGGGGCACATTCATGTGCCTTGAATGAGGAAGAGCCTGGAGGATGGGCAGTTGGCAAGCAAGGAGACTAGTGCTGTTTGATACAGCGCCAACAGCAAAAGGCAAAAATGAGGGCCCCAAAATCAACAGTTGCAATGAAAAAAAAAAACAAAAAACAAAAAACCCAGACCTCACTCAAGCATAATAAAAACCCATGCACACCTGTGTAAAGAGACTACATTGTGGGCCAGATGTAGCTGGGGACCAGGCCCCGGACTCCTGGGTGTGAGGAGGAGCTGAAACAGATTCAATGACCCAGACTCCAGAGGTCTGCTAATTGGGAAAAGCAGATCCGTTTATTCCAGGAAGAGGGTGCCCACTTTATACCCTCTACCCAGAGTCCCATTGGCTCCCAAACAGCAGGCTGATGTGGCTCTTCCTCATTGTTTTATGTCTCATTACCTGGTGTGACATCATCAGTCTCCAGGCAGATGTGGGCCAGCCTCAGGCCTGGTATGCCTGGCCAGGACCCAGGCCAGCTCCATGCAGAAGCTCAGCAACTAATGTGTGCTATTTAGCAGCAGGCCTTGTTTTCCCTACAGCCAATATTGTTACCATTCTTAGTCAGTAAGCTTATTATTGTTACTATGGATAGTTAAAAATGCAGAGATACAACACAATTCAATGTGTGAGAAATCAGAACTGTTAGTGCTGTTACATAGATAAACATATATCTCATACCCAACACATGGCTCAGTGTAGAAAGCATCATGGAAGGAGAGAAAGGAATGTGAGAGCTCTAAGAAGAGGGGAGGGCGAGTGCTGTGAAAGGCTGCCCGCTGAGCATGTTATAGCTGCTTCATACATGAACTCACAGAAGTTGAGGTTAACTACACAATATCTGCACAAAATCAAGCCAACTACAAACTCTAGCAGAGAATGGAGATGGATCACAGTTATTTTTATAAAGGATCATTAATAATATATTATTTCATATTTTCAACTGAAAGTTATTTTTTATTTTAAGATAAATTATAAATTAAACCCTAATTTATTTCTTGACTTAGAAAAAAGTACATAGTATTTTCTAGAGGTCTTGTAATATAGTTGTTGATTTAGTAGTAAATATATAGTATTTTCTACAATTTACATGATAGAATCCCAATGGTTATTCATACATTTAGAAGGAAAGAAATGAGAGGGAATCTATAATATGAAAGCTCAACAATAGAAGTTATGAACATTCACATTACCAGTAGTAACGTTAATGTGGAATGGAGAGATTCCATGAGGCTCTGCTTGTGGAAGAACAACTACTGGCAGCTAACAACTGTTCAAGAGGGAGCTGAGTCTTTCCTGGGGATACACACTATAAGCTGGTTACACAATTTCATATGGTCAGCTACTATATTTATATACTTCTTATAAGGGGAAATTGTGATTTTATTAGAGTCAATTTGGTACAAAATATCATTTATATCATTGGCATTTCCATACGTATACATCATTTTACCTTTTGTGTATTCACTTCTCTCTACCTTCCAACATTCCAACAACTCACTTCTGACTTGTCCTCATCTGCAAAGTATCTAGATCCAGATTAAATAAAATTCACATATAGAGAAAAGGGCATTTTTCCCCCAAATTGTATCAATTATCCTCCCTTCACCTTATTTTCACTTTGTATACAGTTATCATCTGGTAATTCTTCTACATTTTTGTCAGATAAATTAATACTTATGATTACATCTATATGTTGCAGAGGAAAGAAAACCTAATATTTCTATTTTTGAGCTTATCTTCTGCTTAACATAACAATCTCCATTTTCCTACAAGTAACATAATTTTACATTTTCATTCTCTTTGGCAGAATAAAACATTACACACATACAATTCACATATCTTTTATTTTCTATCTTCCTTTTTAACAGTCCTCCAGGCTTAATCTATATTTTAGCAATTATAGATACCACAGCAATAAACATGGATGTGCAAGGATATCTGTGACATACTGACTTAGCTTCCTTGTGGTACAGACTCAGTAGTGTTATAGCTAGGTCATATAATAATTATCTGCTTAGTTTTGGAGGTCCTTTTTACATTGACTTGCACAGTTGCTGTGTTCATTAGATAGGATTGGGAACTTTGGAGACTTTTTAAAGGCACCTCACTCATGGTCTGCTTTACACATCACCCCCATTTTCATGGTCATGCTGGAAAGGAAAACTTGTGTAGGGCATCTCCTTATACTTTCTGGTCAAAACAGTGGCATATCTGTGGCCTTGGGTGAGGAAATGATAATGAAGTCTGCTCCAAACATAACAAAATTAAATATGATCTTTCTTACTTTAAAATTTATACAACTGGACCTATCACTCACTTGTCAAAGAGTCTGTCACCTGCCCCAAAAGAACTGAGTCACCTGAAGATACGCTAGAATATAGAAGGAATAAATATCCTTTTAATGATGCCATACCCTGTCCTTCTCAGACATCTCTCCTTCATCCAGGAACTTACAAAGCCTCTGTCATACATCTTGGCTAATCAGAAACTCACTTTCTTCTCATTATCTCTATCTCTTTATCTTTCAGACACAACCCAAACACTGAATAGCTTATGTAACACTTTAGACTTTCTTACTATTTTCTCTGGGGCTTCCCTCCCTTCTGCTATATTTTTCTTGAGCTTGCCTTATGCTCAGGTTTTAATTTTATGTTTTTTATTAATAAAAGTGTGGACCTGAAAAAGCAACACATTATTTCAGTAGTAATAAATGAGAAAGTATATGTGTATGCATAAGCATATATATATACATATATTATACATATGGAGTATTTAAAATAGAAATGCAATTATAGTTTCCCTCCACCCAACTCATCTCATGTCCATCCAATCCCTCTCAAATCCATGGCCTCTTTTCCTTTAATTATAATTTTACATATATATAAATATACGTATATAATATACATATATTTGCATACATTTATTAACACAACCAGCTCAATATGTTTTGTATAATTTTACTTGCTTTCTTTCAACTTCTTTTTGCATATTGTCAACTTGTTACTGCATAACAATTAGGGTGTTCATCCCTGCTGAAGACTAATCTTCCTTTTCTCAGCAGTTCTTAGTTGTGTGTAGATATTCTTGTGAATGATCATGAGATTTTTCACCTTCATGTTAGTGTGACTAATGATGTTATTGCTCAGGTCTTGTTTAAGCAGACATATTGATTAGACATAATGAGTGTACATTCCCTCTCATTGTATTATGTATGTTTAAATACTTTGTTTAAAATTCTGTTCAAAATATTCTTCTAATTAGCAGAAGTTAATATGTTCAGAGCATTTAGGTCTCTGTGCCTATATAGTTACTTGTGCCTTTTCTTTCTTTTTTTTCTGTTTATTGATTTTTGTCATATTATGTTGTCTTTCTTTTTCTTTTACCTTATTATATTATATTTATTATTATTCCTCAGAAACCAGTTTTTCTTTTTTGTTTTGGTGGTTTTTTTTCTTTTTTTTTGTTTGCTTTCTTTTTTGTTTTGTTTTGTTTTTTACATTTATTTATTTCTCAAGTTACATCTCAATCACAGTCCCATCCCTGCTCTCCCTCCAGGTACCACCATCTTACCCTCTGCCCCCTTACACTCCTATCTTTTTTAAAAAATTAATTTATGGTATATCGTTTCCCCCAAGAAACTCCTCCTTTTATTCCAATAAAAAGCTCTTTTTCTTATAACAATAAATACAATTCATAAAAATAAAATTCATAAAAAATACAATTGGTCACAATTATGAAAATTATAAGGCGTAACACACAAACCCAATATCCAGTCTATACATATTTGGCAACTGATTATCTATCTCAATGAGTTTAAGTTCTATACCTAATTCATTTTCCATCCTATCTTGCCTTACCAACTTAAAAACATCTTCTTAGACCTAGCTACACAGAAAGGGGAGTGCTCTGGATGGGAGGGTAGGAGGATAGAAACTTAGAGGAGTAGAAGGAGGAGAATTTTTATAAGGATATTATTTAAAAAATCTATTTTACTCTGAGGAGTGGAATCCTTAATAAGGATATATTATACAAAAATATATTTTCAATAAAAGAAAAATATGTTCAACATTGTTATTACACAAGAATTCTTTATAAATATATATAATCATCATCAACTACCTTTCATACATTTGACATCAAGATAAATATGTTAGTGTTTTAATTAATAGAAAGGAAATACTGTATTCAGCAGGGTGTGTATCGCCATTATATTCCTGTGTTTTACATAGCTAATTACATGATTGAAAAATAAAATTAACATATTTGCTGAATTATTGAAGTTGTGAGAATGAAAATGAACAGCAAGTTGTCACAGAATTGTTTACAGCTGTGGTGAAGAACTAAAAGCAGACACCTGTCCTTTAAATATATTCTTTTGCTCTCAAGATTTTCAAAACTCTTTCAATTCCAACCATTCCTGAACTATGCAGATAGAACATTGTAATTATTCTATAATTTTAATACAGAAGTTTTAAAGTCATAACAAATATTATTAGCAATATGTTATTTTATGGAGAAAGTTTTAAGGTTTGATGAGTATCAAAGACTACTTTATCAAGTAAATATTCTTCTCTTGGTTAAAATAATTTATATCTTTGTATTTTTATGTGTAACATGTTGTATGTTTATTTGATCCATTTGTACACACAGAAGAGTGTAAAATGAAATTATTTTCACCACTGACTTAGTATTTCATTCATAAGGAAGGCAAATTATGTTACTTGAATTTTCCTTCAGTTGTTTAGAAGACAAAGAATATTTTTAAATGATAGGTATATGTTCACCAAATGTCTTTAAGAATAGAAGAATAGTCCCAATCCCAATTCCACTTTCAAAATCAAGGATGAAAAACAAAATTAGGCAGTACAAATTTTATTAATTATGAGATGCATCAGGTTTCTTATGCCTCTAATTAGAATAGACTGTGAATACATAACTGTACAAACACTGTCCAGAGAGCTTAGTATCACAGTGATAAACACTTACAAAGACTGTGTAGCTCCATGCTAGTTTATTTGCAACCAGTTTTTGGAGAATTTTAGATTATTGTTAGTGATTAGGATTTCAGTGTTTTCACTTAATTATTTTTATCAATAAGTTTTCATATACTGTTGTCTAAAGTCACTAATTTATGCTTTCATACTGATTAATAACAAGGATTAACATATGTCAACATATATCAGAAGCTTAGACCAAATAATTTATGTCTCCCCAATTTTCTGTTCACTTATCTTACATTCCTAATTAATATGCTTTATGTAGTTTGAGGCTAGAAGTGTATTTGATGAAAAGTCTATTTTTGTGTGTGTGAAATCCTATCATTCACTAATAACCATATCTTTTCACATTCAAAAATGTATTAAACACCTTGTAAGTCTATATTCTTTGATATGAAGATTGAGATAAGAAATATGCCTTTGCCTGTTCTCAAAGTAATTTAGTTTAAAGTACTGGAGGAAATAGAGCAGAAAGAATTGAAGTCTTTGGAAAACTCTTTTTCCCCCCTTTAAATATACACAAAACAAGCCTGAGCTAATGATGAGTAGTTACACCAGCCACTGCTATTATCATGATTAACTATCATTAAAGCTATCACTAAAATTAATGAGCTCCTAGTTAGAGGGGGCACTATTTTCTTTCTGTTAAATGACAAGGAAAAATCAATATGAAATAATATGTTTTCCTATTTGTAAGCACAAGTGAGTACATTTACACAACATTTTATACCTCAAACTAATTGTTACTACAATAAACACTATTTCAAGACAGAATATTACCACTATGTTTCTTTTCTCAATTTTCATGTATTGCTCATTTTGCCTGTTGTGTGTCACTTAAAAATATTCAGTCAATTGGCTTTCTGAGTCTCTATATTTAAACATTTGTTTTTACATGATATGGACAATGGAAGCATATCATTTACATAAAATAAATATATTTAAGGTATTTAGAGTCTTTATTAAACCCTCATTTTATCAAAGGGATGACCACATAGCTCAACAATGAATACTATGTAATGCTTTATTCACTACAGAAATAAAAGATGCATTGATTTATTATACTGACTCATTTTTTTTGTCTAAAATTGCTGTTAGATTTGTTTGTTCCTGCTTTTCGTTTCTTAAAAAAACTTTTCAATAATGAGTGATTATGCTGTTTACTGCTTTAATGAATATGAAAGACAAGGAAGTGCCTAATGGGGAAATGTTTCCTTTCTTCTTATACTTATTGGAGTAATCCAGCTCACTTCAGCCCTCACATCAACCCCTGCACAATCTCCATATTTAGTGTACTTTGTAATAGTTCTTTCTAGAAGTAGGAAACTGACTGGCTCATGATACTTCACTAGAATGCACAGAATGAACAGAAAGTGGCCATATATGATTCCTCAAAACTTGACTTCAGTGATCCACTTCTCAACATCCTACTAGTACATAATCTCTCCAAACAATGTCATACTGGGAACCAAGTCCTCAAACATGAAACTATGGAGGGCACTTCACAGTCAAACTACAATATTCTGCCCCTGATTGCCATGGTTTCATGGCCTCTCATAATGAAATACACACTCAGTTCAACTTCAAAAGTCTCCACAGTTTTTAATAGTTTCAACACTGTTCAAAAATCAAACATCCAAAGCCTTTTTTTTTGATACTCAGAACAGTGTGTCATCTTGAAAATTGTGAAATGAAAACAAAATACATAATTTCAATATAAAATATAAATGTTTTAAGCCGGGCGGTGGTGGCGCACGCCTTTAATCCCAGCACTTGGGAGGCAGAGGCAGGCGGATCTTTGTGAGTTCGAGGCCAGCCTGGTCTACAAAGTGAGTCCAGGACAGCCAAGGATACACAGAGAAACCCTGTCTCGAAAAAACCAAAAAAAAAAATAAATAAAAAAAATAAATGTTTTTGGAAAAGTAACAAATGAGAGCATATCAAGGAAATATAAGACTAAAGCCAAGCCAAAGATCATCAGGACAAAACCAAGTCATGTATATCAATATCCAGCATATAAGATATATGTTGGGATCACTTTGGCTCCAAGGGCTTTTGCTAACATTGCCACTTCCAACGTGCATGCTGTATACCCAAGGCTTCTCTTGAGCCTCTCTATTTTATATTTGCAGCTTTCTTCTGTTGATGTCCACATTTCTGGAATTTCTTACATACTGGGTTTTTCATTGCTATATAGTTTCATTTTCAGAGATCTATGCAATTGCCTTTACAGGCTTATTTGCAGGGATTCTGACCCTGGCCCTGCCACTCATTTCTTGGTTTCAGTTGATTTCTGCGATCATGGGATCATGGGCAAGAGTGCATGATCCCTTATTCTTGGAACTGCCATGCCAGCAAAACTGATATCTATTGCATTATACAGATAAATTCTGCTTCCTGATTGAAATGCAGCCTGTACTCAAACACCACAGTCTTATCAGTACTGATTTCTCTATATCTTGACCTGGAATCTGTAAAACAACTGTATTGAGCATTGTTTTAAAATAGAGAATCCTGTGTTTGTGTGTGTGTGTGTGTGTGTGTGTGTGTGTGTGATTCTCACTTTGGCATTCTCCTTTCACATAAATTTCCAGTTTTATAAATTCCAGCCTTTGATGAGTTAGGACTTGCCACAAGAAAAATATCATATTGTCTCAGTAAAGAGAACAAAGTTTTCCTTTAACAATGACAGTGGATTTGTCATGATGATTCTCCATGTCCACAATTTTGCACTTGCTCATGCAGCTTTCTTTATTTAATCACATTTTTGGTATTTTCTCCATTCTCAATGTATATCATAATAAGAGCATTGATTGGTAGACATACTTCAGATGGAATGTCTCCTATCTTGGAACTATTTCTGTCAGACAAATTTGTCCATTATTAAAAAAAAATAAAACTCTTAATAGCATGAACAAAAAATCAAAAAACTAAATAAACCACAAGTAGAATAAAACCTACATGAAATAATGGAATACTTATCAAAAGCAATATTTATATTAGTAGACTTGGTACTGTGACAAAATACCTTGTTGAAATCAATTTAAGGAATGAAAGGGTATATATTTTCAATGACATTTTCTGTAGAATATCACCTGTCTTTGTAGGGTATGGTAACTGGAAACAAACTGGTTATCTGAATTGGCAATCAGGAAGCAGATTTTATTTATTTGAAAACTATTTGAGGAACGTACATCCTAGAATTAATCACATTTTTCAAATTATGCTTTTAAGACACTAAAGAACTTAAATAAAAAGTGAATAATGGTAGTAATTTTTGAATTGATCATATCAAAATGCTCTAAATTCTTTTGAACATTATATATGTGATTGTAAAAAATCTCAACCTACCACTCCATATTCAGCTATTCCAATTATAATTTTACTTTTTCATTAGATGAAGGAAATAACTTATTTCATATACTATTTCAAAAAGGTACACACTCACTAGAATCACAGACAAATATTAGTTGAATAATAATACATTAATAATTCAGTCTGGTCTAATTATGTTTTTCAACCCCGATTACACAAATAATGACCCAGCAGCATATAATTTCCAGTGAGACCCATAAACTTCCTCTCAGACAAGGGTACATAAGACCTAACCATATGATAAGAACAAAGATTTTGAAAAGGCAGTGAAACTTCTTGATGAAAACCCAGAACACTAGTATGAAATGACTTCACTGGAATGTATGTATTTTTTGTATGTAGATAATAGGCTGAAATACTCACTTATTGGATATTGCCCACTATATTTTAATTCATTTTGTCTTTTAGCATGCCATCCAACAAGATTATTGAATAACATATTTCTGTGTATACTTATGTGATAAATTTTACATGTGCCACACATCATGTCTTTCTAAAAGGATGCTACATATTCAAGATAACAAGATGTGGTGAATTTGATGGATTAGATTAATTGAATGAGAGGGAATAATATATTTCATAAATGGTAATATATTCAATATTACATAAAATACCTGATAATGATCAATGTTTAATTATCTGTTGACTTATTTTGTCATGAAGTACATTACAATGCCACTCACTGCAAAGATGATTTCTATCATCATCAAAAGCTTTATCTTGACTTGCTATATATGTAACCATATAAGCATGTACTGGCATTTTCTGTAGTTTTATATTCATGCACATTTTTTGTAAAAGCAATGAGGTACAGAATCATCAAATTGTCTTAAAACTTTTAAAATATATCTTCTCAATTCACTCCAATGTACTACAGACTCATCTTTATGTGTCTCTTATGTGAGATTCTAGGTCCTGTCAATTTCACAATGGAAACCATCAGTAGGACAAATTTTTAAAAAATTGAGAATGAAGACTAGAGAATATACAGAATACTTTAAGTTTGATAAGTGGTTCTTCTGAGAGTCCAGATGTTCACATTGCTAAAAAGAAAGTACTATACCTAGTCTTATAAGATCAAATAGGAGCAAGAACTATATTTGAAATCAGAATACAGGCAATACACATTACATTTTGTCAAATAGCATTGCATTGGCAGTGTCCTAAAATGATGAAATGCTGAATTTAAAATATATGACTTCATTAATATATATTGGAGATGTACTTCAGCTTTTAAACTGTGGTATAATTATAACTCATTCCTTTTAGCTGGCTTTACAGAGAGAATGGGGGGAAATGCTTATCAAAAATTGAAAACCCAGCAGAAAGAAGCACATGTAATTTGGGTACAAAGGAATATATACTGGTTTGAAAAACCATTGAAAAGTAGTCAAACAGATTTCACCAAGGTAACAGGGACAATACCAGGTCTTTTTGATCCATTGGGGATGGTGTCAGATAGGAAAGGGAGACCCAGCAAATTTTCTGCTACAAAGCTGTGAATAAGACTGGGGGCTTGGATTTTAAAGTGGGTCTGCTTCAACTTACTTCTTGTCTTATTAGTAGAAACTTTTGGGTTATTAGGGAGTGCCTAGCATAGTTGGGGGGCTGGGACAAAGTAACAAGTGAAGGAAAGACGATTTGAAGGGGAATGATCTGCGGGATCCACAGAAGATGGGAACAAGGAAGCAGACAAAGCTGGCATGGTAATTTTGCTGCAGAGCTGAGATGAGACTGGGGTATTGAAACTGGGGGGGGGAGCAGAGAAAGAAGATAAGGTCTGCTGTTAGGAAATTCTGTTGCTAAGGTCCAAGTCTGGCATTACTGGAAAGCCCCTCTACTCACTGCAAAATCCTTTGTCAGCAGGGTTCCTTCCTCTCCACTTGATCTGGGGAAACACCAGATCCTCTGTCTGAGAAATGCCACATAGACCTCAAGGAAATTTCAGGTCCAACTCTTTTTCTGAAAAGAAACCAGTTCAGTAAGTACCTGGGCTTCCTGGAACTACCTCCTATGCTAATGGGATATCTGAAGTACTGTAGTCATCAGCCAATGACTTTTTGTCCATTCTTCTAACTGCACCTGGAGTTCTTTCCCCAACCCCTTGTCCATAGGGTAAGTTAATACTGTTTTCTTCTTAAGAGAGTACCAAGTTGTTGTATGTAAATGAAATATCCCTGGCACGCCAAGCCAGAGAAAATCAAACACATTCATTGCCCCAAACCACTCCCACTGCCCAAGAGTTTCTGTCTCGTGCATGCTTATTGTAAGAGTTACAATACTTTATTTTTTAAATTTATTTATTTATTGCTTCTGGTTGCATATCCATCATAGTGTCTTCTTTCCACCCTTCCCAGTCCCGCCCTCCCACCCTCTACCCCCTAACCCTTCCATTCCATTCCTCTGGAGTGGAGTGTCCCTACATAACATTCCCCCACCCCAGTTCAGCAGTCATATGAGGGCCAAGAGGTTCCTCATACACTGGAGGCCTACAAGGCAGTATCACTAGGGAAAAGTGTCCCAATGACAGGGAGAGAAAACAAACAAACAAAGAAAAAAGTCTGTGTTCATGTTCCCTTTGGTGTGTTGGTTGTAGTATAGATATCCTGTACTATATAACTAAAATCTGACAATAAGTGAATAGATGTCATGTGCATTCTTCTGGGTTAGCTCACTCCGGATGAGCTTTACTAGTTCCATCCATTTGGCTTCAAATTGCATAATTTCATTGTTTCTGATAGCTGAGTAGTATTACATTGTGTAGATGTACTATAGTTTTTTAATCCATTTTTTCAGTTGAGGGACATATGGGTTGTTTCCAGTTTCTAGCTATTACAAATAAGGCTACTATAATCATAGATGAGGAAACTTCCTTATGATTCGGTGAGGAGTCATTTGGATGTATACCCAGAAGTAGTATGTCTGGGTCCTGAGGCAAAGCTATTCCAAGTTTTCTAAGATATAGCCAAACTGACCTCCATAGTGGTTGCACAAGCCTGCACTCCCACAAGCAATGGAGGAGGGTTCCCCCTTTCTCCATACCCTCACCAGCATCTACTGTCATTTGAGCTTTTGATCTTAGCCATTCTGACAGGTGTGAGATGGAATCTTAGAGTTGTCTTGAGTTGCATTTCTCTGATGATTAAGGATGCTGAGCATTTTTTCAAGTGTCTCTCGGCCATTAGGAATTCTTCCTTTGTGAATTCTCTGTTTAGCTCTTTTCCACGGTTTTTCTTTATAGACCTGGAAAAAGCTATTCTCAATTTCATATGGAACAACAAAAAACTCAGAATAGCTAAATCAATCCTGTACAATTAAAAAAAAAAATCTGCAGGTATCACCATCCCAGATTTCAAGCTGTACTACAGAGCAATAGTATTAAAAACAGTGTGGTACTGGTATAGAAACAGACCAGTGGATCAATGGAATTGAATTGAAGCCCCAGAAATGAACCCACACACCTATGGTCACCTAATTTTTGACAAAGAAGCCAAAACCACACAATGGAATGTTGGGGTAGTGTTAAGCATTCTAAATGTTAATTAATTGGTCCTGCTTGTTGTCTTTTACTTATGTTGACTCTGATTGGTTCAATATAATGCCAAGGCCTGAGACTGGGCAAAGACAGAGAAAGGTGGGACTTCCTGGGATTAGAACAGGAAGCCTGAACTTTAGACAGAGGATTCATACATTCCAGCCAAAGCAGGAAGAAGAAGGAATTCCAGCCAGAAGCAGGAAGAAGGAGGCACACACCATGGGTTAGAGAAAAGAATCTCACTCCACATGGCCAGGAACATGAGCGTATTGTGGAAAATGGCAGTCCAAGGGGGACGTGTGTATATATGGGGTTATATTTGGGTAATAGAATTATAAGCTAGCTTAGATGGGCTAGGATTGCACAATTCAGGCCAAGGCTTGTTAAAATCCATGTGGTGTCCTGGGTGCTCTTTTAAAATGTCTGGATAAGAATTAACAGCTGGCAAATCAATTAATAATAATATAAATACTGGATACATAGTTTAATTAGCCATATAATTTTTTAACAAAAGGCGCCCAGCGTTTGGCAATTAGAAACCATGCTTGCAGTGTGAGAATTCCTTGGTGAAAGCTGGTTTCCTAGCTCAAGAGCAGGGAACCAGACTCAAATGCATTTCAAAGGTGTGGCTATCTTAACAAAAGCTGTTGCCTTACAGCAAAGACTGAGAGATAAGGCTTAGCTCTCCTTATATACTAAAAAGCTGGCAGCCTTCTAAACAGAATTTGAGACCAGAAATATCTGCCTAGATTAAAAATAGAGGAATTCTTAATACCTCAACACGTTTGTATTCCAATTGAGTTTGTTCCTCTTAGCATGCAAATGATTTTTACCCTGACAGTTGTGGTTTTGTGTATCTTTTTTGAGAAAGTTCACACTAGGATAGTCTTAAAGGAAAGAATTTACAGATGGAAGGCTAAATTGCCAACAATGATACTGGAGGAAGGAGCAAGGCTTTTCCTTATAAATAATGCAAAATTGATGGCAGCTGGAGCTAAGAGCTCCCTGGGCACTAGGTGCCTGTCAGGAGTTTCTGGTATTGGCCCACCAGTGAAATACAGTCGCAACTAGATTCCAAGGAATAATTAACAAAACTTTAATTGCAATATGGGATGGCATGGTTAGTCATGCCAAGGCTTTTTTAATGTTGTTTCTTTGCTTGATTTTTGTTTAGATGTCTTTGATTTTCCTATATCAGGAGGTAGAAAGGATATTTTTCTTGTTTGACATTGCTAAAACATAAGAGATTTTTGAAGATTTTGGGCAGATTTCAAATTGTCACTACAGTTCAAAGTTGCTCTTTGAGTTACAGAGTTACTTAAATCTGCGATTTAAGTGAAATATTTGAGCATGGTGGTACTGGCACACGCCCTTAATCCCTTAATCCCATCATACTAGAGGAAGAAACAGGCAGATCTCTGGATTCTAGACCAGCCTGGTTTACACAATGAAGGCAGGGTTGGAACCCTGCTGATAAGACAAAGCTGCTTACTAAAGACAGTCTAGAATTTAAAAATGACACATTTTTTCTTGATGTTAAGTTTAATAATGTCCTTACTGATCTAATGGATAAATGCACATGATCTTCAATTTACGTAAAGAGAAAAGAGTCACAAGCCATTCTTGTTAGTTGTGGGGCTCCCACCTGAGAACTGGTTTCAAGAGACATTTTGCCCTGAAGGAGGTATGTTAATCTCAGAGCGTGAAAGTGCACACCTTTAATCCCAGAACTTTGGAGGCAGAGGCAGACTAATCTTTATGAGTTCAAGGCCAGCCTGGTCTACAAAGTGAGTCCAGGACAAGGCTACACAGAGAAATCCTGTCTCTGGGGAAAAAAAGGAGAGAGAGAAAGAGATATATTTTGTTAACCAATGTAAGAACCCAGAGTTACGCTGGGGAAGAACTTGCAAACTGCATACCTCCCACAGTCAACGGTTAAGAAAAGCTAACATAAAATAGCATATCATGCTACTCTATACCAATCTCCTTAATAATGGGGTTTCCATGGGAGAATTGGAACTGAAACTAATACAAATGGTTTAAGCAATGTTTTTGTTTAATAAGGGTAATTCAATTATTTAAATTCATACCTTGATCTCAAAACTTGGGAGACAAGGACAAAACAGGTTCCTTGTGTGTTCAATGCCAATAGAGCTCTACAGAGCAAATCAAGACAGCCCAAGCTACAAAGAAAAACCCTGTCTAAATAAGGATAGATATATCCACATAAAAATTAAATCTCCAAAGAAAGGAGAAAAAGAAAGAAGAAATACATAAATGCATACCTTTGTTCCCAAAACATGGGAGACAAAGACAGAGACAGATTGGTTCCTTTTGAGTTTGAGGCCAACCTAATCTACAAAAAGCCAGAACAACACAGAATAAACCTGTTTTAATCAATTAATAAATTCATGTCAACTTTAGAGGAGAATACATAAACTCCATACAGTCTTATACTGTATTTTCAACTTAAAATAGATTATATAAACCGTATATATGTAATACTATTACATGTCATCCTTTCATATGGCATGAATGGAGACTTACAAATGTCTTTCTGCTCTTCAAAGAACAGAAAATATTCCTTAATTGATTTGTGCATTCTGCACATCAAAGGCATCTTGGTAATTGAAGAACTGTATGTTACTTGTGAGAAATTATATATTTTCAGAACAATGGGACCTGAGTCCAAAGAAGACAAGTAACTCAAATGATCCAGCCTCACAGACTGCCTCAATAGCTGTTTCCTCAAAAATCTGCATCCAGAGAAACTTCAAACAGCTTGCTGAGATGGCCTAGCCTCAAAGACTGTTCCAGACAAGACATCAATAAAGCCCTGAACTTTTCTACCCAAAGTCCAGACTACAAACTGCTCAGGACATTCAAATTGCTGAGCACATAGAGACTGGACAACAAATGTTACAATTTACTTGCTTAACCATTTTTTCCCATTTTATTTGGGCCCCTAAACAGGTTTTCTGCGACCCAATTCAGCAGGAAGAAGTTTTATGAGAGTGACTTCCCATTCCCAAAAAGTGGGAAGGATGATTCTTTGGTTATTTGATGGGTTATAGATGTTGTTTAGGGGGAATGGTTACAAATTTTGATATGGTCTTGTTAAGCAAGATATAGAAAGTTAGACTTGGAGATCTCTTTTTCTTTTCTCTATCCTTCTTTCTCTCTTATATAGTGGGAAATACTTGAAAAGAAAAAGAGGGGGAATATATGTATATAATATAGAAATGATAAGATATAAGGATAGATTATTGAATCTGCTCTGAAACTTAAAATTATTGTTATTCTTAAATAAGGTTATCTTTTGATACATTGGTATAGAAATTTGTATATTGATACAAAAATAAGATTAATTTTGATTCATTAGTATAGAATTTTATATTTGGACACATAATATGTACATTTCAACTCTTATATAAGGTATTGTTCCTATACAACTCATTTAAAAGTACAGGTTTACTTCCGATCCTTTCATCGGTTGCTATTGCAATCCCTTTAGGAGTCTGGATAATACAAGTTGACTGGCCAGTCAAGCTTCTGGTCATGTCAAATACTAGTCTTAATGAATCACAAAATAGACTTAATATGTTAAACAGATAGTAAATAGTTAAAAATATACAGTTTGTTTGTTCATAGATAAAAGATAGATAGATTTATAAATAAATCGATAGATGTCTTCAAAACCCTCAGAGGCATACAGAAAATGACATTTAAAGTTGTTTTTATTATTTTAAGAATTGTTTGACTTAAGACAGTCAGTTCCTGACAGCTCCCATTTGACTTGGAAGAAGACAATGAGCATCAAAAAGAAATCTCCCATCAGGAGATAATTCCCCAAAAAGAAATCTCCCATGAGGAGATAATTCCTATTGGGCAAAAATGTCCCTGCTCTCTCAGTAGACTATATACAGTCCAAAGATGGACCAGAGCTTAAATGCAGGTAAGTCTATGTTCTGATTCTGCAGAGACAGAATGGGAAAATCCTTAATTGCTGCTGCACAATTTGGTCTGTGAAAAATTCTTGGCCAGAAGGCTGAAGATGATGCTCCAACAATACCAAGAGGTATTTGGGAGTGTCTAGGCAACAAACTGTCATATTTCTTTTTGGAAGCTGCTCCCCTATGCTTCCTACTCACTCAAATAATAACTTTATCCCTCCTTATGTCTTTGCCCAGTCTCAGGCCTTGGCATTTTATTGAACCAATCAGAGTCAATGTAAGTAACAGACAACAAGCAGGACCAATTAATTAACATTTAGAATGTTTAACACTACCCCAACAATCGAAAAAGGACAGCATCTTCAACAAATAAATGGTGCTGGTCCAACTGGATGTCCACTTGTAAAAGAATTAAATTAGACCCATACTTATCACCTTGTACAAAAATTAAGTCCAAGTGGATCAAAGACCTTAACATAATCCCAGTCACACTAAATCTACTAGAAGAGAAAGTGAGAAAAAAACCTCGAAGTCATTGGCACGGTGACAACTTCCTGAACAGAACACCAACAGCTCAGGACCTAAGACCAACAATCAATAAATGGGACATCATGAAACTGAAAAGCTTCTGTAAGCCAAAAGACACTGTCATTGGAACAAAATGGCAGCCTACAGATTGGGAAAAAAATCTTCACCAACCCCACATCTGACAAAGGGCTAATATCCAAAATTTACAAAGAACTCAAGAAATTAAATGCCAAGAAACCAAATAATCCAATTAAAAATGTTACAATACTTTATAATGGAGATAATTCTTTCTCCTACCTCTCCTGGATATTCTGTGGCATTTATCCTGTCCAATGTTTCATCCTTTTCTTCCTAAAATATGAAATAGCCTGGACCTGCCAGAGGAGAAGCATACACTTCCAGCTTGGTGCCTGACAACGCCCTAGCTTCCCAGGAGAGTAAACAACAAGGTCCCAACATCTCCCTGGAATGCAGAATTACAGTCTGCAAAGCATCCTATCTAATAGACACAAGGTCTATGGTTCAGCAGGAAGTGTCTACCAGACTTGGAAGCTGGGAATTAATGATGATTGCAAGGGGTATGCTTAGAAGTGATTGGTCTGTGGGATCCACAGGAGATCTGGGTGGAAGAAAGGAAGATTTTATCTGGTATTCTGTTGCAATACTAGAGAGGAGAAAGGAGGATTGGGTCTAGGGGAATAGAGAGATAAAAACTGGGTAGGCTGATTGTCTTGTAGGCATGGCTATGGTGTACCATGTGGACCTTTTGGAGCTCGGGCCTGGGACACAGCCATGAGTTGGTGGAGGTAGATTAGAAGGGAATGATCTGTGGGATCTGCAGATGTCACAGGGTGTAAGGAAGTCTGAAGCACGTGTTCTGTTCAGTGCTAGGGAAAATACTGAGGGATTGGGTTTAAGAGAAAGGAGAGGAGGAGAAGGTTTGCAGGCAGACTACCTGGTTTGCTCAAGACAGTTTCTTTCTTATTTTTTCGACACAATTTACTGTACATGAATGGAACTGTTCTGTGAAAAAGAAATATTCAAAGAAAAACTATACAGAGGGTGTTAGTCCCTTCAGGAATGTAGCCACTGATGGCCTGCCTTTATTCCAATAAATAATTTCATTCAAATCCATATAAGCAACCAAACCTAAATTCATTGTTTAAACATGAGTAACCAAGTAGGAGGGAGTGTATTGGAAATAAAATGTGTTTCTATAAGAGATGGTATGGAGTGAGAAGTAGTAATGAGAGGTGAAAATGCCTCAAATTCAGTATGTACATATCATAATTATGAAAGAATAATACATGGTCAGGTTATAATCTTTGAACAAAGTCAGAAAAACATTTGTAAAGACTAACTAATGACTTTTTAATTTTTTTTTTATTTCTTCAAGTTACATCTCAATCAAAATCCACTCCTTACTCCCCCCCTCTGGTCCCAGCATCCCACCCATTTCCCCTCCCACAACCCCGCATCTGCTTCCTTTTTTGTTTTTGTTTTTGTTTTTTTTTTTTGTAAGTTTAAGGTATATCTTTTTCTCCCCAACAGCTCACCCTTTCAGTTTTCTTTGTTTTTTTTTTTTTTTGAGTTAAAAATTCCTCAAATTACTATTATAAGCCTAGAGGTGTTTACATTCATATCAGATGACTGATAATCAGAAGTTTAGGTTTATTAACTTGATACTCCATGAGATTAGAATTTAGCAAGAATATTTATGTATAGCTGCATTAATTTATTATGGTTGTGTAATCCACTTTGCCTGGCTAATTCTGTTCCCTTTGGAGGAGTCTTCTTTTCTCTCAATAATATTAGGAATATTTTAACTGTATGTAATCAATAATAATGTTTAAAAATAAGAGAATTGTTAAAATCCAAGTTAAACTGGCAAATGTTTGATTTGGTAAGTATGTTATATCCAGAGGCTGTATTTTGAGTTTTGTATTTTTTATTATTCTCTTTTACTTAAAAATCAAATGTATCATTACAAGCCTCTTTAAATAAATTGATTCCCTCAGTAAGCCCTGTCAATCACTGGGCTAGTCTCCCATTTTCTACAATTTAAATGTGATGACTGCACTTTAATATTATTTATTCATTAGTAATTGAATATTTTTGACAGTTCATACTACAGAAATACTGTTCAATCATAGAATCCTAGTTATATAGATTAACAATATACTTTGCTTATACAGTAACCTATATAAAACATAGTTTTTCCCCTTTGTTTACTTAAAGCTTTTGTATTACTGTCATTCTACAATATCTTGTATGTACTGTCAAAATATGTACATACTTCAAATGGACAAAGTTCTGATTTCCACTCAACTGGCTTATATTTCTTCTTTAAAAGTGTTCTGTATCAGTAAAAAAAAAAAAGTGTTCTCTAGCATGCCTTGTCATCATAATTAACTATTACTATAAGGGTAAATAATTAATTCTGCTTATTCATCATTATTTTCTAATCTGTAATTATATAATATTTAGATCTTTAAAAATTGAATAGTTTGTTTTCTTTTTTTCTTATTTTTTATTGAGTCTTTGTGAATTTCACATCATGCACCCCAGTCCCTCTCATCTCTCCATCCATTTGTACCTGCCCTCCAGCCTTACAACCTCATCTCCAAAAGAAAATAAAAAATTAAAATTAAAAATAAATAATAATAACAATAATAATAATAATAAAATCTCATCATGGAAGTTGCTGTGTATAATAGTGTGTCCTTTTATCTACACACATTTACTTGCAAATGTTCATTACAATGATTAATTGGTCTGATTTGAGGCCTTTGACTTCTGCTTTACTATTACTACTGGATTCCCACCAAGACTCCTTTCTGATATCCTGTTGTCCTATGTCAAAGAGATCTTTCATCTCTGGATCTGCATATCCAGCCCCAACACGAGCCCCAGTAGTTCATGTTGGGCTTCAGACCAGTGACTGATGTCCAGGTTCTCCAAGCATTACTCTATTAAAGTTGATTCGGGACCAACAAAGTGATCTAATCCAGGCCAAGTTAGAATATATATATATATATATATATATATATGCAAGTTTGTTGGATACAGCTCATGAGGGGAAGAAAGAAAAAGAGGAACAGAGGAAAAGTGGAAAAACATATGGAGAGAGAGAGAGAGAGAGAGAGAGAGAGAGAGGGAGAGAGAGAGAGAGAGAAATCTGGATTATATGGGAAAGGGCTTCTGGAGGCCGGGTGTGATAGCATATCCTGTATTAGGTAGAGACTGAGGCATCATAGGAGAACCTGGATATCAGGTCCTGGTCTGAAACCCAAATGTTCATAGATTGGCTAGATGTCCGGGTTGTCCTAATCAACCGTGTATCTGGGACTGGGTGGTAGCTGAGTTGATAAGCCCACCAGCACTCCCACATCCACACCATTAAGACAAGCTCTCTAACACTGGCTTGAGTAGTTTATCCAATTTTTCAACCAGCAAGAGGCAGAGCCAGCTCTCCAGCTCTCAACCTCTCAGGGTCAGCGAGTGGTGAGGAAGAAAGGAGGACATCCCCCTTGGCTCATACACTACCATGCTCATACCCTCAAGGCTGGCTCACCCATGTCCCTGTTACCAAGAACAGTTCTATTGTTCTACTCAGGGATGGTGTAGGGCCTGCTCTCCTGAGTGCTGCAACTGGGAAGGGACAGGGTCTGGCCCAGCTTTCCCACACTCATAACCCTGAACCAGCTCTCCCTCTTGCAGCAGTTGACAAGGAGTGGGAGGTGGGACGGGGAGGGATTTCTTCCTTGTCCATGCCATTTCACAGGATATAAGTAGCTGGGACAGCACTCTCACACTCACACATTAGGAGCCAGCTCACCTCATCCCTGCCACCAGGTCCAGCTTTACTCTGCTGCTCAGTTGAGGTAAAGTACCTGCTGTCTGGAGTACTGCAGCCAGTGAGGGGGTAGGCCAGATCTCCAAAATGCCATAGCCAATGAGGGGTGGGGGCGGAGCCATCTCTGATTGGTCCTTGTACATTCACATGGTCCAAGGTGGCACTCCAGACCAGAGATGTCCACGTGGCCTTGGCTGGTAATATGAGCCATGGAAATCAACATAGACCTCACCTGATGCATGGTCATGGACTGAGATAAGCCCCTCAGCAGCAGTACAGGAAGGATTTCACCATGGCCTCAGGTGGCAAGACAGGATACATACAACAGGCTATTCCTCTCTACCTGCCTGTTTCTGATTCCTATTCTCTTCATAGTGCTCAGACTGTTCTGATTCTCTTTCTCTTCCATCTCTCTACCACATACTTGTACATTGTAGGGGCTTCCCTGTGGGCAGTACACAAGGCAGTTGGACCTCTGAGTGTCTTCCATACCTTTTCTTTTACCTTAACAAACAGTGTTATATCAGTTCTTGGAATTTTGACTGGTTTTCTGTTTTATATATTCTGTTTTGGTTGATTTTCTAGAAATTAAACTCACACACTTATTCATGTTATACTAACATTCAAAGTTTGAGCAAAAGCACAGAATTAAATTTGGTATTTTTCTATAATTTTTTTCTGCGTATGACTTCACAGAATTTTTAGCCCAATAAGTTGATGCAGTTTTGAAAAGGCAGAGAACTTTCAGTTGGTAAAAACATTTACATAGAGTTCATGTTTTTATTTCATATTTTTTGTCCTTTAAACATTATATTATGATTATGACTGTATTCTTAACAATTTTAAGACTGTAATGACACACAGAAGAATTTGTTATACCTGACAGAAATTCATTAATATTGAAACATTAATAATTGGTCAGATAAGATTATAAATGCATTATTTTGCTTTAAACTCCTGATGAGAGGGGGCTTATTAACAATATCAATAATTTCCTGATTATTTCCTCATTGTAGATATTTCATTTGGGGAGGAGTTTTTCTTGTTTTTATAAATGGGATTAAGTTGTATTTGATGTCTTTGGTTTATAGTGTGAGTTTCTTGTAATTACTGATTATTGTTTATCAGTTTTCTCTTAAATAATACTCAAATGTTGAAGGAAATTATTTAGTTCAAGAAGTAAACAACTCAAAGACTTCAGGAACTGCCTGAAATTCACAAAATCTGCTGATCCCTTGCTCATCAAGCACATGAAATCAGTAGTGCCTGATGAGCGAGACTCTTATATAGTCTTAGGTACCTAGAAAATATAATCTGTAATCTGTTTATTTGAGCCTAGAAGTTGAATGAACTCTCTACATTTCCTTCTTGCAGTTACAGAGTATTGGGTTTTATGTTGATGTCTTTGATCCAGTTGGTGTTGATTTTTGTGCTAGAGATAAAGATCTAGTCCTCTTTTTTTTTTCTTTTTCTTTTTTTTTTTTGGATGTTGATATCTTGTTTTGAAGAACTAATTTTTGAGTATCTTGTATTTGTTTGTCATCTTTGTCAAATATCAGGTAGTTTTCTTACATGCTTTTATAGCGGGTCCTCAGTTGTCTTCCCTCAGTGTGTCTATCTGATCTTGTGAAAGCTCTATGCTATTTTTATTACTATATTTCAGTCGTAAAACTTGAAATTAAGTATGCTGAAACCTTCTTTGGTATATTTTTGTTCAAGACTGATGTAGTTCTTATTGGTCTTTTGTGGCTTTGTATAAAATTTGAGATTATCTGTTATATGTTAATCAATAAAGACCATTGAATATTAATTAGAATCTCTCTGAATCTGTAGCTTGGTTTTGATATAATGGATATTCTTATAATACTAATTCCATGTTTTGGTGTTTTACACTTCAGTGTAAAATTTTAGTTACAGGTCTTACCTTTCTTTGTTTAAATTTATTTCTAAGTTTTTGTATTGTTTTCTTTTATTGGTGCATGTGTGTGGCTATTTTAAATGGGCATTGGTACTCTGATTTTGTGTTCAGTATGTTTGTCATTGATATATAAGAAGACTACCAGTTTTTAAGTATTAATATTGCATCTTGCCATGTTGGTGAAATTATTTTTCAGCTGTAAGTGTTTTGAGTGGAAACTTTCAAATTTACATGTGGAATCATATCATCTATAAGTAAGGATATTTTGACTACTTTCTCTTCTCTTGTCTTATTGCCTTATCTAGGAAGGGCTCAAGCACTGTACTGAATAAGAGTAGAAAGATTGGAAATCATTGTCTTGCTCCTAATCTTACTGGGAATACTGTGTATTGATTCCTTTAGTAATATGATGGACCTAAGTTTATTGCATTATGTCGATATAATGCTCTATCCATCTCTAGTTTCTGGATGACTTTTACTGTGAAGAGATTTAGGATTTTGTCAAAGCCCTTTTCTGTGGCTAATGTAATTGTCACATGATTTCTGTATTTGTGTCATTTTTCTTCATGGATAATATTTACTGATTTGCTGGTGTTTAAGCATCTTGCATCTTTGGAATGAGACCAAGATAATGATGAAAAACTTTTTTAATTAACCCGAATTAAGTTTAAGTATATTTTATTGGACATTTTTGTATGTTTATCAGAAAAAAATCAGTCTAAGTATTTTTGTTATAGTTTCTTTATCTACTTTTGATATCAGTGACGCTGTCCTTTTCTGAGATTTTTTAATTGGGTAATTTTTTATTTTTAATGATGTGAATTAATGGTCTGAACATATGAGCATTCACCACATGCATTCATGTTCTGCTAAGTTCAGAAAATAAGTTGGATTCCCTAATATTGAGGTTACAATTGGTTGTAAGTCCCTGTGTAAAAATGGAAACAGTATCTGGCTCCTTTGAAGAGTGGGTAGTAAGTGCTTTTATCAAAAGTCATCTCTTTTGGTCCCAAATAGATTATATAAACTATTTATACTGCTTCAGTCTCATTACTGGTTATATGCCTGTTTTAATCATGGTTTGATTATCATTTGTTCATGAATCACAAATTCAATTTTTAAAAATATTACAAATGTCTTTAATAAAGGTTTAAAAATATGTTCCTTTGATTTTCTTAATTGTGTCTTTTGTAATGCCTACATTTTCTTTTCTATTTTTATTCATTTGAAACTTGTCTTTTTTGGTTACATTGCTCAACCATTTTCAATCTGCTTCTCTTTTTCAAATATGCTGCACATAATTTTTTGGTGATTTTTATTCTGTTTTCTCTTTTAATTTATACTATTTCTTTATTATGAATTTGAGTCACAATTTCAGTTTTGCCCTCCTATATACTATTTGGAGGGAAGGTTTTGTTTTTGTTTCTCTAAGGGCTTCATGTGGACATTTATGTCATTAATTTGATATCACAATTTCAGTTTTGCCCTCCTATATACTATTTGGAGGGAAGGTTTTGTTTTTGTTTCTCTAAGGGCTTCATGTGGACATTTATGTCATTAATTTGAGATCTCTTACTTGTTTTGATGTACGCACTTAGAGCTAAAGGTTTTCCTCTATAGATTACCTTCTTCATTACAAATATATTTTAACCTGTTTTAGTTTTCATTCATTCATTCATTTCCTTCCTTCTTTCTTTCTTTCTCTCTTCAGTGATCCAAATGCCATTCAGTAGTACAGAGTTTAGTATCTAAGTGCTTGTGTACTTTTCTATCATTTCTACTGCTGTTGCTAATTTGATTTCATTATTACCAGATTGAAAGCCGTTTATAAATTCGATTTTCATAAATTTGCTGAGACTTATTGAATTCCTAATATTTGATGAATTTAGAAGAATGTTCCACTGGCTGCTGAAATGAATGTATAGCACTTAGGTATGGATTGGGATATACTTTAAATATCCGTTAGTTTCATTGGATTCAATATGCCAACTCTAATGTAATTTTCATTAATTCTGTCCAGATGACTTATCTATTGTTAAGAGTGAGCTATTGAAGTCATTCAGTGTCACTATGTTGTGTTCCATCTTTCAATCTAGTTGTGGTCACTTTGTGAAATTGGGTGTACCTTTTCTGAAAATATTTAAATTTTTTTTTCTCTTAGAGGCATATGATGAGAGATAAGTGACTTCTCTTATATCTTCTAACTGGTTTTGATTTGAGGTATATTTGTCACATATAAGATAGTTTTTTCAGGTTGATTTTCTTGAAGTGCATTTTACTTTTCTATCCTTTAACTTTATGGTATTGCTAATAATTGGTGATAAGGTGTATTTCTTAGAAGGAGGTAAGTGCTAGATCTTGTTTTCTAAATCACTGTGCTTGTGTATATCTTTTCATTGGCTAAATGAGACTGTATATGCTCATAGATATCACTAATCTGGAGTCCCAAAAAGAAAAAGTGAGTATAAGTTTGTGGTGGTCACTGGCAAGCAGTCTCAATGAACTGGAGTGACCTGAATTCAACCTGAAATTAACATTTTAATTTAATTTAATTTTTATTCTTCATTTTCCATATCAATCTTACCCACCTTCTTTCTCTCCTCTGGGTCCCACCCTTCTAACATCTTCTCCTATCCCAGCTTCCTTTCTCCACAGAAAAAGAGAGACACCCTCCTCCCAGTGCCATCCCACTCCAGCATATTGAATAGCATCAGGTATGAGCATTTCCTCTTCCATTGAAGCCAGGCACCAGAGCCCCGTTGAGGGGAAATGATCAAAAATGACCAGTCCTCATTGTCCTTGCCAGAGACAGCCCCTTCTCCACTTGCTATGTGTCCATATGATGACAAACTTGCCCATCAGTTATATATGTGTATGGGTCCAGTTCATGAATGCTCTTTTAATGGTGGTTCCAACTTTGTGAGTCTCCATGGACATAGGTTAGTTGAATTTTTTGGTCTTCTTGTGGGGTTCTTGTCTCTTCTGGGTCTTTCTATCCTTCTCCCCATTCTTCCACAGGATCTCCTGCATTCCACCTAATATTTGGTAGTGGGTCTCAGCTTCTGTTTGGATCCTCTACTGCATGAAATTTCTCAGAGGACAGTTATGCTATGCTCCTGTCAGAATAACCATACAACAATTCATAGACCCAAAGAAGCTAAGTAACTCAAAAGGACCCAAGAGAGGATGCTTGAAACTCACTCTAAGGGGAAAGAGAAAAGACAGTGAAGCTGCATAGAGGAGGGAAATAGGTGGGAAAGGAGTAGGGGATCAGCTATGTGGAGAGAAAGGGAAGGTTGTGAATGAGCTGGGTGTAAGATAGGGAACCAAGGGGGGATAAACTCTGCAACAAGCTGGAGACTGATGACAAGGTAGTCATTGGGAAGAAATGGGGATAGCTCTAATTAGACTCCTACCAGCAGGAGATAGGGAGACGGAAGAGGTCCCCTACTACCTAGGTAGGGCATCTAGGGGAGGGAAGAGATAACCAACTCACCCATAAAACCTTCAACCTCAAATTTACCTTGTATACAAGATGTGCATGGATCAAGATAAAACAGACCTTGGCGGGTTGACCAACCAATGACAGGCATAACCTTAGACCTACCCCAAGAGAGAGAGCCAATCCCTGACACTACTAGAGATACTCTGCTATGATTACAGACAAGAGCATATCATAAATGTCCTCAATCTGAATTTCTAATGGTATTTTGTATTTGTAGTAATTTATTGCAAAAATAACATCATTTGCACAAATGTTGATTTCTAAAACTATTATGATTGAGATTAACTTGGTTCATTTCATACATTGCTCATTCTACCTTTTCTCATTTCTTTGTATAATTAAAAAAAAAAAAACTATATATTTTATCAGGAATAGGGACAACCTTCAAGGCAGGAATTTGCATTTGGAAGAATGAAACCAGTGTACCATTGACAATGTTTTTGTAGTGCCATACCTAGGAGAAATTAAATATTCATGTTGCAGTTTTCCACATATTAATTCCTTTAAATATCAGTATACTATAATTTCCCACATATTAGCTCTTTAAATTAACAAAAATACTGTAACATAAATGTACTCCTATGAAAAACTGTCATGTTCACTTGCTATTCATTTTTACAAAATTATTTGACCATTTTTTCCTCAATACCCTTTTTTCTTAACATTGTGAGAAAAATCGAAAAGGTATTACTTTATGTGTATCTATTTACTAATACTATTTTGACATTGTTTTGTTGTATTGAATTTTTTGCAAATATTCTTGGTTGCTATAATTAAGTTTTTACTGAACATAAGATACAAAAGAAGAGGGGGGCCAAGATGGCGGCGAACTGCACGGACGCATTTTGAATGTGGGAGAGAAGAGCCATAGAAAACACAGAGTTGTGGGACACTGTGCAAAAACCGGAGGGTCTGGCCCCTCCGGGAACACACACAGCTCCCAAGGGACTGTTAAAAGTCCCAGGGAAAGGCTCTCCCCCATCTCTCGCAGACACAGAAGCCACTAAATCCGGGATTCGGGAACTCCCATTTGGAGAGGCGCCTGGTAAGATCGATCCCAACACACAGCAGGCAGAATCAAAGGCCACATGGTGATCACCCACTAGCCTACTGGGCTTCCCACACCTCAGGAAGACCTTATAACTATTTAGGAAATTTTGCAGAATAGTTGAAGTCTTGTGTTTTTTTTTGTTTTTTGTTTTTGTTTTTTTTTTGTTTGTTTTTTCAAGAGGAAGAAAAAGGGCGCTCAGCGGGTGATCCGCGGGCGCTCAGCGGGTGATCCGCAGCTGCTCGAGCCGGAGCGGAAGTGGGCGGGCAGAGCAGTTGGGGAGGGAAGTGGACGCTGGCGGGAGGGGATGAAGCTCCGCCCACCCACGGCAAAGCAGCTAGGGCGGGAGGCCTGTTCAGAAGGCGGGAGGGACCGAAGCTCTGCCCACCCACAGCAAAGCAGCTAGGGAAGGGGGGCTGGCTCTGACGGCGGGAGGGGCCGAAGCTCTGCCCACCCACGGCAAAGCAGCTAGGGCGGGAGGCCAGTTCAGAAGGTGGGAGGGGCCAAAGCTCTGCCCACCCACAGCAAAGAAGGTAGGGCGGGAGGCCGGCTCTGGCAGCGGGAGGGGCCGAAGCTCCACCCACCCAAGGCGGAGCAGATAGGGAGGGAAGCGGCCAGGCCTGTGGCGGAGAAGCCTAGTGGGTAACCAGAAGCCAGGGGACCATAGCTGTATTCGTGTAAACCCAGACACATTAGGTGTGGAGCCGGGCCCTGTCAGCCTCCGTGACGACAAACAAAGCCCACAAAATCTGTGCCTGGGCAAACAGGTCCATACCATTAGAACCATTGAAGGCTGACCACTCAGTGTGCAACATAGAGAAGTCTGAACTGGGAGCAGTGTAACAATCCTGGACCATTACTCACTACCTGGGAATAGGCTGCACCTGCTCACAACAATTCAGGCTATTAAAACCACAGTGACCCTGAGATCACCCTGTAAGCAAGGACAGATAGCCAAGCAATTCGACTCCTTCACCAAAGCATCCCCTGTGGATCCAAACACAGAAAACGACAAAAACAGACAGCTAAAAACACACACATGGCCAAAGGTCCAAGAAAAAATAGAATTCAAGGAAATATGACTCCAACAAAGCAGAATTATCCTAGCTCATCCAATTCGGATGACCTCACACCAACAGTAACACATGAAAACGATGACAATTATGCATTATGGAAAGTGATAGAGTCCCTTCAAGAAGAACTTAAATCTATGAAGGTATTCAAAGAAGTCACAATTTTACAAGCCAAAACAATGAACAATACCATTAAAGAGCTCCAAGCAAGGTGACAGAGCTTGAACAGGAAAAAGACAAAGCAATGAAAGATTTTCAGACAAAAACAAGTAAGCTGGACAAGGAAATGTACAAAACGAACAATACCATACAGGACATGAAAATAGAAATAGAAACAATAAAGAAAACACAGTCAGAGTTAAAAGAGGAAGTGGAGAACCAAGGGAAGAGAACAGGAACTACGGATGCAAGTATCAAAAATTGGATGCAAGAGATGGAAGACAGGATCTCAGGCATGGAAGCTTCGATGGAAGAAATCAATACAACATCCAAAGAAAATGAGAAGGCTAAAAAATCTCTCACCCACAACATCCAAGAAATCAAGGACTCAATGAAAAGACGGAACCTAAGAATCATAGGCATAGAGGAAAGAGAAGATTCCCAACTCCAAGGTCCAGGAAAAATCTTCAACAAAGTCATAGAAGAAAACTTCCCAAACCTGAAAAAAGAGATGCCAATAAAAATCCTAGAGGCGTACAGAACACCGAACAGATTAGATCAGAAAAGAAACTCCTCTCGCCACATAATAATTGAAACACCAAATGTACAGAACAAAGAAAGGATATTAAAAGCTGTAAGAGAAAAAGGCAAAGTCACATACAATGGCAGAACCATCAGAATTACACCTGACTTCTCCTCAGAAACTTTAAAAGCTAGAAGGGCCTGGACAGATATCCTACAAGTCCTGAGAGATCATAGGTGCCCAGCCAGACTACTATATCCAGCAAAACTCTCTATCAACATAGATGGAGAAAACAAGATATTCCATGACAAAATCAAATTTAAACAATATCTCCCCACAAACCCAGCCCTACAGAAAATCCTAGAAGGAAAATTCCCTCCCAGAGAAGAAAACATCACCCAAGAAAACAAAGGGAATAGAAAACCCCTCAGCAACTAAACCAAAAGAGGCACAGGACCATCACATATAACAAACTAATGGGAAACAACAACCCCAGGTCACTAATATCCATCAACATCAATGGTCTCAACTCCCCAATAAAAAGACACAGATTTACAGAGTGGATCCGCAAGCAAGACCCGTCCCTTTGCTGCATACAAGAAACACATCTCACTACCAGAGATAGTCACTACCTCAGAGTAAAGGGCTGGGAAAAGGTTTTCCAAGCAAATGGACCCAGAAAGCAAGCTGGAGTAGCCATCCTAATATCAAACAAAACAGACTTCCAGCTGAAGTTAATAAAAAAAGACAAAGAAGGGCATTATATACTCATTAAAGGGAATATTCATCAAGAGGAAATCTCAATACTGAACATCTATGCCCCAAATACAAAGGCACCTACTTTTGTAAAAGAAACACTTGTAAAACTTAAATCGCACATCGATCACAACACATTAGTAGTGGGAGACTTCAACACCCCACTCACAACAATGGACAGATCATCAAGACAGAAGACAAACAGAGAAATATTGAGTCTAACAGAGATCATGAAACAAATGGACCTAACAGACATCTACAGAACATTTCACCCAAACACAAAGGAATACACCTTTTTCTCAGCACCCCATGGAACCTTCTCCAAAATCGACCATATAGTTGGACACAAAGACAGCCTCAAAAGATACAAGAAAATTGAAATAACCCCTTGTATCTTATCAGACCACCACGGAATAAAGCTGGTCTTCAACAGCAAAAGAATCAACAGAATGCCTACACACACATGGAAACTGAACAGCTCCTTACTGGATGACCACTGGGTCAGGGAAGAAATAAAGAAAGAAATCAAAGACTTCTTAAAATCCAATGACAATGAAGACACAACATACCCAAACCTATGGGATACAATAAAAGCTGTGCTACGAGGAAAGTTCATAGCACTAAGTGCATTCAAAAAGAAAATTGTGACAGCTCATATTAGTGAATTAACAGCTAAGCTGGGTGAATTGGAAAAAAAAAAGAAGCAAACTTGCCCAAGAGGAGCAGAAGGCAGGAAATCATCAAACTTAGGGCTGAAATCAACAACTTAGAATCAAAAAGAACTATACAAAGAATCAATGAAACCAAGAGTTGGTTCTTCGAGAAAATCAACAAAATAGACAGACCCCTAGCCAAATTAACTAAAAGGCAAAGAGAAAGAACCCAAAACAACAAAATCAGAAATGAAAAGGGAGAAATAACAACAGACATAGAGGAGATCCAGAAAATATTCGGGTCCTACTTTAAAAATCTATACTCCACCAAATTTGAAAACCTAAGCGAAATGGACAATTTCCTTGATAAATTCCACCTACCAAAACTTAATCAATATCAGATTAACAGCTTAAACAGCCCAATAACCCCTAAGGAAATAGAAAAAGTCATTAATAATCTCCCAACCAAAAAAAGCCCAGGGCCAGATGGCTTTAGCATGGAATTCTACCGGATTTTCAAAGAGGAGCTAACACCATTACTCTTCAAACTCTTCCACCACATAGAAACAGAAAGAACACTGCCAAACTCATTCTATGAAGCCACTGTCATTCTGATTCCTAAACCTCACAAAGACCCAACAAAGAAAGAGAACTTCAGACCAATCTCCCTCATGAATATAGATGCAAAGATACTTAATAAAATACTAGCAAACAGAATTCAAGAACACATAAAAAATATCATACATCATGATCAAGTAGGCTTCATCCCAGGAATGCAGGGATGGTTCAATATACGAAAGTCTATCAATGTAATTCACCATATAAACAAGATGAAAGAAAAAAAAACCACATGATAATCTCGCTAGATGCAGAAAAAGCATTTGACAAAATCCAATACCCCTTCATGCTAAAAGTCCTGGAGAGAACAGGCATACAAGGATCATACATAGAAATAATAAAGGCAATATACAGCAAGCCAGTGGCCAACATCAAATTAAATGGAGAGAAGCTTGAAGCATTTCCTCTAAACTCAGGGACAAGACAAGGATGTCCACTTTCACCATATCTCTTCAATATAGTACTTGAAGTTCTTGCTAGAGCAATAAGACAATTAAAGGAAATCAAAGGGATAAACATTGGAAATGAAGAAGTCAAGTTATCCCTATTCACAGATGATATGTTAGTATACATAAGCGACCCAAAAAACTCCACCAAAGAACTCTTACAGCTGATAAACAACTTCAGCAAGGTGGCTGGATACAAAATTAACTCAAAAAAATCCGAAGCCCTTCTTTATACAACAAACAAGCATACTGAAAAAGAAATAAGGGAAACAACCCCCTTCACAATATCCACAAACAATATAAAATACCTGGGGGTAACTCTAACCAAGCAAGTGAAGGACCTGTACAACAAGAACTTCAAGCCCTTGATGAAAGAAATGGAAGAGGCCTTTAGAAGATGGAAAGAACTCCCGTGCTCATGGATAGGTAGGATCAACATAATAAAAATGGCTATTCTACCAAAATCAATATATAGATTCAATGCAATTCCTATCAAAATACCAACACAATTCTTTATAGACTTGGAAAAAGCTATACTCAACTTCATATGGAACAACAAAAAGCCCAGAATAGCTAAATCAATCCTGTACAATAAAAAAGCATCTGGAGGTATCACCATCCCAGATTTCAAGCTGTACTACAGAGCAATAATAATAAAAACAGCATGGTACTGGTATAGAAACAGACCAGTGGATCAATGGAATCGAATTGAAGACCAAACATGGACCCACACACCTATGGCCAACTAATCTTTGACAAAGAAGCCAAAACCGCACAATGGAAGAAGGACAGCATCTTCAACAAATGGTGCTGGTCCAACTGGATGTCCACTTTTAAAAGATTGAAATTAGACCCATACTTATCACCTTGTACAAAACTTAATTCCAAGTGGATCAAAGACCTTAACATAAGGCCGGTCACACTAAAGATAATAGAAGAAAAAGTAGGAGAAACCCTCGAACTCATTGGCACAGGTGACAACTTCCTGAACAGAACACCAACAGCTCAGGACCTGAGATCAACAATCAATAAATGGGACCTCATGAAACTGAAAAGCTTCTGTAAGGCAAAAGACACTGTCATTCGAACAAAACGGCAGCCTACAGACTCGGAGAAAATCTTCACCAACCCCACATCTGATAGAGGGCTATTATCTGAAATCTACAAAGAACTCAAGAAACTAAATGCCAAGAAACCAAATAATCCAATGAAAAAATGGGAGACGGAGCCAAATAGAGAATTCACAAAGGAGGACTCCCTAATGGCTGAGAGTCACCTGAAGAAATGCTCAACATCCTTAATCATCAGAGAAATGCAACTCAAGACGACCCTGAGATTCCATCTCACACCTGTCAGAATGGCTAAGATAAAGAGCTCAAATGACAGCACATGCTGGCGAGGGTGTGGAGAAAGGGGAACCCTCCTCCATTGCTGGTGGGAGTGCAGACTTGTGCAACCACTATGGAGGTCTGTCTGGAGATATCTTAGAAACCTTGGAATAACTTTGCCTCAGGACCCAGCCATACCACTTCTGGGTATACACCCAAAGGACACCTCACGGAGACATAGGGAAGTCTCCTCATCTATGTTCATAGCAGCCTTAATTGTAATAGCTAGAAATGTCCCTCAACTGAAAAATGGATTAAAAAATTGTGGTACGTCTATACAATGGAATATTACTCAGCTATAAGAAACAATGAAATCATGCAATTTGCAACCAAATGGATGGATCTAGAGAAGCTCATCCTGAGTGAGCTAACCCAGACTCAGAAGGATGCACATGGCATCTATTCACTTATAGTAGGATTTTAGCTATATCGTACAGGATATCTGTACTACAAGCAACACACCAAAAGGACCATGGACATTAATTTCTTTTTTCTTTTCATTTCTTTTTCTTTTTCCTTTCCCTCTTTTTTTCTCTTTCTTTTTCCTCTCTTTTTTTGTTGTTGTTCTTTGTTTGTTTGGGTTTGTGTGTCTGTTGGTTTTTTTTAGTTTCCCCCCCATAGCTAGGAGACACCTTTCACTGGCAGTACTGCCTCGTAGGCCCCCGGTGTATGAAGAGGTGCTCATACCTCATATGACTCCTGATCTGTGGTGAGAGACTGGTATGCAGGGACACTCCACCCCAGAGGATCAAGATGGAAGGGTCAGGAAGTAAAGCATGGGAGGGTGGGGCTGGGAAGCAGGAAAAGAGGACAATATGTCAAGGATGTAACCTGTAGCAACAAACAAATAAATTTACTAAATAAAAAAAAAGCAGGTAACAACGTTAAAACACTGTAAATAAAATAAAGGACACAGCCATTCAACCTGGTTTTATGAACCTCCAAGTGTCGAAAAAACATAGAGCTAAGGTAAAATACAGGAGAAATGTGGTGTTAACCCATGCCTTTAACTTCAACAGAGACAGGAGGAGCACCATAGAGTCAGTGGACTTATAAATTCTAGAGTTACACGGAAAAGGGTGGTGAGGGTACACACCCTTAATCCCATCATTCAAGAAGAGTACACCCTTAACCCCAACACACTAGAGACAGAAACAGGCAGATCTCAGAGCTCAAGGTCAGCCTGATACAAAACAAACTCCAAATAAAGAAAAACTTCGATCCAGGAGTGGTGGAACACATCTTTAATCCCCTCGGATGGGAACCACAGGTCTCAGATCCCAATAATTAGAATGCAGAGACACACACATAGGATTTGGAAGCTTAAAAAGTTTAAGCTACTTACAAAAGGCCCACACAACACAAACAATTTGTCCTTCGAGACCTCAAAATATATACACTTAAGCTGGTTTAGCTCCAAAATAACAAAATAATTTCTTCTTTAAACCAGATTGAAAGATAACACTTTATATATTGTCAAAAACCAAATTTACTTCAGGAGAAATATTACCTACCCCCCCCCAAAAAAAAGAGGGCGATTGTCCCTGAGTGAGGATTAGGGCAGGGCTCTGTTCTTATCTTTCCAGGAGAATCAAAGCATCCATTCAAGGAACCCAGGGACAACTGGACAATGGAAACCTCAGCAGAAATCAGAATCAGACACCCAAAGAAGACCAGTGACCCAGATGATTCAGCCTGACAGACTCCCTCAATTGATGTCTCCATCAAAAGCCTACAACCACAACAACTCAATATCGCTAAGACCGTTCAGCTCTACACAATGCCCCAGCCAGAACCTCAGTAAAGCCTGGAAGTTCAGCTTCTGACTACAAACTCCTTAGGACATCTAAACAGCTGAGAACAGAATGACTGAACATAAAAGGATTGTATTAACATTTTTAACCATTTTTCCATTTTGGTTTGGGCCCCAAACAGGTTTAGTACGACCCAAATCAGCAGGAAGTCATTTTAAGAGAGCGATGTCCCATACCCAGAGGGTGGGAAGGTGTTTCTCTGCCCCCCCTTTTTTCGGTTATTTGAAGGACAACTGAAAACTCTGTTATTTAGGGGAAGAGATTACAAGTTGTTAAATGGTCCTGTTTAATGGGTTTTGGAGGTTAGACCCAGGGTATTCCTTCTTTCCCTTTTCTGTATCCTTCTTTATTTCCTATGTAGGAATGAACGGACTTGAGAAAAATTGAGACATAGACAGCACAGGAAGGATCAAGAAGAAAGGTCACATTATTGAATATGCCCTTATACCCTTGTATATTGATACAAAATTAATAGTATATTTGGCTAAAGTGGTATTGACCATTGTTTATTGTGCAAAAATAAGATTGTATTGGTCTACGTCGGTATTGATATTTGTATATTGATACAAAATTAAGATTATAGTTGGCCAAAATGGTATTGATCCTTGTATATGGACGCAATATTAAGATTGTATTGGGCCGCATAGGCATCGATCTTTGTATATTGATACAAAATTAAGAGGACATTTAGCCACATTTGAATAGATCTTTGTATATTGATACAAAATTTAAGGTAACGCTTCCTAATGGTATCGTACCTAGAGATACTTAAAAATGAAATGTGAAGCTCTGGCCTCTTGATACCAACCGTCTTAAACTGTTTAGGATAGTTAAGAAAAACAAACTCCTAATCATGCATGCATGTCACCTTGTTAGCTACTAAGACAGTCTATCACAGATATTCTCTAATCTACTCAGTAATCAAGTTGTTAAGAGACAAGCAACATTTGTTATCTAAATACAAGAGATAGATAGGGCATCTTCAAAAACCCCAAGAGATCTTCAGAATATGGCATTCAAAGATGTGGTCTTAAATTAAGATTTTTTTTTTATATCGTGACATATCAGCTCCTGACAGCACCCCCTATTGTACTCCAAGTAGAAGAAAAGCATCGAAGAATCTCCAGTGTGAGATGGTTGAATTAGCGGCAAGCCTATCTCTTGGCATGTAAAAACTCCTTGCTTCAACTGCAGACAGACTGCTGTCCAAAAAGGACAAAACTTGGTAGCAGGGAAGTCGACAGCCTAGCTCTGCCAAGACAGGGTAGGTTAGTCCTTCACAATCCCTGCTCTACAATAAATGTCTGTCAGAGAAACAGGACCAAAAGGCTGAAGACTGATGCTGGAATGTATGGAGAGAAAATGGGAACTGTCCAGGTAGTCACTGGTTTGTCATTTCTTAGTATTGGAAGCTGCAGGCCCTGCACTTCCTATATAATCAGATATATTTATCCTTCTCAGCTCTCTGAGGTGGTTGAAGAATAGACAGCTTGAGTCTCATAGCTAAATTTTGAGTTGTTTAGGAATCAAGAGGGCGTTCTATATCTAAGAAGATGGTTATAATAGTGATGCAAGTTAGTATGAAAACTAAGTCAGTTATAGAACTTTAAACTCATGGAGATGGTTAGAAGGTAGAAGGTTAAAGTCAGGGGCCAAATATGTATGAACTGGACATTGGGAAGGTATACTGGGCCATTTAACTCTCATAAATGTGGCATAGTTAATTCTGCTGTTTTGTATAGAATTTACTGTTATTAGAGAAAGAACAATTTGTTGGAATGAAAAGAGAAGCTGTTGGGGGGGAAGAAGGTGGAAGGGTGGGACAGGAAGGGGGAATAGGGAAGGGTTTGCGACTGAGATGTAACTTGAAAAAACAATAAAGTACTTATAAAAAAAGTTACAAAAGAAATTGTTTGCTTATCATTTCTTTGACCTCTCTGATGAAAAGAGCTGCCTCAAGTTTCTGTCTTTTTCTCTCCTGAATTTTTAAAATTGCACATGACTTTGATACAAGATATAAGGATGATCAAAGGCCAAGCTTCATTTAAGGAAAATTATGGACTTGTGCTCCTGAATACATAGACTGCATTTGTAAATGCACTTCAGCAAATTCTTTTTAAGTGGGGCATTCCTGATATGGTCCCTAAGGGTGTAGGATTCTTCTACCAGGTAAAAATGTATGTCAAGAGTCTCTGAAATAAGCCTACTCTTGCAATTGTTGAAATTTGAATGAGAGTTGAAATGAGGTGATCATAGTAATAGAAAAACAGAAAAGTTGGAGAAGAGATAGCTTCCCTTGAGATTCCATATTGACTTCCTATGTGACTTAAAAAATCTGATGGCTCTGCAATTATAAAAAAAGGGCCCTTAGGGACAAAACTCCTCTGTCCTAGCAGGATTTATGTTTTGAATGATTTAACTGGGACAACTTCTAAACACTACATGAAAATAGGTTGAAACTAATGGGTATTAGCTACACTTATTTTAGTCCTAATGCAATTACCTTATGAAAAGTGTGATACAGTACTTCATGAAAAAATAAAAAGCTTCATAGTATGCTTAGATATTTTCCTGATTCACAAATGTATGCATTATCAGTTATACTTCTTAACTTTCACTATATCTTGATATTAAGGAAATCCATACTGGAGTGGTATAAATAAAGTTTAGCATTATTGTCTATATATTTTTATATTAACCATTTTAAAATATCTTTGCATTCATTACAGTAGTTTATGTACCTCATTTAATTTAAAGCAGGAATCTATTAAATATAAAAACTTTATATGTCATAATTTAAAAATTTGTTCAAATAATCTAATCAAACTACTCATAACATAAATATTCATTTTCTTTCTTAGAAAGTAATAATTTATATCAATATTAACTTGTTATTCTGCTGCATATGAGCCTTGTCTAAAATTATAAACACAATATTAATTGACAATTTTGTTTCTTTTAACTCAAGTATATATTAACTAGATAGAAATAAATGTAATGCTTATGTAAATGCTTACATGTATGTGTTCATGTTTCTGTGTATATAAATATATCCCACACTTTTTCCTCTAGAAACTTTTATTTGTCTTTGAAGTTTTTTATAGTTTATATATTCTTTATCATAATCAGAAATCTACATGTACAATCTGCAACCATTTTATCATTTTGTATTGTCTAATTTAAATATCTTGCCTAAGAAATTATTTGCAAATTCTCTTAAATGTTATCTCACCCCACATAGGAGTGATAATCAGCTGGTGAGCTACATATACATATTCATATATGTAAAGATACAACTTGACCCTTTTTTGAACAGACAGTGAGCTTTCCCAAATTACAGCTTGCCTTTGTGAAGTTTCATTTAATTCTACCTCATTGGTTCTCAATGACTGAGTAAGCAGTGGTTACTTTTTACTGCTCCAAAGAAATAATTTGATTTAGTGTTTTATGCCATCAAGAAGTTCTTAAAATTGTGTCTCAGAGGAGTAAGTGCCATCTTCTAGACTGTGTCTCATATATAGTCCTCTTTTGGCTTGAAATTCTTTTTAAAATAATATTTTTTATCTATTTTTTGATTATTCCATACATGTATACAATGTATCTTCATCATAACCACTCCCATCTCCACACATTTTCCCCAGATTCTCCCGCAACACATCTCATTGCCAATTACATGCCCTCCTTTGAAATAATATTTAACTTATAGAGTGCAATTAGTACCAGGCATATACACAGAACTAGGACTACCCGGTAGAACACGGTCAATCTACAAATGAATACTTCCCAAAGAAAATTGACTGTCCCTCTCTCAGTAACTCATCAATCATTGATAGCTTCTCAATTGGAGATAGAACTTTGGTAGCACATCCCTTATGCAAGGTGGAGATTTTAAGAGGTTTTTCTGGAACAGATCTTGTGTAGGTGACCAAAGATGCTGAGTTCATGCAAATGGCTGAGATACTATGCTGAATAAAGAACATTTCCCAGAATCTGCTCAATGTCATATCCTATGCATGTCTTCATTTATGGTGTTCTTTAGGAGAGGAGATGGGCGAGTTTATAGATTTCCCATCTATTGCTGAGCACTGACATTTAATCTCAGAACTCTGAAGTATTACAAATTTTTGTGTTAATGATTTTCCACTGCCAAAAAAGTTTCTCTGACCAAAACTGAGTGCAGCATACATCTATGCTCAATAAACACAACAATTAAGACTGTAGTTTGATAACATGAACTTTTAGCAAAATAATAGTAATTTCACAGTATGAAGCTGTTTCCCACTATTAATAAGGCCGATAAGCTCTGTAGCCATGTGATTTTCAACCAAGAATTTGTCAGTTTCAGAGATGAAATAAAATGTTAATCAAATCCAATAAAAAAAAATGTTTAGTTACCCAACAACAGTCATGCCAGTAGTTCTCCAGTGGGCATAGTTTACCAAGTAAGTCAGTATTATAGCTTGCAAGGTCCAATCCTGCATAATATGACTAATATCTTTTTCTAACCTGCGTCCTGCACAGTACCTTGTAGCACTATGCCGAGGGACAGAGAGAGAGATTTCCGTTCATTTTGAGATTGACTGCTCTGTATACTGCAGCCTCTGGTGTCTTCAGCAAAAAATACTACTATGTAGTATAAGTGAAGGGTAATAACAGTAGGCTATATTGTGCTAGGTGCTCCTGGAACTACTCTCAACACTAATAATACTTAGAGAAGTAATGTGCATTTTACTATGATTTTTGTTTAATAACACAAATGAGGTCCCAGAGGTTTTCAAAACAACACAGACTATTTTCATTCTTCATCATAATGGCATAATAGGATCCTGTTAGTAGCATTGATGATATATGTGGAATATCTCTGTTTGCAGTCACTTTTCCTTAACTTACATTTTAAGCAATTTACAAAATAGTGAGCTTTCAGAAATCATTATTTTTTTTCTTTTTTTTTTAAATAATTTATTTTTTTTTCTTCAAGTTACATCTCAATCACAATCCCCTCCCTACTCCCCCCTCCAGTCCCACCCTTGCACCCTCCTCCCCCTCAACCCCCCCAGGCCTTAGTTTTCCTTTATCTGTTTTCTATTCCTTCTTCTCTCATTCCCCTGCCTCCATCCACACTTAAACCTCTACTACAGCATTCTTTTTTATTTTTCATAGTGCATGTATTCATAATCTTTAAAATTATCCTATTCTTTCCACGCAAATATATTTCAAATTAATGAGTCATTTCCAGTTTTACTCAGATTTTTTATTCCATTTTGCTCTTCTTAGAGTAGGATATTTTGGCAATGATGAGTGTTTACATTATACAATCAAAGATAAAATGAAATAGAATTATTTATATATTTAAAGTAAAGAAGTAAGTTGAAATTTCTTATATTTTTGATTCCACATAGGAAATGTTTTTACATATCACATATATACACACATATATATATATATACATATATATACACATACATACATTTCCATATACTTTATTGGAAAATTTAAGTTCCTTGGCAATAATCCAACAAATATTAAAATTGATTTAGTTAGACTGAGCTTCATGACACAAAGTTGTATGTACATATACCAGAAATGATGAGTGAGAAGAACCTTGATTTCAAGGTTTACCTGTACCTCAGCACAACACAAGGTCAGCATACACAATTTAGTGAGTCTGCATCTCAAAATAAAAAGAACATTAAGGAGGTCATGGATATTATTAGTGGTAAAGTACTTTACTAACATTTATTAGGGAATATGTTCAATACCAATATATAAAACAAATTGTTAATATAGTTTTTATTTACTCGCGGGATGAGTTGCGAGCCATAAACAAGCTTTATGAATGCATGGCTTGGGCTGAGTCTGGACTGTTTCTATCTCTGTTCTTTCTATCCCTCAGCCTAGGTCTGGAAGTTTCTAGCCTCTGTACAATTTAAACATATGTAAGCCTGAACCTCGAAAGCTTCAGTTTCCAACCTTAATCTGCTAACCTAGGCCTGGAATGTTTTCAGCTTCCAAAACTTACTGCTGAATAAATTTACACTTTCTAATTCTTTCTGAACTCTGGCTGACTGGTTCATCTTAGCTATTCTACTCAATACTCCTCTCCAAGCTGACTGATTCAATATAACATATCTTAGCTTCTGACTGAATTGATCCTCTAGAGAAAAAAAAAAATGCCTCTAAACTTCATGAATTGAATTGAACTGATAACACTGATTACGCAAAGTAAACAGAACTGCACAAATTCAACTGAACTAAAATGCATTCAACTGAAGTGCACTGAGCTCAGGACTCTTCTCTCCTTCTGTCCTGTCTCTTCATTCCTTTCTGTTTGAGTGAGAGTTGGGCATGTCCTATTTCTGACTCATTCTGTAAAATCTTTCTCTGATTCATCTCTTTGTTTGACTTTCAGTTAGAGTCATTGTATGGAATTAGAGGTGTATACTGAGGGCATGTCTGAATTCCAGCAGGAGACATTAAAGCATGTGTCTGTATTCCAACCCGTTTGATCACTTAGACCTAGAAGGTCTTTAATTATGATCCCTTGCCAGAGCAGCCATGTTTTTGGATTAAATTACTTTACAACAGACACTGATTTGGAGAAGAATTAGCTTTCATAGGAAGACAACATTCTTCCAGAAGACAGGAGCTATTAAGCGAAAAACCCCACTGCCTTGCACTGGGTATTTCCCTGCAAGTTATTGGCCAGTGAGGTCCCAGAGGTTTTCAAAACAACACAGACTATATTCATTGTTCATCATAATGACATAATAGGATCCTGTTGCTGAAGACACTGCCCACTTTGGCTTTAGAATAAAACAGTCCTCAATCCTGGACAGCCTTGATAGTGTCAGAAGTTTGAGGAGAAAAGTTATCAGCCTTACCCATCTCTTGAATTTAGATTGTGGATTTTAACCAGGATTAGTTAATTTTTGTATCCTATGATGTTTTAAATATTATACATTTTGATAAATGTAAAATTACACCATTACATACACACTTTATGTATATAAAGAAATATACATAAAAAAACAAACCAACAAACAATAAAAAATAAATATACATAAAATTCAAATTAAATTAAAAAAATGATGATGGATGGTGAAGTCTAGAAAATTACTATGTTTTCTGCTATTAGAAAATAATTGGTTACTTTGAATAATGATTGACAAATCAGAGCTACTAGAAGTGGGTTAGAATGATGAATTGATTTTTTTCTTGTTCAAATCACCTATATGAGGGATCACTGCACACAAAAATAATTTTATTTTTTGCTTTATTTCAGGCATGGAATATGAAAAATAAAAATGGCTATTTAGAAAGATCGAGCTTGCATTTTTTTATATATTTAAGAAATGATAGGAGTTTTTTTGTTCCCTTGCTATACTATCTGTGGATATATGGTATTGCTTAACAGAACTAAGACTGGACTCACCAAGCTCATGATGCTTTTCTATTTCACAGAAGTCTTGTTTTTCTATTGTTTCACACAGCTGGTATATACAGAAAAAACAAAAATCATGTATCTCGGACCTCTTCTGACCAGTAGTTACAAGTAAAACATGTCTGGGCTTGGTCTTCCTATAGTCTCACAAGACAGAAATCAAGGTGTTAGCTGAATTCCTTTGAAGAAGTACTGGGAATATATCTGATACCAACACAATTTAGTTTCTGACTGGACTCAGCTCCCTGAGGACATGGAAACAAAGACCCTATTATCTTCCTAGCTCTAAAATTGGATAATCTTTCCTCCAAAAGACCAGTTTCTTGCAGTGTTCTTTCTTGTGGCAAAGTGAGAGGAATCTCTGTCTTTCATCTTTCTGGCATTTCCTGTTGCCACATTTCATTCTACATTCTAAGAAGACAACATTTATGGTGTTTAAAAGGTAATCAAAATAGTCAGTCTTAATGAGTAGCCTTACTGTGATTTCAATGTTTGACTGTATCCTTTCCTGCGTTTGCAGGTGCCTTGTGCCATACGATGGACTATTTTATTGTTTCCTGGGTCATCTCTTTGGGGGTAAAAATGGAACAAGAGAGTTGGAAGGGTCATTTACAATACAACATTACTGGTTTTATACATATATTCAGATTTAGTACTAACTTTTATACTTTGTTATACAATACAGAGAGGAAAAGATGCATTGAAAATTTGAAATCCATGGTGCACAGCAAAAGGTGAATAATTAAAGAAAAGGGATGTTAAAATAATGTAGTATTTAGATGACTGCAAGTACCAAAGTATAAACTTATACATATGTCTATGTTTGTGCATGCTGTAAAGTAGCATTTCTTCAGTTGTAACACATCAAATGGCCATTTCTTTTCAAATGTGATGCATGTAAAAATCGAATTAACTGATTGATTGGCTGGCTCCTTGCCTAAAATTCTCAACGTATAATTTAATGGAAAAATGTACTTAATCTTATGAAATTTATCTGATGTCAGTAATCTAAATGATTTATATAAGTAATTATTTGTAAATATTTTATAGGAAAATGTCCATTCCAAGATTGTAGGTCCAATAATATTCTACTCCTATTTTCATCTTTCTAGTTAAAAATATATGACTATTTATTCAGCAGATCTACCTTCACACATTTTGAAGATCATTCAGAAAGAAAGAGATAGCAAATAGATAATTTTAAAAAAACTCTTTGTAAAATTTGGAAATGAAAAATGATCTATTGACATACAAAAATCAATTTTTGAAATTAAAAAAATAGACAGTAAAGTAATATGTAGTCCATGTCACAGTTCAAAAAGAAAATCATAAAAATATTATCTCTCTCAGGTCTCTGAGGTGGTTGAAGAATATATAGCTAGAGTTTCATAGTTGAATTTTGAGTTGTTTAGGAATCAAGAGGGTGGAGCCAGAATTCCTATGCTAGAGACAAGATGCAAGGCAGTTTGTACCATCTGTTGGATAAAATGCTGGTGGATTAAAAAGCTGATCTCAAACAGAACTGAAAAGTTACTGCCACCTCTCCCTTAGGCATAACGAAGCTGGTGAGCAGAGAAGGTCTCATCTCTTTTGCTTAGAGGTATTCAAGCAGTCCAAACAGTGGCCTAAATGGAACTGTGGCCAGCTTCAAAGACTGAGGCAGATCAGGAGAGTTACTGAAACAAACTGAGTAAGTTGGCTTACAGACGGCTGAGGTCTCCCAGAGAGAAGAAAGCCTCAAGCCACATTTCAGGTAAGGCCACCATAGCCAATTTACTCTACAGAATCTACGTCTGAGATACTCCTAAAAAGACTGTTAACTAAGTGCCTTAAAGAATGTACCCCAGAGACTGTGTTCCTCATGACTGAGGACCTGCCCCAGAGAGTGTATCCTTTTAAAAGATTATGAAAATAGTTGTTCTAGTTATCAATATGTTTAGTGGTTAGATAACAGGAGTTGTAGTCATTCATAGGGCTAGTAGTTGGGTAAGTGTTTATATTTGTTATATGTGTTTATAATCATTAATAAATACATATTGGATGTTTAGAAAGGTTCAGCTTCAATATATTTGTATGTGTGCCCATGTATAATAGCAATTAATGAAAAAGGAGGACATGAATTTGAAAGAAAGATGTAAGGAGTATGTGGAAGGCTTTGGAGAGAGTGAAGGAAAGGGTAAATGTAATTATAACATACGAAATAATTTATACAGTATGTATATATATGCTTCCATTTTCACTTTCAGTGTTTCTTTTGTACTTTCCAGAGTAAAAGTTCACAATATCCTTGAACAATTGAATATTTAGAATTTAAAAATCTATTCTTTATATATAGATTCAGTCAAAAGTCTATGTTTGGAAAGATTGCAAATAAAAGTCAAGAGCAAAGACTTATTATGGTCTATAAATTAAAATACAATTAGAATATTGGAAAATTATAAACATAACTAAGAATGTAAAATAATCAAACAAGAGTAAATTGAATAAAATGCAAAAACTATTTGTTAACAAGAAATAAAAAACTGAGTCAATGAGATGACTCAACAGCAAAAAGTACTTGCTACCCAAGCCTGACAACCTGATTTTGATTCCTTTAACACAGATAATCTACATGGCCATAAACAATTGCAAACGTTAGCATCTATACACTCTAAATGACAAGCTTGCATGCACATGCAAGCACACATGCAAGTGCATGTGTGCACACGCACACACACGCATACTCAACCCAAATACATACATACATATGTAATAATAATTAAATAAAATAAATTAAGAAGAAAATCATTAATTTTCTTGAGAGCATAGAAAAGTATTATATAGTAGACAGTGGTGTTTATATTTCAGGTTTTAAATTTGTAAAAAATAAACAGTATGAATAAATAATTAGAATCAATGATAAATTTGTAAATTATTATATATAGAAAATAGATATAGAATATAGGTCAACAAGTTATGAAATCTCACAATTTGCCAAACCCCACCAGATGGACAAAACTGCTAGTCACACACATGATCCGTGTTTGAATGAATTCATGACTGAATTCAAAGTAGAAGCTTTTCCATTTGCTTATTCTGCATTTTATAAAACTTTTTTTTCACCATGAATGCTGCTGCATGCACCTGAAACTAAGAAACACAAGTACAATAAAGTAGATAAACCAATCAACCCAGAATACTCACGTCACTATGTGGTTCCAGATGCTAGACACAGAGCAGATGATGATGAAGAAAAAAGAACTGCTCTATTGAATAAAAAGCTTGTAAAAAGTTAAAAATATGTCAAATTAAAGACATTGTGAGACACCACAAAGAATTCCTTCCTGTATATATATATATATATATATATATATATATATATATACCATATATATCAAATTTCTCTTTTTTTTTTCTTTAAGTAAACCTACATTTGAGAATAACCACTGTGAGTTATTCTCCAGAAGACCGTTGAGAAGGTGCACAAGTCAGACTAGGGCCTTGAAGAGTCTCTGGATTGTTATGACAATGAAAGACTCTGCTCTGACTAGTCCATTGATGGGTGACTTCAGGTGGAAAGGCCCAGAATCCAGTAGTTGTACAGTCCAAGAGACTGTATGTTTCAGCAGTCACAGTCTGCTACTGGAGTTCCAGGGAAGGCCTAGAGAGTTGTAGGACTTAACAGTCCCATTTCCTCTTGTTTGTCCTTTACATTAGACAGTATGAACTGTTCCATGGCACTTCTGTAAATCCCTCATTTCTTCTTCACAGATTTCCATAGGACAATTCATACATGTTCCTGTGTACTTTAAATCTTTTCTAGATTACATATCATACTTAATTTGAAGTAAATAGTCTACATATAGTTGTGAAGCTGTATGACTTAGGGAAAATGACAAGAAAATAAAATTCCTATGAATCTTCAATAATACAGAGATATTTTTATTTAACACTGGTTTTTGTTTGTTTGTTTCTTTTTAGAAACAATCACATACAGCTGAGGCTGATCCAAAACTATACTGTAGGGGATAACGTTGAGCTTCTGGTATTTTTGCTTCTACTTATGAGTGTTGGAATTACAGGCATTTGCCAACAAAGCATGTTTTTGCTTTGTTTTGTTTTTGTTTTTGTTGTTTTGTTTAATTTGAAATGAAGAACTTACAGAAGGGTCATCTGTACCTAGTAAAATGTCCCATGAAAAACAAAGAAAGTGGTGATGATATGGAGGACAGCTAATGACACTGTACAGAGCTTGGAGAAGGTCAGAGTAGGTTGAGGAACTAGTGAGGTCCAGACAACAGATATGAGGCTGGTTCACAGGCCCTAACACATGAGCACAAAAAATAAGCAGAAATATGAAATTTTTTAAGATGCTAGAAGTACTGGGATTGAAACTGAGTTTGAAGTTGTGATAACAAAATTACTATGTGGGCAGGATAGTTCAACTAGCACATAAGAACATTTGTTCCTCTTTCAGAGAAGTGGGTCCCCCCCCCACATCCAGATGATGTCCCAAACCCATCTGTAGCTCTATTTAGATCCAATGCCCTCTTCTAATGTCTGAAGGCATCAGGCATTATATGATGCAATTACATTCATGAAAGCAAACACTTATGCACATAAAATAATAATAAATACACATGAAATTAACAAAAAACCCAAACTATCCCATTAGTTTTGAAAAAAAGAGAAGAAAGTTTTTTTCAGAAGTAAAGGAGAAACAGAGAAAATAGCACAAGTCAAGTTTAGTGCAGACAGTTGAGGACACCTTGCTCAAGAGAATTATTGCATATTAACACACCTATTTAGTACTTCTTACTGATGTCACACTTCATTCTTAAATGAACTTTAGTTCAGTCTTTGTCTTGTGAACTTCATTTTTATGTAATTAACATGAAATTATTTTTGTTACATGTCATCTATTTTATATTCAAATTAGTTTCCATGTTATCTTAAAATTATTAAATCTTTGAAAACTAAATTATGTTTACTTCTCTGGCCACATTTCTATGAAGCTTATTGTTTTTCTTTACAAATGACTGATTTCCCACCATTCTTTTTGAGGATCAACTTAAGATCTTCCTTTTGAGATATATAATAATTAAGACTATTCAGGCTTTTAATGATAATGACTGACCGCCGCTGTGCACAACATTGACATTTGGCTGATTCAATTTTTATTTTCGAAGTAATTTTGAAAGAGTAACTTTTTTGATTTTCTAGTTCATAAAGAAATAGAACCAATCAAGAAAATTTTCTTAAGGAAAAATGGAGATGGAGATGCACTGAATTTGTTCTTGATAAATTAATCATCAGTAATAGCCAAAAGAGGTCAAGAGAAGCACAGAGAAATTAAAAACATTCAAAGATGAAATAAAATTTGTTGATTTCTTCTCCTTGAAAATTTTTTCACAATCTTCTTACTACTTGTATAAGCAGAAATTAGAATCATTACATTTATTTGAATACCAAACTTTAACTTTGAAATCAGTAAGTTTTTTTTTAAGAGATGAATAGAATAAAAGGATTTCATTTTGTCTGATATCTCTTCTTGTCTTGTGTCATGGACCTTTTCTACTGAACCTACCCTACTGATTAAATGTGTAAACTATGTTAATATTTTCATGCCACCAGGTTCCCTCAGCTTAAGCCAGTTTTCTGAAGTATAATGAACACATTTCTACTACATACTGAAGTTGCTTAGGAGTCCACTTTAGTGATTGTTCTTTAAACTGGATCTTAGATCTGGATAATCTTACCATCCTTTCAGGGCTTCAATAATGCTCAGAATAAAGTCACCCCAACAGTTGCATCCAGTGCATGACAGGTGTTGTCATCAAAACTTGGTGTGCTTCTTGTTTGTTTCCTGTCTCAACAGGACTGAATCAATGGACTGTTCTAGCTATAATTGCTACTTTCTTGTTTCGGGACACTCACAAGTCCTTGATCACATGTCCCTCCACCATCATGTGCAATACATGTTTTTGGTGTTTTCTCTACATTCAGAGTAACCGTCATCATTTACCCAGTATCCATTGTCTCTCAGTGCATCAGACTTACTCAATTCAACATAATCTCTAGAGAATATCATTTGTCGCTCACTAATTACTGCCTACTGCTAAATATCACTTTACAATTGTAATAATATATTTATGTCACTGCCCTGCTTAAAATTTTATGGTCTTAAATGCAATACATCTATAAAGAATTTTAAAATGTTTAAAGATTTATAGACTTAATTATACAACATGATAGGTATATTTGTTGATGCTATATATTTTAATCTGATGACAACAAAAAGCTAGGAATTCATATATTTCATATTCCTTGACAGTATCATTTTGTGTCACTTTTTACATCGATGTCTCTATTTTATATTTTTTAAAATCAATTTATCTTAATGAACAAATCCAAATACAAAAATCATATATACAGTTGGGTACTATGTAATGTTTTTATAGGTATGTTTTGTGAAATAGTTACATTAATGTAAGCATATCTCATTTCAGATATTTTTATTTATTGTAGCAATATTAAAAGTACATTAAATATTTTTAAATACAGTGTGAAAAATTGTTAGTTACAATTGTTCTGTGGTGCAGTAGAACATAAGAAAAGTGCACTCAATTTGCTAACTACACATTAACTAGCCTGTCTGCATCTCTGCCCTAAACCCTCTCCAGTCTCAAATAACCACATACATTACATCTGTGTGACATAACATGAACAACCCACGATCAAAATAATGTGATATTTTTCTTTTTTGCTTTATCATGTCAATGAAATACATAGGATTTTTTCTTTACTAATGCAGAATTGAATCCTAGTACATGTATGTCCCAAGTTTTATTACCCATTTCTTGGTTGATGGTCTGATAGGTTGTTTTCATTTCTTGGCTATCATGATTAGGACTTCAGTGACAATAGGAGTAAATGTGCCTCTTTAACATTCAGACTCCTTTTACCTCAGATATACCTACTAGTAGGATTCTTGATCACATTGCTGTTTTCTTATTCATTACTTTATAGAAACATTGGTATTGTTTACAGAAAGGACACCAATTTATTTTTCAATGACCACTGCCTCATTCTTCTTTCTCTGAATGTACTATATGACTTTCATTCTATGGTCTATTGTTTTGCACATGACATGCTTAGAATGGAAGAAAGACCCAATTCTGGACTTTATTTGCTCATTCTCAACAATTAGTTTATATTAAAACTAATAATAATAAGTTATACTGTGTATTGATTTCACAGATATATATGCCATCCATATTTTATGTACTTTGCTCAGATATGTGTATTTATATATTTATTTCCTTTTTAAATATTTTTATACTGTTTTGGAGTTCCTCATAAATTCTGTATATCAACTCATGAACAAGTGTGTGGTTTGTAAATAGGTTCTGTTGGTGTAAGGCTTTTCTCTGTAGTGACTTTTTTAATCTTCACATCTTGAATAAATTATATATTTGTATGTTTACGTTAAAATGTGATCTAATTGTTGAAATAGGAAAAACAGGATTGGTTCTAATAGAAAGGGAGGAGAGAGATTTAAAAAAGTAATGGGAGTAAAATAACATTAAAGATGTATGAAAAAGCTACCTTAAAATGCTATAATACTGATAACTTTATATCTAAATACAGATATAGTTAAAATAAAAATTTCTTATGTGGGAAGACAGCACTCCCTCCAAAAGCTAAAGACAGTCTAACAAAACCCCCAACATCTGGCTTGAGAAGTTCTCTTCTGAGTTGTGGATCAGCATTGTCAAATCCACAACATGAGACATCCAAAATATACAGACTATTGCTGTTCTCCTTGGTTCCCAAATTCCAACAAGGTGAAAAGTTAGTACCTACTCAGAACCTTACACATAAGTTTCAGAGGGCCCTGAGCTGGAAATAACCTGAATTCCTTCACCATAAGGAGTAGTTTTCATGGTAGCAGAAAGCACAATGCAATCCTTTAAGGGAAGGAAGCAACCAAAGTCCTACCTAGCTATACCTATGAAGCACCACAGCAACAATCATGGCACATTAACATTATGGGTGCAGCTGTATCATGAACACTTAAACGGTATTCAGCAACTCTCTCTAACTGGAGTTAAATCCCACTCAACAAAAGGGAAAATACGTCTGGTACTGGAAACCTTAGCCATACCAGGTCTACTGTAATTGTGTTTCTTGAAGGAAAACCTACCACTGCAACTTTTCTAAACCACTATAATCCTAAACTACACTGCAAATATTTTCTTTAGGGAGACAGACAAGTGAAGAGGTTATCATGCATCAAGGAAACTTTTCATTATAATTGAGGGAGATAATTACAGAAAGCCACAATCAACCAAAATTAAGAATTGTGAAGCCCAGTCCCAATGAACATATCTAGAAAAGCAAAAACAAAATCAAACAAACAAACAAAAACTTCCACAAATAAGGCTAAGAGAATATTGCAGAATAAAGAGCTGAAAGAATGTAAGATCCAGAAAAATAGAAAATTAGGTGTTAGAATGTGTCTCTTAGTAGACTACACCCGTATATCCTAACAAACATTACAGTCTAAACCTGTAATGATAAAGTGGACTAGGAAATGCCAACAGGCCTCATGCCTGCACAAAGTATTCTTTTCAAGAAAGAGTACAACAATTGGCTACCCAATACCAATTACACAGCCTTGAAAACATACATAGAAGTAACATGATACACACTAATCAGGGTTGATCTAGAAACATATATGTATATACATAAATACATATATCAACTATCAATTAAGAAAAGATGTTATGAACTTCAAAAGGAACAAGAGGAGACATATGCAAGTATTTGGAGGAAGGAAAGGGAAGGGAAGTGACATAATCACATTAGAGAGTTAAAAATAAAAGAGGGAATAAAACTATAAATCAAATAACATTTTAATCAATATATATATATATTTATCTTTAACTGTTGTTTATGTATAACCATGGCAAATACTCATTTCAAATCATTTCAATGATGTCAAAACAAAGTCCTACACTTCTATATGTTTTTAAAAATTTCAACAAGTTTGAATTTTTTTCCTATTGTCTTCTAGCTCGTTGATATTCCATAAAGTTTAATATTATATAATAATGGACTACTATCTGCTTCTGAGTTGTATAATGTAGTGGCTACTAGTCATTTATGATTAATCCGTATTTGTGTGGTTACAAAGACTAGCATAAATCTGAAGTTGTTTGCCTCTCTAGTTTTCAGTAATTACATTTTTGAAACAATTCTAGACTATTATATTTGTAGAGAGCATTCAAAGAACTCTATAACTATGATGAGTACTAGAGGACAGAAATAAATTTATTAAAGTAAAAATGAGTAGGTTTTTCTGATACCCTCTCACTTATATAATCCTTCATTACAAAAGACTGTTTTCCCTGTAACTTACCAAGAATGTTCCTGAAATTACCTTTCTTAACATGTGGATTATGTATCATTTTGAGCTTCAAATCCAACTCATTTTTTTCTATTTTGTTTTTTTTTTATTAAATACTTTATTTTTTTTCTTCAAGTTACATCTCAGTCACAAACCCTTCCCTATTCCTCCTTCCTGTCCCACCCTTCCTTCTTTCTATTTTGTAATCTTCAGTTGCTCTTCCCTCCCTCCATATTCTGCAATATTGAACTAAAATTTTTCATGTCCCAGATGGTAATGGCTGATAAGATATTTTCCTTGTTTCCATCTGCGAGAGTTCTTATACATGTTCACAGACAATATATTATCTGAGAGTACAAGCTCACTTATTTTTTAAATTTATTTTTTATTTCTTCAAGTTACATCTCAATCACAATCCCCTTCCTACTCCCCATTCCAGTCCCACCCTCCCACCCCCTTCCCCCTCAACCCCCCCATCCCCTTCCTTTTTTTTAGTTTAAGGTATATCTTTTTACCCCCAGCAGCTCCTCCTTTCAGTCCAACAAATGGCTCTTTTTCTTATAACAATAAATACAATACAAAACAACAGAAATAAATAGGTAGGCCACAATTATGAGTTATATAGCTTATCATACATTCCCAATGTCCAGTCCATATGTATTTGGCACCTGACTTTAACATTCTACTATCTAACCATCTCCATGAATTTAAAGTTGCATCACAATTTTAAAAAACATCTTTGCTTCAGAACACCATCTTAACTCCTATACAACTCAAAATTTAGCTATAAGACTCCAGCTATCGAGGTGGGCCAAGATGGCGGCGACTTACACTGACGCATTTTGAACACGGGGGAAAAAAGAGCCATAAAAAACAGAGTTATTGGGCACTGTGCAAAAACCGGAGGGGCTAGACCCCCCCCCCCCGAACACTCACAGCTCCCAAGGGACTGTTAAAAGTCCCAGGGCAAGGCTCTCCCCATCTCTCACAGCCACTAAACCCGGGATTCAGGAACTCCCATTTGGAGAGGCGCCTGGTAAGATCGATCCCAACTTGCAGCAGGCAGAATCAGGGTCCACTTGGCCATAGATCGCTGGCCTATTGGGCTCCCCACACATCAGGTTGAACTTATATCCACTTAAAAAACTTTTCGAGATAGTGGAAGGCTTAGCAAGGAACAAACAGGGGGCTCAATGGGTGGTCCGCAGCCGCTCATGAAGCGGAGGGCGGGAGGTTCCGAGAGAGAGAGCGGGAAGCTGGGAACACAAAGGCAGGAGGGAGGGGCTGAATCCCGAACACTCACAGTAGCGCAGCTGTGGAGGGAGCACGGCTGGCAGGGCCAAATCCCCGCGAACCCACGGCAGGTCATCTGGGGAGAGAGACAGGCGTGGGCGGGGCCAGGGATCCATGCACCCACGGCTGAGCTGCTGGGACGAGAGGTCCACTCAGGCAGCCAGAGGATCCAGGGCTTGGGGTACCCACGGGACCTGTGGCGGCGCAGACATGAAGGGAATCAGGCACAGAGTCCAGCCCTGTGGCGAGAAGCCTAGAGAGAAACCAGAAATCGGGTCCATAGCTGTATCCTGGAAAATCCAGTCATATTAGGTGTGGAGCCAGACCCTGTCAGCCTCCATGACGACAAACAAAGCCCACAGAATCTGTGCCTGGGAAAACAGGCCCATACTATCAGAACCATTACAGGCTGATAACTCAGAGTGCAACATAGGGAAGTCTGAATTGGGAGCAGTGAAACAATCCTGGTCCATTACTCACAACCTGGGAATAGGCTGCACCAGCTCACAGTGCCTCAGGCGATTAAAACCACAGTGACCTTGAAATCCCCCTGTAAGCAATGACAGATAGCCAAGTAACTCCCCTGCACCAAATCATCCACTGTGGTTCCAAGCGCAGAAAACAGACAGCTAAATGCATCCAATGGCGAAAGGTCAAAAAAAAAAAATAGAAATCAAGGAAATATGACTCCAACAAAGCAGAATCATCCTAGCTCATCCAATTCAGATGACCACACACCAACAGAAACACATGAAAACATTGACAATTCTGCAATATGGAAAGTGATAGAGTCCCTGCAAGAAGAACTTAAATCTATGAAGGAATTCAAAGAAGCCACAATTCTACAAATCAAAACAAGGAACAACACCATTAAAGAGCTCCAAGCCAAGGTGACAGAGCTTAAACAGGAAAAGGAAAAAGCCATGAAAGATTTTCATACAAAAACAAGCAAGCTGGAGAAGGAAATGTACAAAACGAACAAAACCATACAAGACATGAAAATAGAAATAGAAACAATAAAGAAAACACAGTCAGAGTTAAAAGAGGAAGTGGAGAACCAAGGGAAGAGAACAGGAACTACGGATGTGAGTATCAACAATAGGATGCAAGAGATGGAAGACAGGATCTCAGGCATGGAAGATTCAGTGGAAGAAATCAGTACAACATCCAAAGAAAATGAGAAGGCTAAAAAATCTCTCACCCACACCATCCAAGAAATCAGGGACTCAATGAAAAGACAGAACCTAAGAATTATAGGTATAGAGGAAAGAGAGGACTCCCGACTCCAAGATCCAGGAAATATCTTCAACAAAATCATAGAGGAAAACTTCCCAAACCTGAAAAAAGAGATGACAATAAAAATCCAAGAGGCTTACAGAACACCAAACAGATTAGACCAGAAAAGAAACTCCTCTCGCCACATAATAATAGAAACACAAAATGTACAGAACAAAGAAAGAATATTACAAGCTGTAAGAGAAAAAGGTCAAGTCACATACAATGGCAGACCCATCAGAATTACACCTGACTTCTCCCCAGAAACGTTAAAAGCTAGAAGGGCCTGGTCAGATATACTACAAGTCCTGAGAGAGCATAGGTGCCCAGCCAGACTACTTTACCCAGCAAAACTCTCTATAAACATAGATGGAGAAAAGAAGATATTCCATGACAAAATCAAATTTAAACAATATCTCCCCACAAACCCAGCCCTACAGAAAATCCTAGAAGGAAAATCCCAACCCAGAGAAGAAAACTCCACCCAAGAAAACAAAGGGAATAGAAAACCCCTCAGCAACTAAACCAAAAGAGGCACAGGACCACCACCTATACCAAACTAATGGGAAATAATAACCCCAGGTCACTAATATCCATCAACATCAATGGACTCAACTCCCCAATAAAAAGACATAGGTTTACAGAGTGGACCCGCAAGCAAGACCCTTCCTTATGCTGTATACAAGAGACACATTAACTACGAAAGATAGACACTGCCTCAGAGTAAAGGGCTGGGAAAAGGTTTTCCAAGCAAATGGACCCAGGAAGCAAGCTGGAGTAGCCATCCTAATATCAAACAACACAGACTTCCAACTGAAGTTATTGAAGAAAGACAAAGAAGGGCACTATATACTCATTAAAGGGAATATTCATCAAGAGGAAATTTCAATACTGAACATCTATGCCCCAAATACAAAGGCACCTACTTTCGTAAAAGAAACACTTCTAAAACTTAAAGGTCACGTCGATCACAACACATTAGTAGTGGGAGACTTCAACACCCCACTCACAGCAAAGGACAGATCATCAAGACAGAAGACAAACAGAGAAATATTGAGTCTAACAGAGATCATGAAACAAATGGACCTAACAGATATCTACAGAACGTTTCACCCAAACACAAAGGAATACACCTTTTTCTCAGCACCCCACGGAAACTTCTCCAAAATCGACCACATAATTGGTCACAAGGATAGTCTCAATAGATACAAGAAAATTAAAATAACACCTTGTATCTTATCAGACCACCATGGAATAAAGCTGGTCTTCAATAGCAAAAGAATCAACAGAAAGTCTACACACACATGGATATTGAACAGCTCCTTACTGGATGACCACTGGGTCAGGGAAGAAATAAAGAAGGAAATCAAAGACTTCTTAAAATCCAACGACAATGAAGACACAACATACCCAAACCTATGGGATACATTGAAAGCTGTGCTACGAGGAAAGTTCATAGCACTAAGTGCTTTCAAAAAGAAAATTGTGACAGCTCATATTAGTGAACTAACAGCTAAGCTGGGTGAATTGGAAAAAAAAAGAAACAAACACTCCCAAGAAGAGCAGAAGACAGGAAATCATCAAGCTTAGAGCTGAAATCAACAACTTAGAATCAAAAAGAACTATACAAAGAATCAATGAAACCAAGAGTTAGTTCTTTGAGAAAATCAACAAAATAGACAGACCCCTAGCCAAATTAACTAAAAGGCAAAGGGAAAGAACACAAATCAACAAAATCAGAAATGAAAAGGGAGAAATAACAACAGACATTGAGGAGATCCAGAAAATATTCGGGTCCTACTTTAAAAATCTATACTCCACTAAATTTGAAAACCTAAGCGAAATGGACAATTTCCTCGATAAATTCCACCTACCAAAACTTAATCAATATCAGATTAACAGCTTAAACAGCCCAATAACACCTAAGGAAATAGAAAAAGTCATTAATCTCCCAACCAAAAAAAGCCCAGGGCCAGATGGCTTTAGCATGGAATTCTACCGGATTTTCAAAGAGGAGCTAACACCATTACTCTTCAAACTCTTCCACCACATAGAAACAGAAAGAACACTGCCAAACTCATTCTACGAAGCCACTGTCATTCTGATTCCTAAACCTCACAAAGACCCAACAAAGAAAGAGAACTTCAGACCAATCTCCCTCATGAACATAGATGCAAAGATACTTAATAAAATACTAGCAAACCGAATTCAAGAACACATAAAAAATATCATACATCATGATCAAGTAGGCTTCATCCCAGGAATGCAGGGATGGTTCAATATACAAAAGTCTATCAATGTAATTCACCATATAAACAAGATGAAAGAAAAAAAAACCACATGATAATCTCGCTAGATGCAGAAAAAGCATTTGACAAAATCCAACACCCCTTCATGCTAAAAGTTCTGGAGAGAACAGGCATACAAGGACCATACCTAGAAATAATAAAGGCAATATACAGCAAGTCAGTAGCCAACATCAAATTAAATGGAGAGAAGCTTGAAGCATTTCCTCTAAACTCAGGGACAAGACAAGGATGTCCACTTTCACCATATCTCTTCAATATAGTACTTGAAGTCCTTGCTAGAGCAATGAGACAACTAAAGTAGATCAAAGGGATAAGAATTGGAAATGAAGAAGTCAAATTATCCCTATTCGCAGATGATATGTTAGTATACATAAGCGACCCCAAAAACTCCACCAAAGAACTCTTACAGCTGATAAACAACTTCAGCAAGGTGGCTGGATACAAAATTAACTCAAAAAAATCAGAAGCCCTTCTTTATACAACAAACAAATATACCGAGAAAGAAATAAGGGAAACAACCCCCTTCACAATAGCCACAAACAACATAAAATACCTGGGGGTAACTCTAACCAAGCATGTAAAGGACCTATATAACAAGAACTTCAAGCCCCTGAAGAAAGAAATGAAAGAAGCCTTTAGAAGATGGAAAGATCTCCCATGCTCATGAATAGGTAAAATCAACATAATAAAAATGGCTATCCTACCAAAAGCAATATATAGATTTAATGCAATTCCTATCAAAATACCAACACAATTCTTTATAGACCTGGAAAAAGCTATTCTCAACTTCATATGGAACAACAAAAAGCCCAGAATAGCTAAATCAATCCTGTCCAATGAAAAAACATCTGGAGGTATCACCATCCCAGATTTCAAGCTGTACTACAGAGCAACAGTAATAAAAACAGCATGGTACTGGTATAGAAACAGACCAGTGGATCAATGGAATCGAATTGAAGACCCAAACATGGATCCACACACCTATGGCCAACTAATCTTTGACAAAGAAGCCAAAAACGCACAATGGAAGAAGGATAGCATCTTCAACAAATGGTGCTGGTCCAACTGGATGTCCACTTGCAAAAGAATGATGCAGGGCAAACTCTAAATAGAGAAAGACTTTGATCCAGGAGTGGTGGAACACATCTTTGATCCCTTCAGATGGGAAACACAGGTCCCTGATCCCAATAATTAGAGTTCAGAGACACACACATGGGATTTGGAGGGACCTAGGTTTGGAGGCTACTTACAAAAGGCCTTCTCGATGCAGGCAGATTGTCCTTTGGGATCTCAAAATATATACACCAGAGCTGGTTTAGCTCCAAGGTGACAGAATGATTTCTTCTTTAACCCGGATTGAAAGATAACGCTTTGTATGTTGTCAGAAGGCCAAATTAGCTTCAGGAGAAGTACTACCTAGCCCCCCATCCCCCCCAAAAAAAAAAGAGGGCAATTGTCCTAGGGTTGGGATTGGGGCAGGGCTCTGTTCTTATCGTTCCAGGAGAATTGAAGCGTCCATTAGGGGAACCCGGGGACGGCTAGACAAGCGGAATCCTCAGCAGAGAGCAGAATCAGGCACCAAGGAGGACTAGTGACCCAGTTGATTCTGCCTGGCAGACTTCCTCAATAGCTGTCTCCATCAGGGGCCTGCAACCACCACAGCAATCCAGTGTCAGTGGGACCGCTCAGCTCTACACAATGCCCCGGCAGGAACCTCAGTGAAACCTGCAAGATCAGCTTCTGCCTACAAACCCCTTAGGTCATCTAAACAGCTGAGAACAGAAGGACTGAACATAAAAGGAGTGTACTAACATTTTTAATCATTTTTTCCCATTTGGGTTTGGGCCCCAAACAGGTCTACTATGCCCCAAATCAGCAGGAGGTCACTTTAAGAGAGCAATGTCCCATGCCCCGAGGGTGGGGAGGGTGTTTCTCCACCCTTCTTTTTGTTTATTTGAAGGATAACTGAAAACTCTGTTATGTAGGGGAAGAGACTACAAGCTGATAAATGGTCCTGTCTTAATGGGTTTTGGAGGTTAGACCCAGGGAATTCCTACTTTTCCTTTTCTGTATCCTTCTTCCTCTCCTATGTAGGAGTGCATGGTCTTGAGAAAAATGAGATATAGACATAGCACAGGAAGGTCCAAGAAGAAGGGACAGATTATTGAATATACCCTTATACCTTTGTATATTGATACAAAATTAGTAGTTTATTTGGCTAAAGTGGTATTGACCATTGTGTATTGTGCAAAAATAAGATTGTATTGGATTACATCGGTATTGATCTTTGTATATTGATACAAAATTAAGATTATAGTTGGCCACAATGGTATTGACCCTTGCATATGGACGTAATATTAAGATTATATTGGGCTACATAGGCATTGATCTTGGTATATTGATACATAATTAAGAGTATATTTAACCACAATTGAATAGATCTTTGTATATTGATACAAATTTAAAGGTAACGCTTCCTAATGGTATCATACCTAGAGATACTTAAAAATAAAATGTGAAGCTCTGACCTCTTGATACCAACCGTCTAAAACGGTCTAGGATAGTTAAAACAAACTCCTAGTCATGCAAACATGTCACTTTGTTAGCTACTATGATAGTCTATCACAGATATTCTCTAAACTACCCAGTAATCAAGTTGCTAAGAGACAAGCAACATTTGCTTATCTAAATACAAGAGATGGATAGGGCATCTTCAAAAACCCCTAGAGATCTGCAGAATATGGCATTCAAAGATGTTATCTTAAATCAAGATTTTTTTGATATCGAGACATATCAGCGCCTGACAGCACCCCCTATTCTACTCCAAGTAGAAGATAAGCATCGAAGAACCTCCACTGTAAGATGGTTGAATTAGTGGCAAGCCTTTCTCTTGGCATGAAAAAAACCCCTTGCACCAACTACAGACAGACTGCTGTCCCAAAAGGACAAAACTTGGTAGCAGGGAAGTTGACAGCCTAACTCTGCCAAAACAGGGTAGGTAAGTCCTTCATAATCCCTGCTCTACAACAAATGTCTGTCAGAGAAACAGGACCCAAAGGCTTAAGATTGATGCTGGAATGTATGGAGAGAAAATGGGAACTGTCCAGGCAGTCATTGGTATGTTCTTTCTTACTTTTGGAAGCTGCAGGCCCTGCAATTCCTATATAAGCAAATATATTTATCCCTCTCAGTTCTCTGAGGTGGTTGAAGAATAGACAGCTAGACTCTCATAGTTAAATTTTGAACTGTTTAGGAATCAAGAGGGTGTTATAGATCTAAGAAGATACTCTTAAAAGTGTGTTGCAAGATAGTATGAATGTTGAGTCACATATAGACCTTTAAACTCATGGAGTTGGTTAGATAGTAGAATGTTAAAGTCAGGGGCCAAATATGTATAAACTGGACATTGGGAAGGTATACTGAGCCAATTTACTCTCATAAATGTGGTATATTTATATCTATTGTTTTGTATAATACTTACTGTTATAAGAGAAGGAACCATCTGTTGGACTGAAAGGGGAAACTTCTGGGGGGAAGAGGGTGGAAAGGCGGGATAGGAAGGGGGAATAGGGAGGGGTTTGTTACTGAGATGTAACTTGAAGAAAAAAAAATAAAGTATTTAAATAAATAAAAAAAAAGTCTCCAGCTATCTAGTCTTCAGTCACCTTAGACACCTGAGAGGGATGTTTTCTTAACTTCAGATTTTTTTTTTTTTTATATCGAGACATGTCAGCTCCTGACAGAACCCCCTATTCTACTCCAAGCAGAAGATGAGCATTGAAGAATCTCCAATTGAAGAAGGTTGAATTAGTGGCAAGCCTATCTCTTGGTAGGAAAAGCCCCTTGCTCCAACTGTAGACAGAATGCTGTCCAAACAGGACAAAACTTGGAAGCAGGTAAGTTGACAACTTACATCTGCCAAGACAGAGTAGGCAAGTCCTTCATAATTCCTCCCTTGCAATCAATATCCGTCAGGGCCAAATGGCTGAAGATTGATGCTATAATGTTTGGAGAGAAATTGGGAACTGTCCAAGCAGCCACTGGTATGTTATTCCTTAGTTTTGGAAGCAGAAGGCCCTGCACTTCCTGTATAACCAGATATATTTATCCTTTTCAAGCTCACTTATTTTTATTTCCATATAAAGTAATACATACTGTTCCCAATATGGATAGTAATTGTAGTTTATTTTTGAAGTATTTTACACTAGAAAAAGGACAATTTTTAATTAAATAAAATAGCAAACAGTCTGTGGAATGTGCACATTAATCTAATAATATATTCTGTCATAAAATTAAGGATCACTAAAATCCAAAGTGACATAATTTTTTTCAATATAATTATTTATAAACTAAAAAATGCATTCTAATAAGACAACTATTTGATAGAGTCATGCTTATTGGACTGATCATTCTCATAACAGTATGTTCCTAGATAACATAGTGACATAGACATTTGGAGAGAATCAATCAAGGTATAGTATTGTTTGTATAAAAATAATAAATTAGGTAGAAAGTGAAGTCATCCTTTTGAATAACAGGGTTTTTAGTAATAATAATGTTATAAATGAATAGTTGAAAATTACGTCACATCCTATCACAGAAACACAGATAGTAATATATCTATTAAATAGCAAAATAAAATGTTTGGACTATGTGCTACATATTTAATTCTATTTAGAACACAAAATTTTCTTATTGTGTATCTATTTATTCTTAGAGTTATGAGACCATTGACCATCCCCATTGCTCTTTGAAATTAAATTAAATTAAATTTCTACCCATAATAGTGAGTGATTTATCAACCCAGATAATAGTGTAAATCATCACCCCAACACAAAATCTCACCACTCCAAAAATGTACAACTACCAATAAAGATATTATAAATAATATGTTTTTCTAGGGTTTATTTTATTTTATTTTTTTATAGATGGGGTTTCTATATATAATCTGGCTCTCTTGGAACTGACTATGTAGAGCAGGCTGCCCTTGAACTCAAAGAGATTTGCTGCCTCTGACTCCGAAGTGCTAGAATTAAAGGCATATGCTATCACATCTGGATCATATGTAATATTTTTCATTGATAATAATACTGAAAGAAAAAAGCTATTTATTTGCTATGGTTCTTTCTACTAATCTATGTACATATGATTCTTATTTTTATTGGTTCTTTCTCTTTTGTACTTTGTGAATGGGTCATATATTAAATGTTAACATAGGCTTTGGGAGCAGCAACAATCACTAAACTATAACCAGAATTTGACAGAGGTGTGATGAGGACATAATAGCTAAAAATTCACATGTAGTTTTCATGATCATGTTGCAGGCTACAGACTGTTTTTCTTGGTAAACATCACGAGGACAGTTTAAGTCACATGAAGACATTATTGGGTCCTTTCATAAATAGACAATTGAAATAGCTTATCAGAAAATAATGAGTATGAATATGTGTGTATCATATTGATATGCCTGCATGTGTTTTTATATATGTATGAATATGTTTGAGTATATAGGTGTATATGCATATATTTGGTCTATATATGTGCACATGTGTTGGAGAAAGGTCTTGTACAATTGTTCTCAGAGGCTGATTTCAGTGCTCACAGATTTGTTTACCAATCTCTCTGAGGCACTCTTTCTGGGATTGATTAATGAAATTCAATGATGGCCAATTAGCTGGACAGGAAGAGTATAGGAGGCCAGCGGCTCCACTGGCCTAATATAACAGTTTATTGTTATTAATAAATGTTTGTTGACTAGGTTTCTATTTCAGGTGGTGCCCAACTTTGGTAAGGCATTATGTGTAACCTGGCTTTCAAAACTGTAGAGGAAACTACAAGTTTTGAAACTAGGACATAGGTTGTCAACAAAACGGCAACAGCTGAAGCTGAGTTCTATATTGTTTTTTAATTAGGATGCATGTTTTATGTTGTCCTCTTTTTTCTCTTTTATTATCTTATCAAAGGATAAAGCTTGCTATGGGCATCACAGAAATTAATAGTGTTAATGTGGAACCAAGTGCACCCCTAGATTCACCATTGGTTTTTCCAGTTATGCTTGAATTTAGGTCTGGTAATAACAATGGTCAAGCCTATCAGGAGTTAACTTGGCATCCAATAGACATAATGGGTTTAAAGTGATTTAAGGACTCCATTGTTTCTTACAGAATGAATTCATCATTCATTAAGCAAATGTTAAGTAATTCGGCTATACAAAAAATCATTCCTGAAGATTGGAAGGGATTGATGTCAGCCTTACTAGAAGATAGTCAGCAATTACTATCATGGTTGTCATGGTGGAGGCATGAAGCCACGAAATCAGCACAACAGAACATAGCAAGAGGAATACATGTTATAAAAGACCAACTGATTACTGATGAATGTTAGCTGACATGCTGAAAAGATTCAATTTGAAGATATTGTAAAATAATATTTTCCTGTTACAGCTCTGAAAGCTTAAGATATGGTTGCTGAGCTGAGACTAGGAAAAAAAATGATTTCATTTACTAAGATAATACAAGGTTCTGATGAAACCTCAGGCTTCTTAGGGAGATTCACTTCAGCTGTGGAGAGAGTTGTATCCAACCCTGATGTGAGACAGGAGTTGATAAATACCTTGACATTTTAACAGGCAAATGCTGTTTGTCAAAGAGAAATTAGACCATTGAAAGCTTGAGGAGCCCCAATAAATGAGCAGATAAGAGAAAGAACTGAAAATTGTTTTTCAGAAGAATCAGGCTAATATCATAGAAAAAGCCATTGCTAAGGGTCTTAAGTGGTGTTTTAAATGTGGGAAATGTGGTCATTTCCAAAGATATTGTAAATCTGAAACCTCCAGAGCTAGAACTGACTTCAGAGCTCAACATGACAGGTAGCTTGACTCTACAGAAATTGGTCACAAAAGGGAACAAGTAGTGTATAGTAACAATGGGATGTACAAGTTTCCAGGATTTTGTAGTCACTGTGGAAAAGGTAAACACTGGTCCCAGGATTGTAGATCCAAAAAAGATGTCTGAGGTAACCTATTTTAGGGAAATGAAGGGAGCCATCTGTCTGTTCAAGCCCCCATACCAAAAAATATGAACTGTCTTACCTTAGCCAGCCAGAAGGCAACAAGTAGTCAGGAAGAACAAAATTAACTTTTGTAGATCTTTTGAATGCTAATGAAGGCAGTGCAGTTTAGATCTAGACATAGACAAATCTATTACATTATTCCAAATAGCTGTAAATTAACCAATGGTGTTTATGGTCCTTTACTCTCAGAGACAAAGATATTAATCGTGGGAAGAAGTGGATTAATTTCTCAAGGAATTCTTGGTATTATACATTGAGATTGCAAGGAAGAAATTAAAATTATGGTATGTGTATGGAAAGAGAAGAAAATTAGTGCAGTGGATAGAATTGTTCAGCTGTTGTTTCCTTACATCATAGGCAAGATTGATCCAGTAGAAAGAACAGGAGTATTTGGAAATACTGCAAAACGTGTTTATTGGCAAAAAAAAAATAGTGAATGATAAGAGGCCAAAATTACAAATACTAATGAATGGCATTGAAATAGAAGGATTGCTTGATGCAGGAGGTGATGTCAGTATCCTCTCCCAGGAAGTTTGGAATCCAAAATGGCCACTTGAACAGGTCCTTACATAGTTTATAGGAATTGGTAAGTTATCCAAATACAGCAAAGTGAAGGGTAGATTAACTCTCTTGGACTAAATGGCAAACAAGGAAGTTGAGAACTTGTGTGGCTGATGTACCCACAAATTTATGGGGAAGAGATCGTTTATAACAATGGGGTACTCAAATTAATATTCCTGAAATTCCAGCAATAACAAATGATAAAATGATGGATGCTCCTGAGGAAGGAATTGGTATGGGTACTCAACAACAATCACAAGTTGTGTCTAATCTCCAAACACAGAATACCCTAGGCATTGAGTTTATAAATGCTTTTGGGGAAGATACTGATATGAGTGCTAAAGAGAAATCATAAGCTGTGTCCAGTGTCCAAACATAGGGCACCCCAGAAATTGAGTTTCCAAATTTATACTAGGGGTCACTGCTGAAATTCCAACAGCCCTACCTTTGAAGTGGCTATTAAATAAACCAGTGTGGCAAGAGCAGTGGCTCATAACAAAGGGAAAATTTGAGGCTATCAAACAATTGGTAAAAGAACAGCCTCAGATTCATCATATAGAAGAGTCTACCAGTCCATAGAATTCTCCTGTGTTTGTGGCAAAAAAAAGAAATTGAGAAAATTGAGAATGGTAACAGCTCTACGAGATGTGAATAGAATAATTCAACCTATGTGTACTTTGCAGCTTGGTACCTGACTACCAAAGTCATGACATAAAAGAGTAATTGATTTAAAGACTGCTTTTTCTCAATTATGTGGCATAAGAATGATAAGGAAAGGTTTGCTTTCTCTGTACCTAATTTTAATAAAAGTAGGCCAATTAAGAGTTATCAGTGGGATGCAATTCCACAGGGAATGTTGAATAGTCCAACTCTATGTCAATATTTTGTACAAAAACATTAGAAATAATTGATAAGCAATTTCCTCAATCTATTATGTATCATTATATGGATAATATTTTGTTGGCTGATTCTGATATAGGTACTGCAGAGAACTTATTTAAAGAAATGCAAAGAATTCTGCCACTATGGGGGGTTGAAAATTTCTCCTGAAAAAATACAAATAGGAGATTATACTAACCTTTTGGGTTATAAAGTAGGTCAACAAAGAATAAGATCACAGAAGGTACAGATCCATAGAGACCAATTAAAAATCCTTAATGATTTTTAAAAATTACTGAGTGATATTAACTGGAGGAGGCCTGCCCTTGGATTAAGTACTTATGAGTTAAGTAATTTGATGCAAACATTACAAGAGGATTCAAATCTAAACAGTCTGAAATGTCCTACTGCTGTAGCAGAAAAGGAGTTAGTTCTGGTAGAGCAAATATTGCAATATATATATACATATCAAATTGATCCTAAGTTGTATTTGGTCATTTTACCATCAACTCATACTCCTACAGGACTCTATATACAATGAGAAGATAGTATTATGGAATTGATTTTCTTACCATATAAACAAAGTTAAAAATTAAAGACATACACAGAAAACATTTCTGAATTAATTGCAAAAGGTATAATGAGACTATGTCAATGATCAGGAGTGGCCCCAGCTGGAATTGTAGTTTCTCTTACTAATGGTGAGATTACATCACTGTGGGTAATAAATGAAGATTGGCAAAGAGCTTTCAGTAACTATTTGGGAGAAATTAATAACAAATTTCCAAAAAGCAAGCATGTACAATTTATAAAAAGAAATAATTTGATTCTTCTTCATATTGTAAAGGGAACATCAATTCCTGATACACAAAACTTCTATACAGATGCAAAAAAAACAAGAAATGGCAGATTATAAGTCAGATAAAATCAGTAAAGTGATCAAAAGTCCATATACCGCAGTTCAAAAAGCAGAATTGTATGCAATACTTATGGTATTAATAGATTCTCCTGAGTCTCTTAACACAATTACTGATTATGAAGAAAGTTGTATTGCATATAGAAACTACTGAATTTATTCCTGATAACTCTGAATTAACTTCATTACTTATACAATTGCAAAAGATCATGAGAAGTAAAATAATCCATTACATATCACTCATATTTGGTCTCATACATGTTTTCCAGGTTCATTGGCACAAGGAAATGAGGAAAATGACCAATTACTAATAGGAAATGATCTGGAAGCCTCAAAATTTCATGAGAAGCATCATGCAACAGCTTAGGTTGATGGACAAATTCTCTATTACCTGGCAACAAGCCAGAGAAAAAACAGAAAAATGTCCTACATGTTCTTTGTATACCCAAACTTCATGACATGCTGGAAATAACCTTAGGGGTACTAAAAAGAACGAAATCTGGCAAATGAATGTGTTTCATTTTGCAGAATTTGGAAAAAAAAGTATATATATATATATATATATATATATCATTCAGTTGATACATAATCAGGGTTTCAAGTTCTGAAAAAGCTGATTGTGTTTACCAACAAAACTTGTATTATGAAACAATGGCATTCCTGGGAATACCTATACAAATTAAAACTGATAATGCTCCTGCCCATGTATCCAATAAATTGAAGCAATTCTTTGCATATTATAATGTAAAGCATATTACTAGTATACTACAAAAACCTACAGGTCAAGTATTTTAAAAAGAATTAATTGTACCTTAAAAGATATACTTATATAACAAAAGGGGAGATTAAAGAATCCTAAGGATAGGTTACACAATGCTTTGCTAAATTTGAATTTCCAAAATGTTGGTGAAAAAGGTACCACTATAGCTGAGAGACAATGAGTTATTAAAAAAATTGAGGAATTAAATCAATCAATATACTATAAAGATATTTTTAATTTAGAGTGGAAACCTGCAATAGTTTTAAGATAGGGACATGGTAGTGCATATGTGTCTACAGGGAATGAAAAAAAAATGTTTACCAACAAAACTTACGAAGATTAGATGTGGCCAGAGAACTTCCTGTTAGCTGAGACATGAATGTCTTAGGATGCTAAGACTATTTAATTAACCGTCTAGTGTTCATGATATTTAAATCTTTCATCCAGTATGGGTGGCGTTTATGCTTTAAATGGACTTACAAAGTTGATATATGCCTTTCACCTACACAAACTTAGAGCAGAAATTTATTTTCAGAGCCAAAAACTGAATGACAAGACAAATAGGACAGATGATTCAGCCTAACAGATTACTTCAACCATTTTTTTTTCTCAAAAATTACATGCAAATCAATTTTAAAAGGGCTAGCCCCAAAATAACCGATTTAAGACTGGACAACAAATTTACAGCTAGTATTCCTGGGAATTGGCCAATATCTAAGTTTTTAAAGGGTACCCAAAAATATTTAAACCTCCATTCCCAAGATATTTGATGGTAGTTTCTTATTGTGTGATATATTATGTGCTGTGATTGCTTGTTGTTGCCCAGAATGAGTGGATATGTAATACATGTTGTGAAAAACAAAATGAGGGTTGGATTCAGGGATTTCCTTCTTTTCCTCACTCTATTCTTTGTCTTGTTTACTATTAAAAATTTAAGGTTATTTTGTTTATATTAGTAGATATTGATAGAAAATTAAGATTATTTTCTTTTATGTACATTAAAGTTTTTTGTTTATATTAATGGATATTAATATAAAATTAAGATTATCTTGTTTTATATATACTTATGGTTATTTTGTTTATATTACTATATTGATGGAAATTTAAGATTATTTTTATATATACATTTATGGTATATTTAGTTTCAAATTTTCAAGTTTTCTTTTTAAAGATTTTTTTTTCTGTTGCCAAAAAATAATTTCCCCTAGAAAGATATAGTCTTCCAAAAAAGAACACCTCAGAGGTAGGGATATGGTAGTGTTCTGTTCCTATCTCTCCAGGAAAATAAAAGTATACAAAGATTCTGGAGACCACTGGACAACTGGAACTTCTGAAGAAAAAGGGACCAGACACCAAAGAAGACAACACAAGTAGTCTAGATGATCAAGCCTCACAGAGTATTCCAGCCAGAATTTCAGTAAATCCCTGAACTTTCCCCTCACCCCCAAAGTTCAACTTTGGATTACAAACTGCTCAGGACACTCAAATTGATGAGCACATAGAGACTGGATAACAAATGCTACTGATAAGTTGTTTAATCATTTTTTTTTTTAATTTTCTTTGGGCTGCCAAACAGGTTTTCTATGTCCTAATTAAGCAGGAAGAAATTTTAAGAGAGTGATGCCCTGTTCCAAAGGTGAGGTGGGGGACTTTTTGGTCATTTGATGGTTTAGAGATATTGTTGTTTAGTGGGATTTGTTACAAGTTGTTAAATAATCTAGTTAAGTACAGTATTGGAGGTTAGACTTAGGGATTTCTTTCTTTTACCTTTCTCTATCCTTCTTTCTCTCTTATGTAAGGGAAAAGACTTGAAGAAAAGGGGGGTTGTAGAAGTGATATAGGAATGATATGAAAAAAGGGTAAATTATTGAATCTGTTCCTATTGATCTTTGATATTGATAAAAATGAAGGTTATATTTGGTTACATTGGTATATATCATTGTATACTGATACAAAATTAAGGTTATATTTTGGTTAGGTATTGTACATACGTAATTCTTAAAAATGAAATGTGAAGTTCTAGTCTTTTTGATAGCAACTATCACAAACTAGGATAATTAAGAAATTCAAGTTGATAGTAGTTCAAAATTATGGCCTTATTTGGTATTAGTTTAGTTAATCATAGATATTTTCTAAGTTAATCAGATATTGTGTGGCTAAAGACAAGTAACATTTGCTTATCCAAACCATGGATGGACAGATGGTCTTTGGAAACCTCAAGAGATCTGTAGAAAATAGTGATTTAAAGACGTTTTTATTATTTTAAAAACTCTTTGACATGAGACAATCAGCTCCTGACAGCTCCCATTTGACTTGGAAGAAGACAATGAACATCAGAAAATCTTCATTAGGAGATAACTCCTACTGGGCAGAAATTCCTCTGCTCTCTCAGCAGACTCTTTACAATCCAAAGATGAACCAAAGCTTAAATGCAAGTGAATCAATGGCCTGATTCTGCAAGACAGAATGGGCATATCCTTCTTATTTCCTACTGTACAATCAAGTCTGTGAGATGACTTGGCCAGAAGGCTGAATTTGATGCTAAAGTTATAGAGAGGAACTGTGGACTCCTAAGACAGCCAGTTGTCTGTCATTTCATAGTTTTGGAAGCTGCTTCCTCTCCATTTCCTTTTTTATTCAGATATATTTATCCTTCTCAGGTTTCTGATGTGGTTGAAGACTACATAGTTATAGTTTATCAGTAAGTTTCAAGTCATTTGGGAAATAAAAGATACTTTAGGTCTAAGATGATTTTAGATTGGTAATGCAATTTAAGATGGAAATTGAGTTAGGTACCGAACTGTAAACTCATCAATGTAAGATATATAATAGAATATATTTTCTAGTTGAACTGTCAAATACATATGGATTTGACATTGAGAATGTCTGTCATACCTTATAGTTTTCATAATTGTTTCCTAGTTGTTTTTATTGCATTGTATTTATTGTTATAAGAAAAGGAGCCTTTTATTAGACTAACAGGGGAAGATGTTGGAGAAAGGTCTTGTACATTGGTTCACAGAGGCTGATTTCAGTGCTCAGACATCTGTTTCTGTCCTTTCTGAGGTACTCTCTAATTAATTAATAAAAATCTGTGAAGGCCAATTAGCTGAGCAGAAAGAGTATAGGAAGGTGGAACTTCCTGGGAGGAATTTAGGAACCCTGGGATTACACAGAGGAAGCTCTCTTCCTTCCAGGATTTGCTGACCAAAGGAAGTCTAGGTGTGAGCTATGAAGGTACAGCAAGCCAGATGCCTGGTTGGGATTAGGTGGTTGGGTTAATTTAGATTAGCTAGTTGAGAGTCTTCCCAGCTAAGGTCTAAGTGTTGAAACATTAAAAGGTCTTGGTCTTTGTTTATTTAATTATTGGGAAAAGGGCCGTCTTTCATCTCAGGCCTTGTAACCAGAACAGGTCAGGCCTTCATCTAAGTTGAGCCAGGCCAGCCAAGCCTACAGGCCTCTCTCCGGGCCTCTACCAGCTGGTCTGCTGGCCTAATATAACAGTTGATAGTTGTTTGTAAAGATCTTTGTTAACAAGGTTTTGGTTTCACACGTGTGTGTGTGTGTGTGTGTGTGTATATATGTATATGTATGGGTAAGTGTATGTCCACTGTAAACATCTCCCATTAAGTTTTAATTTTGTTTTATACACTTTAGTCCATTAAATAGAAATTGGACAATGAACAGAATGCTAACAAGATACTAGAATCATCTACACAGAAACTCAAGTACATATAATATAAAACTTCATATGATTTGGAAACAATAATCTTCCTCAAAGCAGTGTCTTTGCTTTCCAAGGCAACAATGAAAAGTAAACAGTATAAATAAATCATTTAATTATCCTTTGGTCTCAATCCATGTAAAGCAATCAAGTTTCTCGACATACCTGAACATTACTCTTTAATTATGAGTCTATTCTTCAAAATAATTTAATCTTCTGGGTGTAATGATGTGAAAACATCAACAGTTTGTATTGGAATTTCTAATTTCAACAACCCATGAAAAACCAGTGAGAAAATCTTATGTTGCATTCATTCCTTCACTGACAACACATTACATCATGCAGTATATATAGACTTCTTCCCAAGATTTTTGTCAACAGCAATGAACTTATGCTATCAACCACAATAGAACATTAGAATCAAGTCAAACATACTTTGTCTACCTACGTCTAGTGTTTACATTCATAGGTATACTTAAGAAAACAATGATCATATTGCTTTTTCTTAGAGAATAGCTTTACAATTAAATTTGAATTAAAAACAATAAATAAATCCATGTTTTAAAACTTAAATCAGAAAACATATCTTTCTGAGTCAATAGATCTACTTACATATTGACCCCCTCACACAATGAGAAACAGCTTTTCCAATAGCAACAATAAAGAAAAAAATGAGAATAAACATGTCTTATTTTCTTCAGAGTGTGTTTATATAAGAAGGAAAATGTGAATACAGGTGTACTGGCCAACAATAGCCAAGTGTGTGGTCATTAAATATAGCTCTCATGCTTTGCATAAAGTTCTTTAAATATCAGAAGTTTTGAGAAATCCATGTTATTATCAGTTATCATCCAATCAATTTTATTTATAATGAGGAATGAAGCAATATTTTAATCTGACTTTGTTTTAGGGAGTGTTCAAGAGGATATTTGTTGCATCAGAGTAATGTATTCTTAGCAGTTCTTTATAACTAAAGTAAACCACATATCCCATTTTGTAAAGTAAATTTCAAAAAAATCCTGATATTTTAATAAAATTGTAAGATGCTAAAATCTGAATCATTTTGCAAAGAACTTGTTGCTAGTTTTTAAACTTTTTGAGAATATTGTCTTTCAGCTTGATAATTTGTTCCACAGAGTAAATTATTTAGGAATGCTAATACACTTTAACAACAACAACACATTTTCAAATAAATATTTGTTAGTGTAGTATATTTGTATAATAACAAAAATTACCTGGTGCTTATGGGATGTAAATCATCTGTTTCAGTACTGGCTATGCTACTATAACTGTGTATAGAATTTCTGGGTTCATGAGGAAATGTGATATCATATAAAACTCATTATTTTGATAAATCAAATGAATTCTATCATTCCTTATAAAAATAAATTTCCTTCTAAGTACAAAGCATTAATGTTTTAGAAACTACTTTCTAGTAAAACTTTTTCTGGAACTATAATATTTAAAGTTTTTAAAATTATAAAACCTGTGAGCTACTTTGATATCTGAAACTTTATTTCAAATAATAATTATAACTTAAGATGATAACAGATAATTGAGAAATATGCTTTAAGTCTTCTGAATGGAAGAGTACTCCACAAAGCTGTGTATACATATATGATGAAGATTGGAGCTTTATTGATTTAGCCACTAAACTTTGCATATTAAACTCTTTTAAAAAGTGGACTTACCCATGTACCAATGGCATCTACTTTATTTAATAAGCTGTTGTGTACTGATAGATATGCCTAATGTAGGAAATAAATAAAAAATGATGCTGTAATTAATTTTCAGAGATTTGAATAATTTTTGTTCTGTTAAATATAAAATAAAAATTTATATTTAACATAATATAAAATTATTTTACATATTTCTGTTGACAAAACTTTGACACTATTGGCACATACTGAATCTAATCATGTACTAGACACTGATTTTAGGCCTTCAATTTTCTAGTTCAATGTGACCAATTAGAAACTACTATTCTTTCCATTTTGAAAATAAAATTAATTAGGGACCAACCTCCAAAGCTTATGGTTTTTTTTGGTGTAAATTTTTTATTATGAAGCACTAGAAACTTGGTTACATTATTATATTAATACATTATTGTTCTCTTTTAGAATACACTAGGTTGAAATATATTCTTTGAGAAATTTAACAATGTTAATCTGTGGAAGGAAAACATGTTCATTTTACATGAATATTTGTGAATACTGGAAATGATTACTGAAAGAATGAAATCTCTCCTCTATTATACATAAAGTATGATGATATACAATTAAATGTTTCAATATAAATTTTTATATACTTGAATTTGTATGTGAGTATTGATGGGTGTGGCTTCAATATTATATACATATACATACATACGTTAATATGGTTTATGCATATGTGTATATATAGTTTATATACATTTATATGGTATATATATATTGTAATCTATATATATATACATATAGTATCTGGTCTAATATGTATCTTGCTTCTGCTTTTCAAATGCTTGGAATGAAACACATCAAGTTCTGTATTTGATCTTTTTATTACAATTTAAAATACTAAATAAATTGGTTATCACTGAACAATACTCAGTCATATAAAAGCAATATGTAATTATAGATAAATAAAAAAGATGACTCTCCTTTACTGGTTAAAACTGAACTTACACATCAAATTATCATTTCTTACACATTAAGAATAAAGTGCCAATGAAGTTGGCTCTCCAAATATTTATATGTCCTGTTGGTGGGTTTAATGGGAAGATAGATATAAGAAAGACAGTCATTACAGGATGAATTTAGGCTTCTCAACAGGAGGGGGTATCTGCCTCTCAAGGACTGAACCCCAGCAGCTTCCTAGAAGCTCTTTTTTTTTTTTGACACAAAAGGCACCTTTATCAAGTCAATTTCCACACACCAAAACTTATCTGATTTAGGGGCTGTCTTGAAAGACCTGTCATCTAAGCAATTCTCAACTGTGAAAGAGTTACAGGTTTCCCAGACATGTCTCAGGACTAAGATATGCAAAGGCTTTTAATCTTCAAAGGAATAATCTCATAAAATCTTAAATCACAATCACTGACAAAGAATTGCTTCAAAGCTTAGGTGCCACTACTCCAGATTCCTGCCAGATGCAAAGGTTCTGCTAAAATTCTTCAACATTTGTCAGGTAGGATGTTGAGCACTATTGTCAGATGGTAAGGAGCAATATAATTGGATTATGTGGGAGATTTACTTTGAGCCTTCTGAGTATTCTCCATACTGAAATCTGGAGTGGGTGCACCAGTTTGCAATCCTTATTAACAATGAAAGCAGTTCCCATTCCCTCACATTCTGGTGGGCAGCAGATGAGCAATAATATCTGAGGGCCATGGGAGGAGATAGAGGAAGAAAGAGAAATGATGTAATGATTTTTTTAATTAAAAATGTAAATATAAGAATAAAACACCAGAAGGGAATGTTGAACTTATTATAAAGAGGAAAACAAGGAAAATATTGCCCCATACGTTTGTAAAGCTAGCACTTGAAGGAATGAAGTAAAATGATTACCATGATTGTCAGGCCAGATTGGGGTGTCATAGTATGTTCTAGGCTAACCTGGGGTAGATAGTGAGTATGTATCTCTAGAAAAATTTATAAAAACAGCAAAAGTAATAATGATAATAAAAGCAAACAAATAAAAACATAGAAAAAAGTTTCCATGCTAAACTTATTTAGCATATACTAAAATATTCTGCTGTTCTTATGTTTCTTTCAGGGAATCGCAGTTTAGAGGTAACTATTTTCAATAATGCTGCAAATCCAAAAAGATCCCATTGTGAGACAGGTATCTGTAACTGAAAGATAGATACTCTTGTCTTGTGACATAGCCTGAAGAGTCATATGATCTAAAAGTCAGCAATTCCTCGGCACGACAGAAAGGAAAGCAGTGAGAAACCAGGATTGTAAAGGAGAAATCAATAATAATAATCTTTCCAGATAAGAACTGGTGGAAATCTAAATGAACCCCATAACAGGTATATACATAGGCATCTCAAACATAGACAAATCACAACAGTCACAAATTAAAAGGAATCACAGCTATTATCCACTTATGGCTTCAAAATTGTAAAATTTTATGCCTTTAACATATCTCAGAGATTTCTACTTATCTTCTTTGAGGAATATTGAAGTCATTGTTCTGATGTAACTATCCATGTTTTCTTGTTCTAAAATTTTTTCTTAGATTATTTTTTCAGCTAAATGATTGTGTAATGGTGTCCATGTAGTGCATAAATATAAATCTTCACAAACTGAATTACTGTTGTGACCATAATATTTTTCCAGACAATTATAATTTATATGGAACATACATAGAACTCATGTGTAAGATGTATAGGTGTTACTTTTATATTTTACCAAAAGGCATAATGATCAGTGGGAAATAACATTAGATGTAAAAGCTTTATAGAAAATGAATCAACTTTCACTGTCATGAAGGCCTTGCTTTTTTTACATGTCCTTGTGTTTATTACCCTCCTATGAGTCTCATAGCACACTTCAGATACTCCATACCTTCTTAGATTGTCGTCCTGGACAACTACCCAGCATTGTTCTCAGCCTAGTCAATTCTGCGAACTATGCTCTGACACTGTCATATGATGTCATAAATGTAGCACTTTAAAACAGCATGCCTTCATTGACTGGCTTTCATGTGTCAGGAGTTACAGTACTACTGGTCTGGTTCATTTTAGAATTTAAATGCTGAAATGATTGCATCATCAGATAAGGTAATAACATGTAATTTGTGATCCTATCCCAAATTCATTCCCACTCTGCAGAATACAATTCTAGAGTGCTGTCAATGTTCCTGATTCATTTCTCACTGTTAGGGCAGAAGCTTTCTTAAATTCTATGAATTTCTGTGACATTCTCCTCACAAGAACTGCTATAAAATTAAAGATGCATTGTTCATAGCAGGAGAATCTTTCTTTAATCTGCTAAACTTGGTACTTATGTATAATCTGGAGGGTCTCAGTCCAACAATCTTTTCTACTAGGGTATAATTTTCTACTGTTTTCGTTGGTCCCCTCAGTATCTGAGTTATATGTAATGTAGACTACTGGTCAAAAATCTTGGTGTCATTCTGTGTACCCCAATCTAAAGTGGTTTATTAAAACTCTATTTCAACATCATTTACACTTTGATGTTTATTTCCTGTAACTGATTAAGGTTTCACAAAATCTGAAGATTAGGGTGGAGCAGTCAAGTGACTTGGAAAATAAAGTTACTTGGAAAATAAAGCCCAAGAAGACATATCTTCCTAGAAGTACAAGAGAATTGTTTATGGTAAGGAGATTTAATAAATTTTTATTTTCTTCCATAGGGACTTTGATGATGATATTATCAGTGTTATATGTATCTAGGCTACATAGTGTATAAGGATTATAGAACTCAACTTCAATTTCAGTATCTATTATTTACTATTGTGAAGAAAGCAAGCAAGCAAACAAGCAAGCAAGCAAGCAAACTAACTAAAAACTTGCCCACCATCAGTTCTAAAGTGAAGTTTACAAAGTAAACATTCCAAAATTCCTGATTACGTTACATTAACCTGCTTTTCTAATTTATCTAATGCTTTCAAGTGTACCTATATTGTGTCTTCTCAGGCTACAATTACCACTGCAATAAAAGATGACACTATTTTGTGAGTTAGAGACTATAAGAGGTAGAAATAATGGTTATTCCCCAGTTATAAGGATGTCATGCATTTGCTGACCAAATAGTTCAAAGTATACAGTGTCTTACTTTTCAAATTATATGAGAGACCTTGGGGCTGGAGAGTTGGTTCAGGAGTTAAGAGGTGCTACTCATGCATAGGACCTGAGTTAGGTTTCATGAAACCTCACGGAGCAGCTAATAACCAACTATAACTCCAGTTCCAGGGGCATCTGAAGTATCTGGCCTTGAAGAACACATGCACTCATGTTCACAGACCTAATTAGACACACACATAATTAGAAATAAAAGTGATAAGGAGATCTTCAAACTAAATAGAAGAGACATTTCAAACCACTAGATGTTTTCAATATTCACAAATGTATAAGGCATTGGTGAAGAATAACACTAGCCAGTTAAGGTAAAACCTGGCCATAATTATCAATCACACAGCTCTATTCTCAATAACTTGTAATTAACAAAAATATCAAAATATAGACAATAAGCTTTATATGAAATTTCTACCTCCATAGGAAGAAATGCTTTAAAAGTTCAAAGAAATTTAAAATAAATGTTGGAAAAATCAAATTCTGACAAAGATTTCCAGGGTCCCTCCAAACTAACTGACTGCATTTGCAAACCCTCACAGCTGTAGCTCTATCTTTTTTCTTCTCATCTAATAATGAGGATATATGTAATCACATACATTGGTAACAATTGAAAATACAAAACATATTGTCATATATTAATATGTTCTTGTAATTAGAATGATTCAACATGTCCAATTTATTTTTCTTTGTAGTCTTAGAATATATTCTTAGCATAAGTTTCAAGATTATTAATTAAAAATCAAGTGCTATATATTACATTATTCACTGTTGTTTTGTATTTTTATAAAGTCTGTCAAATTTGTATTAATAACAGTGTAATACAAAAGTACATTTGTGATTTTGCTAGTGTTACATATTTGTAAAAGCATCTAAGTTCTCATTTTAAACATAGTAAAAAATTAAATATATGTATAAGATTTTAATAGCTATAAATGCATCATGATAGCATAAGAGAAACACTATTATTTCATTATATTGGTCTTGGAATATGAGAACCATGATAAATTATGGTAAATTAAGGAAATTCTAAAATTCCTTAGTATCACTGTAAAAGATAAATTACTATATTTTTATTACTTTGTACATGTTGGACTAGTCCAGGAATGATGCCATGATTAGTCTGGTCTAAAACAAGTTATGAACACCTCACTCTTTTGAGTTTTCCACTCAGAAAACAGACACTATGCCAAGAATACTCAAATTCTAGCATTAAGAAATGTTTTCTAGTACTGTAAAAATATTTCAGTGAGATCATAGAGTACATTAAAACTGACTGCTAATATTTGAAATGGTGTTATGTGAAAGGTGGAATAGACAGGAACAGAAAGCAACACTGGGAAGAAGCTATAGGTAAAGATGTGAGGCATAAATAATAAGAAACTTTCTATTGTTTCAAGTTAGTTAAGCAACACTAGAAAAACTGTGTCTTTTGGAAGTTTTGTCCATAAAATATATATTTATATATGTCATAATATAATATATATAATATATTTCTTTATATTATAATATACTATAAATATATATGTGTATGATAGTGTCTTGTGGTTGTATATATCACTGAAGACTCTAAAACATCTCTTCATTTTTATTCTAATTTAATAATTCACTATATCAGGTGATAAGCTGAATGAATATTAACATGTGAGACTATTAAAGAGACACAATGGCCAATTTTTTACAGCCTCCACCTTTGTAATGCTAAAGCTATCTTGGCATATTTGAAGAATTATTAGGAAATTGTCACTAGGTGTTTGATATGACCACAGAACAAATTAAAGAAAGTTAAGAAAGATAAGAAAGAATCTATTTCTACTTCATGATAAGAATTCATTCAAATTTTGACAAGTAATAAGTGAAATACATGTTTTTATATAAGATAAGAAATGGAGATAGGAACATGAGAGATGATACTCATGTAACTGCTGATATAATCTCCAGGAAAAAAAATACTCAGTACAGATGTTAAAAGAAGCAAAACACCAGTTTCCACAGCAGAATGGAGAAAGAAATTCATTAATCATATGCAAGGGAAAGAAAGCACAGTACCTTTCTGAGGGCATAGTCCTAAATGACATAGATTGTTCCAAAGGCAGAGTGTGGGAAACTAAGGAAAGTTGGATCCACAGCTTAGCACATAAAAGCTCAGGAAAGAATTTTAAGAGCAGAAGAGGAAAATGAAGGCAAGAAGGAATAGAAGGGAAGACAGAGACATGCTTCAAAGGGATTAAAAAGCCTAGGGTGACAGCTATGTAGAGGAAAACAAGGTGTACAGACTAAGGATAAGAATAACAAAGTTTAGTAGCATTATCAACAATCCACTCACCATGATTGAACAAAATCTGCAGGGTTTTAACTTAACTAGAGTTAAAATCCTCTCCCTGCGTGATACACTCTGGGAATCCAGGATAGCTGTTCTGTCTCTACAATAAAACACCTGACCTGCAAAATATCTCCAACTAGAAGAAAACACAGTGGATCAGAATTGTTCAATATTGTATGCTGTGGGAATCTGGTCTGAACCACAGACTCTAGTGGGACTCACTAGGAGACATGGGAGTAGTAGAAAGTAGCTGGAGGTGGTGGTGCACGCCTTTAATCCCAGCATTCGGGAGGCAGAGGCAGGTGGATCTTTGCAAGTTCGAGGCCAGCTGGTCTACAAAGTGAGTCCAGGACAGCCAGGGCTACACAGAGAAACCCTGTCTCGAAAAAAAACAAAAATAAATAAATAAATAATAAATTAAAAATTAAGATCATAGACACAGAATAGGGGAGTTTGCTATATCTTATCCAATATTAAAGACTGAGAAATATGGTGAATAATATTATCCATTGTTTTTCCCATAGACCACATCCTTAGGTTGTGGAACATACAGCATACACAGAGGAAAGATAATATCATAAAGATTCTGAAATCACCTGAAGATGTCAACATAAATAACCAGTGAAGGAAAATCAATATGCTCTAAAGTTTTTCTTTCCACCTGTGTGTGCTCAAGCAATTGACAGTGTAGAGACCGGCTCTGCCCCTGTCACATGCTCACATGGAAATGATTCTGTGTCTGAACCTATGGGAAAGACTACATAAAAATAGACTGCAACTGCATCCAGGGTAATCCTAATGTAAAGACAGACTGTACCTAGCAACCCTACAACTGACCACACAGAGCTAGCTGCTGTGTCTGTGTCTACATACGTCTTCAGTCCTCAGTACCTGTGCTCAGTGTATGATCTCATAGAGACCAAGACAGACCTGCAACTAAACTCACCCAGAGACTGAAGAAAGATGGAGAAAAATGGAGGTGAGGAGGGACAGAGAGATTTTCACCTGAGCTATGGTAAGTAATCTCATGATGGCAGGCTTTGCACCTCTTGTTCTTTCATGAGTATTTAAATGACAGACTGTGTATTTCTATCTAGTTCTCTTTTCATATTTAATATCTAATTTTGATTCTATGACAAGGCTTTTCAATTCATGCTTTCCTTATCCTCTTCTTAAAAAAAATGATGACCTTCCCTATCAAGAAGAGGATTATCTCAACCTGGAAATCTCCCTGGTTCACCATCCCAACATTTGGGAATCTTTTATGTTTTCTGATTAAGTTCTTTACTCTTTATCTTTTTATTCTCTCTTTAAGCATATCTGGCTCCAGGGGATCATTCATAATGCATGGTATCTGAGTAGTGGGTGAATGAGATTAGCCACTATAGAGCAAATTTGAGGCCACACAGCTGACTGTGAAACATAGATGGTGTATGAATTTACACTGAGATTGGTCACGACACAAGACAGCACAAGCAGGCCCCAGGAACACCATGCTGAGATCAACCTACTGGGTCACCCATCTGGAGAAGAGCAGTAGACCCAAATCATGAGTGGATCCAGCTCAAGAGCAGATCCAGCCCATGGCCCCAGCCATAGGTCAGTGGCCCCACCTGTCTCCCTGTGATCCAGCTTCCACACAGACCTGTCCTCTGTTGGGGTAGTGTTAAGCATGCTAAATGTTAATTAATTGGTCCTGCTTGCTGTCTGTTACTTACATTGACTCTGATTGGTGAAGTAAAATGCTGAGGCCTGAGAATGGACAAAGACAGAGAAAGGTGGGACTTCCTGGGATCAGAGCAGGAAGCCTGTGCTTTAGACAGAGAATTAAAGCATTCCAGCCAGGAGCAGCAGGAAAGAGGAAGCACACCATGGGTTAGAAAAAAAAAAAAAAAACCTCATTCCACATGGCCAGGAACATTGGCATGGCATGGAAAATGGCAGTCCAAAGGGACGTATGTATATATGGGGTCATATCTGGGTAATAGAATTAAGAGCTAGCTTAGATGTGCCAGGATTGCATATCTCATGCCAAGGCTTTTGAAAATCCATGCGATCTCTGTGTGCTCATTTTTAATGGTGGGTTAAGAATTAACACTGCCTACCAATTAAATCTAACCTAAATTCTGGTTAATAATTTAATTAATTATTTCTACAGCCCACTCTTTCCATATCTCTTTAACATAATAATTACTGTTTTAGCTAGAGCTATAAGACAGCAAAAGGAGTTCAAAGGGATACAAGTTGGAAAAGAAGAAGTCAAAGTATCCCTATTCACAGATGATATGATAGTAGACAAAAGTGACCCCAAAAAATTTACCAGAGAACTTCTATAACTTAATAAACTCTTTCAGCAAGGTTCATAGATACAAAATTAATTCTAAAATATGTTTGCCCTTCTTTACACAAAAGATAAATTGGATGATAAAGAAATCGGGGAAGTAACACCCTTCACAATACCCACAATTATATAAAATGCTTGGAGGTAACTCTAACCAAGCCAGTGAAAGACCTATATGACAAGAACTTTAAGTCCTTGAAGAAATTAACTGAAGAAGATATCAGAAGATGGAAAGATCTCCAATGTTCATGGACAGGTATAATAAACATAATAAAAATCACAATCTTACCAAAAGAAATATACAGATTCAATGTAGTTCCTATTAAATTACCAACACAATTCTTTACAGACCTTGAAAGAATAATCCTCAACTTCACATGGAAAAGCAAACAAACAAATAAATAATAAACAGAATAGCTAAATAAATCCTGTAAAATAAAAGAAAATCTGGGAGTATCACCATCTCATATTTCAAGCTGTACTACAGAGGAATAGTAATAAAAACATCATAGTACTGACATGGAAACAGACTTGTAGATCAATGGAACCCAGAAATTAACCAATACACGTATGGTCATTTAATTTTTGACCAAGAAGCCAAAACTGTACAATGGAAAAAGTATAGCATCTTCAACAAATGCTTCTGGTCTAACTGGATGTCAAAATGTAGAAGAATGCAAACAGACCTATATTTATCACCATGCGCAAAACGTAAATCCAAATGGATCAAAAACCTTAACATAAAGCCCAAAACTCTAAATCTAATAGAAGAGAAAGTGGGGAAAAGCCTCAAATTTATTGGCACAGTTGACAACTTCCTGAACAGAACACTAATAGCTCAGGCCCTAAGACCAACAATCAATCAATGGGACTTTATGAAACTGAAAGTCTTCTGTAAGGCAAAGCACACTGTCATTAGTACAAAATGGCTGCCTACATATTGGGAAAAGTTCTTTACCAACCTCAAATCAGATGGAGGGATAAATTCAAAATATATAAAGAACTGAAGAAATTAAACACCATCAAATAAAATAATTCAATAAAAAGTAGTACAAAGCTAAGCAGATAATTCACAAAAGAGGAAAATCTAAAGGCTGAGAGGCACTTGAAGAATGTTCAACTTCCTTGGTCATCAGGTAAATAGAACTCAAAACCACTATGAGATTCCATCTCATACTCATCAGAATGGCTATGATCAGAAACTCCAAATATAGCACGTGCTGGCAAGGATGTGGAAAAAGAGGAACACTCCTCCATTGCTGGTGGGTGTGCAAACTTATGCAACCATGTTGGAAATCAAACTGGTGATATCTTAGAAAATTGAGAATAGTTTTACATCAAGACCCAGTCACACCCTTCCTGGGCATATATCCAAAAGATTCTCTACCAAACCACAAGGACATCGCTTCAACAATATTCATACCAGCTTTATTCATAATAGCCAGATATTGGAAACAACCCAGAAGTCCTTCAACCAAAGAATGGATAAAAACCAAGAAACAAACAAAAAACTGTGGTACGTTTTACACAATGGAATATTACACAGCTAACAGAAGCAAGGAAATTATACAATTTGCAGTCAAATGGATGAAACTAGAAAAGCTCATCCTAAGTGAGCTGACTCAGACCCAGAAAGATACACATGATATGTTCTGTCTTAAAAGAGGATATAAACCATATAGCACAGGAATCCCATGAAAAACTTTACATCACACAGCAGCAAGTCATGGACCCTATTGCATGTTAGTGGAACACCTTGCCATAGATGTACTGCGATATCAAGCCCCAGTAACAGAAGAAGTTCTTGATACTCATGTGACTGATGATTTGAGCAATTATGATATGTTAGGGACCACCTCATCTGAGGAGAGAACAGAAAGTGGAATAGGAAAAGAAGGAGGAAGAGAGGGAGGTAGGGACAAAGAGGGAAGGAGGGAGGGGACCGTGATAGAGACATAACTTGAAAAACTAAATTGTTTTAAAAATGTATTACTGAGCAAAAAATACAATAAAAATAAAAAATAATATTTTCAAATGATAATTTACTAAATGCATACTTTCCTTACTCAGATGAAATAAAAAGTTTTTCATTACTTCTTAGAATGTTATACTATAGGTTGCCACATAGCTCATACCTTCTTGGATATCAGCTTGTATGTTTTCTTCTCATATATAAAGGAATTTTCATTGTTTGGTATTAAAAATGTAGTTAAGAGATTTAAAATTGTTGTTAGTAAATTAAGGGTTACTACAATTCAAACTTGTTTTCTAAATCTCTAAGAGTTGAAGTAATTTAGAGCTAAAATAAAATATTTGAGCAGGCAATGTTAGGTCGTGTGTTTAATCCTAGCAGAGACAGGCAGATCATTATAAAGTTAGTTGTCTTCTAAATTCTAGAATTACAATGAACAGGATGGTGATGGTTCACGCCTTTAATCTCAAGACTTGAGAGGTATACACTTTTAGTTCCAACACACTGGAGACAGAAGCATGCAGATCTCTGAGTTGAAGGCCAGCCAGACACAGATCAAGTTCTGAGTAGAGAAAAACTTAGAGCCAGTGTGATGATTCCCACCTTTAACTCCAACACTTGGGAGGCACATGCCTTTGATCCCAACACTTGGGAGGCACAGGCAGGAATGTAGGATTTGCAATGATTTAAGTATAAAAGCTGCTTGCAAAAGGCAAGTTGAAATTAAAAGTGGACATCCTTTGTGATCTCAAAATATATATAATTAAAGGTATATTTAGTTCCAAAATTTCAAAAGAATTTTGTTTAATCTCAATTGAAAGTTAATACTTTTTTATTTATTTATTTTAATAATTTATTTTTTATTTCTTCAAGTTACATACTTACATTGTGAAAAAAAACCCAATTTTCTTTATGAAGGATATTATCTGCCAAAAAAAGGTGACACCTCAGAGTTAGCATTGGGCAGAGTTCTGTTCCTATCTTTCCAGGAAATTAGAAACATCCAACTAAGAAGTCTAGGGACAACTGGACAACTAAAACTTCTGAAGAAAAGGGACAAGACACCAATGAAGAAAGGACATGTAGCCCTGATTGGGGACATAGGAAACCTGTTTGCCGCCCAAATAAGAATGGAAAAATGGTTAAGCAAGTTAGTAGTAACATTTGATACTCTGTCCTTTTGTGCTCAGTTATTTAAATGTCCTAAAACTTTGTAGTTAGAGGCTGAACTTTAGGGTTTTTCTGAAGTCCTTGCTGTAACAGACTGGGGTGAACCATCTTAGCCATTTTGAGTTGTTCTGTTTGTAGATTGTTGAGGAAACAGCTATTGAAGAAGTCTGCTAGATTGGATCATCTGGGCTACTTGTCTTCTTTGGTGTCTAGTCACTTTTCTTCAGAGGTTGCAGTTGTCCAATTGTACCTGGATTCCTTGGATGTATGCTTTTAATCTCCTGGAAAGATAAGAACAGATCCCTGTCCTAATCCTAACTCTGAGGCACTACATATTTTTGGCAGATAATATCTTTCCTAGAGAAAAAAAAATTTGACAATATAAAAACATTATCTTTCAATTGAGATTTTAAAAAATTCTTTTGATAATTTGGAACTAAACATACCTTTAAGGTATTGTACCTAGGTAACACTTTTTAAAAAATGCAATGTTCAGTTTTGGCCCTTTGATAGCAACTGTCACAAACTGTTTAGGGTAATTAAGAAATGCAAACTTATAGTCCTTCAAACGTGTCATTTTGTTAGCTACTAACATAGTCTATCACAGATGTTTTATAAGTTAACCAGAAATCAAGTTGCTAAGAGACAAACAACATTTGGTTATACAAATAAATGGAGAAAGATAGGTGGTCTTCAAAATCTCAAGAGATCTGCAGAATATGGCATTCAAAGATGTTTTCCTTTTTTTTAATAATTTATTTTTTATTTCTTCAAGTTACATCTCAATCACAATCCCCTCCCTACTCCCCCCTCCAGTCCCACCCTTCCACCCTCCTCCCCCTCAGCCCCACCATCCTCTTCCCTTCTTTTTTTTTTTTTTTTT
>CAJQZJ010009649.1:9458139-9512996 GCA_907164525.1 Lophiomys imhausi | reverse complement strand
AATTCAATTTTATATGGCTGATGTAAGAAGAGGGAAACATAAGGATGCTAATGTGCAGGAAAAATCATGTTGAGAGGACACAGCAAAAATGTATCTGATAAAAAAACAAATGCTAATCCTTAGGAATTCTGTCTACTAAAGTGGTGATCTGAGACAACCTGGGTCCAAAAAGTGGACAAAACCACATCTGTGTTTTAAGCCAACTTATCTGTTGTAATTTGGAAAGTTGCTACTTCCAAACTACTAGCCATATATAAAATAAAGGAATTCATTTTAGACACTTAAAATTATATACCTAATATCCTGTTGTCCTGGAGGATAAGACATTTAGGAAAGTATGGAAATTATCTTATCTATAATAAGTGTGAGATAGAAAACACAATTTTGATGCATATTCCTGGGTTCCACTGTAAATCAAGAATGCATGGTATAGTACAAAAACAATGAGCAGCCACATGATGCACTTACTCTAAAGATTAATGGGCTCAGAAAGGTTGTGTATTTAGCCAAAGGCAATACACAGTTGATGCTCCTAATGTCGCTTATCCTACTTTAATAAATTCTAAACTGTCTTCCTGGAAAGGTTTGGAACTGAATTAAGTTTACTTGATTCTTCAAGAGCAATCAAGGCATATCTAATAATATCTACTATATTCCTTTTATTTCCTACTCACATGGCATCTATAAGCATATAGCAAACAGCAATATTGAATATGTTGAAATCATATGTGTGCATGACTATTGACTATTATGTTTAAGGTATATTCATCTATTATAAATTAAATTTGTTTCATAGCTGATACTAAATACAGTGTTTAAACCCTCTTATTATTCAATTAATTTGTACGTGAATAAATAGGGTTATTTAATAAGTTACATTTTTCTACTTTCAATGTATTTTCTTGATAACACAAAGTATTTTTTGTTTTAAACACACAAATGTTTATATGTAATTATACATAGATATAACTACATGTTCTCTATATGACTATTCAAATGTAATATCATTAATTATTTGGAAACTGATGCCAAATTGTAACTTTTCTTATTGCCAAGAGATTGATTACAAAAAATGTCTCAAAAACAAATTCCAAATGTCTTTTTTTTCTAATGTAGGTGTATGTGCATATGTGAGTGTGTGTGTAAATTTGCATACACTTGTGAGTAATTGCAGATGTGTATGTGGTCCTGAAAACAACCATAAATATCATCCTCGGTAATCCAGATAAACCTCTTTTCTTTAAATGATTTATTTTATTTATTTTTATACATTGATGTTTTGCCTGAGTGTATAACTGGGTGAGGTTGTGGAATCCTTTGGAACTGAACTTACAGACCGTTGTGAGTTGTCATGTGAGTACTGAGAATTAAACCAAGGTCATCTGGAAGAGGCAGTGTTCTTAAACACTTAATCATTTCTCTACATCTCTACGCCGCCCCCGGCCCCCCCCCCACACACACAATAACCTCTTGACACAGCATTCTACCTTGACTTGGAGCTCACCAATAAGTCTAGGCTTGCTGACAAGAAGTCTAAAGGCTTCCTCTGCATGTATATCCCCAGCATTGAGCTGAAGAGAGCACACTGTCATCTCATGTGGGTTCTGGACTTCAGAGTAAAAATCCTCACTCTTGTGGCATGAGTGTTATACTGCTTGTTATCTCTTTAGTCACAGAAAGGGTATACGGAAAACATCTGGTCTTATCCTCTAGTCTCACCCTTTCCAAGCATTACACAATACTACTTAAAGGAAGTACCTATGTGCTTATCAAGGAGCATTATCAGTGTGAAAGATACTGCATTCCTTTAGACTGCTGGCTTCCCACCCACATGTACAGATGCAGTTAGGACATTCCAGTGCACAAGATGAGATCCACCATTATCTCCAGGTGTGCAGTCACCACAGCAGGTCGCTAGACATTTTCAAAACTGCAGAACAAAAACAACTTCGGTATTTTGTCTGAATGGGAATTTAGTGGGATAATCAGGGGACTACTACCAGATGGCAGCATGCATCACAGACATTTTGTCAATTATATTTCTAGCCGTCAGCACTAGCAAACCTCTATGGAATCTTTGTAAAAAAGATTAAAAACCTCTAGAGTACTAAAAACACATTTTGACAAAAGAACAGAAGCTACAGGGTATGTGAGTTGTCTTATTTATTTATTTATTTATTTAGCTATTTATTTATTTATTTATTTATTTGTTTATTTATTCGTTTGTTTGTTTGTTTGTTTATTTATTTATTTTACAAATTATATTCCAAATGAAACTTTAGTTATATATTTCTGGGTAACTGCAGGTGTCCTAGGTTTTCAATAGTCCTTCAAGAGTATTTTTCACTGCATCATGTTTTTATAACCATGAAACAAAACACTAAATTCTGGTCTAAAAGTCTCCACTATTTTCTCCTTTGAGATTTGTATTTCATGCAGAGCTTGAATCAGGTTTTCTTCCTGAAACTAGCCAATTGGTTCTATCAACAACCAACCATAACATCAATCAACAGTTAGTGAAATTTTCTTCAAGACATTGTCTTACCTGTAAGAGACACTATAAAACAAAGTCAAAATTAAGTAGCTATTATTGTTAATTTACCACTTACATAATATTATAGAATTGCATTATCTTTTAGAAAATAAACAGCAAAAACATATTAATTCCTAGAAAAAAACTGATTATATTTTAGTTAGAGGTAATATTCTAAAATATTTTATCTAACTTTAGAGTATTTAATATTTATATAAAATCCTTAGCATTAATATATGAACCTCCAGTATAATTTACTCAATTAGATTCATAATAAGTAGATCAATGAATGGGAAAAGTAAAGTTTCATACAGGAAGTACACATCTACTGAATTGATAGTAATGAAGCAGTGATATCATAAAAGTAAAGTTGTTGTATATGTAAAATACATACTTTTAAAAATTGTGAGAGTTTTTACTGTTTTCCTTCTTTGATTTTCTCTGAAATACCTATTGGATAGTTGCTGCTTAAATGGTGAGGTGGAAAAGCTACACAATAGTAATGTACTTTTTATAACAAATTATTAGCTCAAAAACATACTTTAAAAATTTTTATTATCAAGCAACATATATGTGTACACTAAAGTCATAGTTCCAACTAATTAGCAAATTATTTGAGAACTGTAGCTAAAATATATATACAATCTATTTGTGAGAGGGAAAGAGAAGGCATACAAAAGAAGTCCAATATTATATGCCAGAAAGTCAAATTTTATTAATTAAATAAATTTAATTTAAGTGTCATTTTCTAATCAAATAATTATGTTAAAATATGCAGTCTCAGACCATGAACATATTGCCTAATATACATCTTTAAAAATATTACTCAGCCAAGATGAATTGCAGTGGATAACCATTTAAAAGGAGAGAAGTTGTGTAGGTTGATCACCACAGATATTTTGTAGCCCCAGGGAGAGAAAAATGGAGACAGTCTTGTGAAGTTGAAGACACATTTTGAATGATGTTTCAAGCCTTGGCATCAGTCAGGAGACACTCTGGCTCCACAGCCTCTAGGTTGAAGTTCACCTAGCTCCCGCTACATGTGTTGATAACATGAGGAGTTTTATGAAGAGCTTATCTAATTTTCAGAGCAACTTTGCAAGGCAGCTGTTATTTTAGCTTTACTTGGTATGAATTTTTGTAGCATGTAAGTGGGTTTATATTTGCTAGCAAATAAAATATTTTTTCTGCATTAAAACATGTTTTCTATTGAATAATGATGAAATCAAAAATCAACAAAATGAAAATTTGACTATTTCACATAAAATGTATTGTTCTACTCAATTCTATATGTATTAATCACACATTAAATAAATAAAATTCACAGAAAAAATACTGCAGCAGATAATAGAATGAATATAAGCTGTAAACAAAGATAAGGTTCTGTTTTGCCCAGATACTTATGTAATAATGACATAACTGAAACATGCTTTTGCTAATAATATGGTATGATATGAGTTATTTTTCAAACCCATAGTTATACACAACAAGTTTAATGACAGACATCCATCTGAAACCTCATTGAAGCTATAATTGCACTCTAACTTTCTGCTTTTATAGCTGAAATAAGTATACTCATTCCAAAAATATAACCGAATTTGACATGAGGTCTCTACCATTCTTCAACGGATTTATGATCCTCAAATTATTCTGACATCATTATAAAACCTGAATTTTTGATAAGTACACATCTAAGTCTATGATTCAAATTTCTAAGAAGAGAGACATTTTTGTATTGTATTGTTTTTATTTTCTCATTATAAAGTAAGTGTTGTAAGGGGAACTGAATGGAAAATAATCTCATTGCACGAGTTATATAATGAAATCATTAACAAGATATTTTTCAGTTCCTGTACTTCTACTTAGAAACATTTTGGATGTATTCAAGTGTCTACAGTCTTCGGCAGGGTTAAACTCTGAATATCATTTTGGAAGCACTTCATTTTCCTTGTCTTTTAAATTTTATACCATATAAAAAACATACAAAGTTATTTTCTCATAAGGCCATATATAACTAATAGTTGCATTATATATTAAGACAATGTAGTACTAATCATCAATATATTGATTAGTTATGTAGATTAATTGACCACTAATATATAATTTTTCAAAAAAATGCCAATTCATAAGGATGATTTTTTGACTTGTAATCTATTAAAATCAAATGAGCTAATTCTTGCATTGGAAAATCATTGTGAAACACAATTCTTGACTGCAAAAAGTAATGGGTGACCAATCTTTAAAAGAGCCATGTTGACTAAAGTGGCATCTTCTAACAAGCTACCTCATAATTCCTTCTACAAGTGTACTAGTTTTCTATTTTTGTCTGTGATTTTGTTTGGCCTTGCCATGCAAATAGGCCAGTATTTCTTCAATCTAAGGCCAAATATGTGGTAAAAAAAAGATAAAAGTGTTGTCCTTGAAGGAAAAGTATAGAAAATATTAGAGCACATATAGATCTAAAGAAAAACATCTCTTTGATATGAATTATGAATGAAATCACATCAGGTGGTGACCACAATGATGCTATTATTTTTAATTTTACACTCACAATTACAGGTTTCTATGCTTCTAAAATATTGAATTACTTGAAGAAAAATATGATAGTTTTTGCTTAAAAAAACATGAATCATTACTTTCCATGTCTTTTTTTCTTTTCCGTGTTACACATATAAGAAAATAAACACATAATAAATATTTACATGTCAATATAGTGGTAAGAGAATTTATAGTTGTATTATGTCCAAAATAGTGCAATCTATTAAATTAGTGGAGAAAAAATATTTTTTGCAATTATAATAGAAAATGGTTAGCGTAGCCCTTGTGTTTGGTTCTCATATCCTGAATTGTATAAAGATGCTCCTTGCTTCCCTTTAAATATATATAAATGAAACAATGAAGTATATTGTTCACAATACTCCAAAATTTAGTACCACAAAATTTCAAAATATTTAAATGATTATCATATTTAAAATTAGCAGAATATTTAAAGTCAAAAGTCTTATATGACCTGGATGACAACAGAATACTATAAGAATGTTAATGTTTTTCCTTTATCTATGGTCAGAAGGGTTTACAACATACAAATACAGAGGTAAATATGGAGGGATTTTTGAAACATTAGCTTTTATCAGTGGGAAATGTAAGATTTCCTATCTATAATGTTAATCTGGGAATTATGATCAGATTCTTTCTTACATTAGTTCAACATCGATTTGAGTTTTCTTTGCAGGTCCTCAGTTTGTCTTAAAAGCATTTTTATTCCATCCTAACAAGACTTCTCCTAATCCAAAACTTAACACAATTTTCATTGCTAAGATGTTTCAGACAGTAAGATGTAAGAAAGTTTTATCAGGATTGTCATGGACAGTCATCTTTCAGTAGTAAGTCCAATCAGTGTTTCATGTTTCCCATTGAGTACTGTCTATTTTCAAAGTACGCAGTGAATCTGCTGAAGAGAAATGAACAAGGAATGTTTTCTAATTTCTTACTGCCATATTTTTAGTCTATATTCCAAAAAAATTCAGAATTTATTATCCCTTCTATGAAAGAAAAAATCTGTCTTATTTGATCAATTTGGATGCACTGAGATATCAGCAGGCCTAACCTGAGTATCGTGTAAAATGTCACAAAATCATTATTTTTCCATGTGTATATGGCATATTGTACAGTTTACAATAATCATGATTTCAAGATTTTCCATACATTGCCACATTGATGGTGGCAGCCCAAAGAACATCATGAACAAGCCAAATCATAGTCACCAGTGAAGCAGTCTCTTACACCATACTTGGTATTAAAACAAAAACATATTCACATTCCATAAATATGTGTTTAAAGAAGCAAAATCTGTCCTTATATCTTTAGTTCAAAAATTGGCTTTTTCTCTAACATTAATAAACTCCATACAATAAGAATAATTATGAGAACTATCAAGTAAGAATTCTATTTACTGTACCCAGTCCACGTGTTCTATCCTGGTGAGTCCAAAGTATTGCACTTAAATCACTTTTACCTAAATAACTTCCATTTACCACCTTTAAAACATTTTTTTAGACTCTAAAGGATTTTCTTAGATCCTAAACAACTTAAACTTTTTAGGCTTTAATATTTAATAAGAAAAACTGTAAGTCTATAACTATTTAGTCCTCAACCCCATCAGAGACCTGAGAAAAGTGACTATTACCTGAGTAAAGAGGAAGTGCAGGACAAATAGCCTCCAAAACTATAGAAATGAGAAAGATCATCTGCAAGGTTGTGGCATCCATCTTCAGCCTACAGTCCCAGAATATCTGAGAGACCATTCTGTGAGTTAGGAATTTTGAAGGACTGCCTACTTTCTCTCTGAAATGTTTGGCAGTTGACTTTCCAGTATCCTGCCTGTCCAAGGTTTGGACAACCTGCTGTCAGCAATTGAATTATGAACATTTTTTTCCCCAGTGACTATCTTGTCACAAATGAAGAAAACTCCAGCTGGAGGTTTTTCAGTGTCCATCATCATCTTTGAAGTAGATTTGGAGTGCCTCAAGCAACAGATGTATCTCTCTGACAGAATAGCCTTTTATTATTAAAATATTTTAAATGCCATATTCTGTAGATCTCTGAAATGTTTGAAGACCACCTATCTATCTCAGTATATCCAAATGGACAAATATTACTTATTTGTAGCTTTTCATTTTCTTCTTAATTTTGGAATTATGTACAAGAGGCTAAATAAAACTTATTTCTGTATTTAAGTAAGCTAGTACCTAACAGGACTACAAGTAAGAATATTTATGTGATTAACTACTTAATTTCATTTCTAATTATCCTTAACAGTTTGCAATAGTAGCTTTCATAAGACTAGCACTTTACATTACATCATTTTGAGACAGGGTTTTTCTATGTATCCGTGGATGTCCTGGACTTACTTTGTAGACCAGGCTGGCCTTGAACTCACAGAGATCCTCCTGCCTCTGCCTCCCAAGTGCTGGGATTAAATGGGTGCACCACCATGCCTAGCTTACATTACATTATTAAATGAGTTGCATACATACAATACATTAAGCAAGAGTTGAAAAAAATAACCTTAAATTTCTACCAATATACAGTAGTCCATACCAATGTAAAACACTTGAGACAAGTAGATTGAATAATATATGTTTATCCTATCGTCCTATACCCCCTTTCATATACTTTTATCATCTCCTTTTCTCCTCCTTCCCTTTAACACTAGATAGGAGGAAAAGATAGGAGAGAAAGTATAGAAGAGGAAAAAGAGAAAGGGATCCCTCTATATGTGCCCTCCCTGACAATGACCAATAACATCTTGAAACCAACCCACAGAATGACCAAAATTTAGTATCCCAACACTTGGCAGTGGGGTGGCATCATATTCTTAAAATTGCTTCCTGCTTTCTGGTGGCAAAGCACTATTTTGGGTACCCTAAGAAAACTGGGATATTGGACAAGTCCTTAGAGAGCTAGTTGTATCTTTTTCTGTCAAGTCTCTGTGTGATAAGGAAGTGAGGGCTTAATGGAAGCCCTCGCTGAAATAGTCTGTGAGGCTGGAACATCTGAGCTATCCATTTTGAAATTGATCTGAAGAGCAGCCTTATTTGTAATAGCTAGAAACTGGAAACAACTAAGATGTCTCTCAACTGATGAATAGATAAAAAAATATAGTGGTACATTACACAAGGAATACTACTCAGCTATCAGAAACAACAAAATCATGCAATTTGTAGCGAAATGGAGTGAACCAGAAAATCTCAGCCTAAGTGAGCTAATCAAGACTCAGAAAGATGCACATGGCATCTGTTCATTTATAATTGGATTTTATACATATAGTACAGGATAACTATCTTACAACCAACAAACCAAAAGGATCAGGAACATAGACTTTGTTACCTATTAATGGAACAATTTGCCCTAGGGTTGCTACTATGTAGGGCCCACGTGTAAGAGAAAGCTCTTAGCCCTCATATTACTGATGAACAGAGAGGGGTTGATATGTAGGGACATTCCACATCAGAGGAGTGGGATGGGTGGGAGAGGGAGGAGAGGGTGGGAGGGTTTGACGAGGAGGGTTGGAAAGAGGGCACTGTGATGGAGATGTAACTTGAAGTAATAAACATTAAAACAAAAAACTGTCCACCAGAAAGGGAACAAAGGAATTTTTTTAGGAAACAGTAACTAAGGCAGTCTCTGAGTCTGGATCATCTGTGACACTTCTTTGTCTTTTATTTTTCATTGTTTTGTATTTATTGCTTCAGGTTACATCTCCACCACAGTGCCCTCTTTCCACCCCCCGACCCCAGTCCCGCCCTCCCACACTCTACCTCTATCCCTTCCAACCCACTTCTCTGGAGTGGAGTGTCCCTACATATCAGTCCCCTGCCCCAGTTCATCAGTCATATGAGGGCCAAGAGCCTCCTACAAGGCAGCACCACTAGGGCAAAATGTCTCATTGACAGTTAACAAAGTCTATATTCCTGTACCCTTTGGTTCATTGATTGTAGTGTAGTTATCCTGTACTATATATGTCTTAATGTGTGTCTGGTCTTTTTCGTCTGAAAACACACAAATTTTTGAAGGTAATATAATAGGAATACTTCCACATTAACATACATATGGAATATGCAGTGTGCACAAACCAGCTAAAGATTTTCTGCTGTATGTTTGAGCAGGTGAAAGTCATCCATAAACTTACATTTCTTTAGACTGTGTAAAGTCTAAAGTAACTGTAACATAAGTCTCCATTCATGTTATAAAAAAGGATAGCATGTAATAATAAGTCATGAACACCAGATAGCCAAAATGATTCATTGGCTATGCAGAGACACTTATGTCTCAGCTAGCAGAAGGTCTTTCCTGGTGAAATCTAATCTCTATAAAGTTTGATGGTAACCATATTATTTCACTCAATGTAGGAACATAAATAAAATCATGTCAACAATGCAAAATAATCGCAGGCTTATATTCTGATGTTAGCACATTCTTATAGTATGTAGGCTGCTGTAATTCCAAAGTATTTTTTATAATCATTGCCTTTCAGCTCTTGTTCCTTTTTCATTAATATTAAGAAAATTTAAAGTTAGAAAAATACTATTTAGTCTGTCCCTGGGGGTCTTTAATATTCCCTTTTAGGTGAATAACAATCTCTTTTAAAATTCAGTTAGATTGTTATACAACTGCTTGTCCTGTAAGGCTGTGTGGTATACCCATCTTGTGCTTTATATTATAGTATGGAAAGAAATTCTTCATCTTACTTGATGCATATTCAGGAGAATTATCAATCTTAATTTGTGCAGGTATCCTCACAATTGTCATTATTTCCAAAACTCTGTAATTACAAAATCAGTCTTTTCAGAATTCAGAGTACTTGCCCATTTAAACCCTGAATATATATCAGTGGTATGGTGTACATACTTTAATTTTACAAATCTGCAAAATTAAACACATCCATCTGCCATATTTCATTTCTTTTAGTACACCCAGGGTTACTTCCTCTAGCAGGTAATGAAGTTTGGCTTTAGAAAGAAAAAGTAAGATATTGTCTTATAATTTTCTTGGCTTGTTGACAAGTAGATTTTTTTTCTTTAAAACATTTAATGATAACATGGTTTTCATTAAAATTATAAGCTTCTAACACATTTCCTATAATAATTGGTTAATTATTTCATTTCCTTGTGCCAATGGAACTGGCAAACCTATATGAGAATGAACATCAGTAATATATAATGGATAGTTTATAGTTCTTCTTGCCTATTGCAGTTGCATAAATAACATTAATTCTTAATTATTGGGAATAAATTCAGCATTTTTTATATGCAAAACAACACTTTATGTATATTTAGAGTCAATTATATTAAGAGATGTAGGAAAATCTAGTAATACCATAAGGATTGCATACAACTCTGTATTTTCAACTGAAGTATATTGGAGTGAAGAAATTGTTTATGAATTATTTCTAGCACTTTTGCACAAAAAATGACATAAAGTTGGACATTTTAATAATCCTTGTGGAATCACTTTCCAATGATATCTCCTTATTAGACAACTATTATTACAAGTAGATACTGAGAAAGTAAACGTTTCCCTGTCATGCTCATGCAAAAGTACAGCAAACAAACTATCCTTTAAGTCAATTAAGACATTTAATTTGTTGTAAGCTACTGGCTTGCTGTGTATTGCCTTTATTTTTCTAGGCATGGTTCTTCTATATCAGCTCTCTCCAGGACTTTTAGCATGAAGGTTTGTTAGATTTTGTCAAATACTTTTCAGCATCGAGCAAGATGATCCTGTGCTTTTTTTTTTTTTTTTTTAAGCTTGTTTATATGGTGGATCACATTGATGGCTTTTCATATGTTGAACCACCCCTGCATTCCTGGGATGAAATATACTTGACCCACTGCCATCAGAAATGGGTGGTTCTCTTCCACGAATGAGTACTATATTCCTCATAATTAACACACTTGTCATTTTGTGCTCCAAGGCTTTTAGCCTTACAAATCCTTGTAAATGACCAAGTATATGGCAATTAAAGCACTAAATATTTTAATATCTGAGAGCTCTAGCTATTGCTTGTCCTATGATATTTTCATAATGCTCATGTGAGCCAATATCAGTTGTATAGCTTATACAATCATCCATTGATGCTGATTGTGGCTTACATGGTCTAATTATTCTCTTACATTTGGTATTCTCATTTTCAAATAATGCCAAGGTCTCTATCAACACCTGTGTGGAATCAGGGTCTGATGTGACTTTGTTTACAGCTGAAGCTAATCTCTGCAAGAATTCTATGAAGGCTTTCCCAGAGCCTTCTATTATCTTAGTAAATGAGGTGGATCTTTACCCAGACTCCTAAATCTTGTCCTGAGCTCTTAAAGCTGCAACACAACATTGTCCCATAATGCCATCATCAAATTGAATTTGTTCTTGTAAGTCAGAATATGACACCAAGAAATTAGTGATCAATTTCTTGGTGAAGAAATTGATCTTTAACAATATTTATTCCTCTTGCTCTATGTCATTGTTCTACATTCATGGCCTTCTCTCTCCACCACATTTGTCATTGTAACTGCTGGCCAGCTCCTAGCACAGCTGTTACCAAACCTTTCCAGTCTTGGGAAACAAGTCTATTTTTGGTAGCTCAGTCACTTAATATTTTTTTTACCAAAAGAGAAGTGTGTCCATAGGAAATAATAGCCTCTTTAAAACACCTCAAATCTGTTGTTTCCATTGGATACCATGTTATCTAAACATACTCATGATCAATACCATAAGCAGGCATGCACTGAACAATTAGTGGGCAAATTGATGGTAATTTTGTAATCCCAAGCTACTCCTCTGATGACACTCTTGGCTCTGAATTTACACTTTCTCTTCAAATGGGCTATATCTCTTTAACTCGGTTGCCCTACAGGGTCTCATCTTTCTGGCTCCTTATACTACCCAGGGGTTGTGATGATTTGAAACTGACAGTGTTCCCTCTGGTAGCAAAACAGAAAAGAACCCACTGGCAACAGCAGCAATATTCTTCCATACCCTGAGGTCTCCTCTATGGCATTAGAGACTAAGTTTCCCATATCACCTGACACAAAATCTGGGTACTACTTCTTGGCATATCTTTTAGTCTATTTTATTGGGTTCTTATACCTCTACAACCCTTCCAACTTTATTCCATCTTAGGCTCTTCCTACCCTCTATTAATGTAAGGGTCAAGAATGGATGCCTGAACTCAAATGTGGGGTGACCGAAGAATCACCAGGAACTCAAGAACATTGCAAAACACAAGAGGATTTTATTAAAACAGTATGCTGGGGTCACTCTCACAGACGTTCCATGAAAGGAGAAGAAGGAGACCCTGAACAGAATTTCAGTTCAGGTTAAATATGTTGCAGCAAGGCAGAATCAAACACCATCAAGCAACAGTACTTTGATTGGCTAGAATAGGTGACCTGGGAAACAAGGTGGGATTTCCAAACTAGTGATTATTGGCAACCTGTGGTTTCTGTTGTTCTCCCTGTTGCTTTGGGAACTGGCCATACCCAAGCAGGAACTTGCAATATTGGTAATGGTTAGAGGTTCCAAGCCCTGGGAGTGGTACCTGATAGATTCTGGGGTATCTTGACCTAGAGTTTCTGGCCTACCTAAGTTCCCAGGTGTTTTAAAGCCTAACTAAATTTTGGTCAAGTGAGTTTTGTCCTAACATACTAAGTAGAAGAGAAAGAAGGTAAAAGGAGAAAGGGAACATAGACCACTTTGGACTACTACTTCCTGCTGATAAGTGAGATTGGGTTCCTTGGGTCAAGTTCAATCTTTGTTGTCAGACTATCCAGCAGTACAGCAAACCAGCAAACCAGCACTATCAAAAAACGACAACAAATCTAGCAGCAGGACAAACCAGCTGCAGATGCATAGCAGCAACTGCAGGTTCTCTTGTGGCTCTCCCATTTACACCATCTCCAGAGTCCCCAGAATTAAACTATCCACAGCTGGCAAAGATCATACCCCTGCCAGTGCAGTAGGTAAACCATAGTCAAATTCTGTAAAGCACCCTCTTATCTCACACCTGAGAATAAAAAAAAAGTGCTCACACAACATATCGAGGTTTCTAAAGAAATCAATGCCCTCACCAAATCCAGTAATGTAAACCATGTTCATTCCCCATGACTGCAATGGTCTTAGATTTCAAAGGTATAAATAAGAGCACTGCATAGCTGAATCCATATATTTTCAAACCAACTTCAATATCACATACAATTTGTCTCCCAAGAATAAAATCCAAGGATCTATAATCTAATGTCTATGGTCCAAAATTGTCCTTCTACTTGTATTTGTAAATTGATATTCCTCTAAGTTCTACCAAACAAAATCATTGTTTACTTTTTATGAATGGTTATGCTATGACTATTAAATTGCTTATCTGTGACCAAGGCTATGTTGCCAAAAAGGAATGAAGCCTTTATTATCCAAATATCACAGTGAAAGTTTGGCAATCACTTGTCCAGATGATAAATAGCTGCAAGAGCTGGATGATGCTATATATCACTTGTGAATAATGTATGTTTATAGGAAATAATCACGGGGAAAGTTTAATGTGTAAGTGTGTTTGGAGAGTAGAATAGCCCAGATGGATATACCATAATTATCTGTATATCTAACACTGTCTTTACATTTTAAATACCCTGGAGAATAAACTCAATCTGTTTGTGGGCACTATGTATTTTCTCATTTCTATTACTTAATGTTATACATGCTGATGTCCATTTATTTTTTCTCTCCTAAGTCTGAATTTTAATAACAGAGGGCAAGAAATTCATTGTTGATTAATGTCTGTTCTGCCTCTGGAAAAAAAAAAACAGATAATAGTATCTAGAACATGGTTATTATTCAATATTGGCTAAACAAATAAATAAATTACTTGCTAAACAAATAAAATCATTGATGGACTTTAATGATTGTTATTTATGCCATTTTCTTTTTTTTTAAAAAACATTTATTTATTTATTTATTATGTATACAGTATTTGCTCTACATATATGCCCAGGCACCAGATCTCAATGTAGATGGTTGTGAGCATCCATGTGGTTGCTGGGAATTGAACTCAGAACCTTTGGAAGAATAGCCAGTGCTCTTAACCTCTGAGCCATCTCTCTAGCCTGCCATTTTCTTCTTTTAAAAAGCACTATAAACACTGTATACATTTCTCTATTTTATATGTCTATATCATTATATACGTCTATATTATTTTTAATTATTTTATTTAAAAGAGTAAAGTATGGAGAATGATGTTGGAGAATAATGACATTGTTTTCAATGTCTTATATTTAAAAGAAATTAGTATTACTATAATACTATTGGAAAAATTAGATTGTAGTATACTTGAAGTTAAAGAAAACAGAAAAATGTCCATGTAAATAAAGTTCAGAACACTTCCAATTGATCTTGAATATTTGTAATCACCAGGGTAAGAATTTATATAAAATTAAGAAGTTACTATGAAACACTAATAAACATAAACAGTATACAACTAGGAAAATGCCCTGTGGCTCACATTTTAAGATGGTTTATTTTTTAGGATCAGAGAACATATGAACTGAAGGAAGTTGTTCTCAAATACCTGAAATTTTCTTGATAATATTACATAAACAGTATCACTTTTTTGAATTTCAAATGATCTTTCATAACAGATGAAATTGAAAACATGACAAATCATTGACCATAAATATTGTCAAAAGAAATAAAGAGATATTAAAATAGTCTGAAAAATTCTAAGGAATTATATTTGTCTTACTTGCCTGGTATGGTGAATCCACAGATAAAGGTGTATGTTGCTAAGCCTGAATCACTAAATTCAATCAAAGACCCACATTAGAATGAGAGAATCAAGTCCTGATAGTTATTTTCTGACCTCCACATGAAGCTTGTGGAATATGTACATGCATGAGTATATATATGCACACATATATACACAATTAATTGTATAATGAACTATGTAATGAAATATAAGTTTTGAAGATTTCAAATGTGGCATAAGAAGATTGTTTTAAGTAAGCAGAAGTAACTTAATACTATGATTTTTATGGATCTCCAACAACTTGTTCTTTTGTTGTTGTTGTTGTTTTGTTTTGTTTTGTTTGCTTTTATTTTGTTTTAATTTTTGAGACAGGGTTTCTCTCTATCAGCACCCTGGCTTTCCTGGAACTCTTTTTGTAAACCAGGCTGGCCTCAAAGATAGAAAGAGATCTGTCTGCCTGTGCCTCCTGAGTGCGGGATTAAAGGGGTCCACCAACATGCCCAGTTCATCCTGTTCTGAAAGATGAGGGAAAATCACATTTGAAAACACTTATCAATGTTTATACTGCTATGTATCACTTTCCAAATATTGAATCAACACTATGTTTATGAGATGTTTATATTTTTATAACAAATTGCTAGATTTTTTAATGGTATTTTAGTTGTCTAGAAAAATATTTACAAATTTTCATAGAAAGATATTGGCACTGAAAAGGAACTTTAAGTGCTAATGAAGGAGAAAGGTAAAATATCTTTAAGTATTGACTGAATTTTATAATCACAAAAGCTAGCACTGAATGATTGCTTAATTACTAGAGTTTATACCTCTGTCAATGACTGGTGTATAGGACTCATTATTGGATGCTATAGGGAATCTGAATATATAAAGCTTAATGGGCCAGTGAAACTTGCAAACTTTGTTATCATTTCTTCATCCATTTCCTACAGACATATGAATATAGATCATGATTGTATGACCCCAAAAGTGGAGTAAAGCAAGGTCAATTCACTGTTTACAGCCACAGGAATGAATGAGTGGAGTGTCATCTGGTCAATGTGATTGACTGTACATAAGTTGGCTAACAAAAGTCAGTTGCTTTTCAATAGCTATTTTTATCTTGGAAAACAAATATGTCTTTAGCGAAGTCTTTGAAATGAATGACTTTAGACACTTTTGTCTAGTAATGGACATTCCAAAGTGTATATTTCTCTCTTGACCTCAATATTCACTTTTCTCTATTACTAGCTAACACTCTAATGGTTTAGATCACTGAAATTCTTTTTTTTTTTAATTTATTTATTGCTTCAGGTTACATCTCCGTCATAGTGTCCTCTTTCCACCCCTCCCAGTCCCACCCTCTATCCCCTAACCCTTCCATCCCACTCCTCTGGAGAGAAGTGTCCCTACATAACAGTCCCCCACCCCAGTTGTGCAGTCATATGAAGGTCAAGAGCCTCCTCATACACTGGAGGCATACAAGGCAGTACCACTAGGGAAAAGTGTCTCATTGACAGGAGGGAAAAAAAGTCTATGTCCAAGTTCCCTTTGGTATGTTGGTTGTAGTATAGATATACTCTACTATATGGCTAAAATCTGACTATAAGTGAATAGATACCATAAAATGCAGTGATGTGACAAATGGTGACAAGAGTTTCCTGAAAGTGTGACCATAGACAAACATACAATTACAAAGCAAACAACAATTATCTGTGCTTTATTTACAACCTTAGTATTAATGTATTAGTAACTAACATTCACAAGATCTGTAATTCCATAATCTAGGGAGTGGACTATGTGCTGACTTAGATTATTTCATTGTAACTCTGCAATAAATTTAAGTACTTGGCAGCAACATTATCTCTAATACAAAATTAGGAAAATGAAGTTTGGAAAGTTTGATAAATGTATCTAAAGGTTGAAGATTATATCTTACTAACTCTATAATAAATGTTAATATCATAAAAACATACACTACACACATAAAAGAGAGAGAGAGACACACACACACAAACACAGTATATTTGAGATTCTTTGGTCTACTGATTTATTACGCTAAAAAAAACATGAAGGAAAATATAACTGAAACCTGTAGAAGTCAGGGGAAACCCCCTGCACTCTATAGTTTACTATAATTTACTCTTTGCTTAATTCTACTTTTGTGGCCTTTTTTGATACAAAGCCTCTCTGTAGACCTTACTTCCTGAAACTTGCTTTGTAGAGCAGACTAGCCTCAAACTCATAGATCTGCCTCTATGTCACCAGTGCTAGAATTAAAGGCATGTACCACCAAGCCCAACTTAAACTCTAGTTCTTATTCCTAGAACTCTGCATCTACAAGAATTGTTTTGAAGAACGTGGGTTATGGGAAGTTAAAAAACCTTTCATTTAATTCATCTCAATCTGTTCAGTCATTATTTATAATTATTTAATTTTCAATCACTCTTACACAGTGTATACTAACTTAGATTTACTTACTGAGGAATATGTCTTCCCTGAATGAATTCTGGGGGAAACAAATGTCAACATATATGTTAAAACTGAAATTTACATGGACATTGGGAATGTATGCTAAGCCATATAACTCTTATAATCGTGGCCTATTTATTTCTGTTCTTTTGTATTGTATTTATAGTTATAAGAAAAAGAACCATTATTTGGACTGAAAGGCAGAGCTGTTGGGGGGAAAAATAAATACCTTAAACTAAAAAAAAAAAAAAAAAAGAAGGGAAGAGGATGGTGGGGCTGAGGGGGAGGAGGGTGGAAGGGTGGGACTGGAGGGGGGAGGAGGGAGGGGATTGTGATTGAGATGTAACTTGAAGAAATAAAAAATAAATTATTAAAAAAAAACAAAAAAAACTGAAATTTACAAATAAATTTACTATTTTAGTGCATTATAATACAGTTAATGTGATCCATATTCATACTGAAAAAAAAAGAAGTAAGGAAAAGAGTAAACCAAAAGAAATTAATTAAGAAATCCCTGTAGGGGGAAATAAGATATACCTTAAACTTAAAAGAAAAAAAAAAAAGGGAAGAGGATGGGGGGTTGAGGGTGGGAGTGTGGGTCTGGAGGGGGAATAGGGAGGGGACTGCGATTGAGATGTAACTTGAAGAAATAAAAAATAAAGGAAAAAAAGAAATCCCTGACATGAGAAAATACCTTAGTAGAGTGTTTGTGCACCTGAAGAACCTCTTTTTTCTACCTAAAGTCAGATCAAAACAGTTAGAAACTAGAGGTTTCTAGTTTCTAGTGCAAACTGTAATCCCAGAAATGGGAGGGTAGAGACAAGTAGATCACTTGGGTAACTAGCTAGCAGCATAGCCTAATTATTGAAACCCAGGTCCATGTTGAAATACTGTGTCTCACTAAACAAGTTGTATATCTCCTGAGAAATAATACCCCAGGTTGGCCTAATGGAGAGACTATGAGCCAAGAGGAGTTGATGTTTCAGATCTGTAATCCCAGCTACTCTGGGGTCTTAGGGACACAGATTTGCAAGTTCAGGACTTTTTCCATAATATAGTGTGAGATGAAAGCCAGCAAGAGAAAGTTAGTGAGAGTATGCCATAAAACAATTTTGAAGTTCTCATAATATAGCTTGGTTGTAACACACACTTGCATAACATGTGTATGAGAACATAGGTTCAATCTCTTGTACAGAAAACATAAATAAAACAAAATATCATGTCCTTCATTATGCACTATTAATACATAAAAAGAAACACTAACAAAGATCCAAAGTCTGAGAAACCTGCAGCCTGAAGAAATCTTTCAAAAGAAAGGTATACCTAAGGCCCAGTGAACATTATGGGAAAAGGAGGTATAAAAATTTTAAGGACGAGAAAATCAGAATGTCTGCTTTGATAGAGTATAATCTGTGTAGGAGGGGGAACGGCAACTGCAGAATCTTAACAACATGGTGCCTAAATAAGAGCTACACAATAAAAACATCAACTCATGTTGTCAATTGATAGATGAAATCTCACAATGTCCCTCTTCTTGACAAGAGCTGCAAACAGTTAAGGCTGTAAAAAGAGGGAGAATAGTTCTTCTCCAGGAACAACCTCTTGAAAGGTTATCCAATCCCCAGTGGCCATCCCTAAACATATTTACATAAAAACATCATACAGATTCAGCAAGTTCAATTTATATGTACAAATATATATAACATACACACATATATTTAATGCACACACACATAAGTAATAACTAAAGAAGATACCATGAATCTGAAAGTATGAAGGTATGGAAAACAGGAGGAATTGTAAACAGGAGAGAGTGTGGTGGGAATGAAATAAATATAGCAGTCTTACATGAAATTCTCAGAGCACATGTAAATACAAACAAAAACAAATAAAAAATACACAAAACCACAAATCAATAACAGATCTATCTATTGAAAAATATTCTTCTAAAATTACTGTAATTTTAAATGTTGTAAAAATACTATTACTAATATTATTATTACTAATGTATAGCATTTGATAGTCTTTAGGTGAACTACAGTTAAAAAAAAAAACTATGATGCCAAACCATATTATATTATAAACTTTGTCTAATCAGATCTTCCAAAACCTTGCATGAAAAGTTGTGGCACAAATTGGGTAAAGCCCAATTACTTGTGGAGGGCAACTGACAGGACCTCAGAATCCAGTGCTATATTTTTTCAAATTCTAATTTTCATTGTTGGAATAAAGATGGAGGCAGGAGTTTTATTTTGTTTTAATTTCAAGTATTATGTTTTATTTCATCCATCATCAAACTAAGAGACTTCTTGAATTGCATGTTACAGAATTAAAGTAAAGATTTAGAGGAAGATCATAGCAGGATGGAGGATTATATCTGCTGTATAAAAGATATGCTGTGTAGTTTCATGATGGCATCATCTAATGTCATAGAAATATAGTTCATGAGGTTTCTAAAATATGATTTATTGGAAAATAGACACTAAGTCATTGAGTCATTTTTGTACAGTTGTGGGCCTCTTTCTTTGGAAGGGGGTGGGAATCATATAATAGAGTTGAGCAATTGCCAGTGTAATCATGTGTCTCTGAAAGATTAAAGTGTTAACTCTCTGGTTGTTCCTGGGAACATTTTGTTAGCACATATATCAAGTTTTACTATGATTTTATTAGAGGTGGTTTAGAATCATCCAAGTAATACAGTTTAGTATTGTTTTCTATTCTCAACTCAGAATATATATATATATATATATACATATACATACATAATCATATATATGTAAATATGGAATTTCAACTCATAGTTTCCTTCTGCATCCCTTTAAATGGCAATGGCTCCTCCCATATAGATGCTGGTAGGGTTAACTATAATTCCAGTGTTAAGGAGGGGGTAGAGATGGATTTCTCTCTGTGCATCCATTGTCAGGCAGTATATCCTGGAAGCAGAGCTCCATGCATTGTGAGAGTCTGTCGCAAAGAAATTAGAAAAACAACTGAGGATGATATCTCACTGTTAACTTCTTGCCTCTACACACATATATGCAGAAATAAGAAAAAACATCACTGTTATATACATATACATATAGACTTACACATGGATTCAGAAACCACACAATTTAACAAAAGTAAAACTATTGAAATGAAGTCTAGATAAAAAACAACAAAAAATAATTATAAAAGATTTTTAACTCTTTTTACAATAAAAAATTAATATTTTAAATATACCTTGAGTATGTAAGAAATAACATATTGAAAATCTAAAGAGAGATTGTGTATGGGAATTTTCCTAAAGAAAGGGAAACTACATTCATTAAGCCTCTTTATTTAGGTCATTTTTTTCTTAGAGGAAATGCTATTTTATTCAATTATTTTTTTCTGAAGCAGAGGGGGCAGATAATATTAGCTTTACTGGTATATTGTTTCTTTTACAGTTATGACTTTAAAACTGCATATTTGGAATTGAGAGATGTGGAAAACAAGTTACAATCCAACCAGAAACCACACTTTCAGATTTACCTAATTATGTAAATAAAGCACAAACTGAGACTTTTTTCACTACTACAAAATAAAATAACTATATTATTGAAATTTTAAAAATAATATATCAAAACTCATGAACTTATCATTGACTTCATGAAGTTATACCTTCCACTTCGTAATTAACTTTCAATAAATATGAGCAAAAATATAAATAGTTCATAGTTGATTACTTTCTAAATGCTCATTACAGTAATTTTTTAATTGGGAGTATATTTTTCTCTTATACAATTGATACAAAGCAAAGTTTCCTTTCCCTCCCCTCCACCTTGTTCCTATGCCCTCTCTTCACCATATCCAGTCTCCCTCCTTTTCCTCTTCAGAAAAGACTAGGCCTCCAAGAGAAAACGGTCAATCTGGACAAACAAGATATAATAAGACAGGGAAAATGCCCTTATATGGATACTGGACCAGGTAACTGAACAGGAGGAAAATAGTTCCGAGGTCAGGCAATAGAGTCAGAGACACACAAACTTCCACTATTAGGAGTCTCACAAAACACCAAGCTGACAATCGTAACATGTACACAGTGGGCCTGGTACAGCCCCATGCAGGCTCTGTGCTTGCCACTTCAGTCTCTGTGAGACCAATTGTACCCTGCAAATCAGCAGATTTTAACAGCAGATAAGATAATAAAGAAAATTAAAATATTTTTTAAATTGTGGATTATTTGGTTTTTTTTCCTTAGACATCAATGGCCTCTGTTTAAAAAGATGTCTAAATTTGCTCTTTCCAAATTTAATAATAACTTCAAACCCAAAGACCACCGAGAGTGGAGTGGCTGGGAGGAATTCACCACCCTCTATGAAGAACTCATGCCCTGTCATGCCATGCACAGCAAGGACTTTGTCTCAAACTTGTGTACATGGACTTCCCTTACAGGTAAGAGAGCATGTAAATCATAGATTTCAGGTAATAAAATAAATAGTAATCTAAAAACATAAAAGGTCTATGAGGTGGTTTGTGGGGAATTTCTGCTGCTAAGTCTGGCTTAACTGGAAAGCTTCCTGAGCTCAGTGCTTAATGGTCAAACTCCCCCCCCCTTTTTTTTTCAGCAGAAAAACCCCCTCTTGTCTATGATCTGAGAAAACCTGCCCTCCCCTGATAGAAACCTGTCCATGTATTTCCTATGCTATTGAGGTCTGTTGGTGCCTTGGGTTTCAGCCAATAACATTTGTCTATGCCTCTAGCCTCCCTAGAGATTTTCCCAGACCACCCACTGCCCATGAGCTAATCAGACATTACATTCTCTTTCTTCTGATTGGATGATCTTCAGCAAATGAAACATATTTAACTCCAAAACCTTTCCTCTCCACCCAAAGTTTTTTTTAATTTATTTTTTATTTCTTCAAGTTACATCTCAATCACAATGCCCTCCCTACTCCCCCCTCCAGGCCCACCCTGCCAACTTCTTCCCCCTTAACGCCCCATCCTCTTCCCTTTTTTTTAATGTTAAGGTATACCTTTTTCCTCCCAATAGCTCCCCCTTTCAGCCCAACAAATGGTTCTTTCTCTTATAACAATAAATATACTACAAAACAACAGAAATAAATTGGCCCTAATTATGAGAGTTATATGGCTTAGCATACATTCCCAATGTCCAGTACATATGTATTTGGCACCTGACTTTAACATTATTCTATCTAACCATCTCCATGAGTTTAAAGTTCTATATCCAACTCAGCTTTCATACTAACTTGCATCACAATTTTAAAAACATCTTCTTAGATCCAGAACACCCTCTTATTCCTAAACAACTCAAAATTTAACTATGAGTCTCTAGCTATCTATTCTTCAACCACCTCAGAGACCTGAGAGGGATAAATATATCTGATTATATAGGAAGTACAGGGCCAGCAGCTTCCAAAACCAAGAAATGACATACCAGTGGCTGCCTGGACAGTTCCCATTTTATATCCATACATTACAGCATCAATATTCAGCCATTTGGCCCTGTTTCTCTGACAGACATTGATTGTAGAGCAGTAATTATGAAGGATTTGCCTACCCTGTCATGGCAGAGCTAGGCTGTCGACTTACCTGCTTCCAAGTTTTGTCCTTTAAGGACAGCATTCTATCTACAGGTGAAGCAAAGGGTTTTCTTGCCAAGAGATAGGATTTCCACTAATTCAAACATCTCCCAGTGGAGATTCTTCAATGTTCATCTTCTTCTTGGAGTAGAATAGGGGTTGTTGTCAGGAGCTGACATGTCTCAATATCAAAAAAATTTAAAGTTAAGAAAACATCTCTGAATGCCATATTCTGCAGATCTCTTGAGGTTTTTGAACACTCCCTATCTATCTCTTATATTTAGATAAGCAAATGTTGCTTTTCTCCTTGCAACTTGATTTCTGCTTAGCTTATAAAATAACTGTGATAGACTGTCATAGTACCGAAGTTATGATTAGGGCAGTTATGATTATCTTTCCAGGAGATTTAAAGTATCTATCCAAGGAATCTAGGGACAAATGGACAACGGAAACCTCATAAGGAAACAGATCAGACACCAAAGAACACAAGTAGCCCAGACAACCCAACCTTTCAGACTTCCTCAGTAGCTATTTCCTCAAGTCTACAACCACAACAACTCAAAATCTCTAAGATTGTTCAGCTCCACAGACTGCTCCAGCCAGAACTTCAATAAAGCCCTGAAGTTCAGCTTCTGTCTAGGACAGAACCTCTTAGGACATTTAAATAGCTGAGCACAAAATTACTAAACATCAATATTCTATTAATATTTTAACCATTTTTCCATTCTTATTTGGGCCCCAAGCAGGTTTACTATGTCCCAAATCAGCAGGAAGTCATTTTAAGAGAGGGACGTCCCATACCCAGAAGGTGGGGAGGGTGTTTTCCCCCCCCTTTCGTCATTTGATGGATAATAGAAAATCTTGTTATTTAGGGGAAGAGATTACAAGCTGTTAAATGGTCTTGTTAAATAGGTTTTGGAGGTTAGACCCAGGGACTTCTCTTTTTCTTTTCTGTAACCTTCTTTCTCTCCTATGTAGGAGTGAACAGACTTGACAAAAAATGGATCATAGACATAATATAGTTAAAGATCAAGAAAGAAGGAAAGATTATTGAATATGCCCTTATACTTTTGTATATTGATACAAAATTAATATTATATTTGGCTAAATTGGTATCTATCTTTGTGTATTAATGCAAAATTAAGATTGTATTGGGCTACATCAGTATTGATCTTTGTATGTTGATACAAAATTAAGATTGTATGGCCACAATGGTGTTGATCCTTGCATATTGATGCAAAATTAAGATTTTTTTGGGCTACATAGGTATTGATCTTTGTGTATTGATATAAAATTAAGATTATATTTGGCCACATTGGTATTGATCTTTGTATATTGATACAAAATTAAGGGGAACACTTTTTAAAGGTATTGTACCTAGTAATGCTTAAAAATTAAATGTGAAGTTTTGGCCTTTTGCTACCAACTGTCATAATCTGTTTAGGATAATTAGGAAATGCAAACTAATAGTCTGCCCAAATATAATGCCTCTTCTTGAGGAAATAAACTCTCTCCCTTTCACTTCCTTTTTTTCCATGCTTCTAACATGACTCCCTGTTTATTTTGGGTCTGGGAGAGAAGCATTTTTCCTTCCATAAATATTCTTCCCTGCAGTTGTCTGACTGTCCAGGCTCACACAAGAGCACTAGATCTTGAATGGCTGCCACTGCCTGCTGGGCTAGTCCTGCTCAGGGCATGGCTACTGCAGAGAGAGGCACTGAGGTTCTGATGCCTCTCCCGTACTACCTACCTGGCCTCCTGGCTCTCCTCCAGGAGCTTCGAAATGTCCAGCTGAGCACTGAAAGTTTAGCTAAGAGAGCTGACAGTTGGGCATTGAAGAAAACCCTTTCTCCTACCTCACCAGATACCCTGAGGGTATGAATACCCTAGTTCATGTTTAATCCTTTTCTACCCGAAAATCGACTGAGTCCGGTGTTTCTGATGGAGAATCATGTGTGTTTCTGGCCTGATAATGGACACAGACTGGTAGATGGAAATTACCCCCTAGATCCAGACACTGAACAGTAGCTGACATCTGTAACATGAGGCAACAGAATCTGCAGTTGGAACAGAAAAAACCTGGTTGAAAGGCAATAGTTATGTTGTTTTTCAGGGAAGTTACAAAGCAATGTCTTAAGAATATTGTCTTTCCAATAAATTAAATAAAATGAGCCAATTACAGACAGCAAAATGCCAGATTGGAGGAGAGCGGAAAAACAATAAATATATACTAAAAGACAAACTTTTTCAATGAAAAAAGCAATTGAAAGGAATATTTATACATCCTATATGACTTGGTTTGAACATTTTTCTCATTTTAAAATTTTATTCAGTGCTAATGCATTTATTCTGCTAAACAGATATATTGATAATTTTTAAACTGAATTACCCAAATCTACATGTTACCACTTAAAACTGCAACTTAGTTAACAAATAGATTAATAACAATAAACTGTTATATTAGGCAAGCAGAACAGCCAGCAGCAGTCTGGTGGGAAGCATTTAGGCCTGGCAGGCCTGACTCACCTTACCTCGTGGTCAGATAATGCCTGGGAACAAAGACTGCCCTTTTCCCAATAATTAAAAATACCAAGGGACGGGGAGGCATGGAAAGAGGGTACTGTGATGGAGATGTAACCTGAAGTAATAAATAAAAATTTTTAAAAAGAACTTAAAAAAATACCAAGACCTTTTAATATTTCAATGGTTAGGCCTTAGCTGACTCTCAATTAGCTAATCTAAATTAACCTGCCTAACTAGTCTCAATCTGCAATGTGGCTTGTTGTACCTTCATGGTTCACACTCAGATGTCCTGCTGCTTCCGAGTAATGGCAGGAAGAAAGAGTTTCCTCTGCACATTTCCAGGTTTCCTTTCTTCCTCCCAGGAAGTTTGCTTTCCTGTTCTCTCTCTGCCCAGCTAAATGGCCATCAGCAACGTCTAAAATCCAATTAGAGAGTGCCTCAAAAAGGTATAAGACTTTTCTCCAGCAATCACTTTTCTGAGATAGTGAATATTTTGTATATACAAGACAGCACCTTTGAAGTTTTGTCATGATCCTTTCTCTTTTTAAAGATTATATTTTACATTTGTAATTAGGTGGTCATGTTCATGTCTGTCTGTGTGTGTGTGTGTGTGTGTGTGTGTGTGTGTGTGTGCATGTAAGAGAGAACGAGACTATGCACATGAGTGAAATTTCTCACAGAAGCCAGAGTTGCCTGATTTCTTGGGAGCTGAAGTGCAGTTATATCTGTAGTTACGGTCACATAAGGGAAGACAACTGTTTTCGCTAAAGAAAATAACTGAAGCAGATATGGAGGTATAGTGGGTGCAATTTTCTTTTCTTTAAGATGATATCCATTTTTAAAATAAATTATTGTTCATATATTCAAGGTTTACTTCAGAAACTTCAAATATTTATTGTAAAATATTGCTTAATCTCTGACTATGATAGTCTTTGTTTTGCATCTTGAATTTAAAAATCTCCTTTATTTAATTTTGAAGTTTCTGCATGCATTTGACTGCACATGCTTGTACATGTGTAGAGTTGTACTTGATATATGTGCTGGCAACAGACCTAGGGCTCTCTGGAAAAGGAGTGGTCAATCTTTACTGTTGACATACATTTCCTGTCTCCGTTCTTGGTTTTTGCTTTTGGTTAAGTTTAATCATTGACCAATTCATACATTTATATAATGCATTCTTCTGGTTTTGAATGACAGTAACCTCTGCATAAGTTAACCCTAAGAAAAGTATATCTAATTAGTAGAGTCTCACTCAATCTATGAAATGACTTATTAGTATGAAGCTACTGGCCTTATTCAAACTGGAAATAATTCTGCAGATTGCATTGAAACTCTTACTCCTCTCCTGGCTCTCCAGTTGTCTGGGCTCCCTATAGGTTTTCTGACAGACCTCCAAAATAATGTTTATTACAATATTATTCATAATAACTCGAACTTAGAAACAAAAGGCGTATGAATGAAAAGAATAACAAAATGCAGTCCATATGATTGTTATTCAGCCTTTAAAAAAAGCAATTACTGATATTTGGGACAGCATAAAGGAAAATGGAAGACACTGTACTATTTAATGTAAGCCAGTCACAAAAGAGCAAGTACTGTATAATATAAATCATATGTGTTATTTTTAAATCATACTATTTGATCAGGGAGTACATTCATTATAATCTGGGGGCAGTAAGAGGGGGAAGGCATAGCTGTTTCATCATATTTAGTAGAAAAATTTAAGATTAATGACAGTCCTAAAACCTGTAGTAAAATGTCTGTAGAAACTTCATACACAATGAACTATAGTTGAATTTCAAATGACCTCAACCAAAAATTGGATAGCACCTGATACTACAACAATAATCACCCATAATAAAGGATAAGCTAATCATCATTTCAAAAGCAACAAATGACATAAAGCTAATCATGTGGCTGAAATGCAAGAGACTGAAGATACACTTAATAATTCAATGAATACAGTTAGCACTGTATATATATATATATATATATATATATATATATATAGTGTGTGTATGTGTATTTATATATATGTACATATATATGTTGAGACATACATTGCAACATGTGAAACCTAAAAGTGATCACAAAAGGAAAAATTCTTCCTCCTCCAGTAGTTATCAACTGCCAATAGCTTCTCAGTATGAGGTATGAGGAGGGAAAAGACTGGGGGCTATATGGAGAGTAGTTGAAGAAAAATGCGTGGTTGGATATGCTTATATTTCATTAAATACATGCATGACATTCTCAAATATTGAAAAATATAATAATAAAAGCACTATAACATAAAAGTAAATATTATAGAGCTCCTAAAAGTCCCAAAATATGGTAGATAGTAATATAAAATGGTTCCATGTTGATCCATAGAGGAAGACAGGTGGATAGACTGATGAGAATCAAGACAATAGAAGAAAGCAGACATTCAGGGTTGATGAATATGCTTGTTATTTCAAACATGCTGTGTCACAGCCATACCTATTTCTTTAAAATTCTCTAAAGTTGTATTATTTACTTATATGAAATATATTATGCCATTTATATATATATACATATATATATATATATTAAAGCTATTTTAAGAATTACACACTACAAAGGAATAAATAGCATGGCAAATGATAGAATAGTTCCATAAAACACTTTTTCTTAGATTGAGATTTCTAATAAAAGAATATTGGCAGAACCATTTAATCTTATTTTGTATATTTATGTACATACAGATGCTTAAGTCAAATGTTCATCACAGTAAATATTTGTCAATATTTAGTAGTAAAGGAATTCAAAAGTGTATCCAGTGATTTGTTACGATAGTATTTTTCAATGTAGTCCACATCTTTGGAATGATTATATCACATTATAAAGAAGCCAATAAAAGAAGGTTCAATTCATGGTCTTTAAAAAAACCAGTTGTATGTAAATATAAATTGTCATCAAACATTACCTGGTAGAAAGCTTAAAAGGGAATACTCTAAAGACTGGGAACAGAGAAAAAGTCAAAGAAATTAGTTTGTCATTGTTTTATTCTAGTAGAAAAAGAATGATGTGCTTAGTATCAGCCCACATGATCAAGGATTTATCTATCAATGTATTGTAAAAGTATTATTGTGTAGGGCCACTCCATCCAGAGGAGTGTGATGGAAGGGATATGGGGTAGAGAGTGGGAGGGTGGGACTGGGAGGGGTGGAAAGAGGACACTGTGATGGAGATGCAACCTGAAATAATAAATAAATATTTAAAAAATAAAATAATAATTAACTAAAAAAGAGTGTTATAATGAAAAATAATCCAGGGTAATAAATCATGGGATGGAATGCTTTATTTTATTCAAAAGGCTTGTTTGATAAGATGGTATATACAGACTCAGATCAAATCAAATATGTGACCAGTCAGCTCTTTGGGGAAAATATTCTGACAGGAGTGAATAAGCAGCATAAAGCTGTAGTCAGGAAGATGTTTTCCACATTTTGTTAGTTTCAATATTTTGGGGGGATTATACATGAATCAGAAAATTATCTTTACTAGCCAGGAATTGTGTCCTAATGAGACATTTTACCTGACCTCACTATGCCAAGTATCCACAAAGTATATAACAAAAGAAGCCACAACATTTCCTGTGTTACCCTATAACTTTATGAAAGCAGTGCTTTCCATGTAGCCTACAACACTATCTGGATAAGCTGGGATTAAATTAAACCTGAGTGAATAATCAAGGAAATTATATTCTCCCATTAAAAAAAAGCATCTTTCAGCACTTGGGAAGCAGAGGCAGGTGGAACTCTGTGAATTAGAGATAAGCCTGGTCTACAGAGTGAGTCCAGGAAAGCCAGAGCTGTTACCCAGAGAAACCCTGTCCCCCCCCAAAAAAAAAAACAAAAACAAAACAAAAAAACACTAACAAACAAAACAAAAGACAACAACAACAACAACAAAAAACATCTTTCAGAATTATTGATCATAAATTCTTCACTAATGAAGAAAACACTCCAGTAGCTACATTTGCACATTAGGAGAACCTTTTTCATAGTGCAATATTTACTAGTGCAGTAAAATGATCAAGTGTTGATTCATTATTGTACAGTGGCAAAACCATGAGAAATGAGTAAAAATCATTGATTTGCTCCACATGTTGGAAGTCAGGTAGCTGGGAAATCTCTGAGTAAATGCTATCTGCCTTTGGAAATTTTCATCCTTGCTCAGTCAACCAGAGACCCACAGTTCTGACAAAAAAATGTATATAGGACATGAAGTTTGCACTCTGACCAGATCATCACACTAATCTAAGAAAATCTTTTTTTCCTGTAGATTATAATTTAACAAAGATGTGCAACTGGAAAATGTAAAGACAATGAGAAGCTTTAGAACATTCACTCCCAAAATGGATATGTTTACCAAACCCCTCCCCCCCATATCTGGGGGTTTAGCAGAAGAGGGGAGTAAAATTTGTAACAGCCAAACGTGGTAAGCTAATCTATGGAAACAGTTTTTTGTTTTTTTTTTTTGTTTTTTTTTTTTTTTGTTTTTCCAGAAACCAGACACCACCAACTGGGGCAGATTCACATTAGAACTCACAGAGCCTGACAGCATGCAGACACCTTGAAATATTCACACCAGGCATAATCCTAGCATGCAGAAGATGAAAGAGACACAAAGTCCCCCCCCTCAAAAAAAAAAACAGTTTGAAATTCACATCTTCTGGGAAGAATAAAATGAGTTTTATCTGATGGAATGTGATTGCATTTATCAACCACTCCAGGTTCAGTCCCATAGCCAGGAGCAGTTGGCCAAACAAACCAGATTCCAAGATATTTTTGTTCTAGTTTTGTTATTTTGGTCTTGGTATTTTCATTTCTATAGTTTCTTTTTTCCTTGCTTTTATTTTTAGTTTGTTTTTTTCTTTTTTTAATTTATTTTTTATTACTTCAAGTTACATCTCCATCGCAATCCCCTCCCTACTCCCCCCTCCAGTCCCACCCTCCCACCCTCTTCCCCCTCAACCCACCCATCCCCGCCTTTTTTTTTTTTAAGTTTAAGGTATATCTCCCCCACCAACAGCTCCCCCTTTCAGTCCAACAAGTGGCTCTTTCTCTTATAACAATAAATACAATACAAAACAACAGAAATAATTAGACCACAATAATGTGAGTTCTATGGCTTAGCATACATTCCCAACGTCCAGTCCATACATATTTGGCACCTGACTTTAACATTCTACTATCTAACCATCTCCATGAGTTTAAAGTACTATCCAACTCAGCTTTCATTCTAACTTGCATCAGAATTTTAAAAACATTTTCTTAGATCCAGAACACTAACATTAATAGTAGAGAAAGTGGGGAAAAGCCTGGAACCCATTGGCACTGGTAACAACTTCCTGAACAGAACACCAATAGCTCAGGCGCTAAAACAAACATCAATAAATGGGACCTTATGAAGTTGAAAAGCTTCTGTAAGGCAAAGGAAACTGTCTTTAGAACAAAATGGCAGTCTACAGACTGGGAAAGGATCTTCACCAACCCAACATCTGACAGAGGGCTAATATCCAAAATATATAAAGAACTGAAGAAATTAAACACCAAAAAATCAAATAACCCCATCAATAAATGTGGTACAGAGCTAAACCGATAGTTCACAGAAGAGGAATCTCTGAAGGCTAAGAGGCACCTGAAGAAATGTTCAACATCTTTGGTCATCAGGGGAATGCAACTTAAAACAACTCTGAGATTCCATCTCACACCTGTCAGAATGGCTAAGATCAAAAACTCAAATGATAGCACATGCTAGTGAGGATGTGGAGAAAGAGGAACACTCTCCCATTGCTGGTGGGAGTTCAAACCTGTCCAACCAGTTTGGAAATCAATCTGTAGATATCTTTGAAAATTGGGAATAATTCTACCTCAAGACCCAGCCATATCCCTCTTGGGCATATATCCAAAAGATTCTAAATGAAACCACAAGAACATTGCCTCAACAATGTTCATAGCAGCTTTATTTGTAATAGCCAGAAACTGGAAGCAACCCAGATGTCCTTCAACTGAAGACTGGATTAGAACATTGTGGTACATTTATACAATGGAATACTATACAGCTATCAGAAAAGAGGAAATCATGCAATTCAAAACCAAATGGATAGAGCGAGAAAGGCTCATCCTACATGAGCTGACTCAGTCCCAGAAAGATAAACATGCTATGTACTCTCTTATAAATGGATATTAACCATACATCACAGGATAACTATCCTACAACCCACAAGCCAAATAGATAGGAACCTAGCATATCTATCCTAGGAAAAATTTCACCCACCAGTGAGTCATGGAATCTGCTGCAGGTTAATGGAACACCTTACCCTAGATGGTGTGCCATATCAATTCCAGTACAATTGGAAGCTCTTGGCCCTCAAATGACTGAAGATCTTAGGGAGTATGATATGTGAGGGCCCACCTCATCTTAAGAGAAGGAGACTACTAAGTAGAGGTACAAAGAGGGAGGGAGGGAGAAAGGGAGGGGCCAGGAGGGGAGGAGGGAAGACACTATGTTCTAGAAGTAACTTGAGAAAACAAAATAATACTATTTTAAGGAAAGAGCTAATAATCTTAAAAAATAATAAAAATACAATATAATTTTTCAAACTATAATTTACCAAAGGTATACTTGCCTTACTGGCATGAAAGGAAAATGGCCTTAATTGCAGATTAGAATGTTAGACTGCAGGTGGCCACATAGCTTACACAAACATGATAGCAGCTTCAACGTTTTTTTTTGTTTGTTTGTTTTTGTTTTTGTTTTTGTTTTGTAGATATAAAGGATATTTTCATGGTTTGGCATTAAAAAGCAGGTAAGAGGTTTAAAATACTGTAAGTAAATTAAAGGTTACTTCAGTTCAACCTAGTTTTCTAAACCTCCAACAGCTGAAAAATTTGGAGCTAAGGTAAAAATATAGGTAATGCATGGTGTTAGCCCATGCCTTTAACTCCAGCAGAGACAGGAGGATCACTATAGTTAGTTGTCTTATAAATTCTAGAGTTATAAGGAACAGGGTGGTGATGGTACACACTCTTAATCCCATCATTTGAGGATACACCTTTAATCCCAACACACTAGAGACAGAAACCTGCAGACTCAAAGTTCAAGGCCAGCCTGACACAAATCAAGCTCTAAATAGAGAATCTGCTCCAGGAAAAATAATACCTGTCCCCTCCCAAAAAAAAGGTAGTGTCCCAGAGTTAGGATTAGGGCAGGGCTCTGTTCTTATCTTTCCAGGAGACTTAAAGCATCCATCTAAGGAATCCAGGGACAACTGGACAACTGAAACCTCAGAAGAAAACAGATCAGTCACCAAAGAAGACAAGTAGCCCAGAAGATTCAGCCTTGCAGACTTTCCTCAAAAGTCTACAACCACAACAATTCAAAATCGCTAAGATCCTTTAGCTCCACAGACTGCTCCTGCGATAACTTCAGTAAAGCCCTGAAGTTCAGCTTCTGTCTAAAACTTCTTAGGACATTTAAATAACTGAGCACAAAATGACTGAACATCAAGATTCTATTAACATTTTTAACCATTTTTCCATTCTTATTTGGGCCCCAAACAGGTTTACTACATCCCAAATCAGCAGAAGTCATTTTAAGAGAGTGACATCCCATCTCCAGAAGGTGGGATGAGTGGTTTCCCCCACTTTGGTCATTCGATGAGTTATAGATAATCTTGTTATTTAGGGGGAGAGATAACAAGCTGATAAACAGTCTTATTAATTAGGCTTTAGAGGTTCGACCCAGGGACTGCTCTCTTTTTCTTTTCTGTATCCTTCTTTCTCATATGTAGGGGTGAACAGATTGAGAAAAATGGGACATAAACATAATATAGGAATGATCAAGAAAAAAGGACAGATTATTGAATATGCCCTTATACCTTTGTATATTGATACAAAATTAAGATTATATTTGGCCACATTGGTATTGAACTTTGTGTATTGATACAAAATTAAGGGTAATTCTTTTTAAGGTATTGTACCTAGGTAATGCTTAAAAATGAAATGTGAAGTTTCGGCCTTTTGCTACCAACTGTCATAAACTGTTTAGGATAATAAAGAAATGCAAACTAATAGTCATTCAAACATGTCATTTCGTTATGTACTAGGATAGTCTATCACAGTTATTTTCTAAGCTAATCAGAAATCAAATTGCTAAGAGACAAACAACATTTGCTTATCCAAATATAAGAGATTTAGATAGGCGGTCTTCAAAACCTCAAGACATCTGCAGAATATGGCATTCAAAGATGTTTTCTTAACTTATTTTTTTTTATATTGAGACATGTCAACTCCTGACAGCACCCCCTATTCTACTCCAAGCAGAAGATGAGCATCGAAGAATCTCCAGTTGGAGATGGTTGAATTAGTGGCAAGCCTATCTCTTGGCAAGAAAAATCTCTTGCATCAACTGTAGACAGAATGCTGTCCAAACAGGACAAAACTTGGAAGCAGGTAAGTCGACAGCCTAGTTCTACCAAGACTGGGTAGGCAAGTCCTTCATAATTCCTGCTTTACAATCAATGTCTGTTGGAGAAATGAGGCCAAATGGCTGAAGATTTATGCTGTAATGTATGGAGAGAAACTGGAACTTTCCAGGCAGCCTCTGGTATGTCATTTCTTAGTTTTCGAAGCTGCTGGCCCTGTACTTCCTATATAATCATATATATTTATCCCTCTCAGGTCTCTGAGGTAGTTGAAGACTAGATGGCTAGAGTTTCATAGTTAAATTTTGAGTTGTTTATGAATTAAGAGGGTGTTCTGGATCTAAGAAGACGTTTTTTTCTTTCTTTTCTTTTTTAGATAAAGAAAAAGAACATGGAGTCAGGTGTATAGGGAGGTGAATCAAATGGGAGAAGATGGAAGATGAGAAATGATATAATGAGAATATTTTTATTAAAACAATTTTAAGGAAAAATAATTTAAAATTAAAAAGAAAAATGTCAATTTTCTCTATCGTTCTTATTGTGTCTGTCCATCACTATTGTCACATACTGTTTCACTGCTGAACCCTTTGAGATTAATAAAATTCGCATTATTTTCTGTTACTGAGAAGCCTAACTATATGTTGCACTGAACTCTGAACAGTGGAGTATACAGTATTTGGAGGACCTGACATAAAGTAAATACTTTTTTTACAGGGAAGAAGAAAAACAACTTTGGAGTCACTTTCCAGATCTCTACTATCTACTGATTGTACAAGCAAGCACACAATCTTCTTAGATTGCTTCTAGTCATCTGTAATCTTTTTATATCAGTATTAAAGGCACTTTTCTATTAGCCTTGTGATTTGGGGCACAGTGAGTATTAGAAAATAGTGCAATTACTTTATCTTATATAAAGGCTTATATTTATATCAAATATGAATGCCTGTATATGTGTGTACGTACAACTCTCCTCCACCACTTCCAGAGTAAGTAGTTTATTTTGCTGGTAAATATAGCACAAAAGAGTTATTTCTTGACAGATATTTTTGTGCTAAGAAAATGATGCATGCTTGCATTTCAGAGAAGGGACAAGCTCAGTAAATAATACTCTATTATGTATTCTGAACTCCAATTTACATCTTGGTTTCATTAAAATAAACAGTACACCTGGTCCTCTTGATCCTCACTCTAATGATAAACACCTATGCTTTTGCCAGAGACTTCAGATAAACATTTCCTAAGTTCTGTGTCCTTGGCTATAGGCAAATAATAGTTAAGCAAATCCAATTGGCAGAGACAGTCCAGTATTTCTCTATGTAAAGACAGTTCTAAGTAGCAGCTATAGCAGTTTTGGCATGCTAAGCCAGTGGATGATCCCTGCACATCCTTTTTTTCATTTCAAGTGTTAATAGGAAACAGCATTCAAATGCATTTGTACAAATGGGGATAGTCTTCTGAAACTTTCTGAAGTAAGCCATTAAAACTGCAACAGGGCTTATAGTAAAATGTGCATTTGTTGATTAAATTCAACAAGGTTTTCCTCCTTAAACGTGGCTAAAAGCTTTGCCAATTTGATTGATGAGTACTTTACCATAAATCTAACCACAGGGTTAGTAGGAACACTGAAAAAACAAAATGTAATGTGACTTGAGCTTGGATGGGTAAATGTGAAAAAGAAATCACATGTGCTAGCCCATTTTCTAACTTCCAGTAGCATATTTTCATAATGGGCCACATTAGTTTTCTCCTAAACAGATAATGACCATGTGATTGTAATTGGACCAGTGTGTAATTATTGTTAACAAAAGTACTGTTCACAGTTTCTTGCCATACAAGGATAAAAACAGTTCTCTGACTCAACAAAATTATATTTCTATGGTCTATGTGGTTGATTGAATGTAGAGCATCCAGCCCAACACACTAAATGGTTTCTGGACCAGTCCAAGTACTCCCAAAACATACAGAATGAGTGTCCTTTTGAAATTTTTTCTAAGAAGTCAACTTATTTCAACTTATAACTATAGCTTTATTTACTATTATGTTTGTATTTGCATTTATTACTGTAAGCATATTATGATCAATTTAATACCTTATGAAATATTCAAGACCAAACAACTTTACATTTTTCTAGAGATCCTCAGCTAGGAAGGAAACATCATGTCAATTCCATCATGTCCACGCTAGGATTTTAGCTGGCATGATCTTGTGTAGGTCTTCCTCCTGCTGTCAGAGTCACTGTTAGTTCATATGTCCCACAGCCATGTAGTGTCTTGTGAAAAAATCTGTTTCATTTTAGTCATCTAAATCCTCTTACAATTTTGTTTCTTCTGTCCTGAGTCAGGTATGGAGGTGTGTGGAAGAAATGTTCCATTTAGGGTTGAGGAGTCCACTGTCGCTTATTCTCTGAAGTTTTACCTGTTGGGATTCTCTGCACTAATTTCTACCTACTACAAAAGGAAGCTTCTCTAATCAGCATTGAGAGACATGCCAATTTATGCGTATAGAAATAATTCATTAAGAATCAGTTTAAATCAATTTAGCCGAACAATATTTCTAATTTCTTCCATAGAGTCTATGGTCTACCTAGCCACATATTCTTGGCCTTAAATACAGTGTCAAGCATTGGTTATATCTGATGGAACTAGATTTAAATCCAATCAGAGATTTTTTTGTTACCCACATAACATATGTACCACTGCTACACTATGGGCAGAATTTTTAGGACAGTAATAATTTCAGTTCTGGTGTTCATAGCTAGGTAAGACCTTAAGTCTAATTTTAAAATACTAATACAAGATAAAAACATGTTTTAGTTGCTGCCTTGCTTTTCTAGGTAAGTGACATACATATGTGTATAAGTGCATATGTGTATATGTATACATGTGTATATGTGTACATTGTATATATATGTACATTTGCACAAATTGCACCTATACAGATATCATAGATATAAATAGATGTAAGATAGATCATAGCTAGATGATATATAGACAACAAATAGTAGATGGTATATAGATGATAGATAGATAGATGACAGATAGAAAATATATTTAGTTTTTAAGAATAACAGACATTGAAGAAAAAAAAACTTACCTCTTTTCACCCAAAGTGATGACAGCATTTTTTTCTCATTTCTATATTTTCTTTTTAGTACATTATCCTCTGCTTCTTCAGAGTACCACGATAACAGGAGTTCAACTCCCAACACACAAACACAAACACACACACACAAGACACACGCCGCTCATTCACCATCCTTTCATAAAATATTGCATCTCCCTGAAATCTACACTTATGTTTGAACAAAAGAATTCTTCATCCCTTAAATTAATTTAATAAAAATATAGTTGTTAAGTGTTAAAAGTTGATTAAGACAAAATGTAAAGTCCATTCTTTTAGGAAATTAACAATATTATGAATATGAATGATCCTCTCAAATTTTGGGCAACCACTTCTAGAAAATCTCCCAAAATGAAAACAGAAACAATGGTCAAATAGTTAAAGCATCTAGAAGGTATTGAAATATTGAAGAAAAGGGGGAAGAAAAGAAGTAATATATTGTGGCACACATAAAAATTTTGAACAATTAACAAACTAACAATTTGTTAATTGAGATTAACAAAAATGTAATTTCAATATAGCTAAATCTCTTTAAAACTATGAACAGTGTTTTTCATAGAGTCTCTCTCAAATAATTACTTAATTTTAAAATTGAAAATAAATGTAAATTAATGATTTCTATATTACTATTGGTATGTATAATGTATACAAACACTAAAAAATTGAAGGTACAAAGTGAAATAGGTATGCTTTTTGGTTGAAAATATCTTTAAAATTAGACAAGGGAATAAATTAGCTATTGTGTTATTCTGGAGATTATAAAACAGTTCTTGAAGTATACTTAATCTTCTTTCAATCAGTGACTTGAATTTGGTAGAACAATTTGAGAAAGATTATGCTAGGACTTAACCTATATCTAATCATCTGTTCACCTTATCAAATGCCTTATAAATGACTTCAGTGCAGATTTGATACTCCAAGTCTCAGTGCAGAATTGACAAATACTAATTAATATTAAGACTCTATAATACAAAGAAAAATATTCTTTGAAGAGGAAAACTTTCAGTGAAATACATTTCATCCCTTTATGAAATAGTTCGTGAATGTTACTATAGCTATTTTGTCTTTTCTTGATTCTAGAATAAAGAGTTGCACTTTTTCTTATCAAAGCATGAACATGGAATAATTTATTATCAAACCATACTGTTTCAATGATGTCGAAGAAATTGATATTAATTACTAACAATAAAAGTATAACTATATTTAGGAAAAGAAAATAAAACAATTAAGTGGACAGTGGCAGGATGCTTTCTTTCTATACTTTTATATTTAAAAAGAAATTTTTTCACTGAAATGTGTAAATTGATTGATTAATGAGATGTAATTGAAATCTTTATTACAATAAAACATTTGTCATAAATATCACATAAGCTCTTATAGAAAAATGAAACTCCAAAGTATGCCATAAAATATAGAAAAATAGATTACTAAAATGTATCAGTCAGTCCCAAACATGGATCACAAAAGTTATAAAAGCAATCATTATTGAAAGTTATGGAATAAATAATGGAAAATCTGTAACTCTGACATTGTAAGGATTCTTACAAATTAAAATAATATAATTCTACTGAACTTAGTAAGGCACAAAAGTAAGAAGACTACTTACTTCTGGATGCAGAAAAATGTAATAATCCAAAACAATGCTTTTTAAGTTTTAATGTGCAGTGATTTGAAAACAGTTAAGAATACTGAAGCACTGAATGTAGTTTGACCCACACTGGTTTCACAAACTGTAATGTCCTGAGAACGTGCTAATATCTGAGGGTGGAGAGATGGCTCAGCTAGTAAGAGTTCTTGCTTTTCTTTCAGAGGTCCTGAATTGAATTCCCAGCACCCATATCAAGCAGCTTATAACAGCCAATAAATCCAGAGCCAAGAGATCCAACACAATTGCTACCTTACAGGAACAATGCACTCCCATGATCAAATCCATACACAAATAATTCAAATAAAACAAATAAATAAATATTTTATTTTAAAATAAAAATAAAAAAACATATGAATACAACCAGTGATAACTTTTAGTGTTTCTTGTGTAACTATGACTTCGGAGTTACCCAACTTTCATTGAATAACCAATTAGAGGGCCAAACTCTGGGGTAGATTAATTTTTAATTGTCCTTCTCCCAATAGTTAGCAGTCCACAGCTCTTTTTCTAGGGGTGGAATCCAGGTAGATTTCTCCTTCTGCATTAACATGACTATCGATGTTTTCATTTGTGTGTGGGGGGAGTGCAATGACAGAAATCAATGAAAAAGAGGACATAAACTTAAGATAGATTGAATGAGTAAATGTAAAGAATTAGATGGTAGCCTGTAGGAAGAGGTGTTGGAGGAACAAAAATTAAGGGAGAAATGTTATACTTTTGATTTAATTATAATAGAATGATTAAAATCAAAATTTATTAACAAATAATCATTAAGGTAAGACTAGATCAAACACCATGGCCAAGAGGAAAAAATATCCCATAACCTGATAATTATTAAAAAAGAATCTTGATAAAGCCTACGTGACTGGCTTTTATAAGAGGGATTTCAATACAGATTGGTCTTTTTATTCTCATAAAATACAAGAAATTAAATTGTCCCATCTGGAATAACTATTGTAGTCTTTATAAAATGATTAAAAGACAAGAAATAATAGCTTTCATTGGGAAGCTGACATATTACAAAATTGTAAGGAAAGGGATGCTATAATGAAATTCACAATGCTAGTTGGATAATTTCATCTGTATATTGTGGATTAAGTATGTAATTTTGCAAAAGGATAAATTTTATATTAAAATATTTTCAGAATCACTTAACAACTGATTTTAAAGTACAGTTTTGGAGGTAACATATCAAGAGAGGAAGTTCAAATTTAACAGAAGCCAAAGCAAATTGAGATGAGTTCTTATGCAAGAAAGCATTGTTGTACAGCAGGTTTCTCTAGGATTAAAACCCAACACTTAAGAGGGAAACTCCTGAGTAATATTCCATTGTGTAGGTGTACCACAGTTTTTTAATCCATTCTTCGGTTGAGGGACATCTGGGTTGTTTCCAGTTTCTAGCTTTTACAAATCAGGCTGCTAAGAACATAGATGAGGAAACTTCCTTATGATTCCATGAGGAGTCATTTGGGTGTATACCCAGAAGTGGTATGGCTGGGTCCTGAGGCAAAGCTATTCCAAGTTTTCTAAGATATCGCCATACTGACCTCCATAGTGATTGCATAAGCCTGCACTCTCACCAGCAATGGAGGAGGGTTCCCCTTTCTCCACACCCTCGCCAGTATGTGCTGTCATTTGAGCTTTTGATCTTAGCCATTCTGACAGGTGTGAGATGGAATCTTAGAGTCTAATATTATTCAGCTATCAGAAACAATGAAATTATGCAATTTGCAGTCAAATGGATGGAACTAGAGAAGCTCATCCTGAGTGAGCTAACCCAGACTCAGGAGGATGCACATGGCATCTATTCACTTACAGTAAGATTTTAGCTATAAAGTACAGGATATCTATACTACAACCAACACACCAAAGGGAACATAGACATAGACCTTTTTGTTTGTTTGTTTTTAAATTTTCTCTCCCTGGCAATGAGACACTTTTCACTGGTGGTACTGCCTTGTAGGCCCCCAGTGTATGAGGAGGCTCTTGGCCCTCATATGACTTCTGAACTGGGGCAAGGGACTGTTATGTAGGGACAGTCCACTCCAGAGGAGTGGGATGGAAGGGTTAGAGGGTAGAGGGTGGGAGGGCAGGGCTGAGAAGGGGGGGGAAATAGGACAATATGATGGAGATGTAACCTGAAGCCACAAATAAATAAATTTATTAATTAAAAAAGAGGGAAACTCCTTAAGATATATGATGCAAAACAGGCTGTGAAACAACAGGATATTATTCTAAAGGAATATGAAGCATTTCGATATGCAAAGAAGTTCCCTAAGATCAAGAAGTAACTCAAAATAGGTTCAGGAAGTCATTGAACCTGACAGGAGTCACAAGAACCTTCACTTCCTGAACATATAAAAGCTGTCAGAATAGCTACAGATGTTCTCAGACAATATCAACTTCTTAAAGACACTCAGACTAGCCAAAGCAACTTGAAGTAACAGAGACAAGACAAGCTGCCTGGAAGAGGTGAGATAAATTGATTTACCTGCAGAGAATAGTCTCTAATGTGTTGAGCTACTCATAATTTGCAGTGTGCTAACCATTTGTAATTTTTCACAAGCTGTCACTCATTCTTGGAGGGGTTTTAGTGATGCACATATCTTTGAGCCATTTCTGATCCTGTATGCAACTCCAAATAAAAGTCACTAGTTCTTAAGTTGATGATATACTTCTTTGGTATCATCAGTTCCCAATTTGGCGAGAGCAGAGGTTTGGTCACATTTCCATGTGAATAGGTTCATAAGTAACATGTCAAATATAGGTAATAAATAAGGATAACATGTAACTGACAATTTTTATTTTATCATTTATATTTATTAGTACTTAGCAAACACCTATAAAACACCTTTATCCTATAACCTAATACCTAAAACCTATTACCTTTAAACACTTAATATCTAAGACCACATAACCAACCCTATTTTAATTTTAGTTTTTTTAAAAGGATATTAATATTCTTAGCATAGGTCTATGCAGGATAACTTGATTTTTGCAATCTGGATACAGCAGTCCCCAATAGGCAGTCTCTTTCAAGTTTAGCATCCATTGGGCCTAAGTTTGCCAATTTGTTTGGTCAGTTTATTTCAACTGCTACATTGAAATAAACTTATGAAATTAGTGTATGCAAACTGCTAATTTGAGTTCAGTTTCCTCCATCAGCTGAGACTCATTTCTATAGTTTCCTCGGTTGTGTATGCTGCACAGCCTAAAGTTCCTCTGTGGGGCCTCTGAACTCTTCCCTCCTCGCTCACTCTTCTGGCAGCCTTTAGCCCTAGATAGATAATTTTAATGTCTAGTTTTTTAAAGAACTTTCTCTTAGATTCTATGCCATGTCTTTTCTAACAGCCTTCAGGTTTAATCAGCAAAGTTCTAAAATACTTGATATTTAAAACTGTCACTGCCTGTGCTTCCCAGTGGATTTGAGATGTAGGATACACCTGGGCACATTTGCAATTAAGGAAAGAAAATACAAGGGAAGTAGTGTATATTATAAACATCATGAGACACATCTACATGGGTAATCAAGTGTGAATCTAAACCACCTAATCATATTTTATCTGGTAATTAATTTCCCTAAGTGATGTTTGCTATCTCAAAAACTGGAATCTCAGAAATCTGGTGTTAGCTATTTTATCTCTACTCAGAATTTCACAAGTCCTAAATGAAAGCTTCAATGAAAGAAGAGTGAGAGAATAAATAATATAGACTTTATTCTCTCACTCTTCTTTCATTGAAGCTGAGTTAGATATAGAACTTTAAACTCATGGAGATGGTTAGATAGTAGAATGTTAAAGTCAGGTGCCAAATACATATAGACTGGACATTGGGAATGTATGCTAAGCCATATAACTCTTATAATCGTGGCCTATTTATTTCTGTTGTTTTGTATTGTATTTATAGTTATAAGAAAAAGAACCATTATTTGGACTGAAAGGGAGAGCTGTTGGGGGGAAAAATAAATACCTTAAACAAAAAAAAAAAAAAAAAAAAGAAGGGAAGAGGATGGTGGGGCTGAGGGGGAGGAGGGTGGAAGGGTGGGACTGGAGGGGGGAGTAGGGAGGGGATTGTGATTGAGATGTAACTTGAAGAAATAAAAAATAAATTATTAAAAAAAATAATATAGACTTTCCTGTCGATTGCTGGCTGATTTGAAATCTATGAAGTTTTTTTTTTTTTAGTTTTTTTATTTCATTGAGAAGATATATTTTCCTAACATAATTTGTCCTGATTATGATGATTATGCTTACTGTATCTTGACAGTGATTATGGTAGTCCCTCCTTCTCCCCTCCAAGTTCATCCCCTACTCCCTCCTAATCTGGATCTACCACTTTCTGTCTCCCCTTAGAAAAGAAACAACAGGCCAAAGTATAAAATAAAATAAAGCCTAACACAACAGAATAGGGAAAAAAACATACAAAAGGAAAGAGTGCCACCCCCCTAAAACACAAGAAACTTACAGACTGAGGAACCAATATTTACCAAAACTAAACTTAAAACATATATATATATATATATATATATACATATATACTGTAGTGTAAAAAGAGAGAAATAAAGATACATACATTATACAATTATATATTAAGTATTATGTAATGTATATATGTATGATACATATTTCTTCATATATATATGTGTATATATGTGGCCTACCATTAAGAGGAGGTTGTTTACCATGTGAGACTACATTGGAGAAAACTAATTTTTTATTTGCAAGTGGTAATCAATTGGAGATATCTTCTGTGAGAAATGCATAGAGGCATGTGCCCACTTCTCTTTCTGAAGTAGGATCCTAGACTTGTGCAGTCCCAATGGATGCTGCCCCGATCCATGTGAATTAATTTATACCTCAATCCTGCTCATTTAGATGGTCTTCTTTCCTTGGTGTTATTCATCCCCTGTGGCTCTTAAATTCTTTCCACTTCCTGTTCTACAGTTTTCTATGAACTTTGACTTCAGGAACTAGATGAAGACATCTTCTTTAGATCTGAGTGATCCAAGGTCTGCTACTATCTGCATAGTGTTTGATTCTGGTTCTCTATATTTGTGCCCATCTGCTGAAGGAAGAAGCTTCTCTGAAGATGACAGAGCAAGGCACTGATTTGTGAGTATAGTGTGTCTATTAGGAGTCATTTTATGGTACATACTTTTTGTAGAACAGAGTATTTTGGTTTTACCCCAAACTCTAGGGTATCAGGTTCTTGGTCACCCTAGCAGTGTTGGGTATGGGTTACTCTGTCTTACTCAATGTTCTAGTGCTGTGAAGAGACACCATAACCACAGAAACTTTTTATGAGGGGCATAATTTTACTAATTTTTATTTTTTCTTTCTTTATTTTTTTATTTACTGTATAACTTGACTGGAGGCCCCATCTCTCCTCTCCTTCTAGTCCCAACTTCATAACACTTCCTCCCATTTCTCCATTTCTAGGCGAGAAATGGAAGACTCCCATGAGCACCAGTCCACCCTGGCACACCAGGACTCAGCAGAACTAAGTTCCTCCTCTCCCACTGAGACCAGACAAGGCAGCCCAGCTATGAGAAAGAGATCAAAAGGCATGCAACAGAGTCCAAATCAGAGAGAACCCCCACTCTAATTGTTAGGGAACCCACATGTAAAACAAGATGTGCATCTGCTACATAGGTGTAGGGAGCCTAGGTTCAGTCCATTCATGCTCTTCAGTTGGTGAATTAGTCTCTGTGAGTTCCCATGTGCTCATGTTAGTTTACTCTGTAGGTCTTCTTATGGTGGCTTTGACACCTCCAGGTGCCTCAATCCTTTTCCCTACTCTTCTGCAAGACTCCCTGAGCACTGCCTATTGTTTGTCTCTGGGACCCTGCTCAGTGGTAGAGCATTTGACTGCATAGCAACTCTCATAAAGGAAAGCATTTATTTAGGGCTTGCTTACAGTCAGAGGTTTATAACATTTTCATCATGGTTGGAACTGTGGTGGCATGCACACAAACATTGTTCTGGGGAAGTAATGGATCCACAGCCATCAGGAAGAAAGAGGCTATGGAATTGGAATGGAGTTTTTTTAAAACCACAAAGCCTCCTACACTCCCCATAACACTTCCATTAACAAGTCTTCATCATATAATCATTTCAAATAGTGCAACTGCCTGTGACCAAGCTTTCAAGTCTGTGAACCTATGAGGATCATTCTCTTTCAAACCACCACAGGTTGCATCTTAGGAAGTGGGCCTCAAGCACAATCAGATAATGGTTGGTTAGTTCCAAAAGCTTTATTACATATCTGAAGTACTATGTCTTCCAGGCAGGACACCATTTTGATATAAGGGTTTGTGATTAGGTTGGTGTTTATGTTTCTGCTTTGGTATCTCACGGAATAACTTCTTGTATCAAAAGCACTAGCACATAGGGGTGAAGGTTCCATGTAGGCACCAACTCAACTTCTCCATGTTTAGTTTGCTATACAGGTGTTGTCTGAGGAAATGGGGTCTTGCAGTAAATTTATGGAGAGTAAACCATAGTCTTGCCAGTAGCCTGGTTTGTTTCATGGGTCTCATGGTACACCTTTGGGCAACAACTCAGTTTGAATAACTAATCCCTATATTGAAAATGTCATTTGGGAAATAAGGGATGCTCAGTCAGGCCTCTATCTTCCCCTTTTGTTTGGCAATTTGTCTTAGATCACCTTCATACATTTATATAATTTAGGAAGCTTCTACTATATTAAGTTCTTATACTACCTCCCACCCCAAATAGTCCTTAATTTTAGCTCTCTTTCTCATATTTTCTCCATAGTTCCTTTCTTCTTTGCCATGTCCTCAACCTCTTAAGTTAATTCTTTTATTCTATATTTCCCTAAACCATCCTATTTGTCTTTGTTAGGGAGATCTAAGCCCCCTGAAAACTAACCTCCCATTGTAGGGAGTTAGATTAATTAAATTAGATTTAGAAAATATCTAGAGGTATCTGATACAGTCTATTAATTCAGGGCATGAAGATCAATTTGGCTGTGAGCGATTAGCTTATCAGCTTGTGGAAAAACAATGATGAAGTCACGTGAAAACAGGAAACAAACAGGAGACTTAATGGACCGAAAAACAAGGTTGAAGCCAGGAAAAACAGGAAAGACTTAATGGACTAGAAACAAAGTATTTGGTCTGATATTGTTTTCAGATGCTAAGTGGGCGGAGCCCAAATTAAGCTGAAACAGGTGGAATAAGGAGTGATCCTATTTAAGGACAAGTGGATGAGCCACAGGGAGCCCCATCCTAGAGGGTCCCCATGCTAGAGAGCTCTGATGCTAGTGAGTCCTGATGGAGAAAGTGCTGGTGAATTGATGGCTGGATCTCCCTGAGGCAGAAAGAAGCTGTTGAGCAAAGAAAGCCTCAGCAAAAAAGCAAAAGGCCAAGGACTAAACCCTGTGGCTCAGCTTTTGCCTAGAGGAGTTTGACCTGTCCTAACAGTGGCATAAACAAAACTGTGGCCGGCTTTGAGGACTGAGACAGAGCGGCAAAGCTGATGATATGAAGGAAATAAGTTGGCAAACAGACTGCTGAGGACTCCCAGAGAGAAGAAAGCCTTAAGACTTATTCAACGTGAGACTGCCATAGCTAATTTACCCTGATGGATACACATCTGAGATATTCCAGAAAAAGGACTGCTAAGTGCATTAAAGGGACTACCACAGAAACTGTGTTCCTGATGACTGAGGACCTGTCCCAGAGACTGTATCCTTCTAAAAGGTTAGAAAAAAAATTGTAATAGTTATCAATAGGTTTAGTGGCTAGGTCAAAGGGGTTGTAGGAATTTGAGGGATTAGTAGTAAAATGTTTATATTTGTATATGTAAATATTGTAATAATAAATGAGTATTGAATAATTTTAAAAAGTTTGGTTACATCCCATCTCTTATATTCTGTTGATAAGTCTTGTCTCTGAGTTTCCTGTTAGAGTTCATAAAACTTCATTTCCAGATTTCTCTCAGTATTGATTTGCTTTATGGTTTTTATTTCTACTTTCAGGTCTTGATCTGTTTTACTTATTTCCTTCTATTGTTTGGTTTCATTTTTATATATTTCTTTAAGTGATTTATTCATTTATTCTTTAAAGACTTGTATCATATTCATTAAGGCTATTTTAAGGTCTTTGTCCTGTATTTCAGCTATGTTGTGATCATTAGGGCCTACTATGGAAGAGTTGCTTGGCTTTAGTGGAGATACATTTGTTCCGAGTATTTTTGATTGTGTTTTCACACCAGTGACTAGCCTCTTGGGTTGGAGAAGATAATAATTTTAGATGCTGATATCTGGTTTTACTTTTGTTGGGTAGGGTTTTGTTTTTGTGTTTTTGCCTTTGTTTCTCTTGCCTTTTCTGGTCTTAGGTATGTGTGGTGTGATGATTGTGTGTTTCTTACTAGGTATTCTTCTGGGATCCTGATAAATGTGACCACTAGTGGTCTGGGCAAATGTGCTTCTAGGTATTGGGAGTTGATACTTAGGAATTGGGATGGGCTGAGGAGAAATTATAAGGTTCAAAAGAGTGAGGAAGGCCGAATCTTCCACCAGGATCTACTTAGTCACCTAGGAATGAGGCCAGGAAGTGAGTAGAGGCCACAAGAAACAGTTTGTAACAGAGGAGGGAATGAGACTGACAGATTGATTATGAAGTGTAGGATGGACAGTAAAGGTCTGTTGCTTACCTGATCTGTTGGCTTACTTATTTCACTGTCAGGCTTGGCTGGTGGGTTCCCAAGGAATGCCTGCTCAAGTGTATAGCTGATATAACAGATTGGGTTGGAAGGAAGATGAGAAGTCTTCCTGATTCACTCTAAATGAAGACAGAGAGAAGTGAAGGCTGAAACAGATGGTCAGCCACAGAGGCAGAGGTAAGACTGAGGGAGAGAGGTGAAGGTCTTCCGTTAGCCTACATGCTTACTCATCTAGAGTAACCTGTAGTTTCCCAGGATTGCCAGCTAGAGTTAGGGCCTGTAATAATGGGATCCATGAAGGTTTGAATGCTGAGCTCTTACTTTATCTATTCTGCAACATTATAATTTGCCTAAGATTTCCATACTTCCTTTGGTTTATGGCCTTCTTCATTTTTAGACCGGCAGCAATAAGTGAAATAGTTTCTACATTTCAATCATTTCAGCCCCTTTATTACTTGCATCTCTCTGACAAGCTGAAGAAAAATTTTGGATATTTGTCAAAAGTATTGCAATTTAGTTTATTGTAAACAACTTTAAGTAAATTATAAACTATATTAATTGTGTTACAAAATCACTACCATAATCAACTTAAGTAATGTAGCCATGGAGGTTTTATATATATATATATATATATATATATATCTTTTTGATATATATTTAAAAATTTGAGCTAACATACAAACTAAGATTTCTCATGGCTTTTTCATACAAACCTTGGATGACCCATTTCCTTCCTCTGTTCTGTTGAACCCGAGAGGGGCTCACCAAATCCTGACGCCCAAAGACCACCAATGCCCCCGACTCGCTGTAATAGACAAGAGGTTTATTAAACTGACGCGCCAGGGTTCGACTCCCCAGTAGAGGAATGAACCCCGTAAAACAGTTCTCTGGCCCTTTAGATACACAAGCGGCTACAAAAAGGTGGGGGCACCAAGGAGTAGCTTTTTTTAGCCCACAAGGCAACAGCCACAGGTGGTGATAAAGGAACAAATAGTATGTTAAGTTAGGTGGTGATGCAAGTGGGGAGTGCAGACGAGGGGAGTCTGTACAAACAGGCCAGCTAAGCAAGCTTTGTTATTTTTAAGGACTGAGTTCTGTGGAAGGTTTCCAGAAGGAGTGAGGTCAGGGTCTCACCACAGAGAGGAGAAGGCCATGTATTCATTAATTTTTACAGCCTTACATTCCCCTCTTCTTCAAGTGAGTGATTTCAATCTTGGAATCAGGGGCCTGATTCCTCAAGTAGGATCTCAGCATATTGTTGTCTTAACATTAGCACTTGAACAGCGCTGATCCGTTCTCTAACAAAGGAAACTAGTCGGCTTAGAATGCAAGGCCCTAGGGTGAACAGGAGGAAAAGGATAATGAGGGGTCCCATCAGTGTAGATATTAAAGTTGCAAACCATGGGGCTTTATTAAACCATGACTCAAACCATCCCTGGGAACTTTGTCTTTCTTTTTGTCTAGTGGCTATCCTTTCCCTTAGCTTATTCGTAGAGTCAGTAATGACTCCAGAATGATCTATATAGAAACAACATTCTTTTTTAGGGCTGCACATAACCCCCCTTCTTTTAGAAATAGAAGATCTAACCCCCTCCGGTTCTGCATGACCACCTCAGACAGTGAAGATAAGGATTTTTTTAACTTTGAAATGAAATCTTCCAGTACTTGTAGGTCAGTATCTATTTCCTGGTGTAAACTAGCATAGTATCGTGGCTGCTGTGCCAAAGCCGCTGTACCCTACCCGTTCCCACTCCGGTTGCCACCCCTATACCCAATAGTACAGCTAAACTCATTGTCACAGGTTCTCTTTTAGCTTTATAGCCCCCCTCATAGGCATCTAGAAAGGAAGAGTCTGGGTGGTAAATTAGCCTAGGAAATAGTTGCACGAATATGCAGAACTCGTTAGTTGTGTTCAACACAGCTACAGACACACATGGGGCAAGCCCCGTACTGCACATCCACCATCCATCGTCAGGAGGGATGAGGTACCCAGAGGAGTAGGAGTCAGTGACACGTTCAGTTCTATTGCAAAGGTGTTGTTGGGAGGGGGATGGAGTGCCTACACAGACTCCTTTTCCTGACACTGAGGAAAGGGATATCTTGGCTCCCCCACCTTGTTTCCATCTACATTGTTCAGAGGAGGGAGTGGTGTTTACCTCAGCATCCACCCCAACTGCTTCATAATAAGGTGGAGGGGCAGTGTAGCAAAGCCACCAAGACTCAGTTGCCCCTGGGTTAGTGGCATTGATAACTTGGTAAGCACCTGTGATTAATTTTAGCATTCTCATTTGGGCAGATAGGTCAAGGGATGAAGAGGGGACAGGTGTCAGTATTCTTGACCGTTGTTGACTTTCTGAGGTTCGAGTGACCGCTCTTGGAGCCAAAACCCCTTTGTTAAGGACTGAGTTAGGCCCAATGATGGTGGGCTATGGGATTCAATTTTTAGTCTTATAGTGAAAATCACTCCATCATCATGTCCAGTGACATATAATCTTAGGCCCCATGTTATTCCTTTTATCCATTGAGTGGTAAGATGAGGGGGTTACAAGTAAAATACAGATATGGGCCTGCTCCTTTCCAGTCTCCTCACTTAGGATCTACCTGGATGGAGACCCCATATTGGACAAAAGTAGTACCTCCGAGAGGCCTAGTACAGGTGTATTGACTTAGCCCTGGTTGTTTAAATTCATGACCCCGACTCGCCTGTATTATGTCACTCTTTGAGTTAAGCCAGTAAGTATCCCCTGTTGTCTCACAGCCCCAGGCACCACAATAGAAGGTTTCAATCCCCCCACATGTGCGGCTTTCTTCTCTAGAGTTATTCCTGGGGCATACATAAATAGGGATTTTTCATAGTTCATTGCATAATTGGGGGTGTTTGCAACCAAATCCTCTACCTCTCAGCCCACTCCCAGAACATGGCTTATGTGAGCAGGTTGGTTTTCCATCACATTCAGGCAACCCCTTTATTGAAGGGTCTTTTCCCACTGTCGGGTAATAATCAGGGATGTCCCAGTAGTCAAGCCCTGCAGCCAGTTGGCACAAATCAGTATGCAATTCTGGCTACAATGTCCAGGGGGCAGCTAGGGTGGAATTAGACCACACCACATCTCCTGTTTGAGACAAAACCTGACAAGTGAAGTGTTTAGGCATATGTGGGCTGGGGAAACTCACAGTCAGTTGGGTGAGCAAAAAGAGAGTTAAGAGTCCAAGGATCATTGGAGCTTGAGCTTAAGAGGGTTGGAAGTGAGGTGAACTTGCCATTCTGTTGAGGCTTTCAGTGCCTTCTTTACGTGGGAGGCGTGGATCCAAGCTGAGATTCTGTCAACCTTGACAGCAGTCAGGGTGGTTAGCAGGATGACATATGGCCCTTTCCACCTAGGCTCCAGATTCTGTGAGCCATGTCAACAAACATAGACAAAATCCACTATCTGGAATGGATGAGCTGTCTCTGGAGTGCCTGGTCAATAGGCGTCAGTGGGCTGCGTCCACACCTCCTTCTTGACCAGTTGGAGTCCCTTTAATCTGGCATATAAATCATTATTATGACAACAGCTAGGGTCAATATTTCTCTCAAGGGTAAGCAAGGGAGGGGGAGCACATTCAAAATCTAAAACGGAGTAAGATGGAAACAAGAGGGGGTGTTCCTTACATGGAACAAGGCCAAAGGGAGAAGCACCGTCCAGTCTGTACCGTCAGTTTCCAAGGACAATTTAGTCAAGGTCTCTTTTAGAGTTCTATTTATTCTTTCTACCTGTCCTGAGCTTTGGGGTCTATATGTACAATGTAACTTCCAATCAGTCCCCAAATACCTGGCCACTTCCTGACTTATCTGGGCAGTAAAGCCTGGCTCGTTGTCTGACCCTAGTGCCTTAGGGGCCCCGAAGCGGGGAAATATTTCTTCTAGGATTTTTTTAGCCACTGTACAGGCGGTTTCATTTTTGGTGGGGAAGGCTTCTACCCACCCTGAAAATGTATCAATGAAGACTAACAGATATTTGTTGCCATACCTGGCAGGACGTACCTCAGTGTAATCAACTTCCCAGTAGGCCCCCGGCCTGTCTCCATGCAGTCTCTTACCAGGTTTTGTCTTACCCCAACTGGGATTGACCTTCTGGCATGGTATACAGGCTTGGACAACATTCTCTGCTATCTTGTGAAGTCCTGGAATCTCATAGTTAGTTTTGTTAATCAGAGTAATTAATTTTTTTGTTCCTAGGATGAGTCCACCGGCGCATCTGTTTTAACATCACTTCTGCCTCTTTTGGGCTCATAGTCTGCTTACCGTTTTGAAGTTGTGGTAGGAATTCTGTTTCATTAGGGTCTACGGCGAGTAATTCAAGTATAGCATCTCCCAAGGCTGCTTCTCGGGCAACCCGATCTAAAATATTATTTCCCTCTGCTATAGGGGACCCGTCCTTTTGATGACCCGGACAGGGGATGATGCTTACTTTAGTTGGCAGCATGAGGGCAGCTAGTAGAGCCAGGATCTCTTGTTTATTTTTAATGTCCTCTCCAGCTGAAGTGAGGAGCCCTCTTTGTTGATAAATGGCCCCGTGTACATGGGCAGTAGCAAAAGCATATCTACTATCTGTGTAGATATTTATCTTTGTCTGTTTTGCCATTTCAAGAGCTTTTGTGAGGGGTAATCAGTTCAGCTCGCTGTGCTGAAGTCCCTTGGGGAAGAGCTGCAGCCCAAATGACCCATTTTCCATCTACCACCGCTGCCCCTGCCCAGCGCTTACCTTCTTCAAGAAAGCTGCTCCCATCTGTGTACCAAGCAGCTTCAGCATCGGGGAGTGGCTGGTCAGTGAGATCTGTGTGAGTACTGTGAGCCTCCGCAAGCACTTCCCGGCAATCATGGATGATAGCTGATCCTTTTAAGTCAGGGTCAGGGAGCAGGATGGCTGGGTTAAGCCCCGTAGCAGGCATAAACTTGATACGGTCTGAATTCAGGAGGATTGACTGATAGTGAGTTATCCTGGCATTTGTCATCCACCTCTCAGGAGGCTGGTGCACTACACTTTCTAGGGCATGGGGGGCCGTGATTGTAAAGTTTTGCCCCAAAGTCAACTTGTCAGCATCTCTAACTAAAGCTGCCACAGCAGCCACTATCCATAGGCAGCTGGGCCATCCTGACGCCACAGAGTCTATTTTTTTTTTTTTTAGATGTGCCACGGGCCGATTCCATGGGCCCAGTCTCTGAGTCAGGACTCCTTTAGCTATCCCCTTATTTTCAGCTACATACAGATGGAATGGCTTAGTCACATCAGGCAGTCCTAAGGCTGGGGCCGATAGCAGGGCCCGTTTAATTCTGTCAAAGGCCTCCTGCTCTTTTTCACCCCAAAAGAAAGATGCACTCTCTTTCGTGAGTGGATACAGAGAGGCGGCCATTTCTGTGAATTCTGGGATCCATAGCCGACAAAAGCCAGCAGTTCCCAAGAATTCTCTGACTTGTTGGGGAGTCTGGGGACGGATATCTGAGCCACAGTGTTTTTTTTCTAGCGTCTGACAGCCACCTCCTTCCATTTTTGATTAGATACCCCAAGTAACTGACCTGTTGTTGACAAATTTGGGCCTTTTTGGCTGAGGCCCGGTATCCCAGGGATCTGAGCTCAGTCAGCAGGCTTCTAGTTCCCAGGAGACAGTCTTCTTTGGTCTCCACTGCTAGGAGAATGTCATCAACACATTGAAGTAATGTTACCTGGGGGTTGGAGGCCCTGAAATGGGCTAGATCTTGGTGAAGTGCCTCGTCGAAGATGGTGGGAGAGTTCTTGAATCCCTGTGGCAGGCGTGTCCAAGTTAGTTGTCCAGATAATGCCGACGCTGGGTCTCTCCATTCAAAGGCAAATATAGGCTGGCTAGAAGGGCTAAGCCGTAAGCAGAAAAAGGCATCTTTTAATTCCAATACTGTATACCATGTTCGCTGGGGGGGGGGGAGGGTACTAAGGAGGTTGTAAGGGTTGGGCACTGTAGGGTGAAGGTCGGCAACCCTTTTGTTAACTTCCCTTAAGTCCTGGACTGGTCTATAATCATTGGTCCCAGGCTTCTGAACTGGGAGCAGAGGGGTGTTCCATGAAAACTAACATTTAACAAGGATCCCGAGCTCGAAGAGCCACTGCATGTGTGGGCGGATGCCATCTCTGGCCTCTTTGCTCATGGGGTACTGGCGGACCGAAATGGGGGTGGAGGTAGCTTTAACCTCCACCCCCATGGGTGGGCGATGTTTAGCCATTCCTATGCCAGTAAGTTCGGCCCAGGCTGAGGGAACCTTGTCCATCCATTCCTGCATATCAGCTGTTTGAGGAGGGGGGTGTTCGAACAGCCTATGTTCATCTTCCAGCCTCATATTGAGGACCTGAAGTGGCCTCCCCTCTCTGTCAGTCACTGATGGTCCTTCTGTTTGGAAATGAATTTGGGCTCCCACCTTAGAGAGCAAGTCATGGCCCAGGAGTGGATAGGGACACTCAGGAATCATGAGGAATGAGTGGGATACCTGGCCCATGCCCAAATCTACTGTTCTTCGGGTAGTCCATGGATATTATTTATTCCCTGTGGCTCCCTGCTCCAAGGACCTCTTAGTGGATAGTGGTCCTTCTGTTTGGAGGATGACTGAAATGCTGAGCCCCAGTGTCGACCAGAAACTGGATGGGTTTCCCTCCACATTGAGAGTTACCCTAGGCTCGGGGAGGGGATCTGAGTCCCAACTCCCCTACTCTTCTTCATCTAAGGCCAGAATTTTTCCTCTGGGCGGTCCTCCCTCTTCTTCTTGGTGCAGTCCTTGTGCCAATGTCCTTTCTCTTTGCAGTAGGCACATTGGTCCTTGTCTAACGGTTGCCTCTTATCCTTTCCCTCATCTTTCTGACCTGCCTGTCTCTCTGGTCCCTTTCACTTACTACAGTGGCCAGAATTTTACTCAAATTTATTTTCTGTCTTTTTTCTCTTTTTAAATCTCGTTCATCCTGTTTCCTACGTCTTCTCTCTTCTTTTTCTTCCTCTGTCTCTCTTTTATTGAACACCTTATCTGCTTGTCTAACCAAATCCTGGAGCTGGAATCCCTGTAGGCCCTCCAGCCTCTGTAGCTTTTTTCTAATATCTAGAGCTGACTGATCTATAAAGGCCATGGCTATCGTAGCCTTATGTTCCTCAAAGGTAGGTTAATATGGAGTGAATCTCTGAAAAGCTTCCATCAATCGGTCTAGCAACACCGTCGGCGACTCAGTTGGTCTCTGAGTCACTTCTCTTACCTTAGCCAAATTGGTGGGGCATCTAGCTGCCCCTCGGAGACCCGCCACTAGAGCCTGATGGTAAACCTTCAGGTGCTCTCTACCTTGAGGTGTATTGAAGTTCCAGTCTGGTCTATTTAAAGGGAAGTTTGCATCAATCTCGTTGGGCAGTTGAGTTGGTTGTCCATCTGTGCCAGGCACATTTTTCCTGGCTTCAAGAAGCACCCACTGTCTCTCCTCCACGGTAAAGAGAGTTTGTAGGAGCTGCTGGCAATCGTCCCATGTAGGCTGGTGTGAAAAGACAAGGGACTGAAGGGGCTGATAGATTAATATAAGTTAGATTTAGTGAATA
>CAJQZJ010009649.1:9365563-9443139 GCA_907164525.1 Lophiomys imhausi | reverse complement strand
CCTGCTTATGTACTTCCACATACAATATTTCTTTCCACTTTTATGACAGCTGTTATATACCCTCTACAACATCCTTCCTTAAAAATCTGTTCAACTTGTTTGCAGTAGCAACACTTCATATCATCCCTCTTATGAAATTTCAATGTACAGCAAGATGTCATTAAGTAAAGCACATTGTACTTTGATCTCTAGGTATTATTTATCCTGAATAGCTAAACCCATTATCTCTTTATTCACATCTTTTAATTTCCTCGAAACTCTGACACAGCAAATGATTCTATACTCTGTTTTGATGAGGCTGACTGTTTCATATACTACATTGAAGTAGATCATGCAGTATTCATCTTTGTCATTTTATGGTTGTTGTAGTTTTATTTTGAATTGACTTTTATACACAATTTGAGACTAGGACCTAATTTCATTCTAATAATATAATGAGGAAAGAATACTTTTGCCAGTATGTGTTCTTGGCCTCATTGCTAAGGATAAGTTGGCTGTAAATGTGTGGTAAATGCATTTCCTTTATGAAGATGCTATAAAAGTTTACTTGTATTCAAGAATAACATTACCTTTCTTTTTCAGCATTGTGACATATAAATGACAAAATTATATCTTCTAAGTATTCAATGCATTATTTTTGTTTGTCTTTTAAAATAGAATTATATTGTTTTCCTTCTGCTTTTTCATCCATCTATCTCATCCTAGCTAACATCTATGGAATTCCTCACATTTCCTCCCATTATCAAGTTGATAGTGACTTTTCCTTTATTATTGTTTTATTCATACCTATAAATCTATGCATATATGGATATAGGCGTACAATGTGCAATTGTCATCATAATCAAACAAATTAATAAATATATTAATATATTATAATTTATATTATATATAATATATATATGATTCATGCTGACATTCCTTATGGGGTGAAGACACAAACCACCTTCTGCTTTCTTAAATTTCTGGAATATAATACATTATTACACTTTGTACTGATGTGAATTTGGTTTCTAGTACTTATTCATTTTATAGTGTCAAGTTGTTTCCTTTACCTGGCACCTCTCTATTTCCATCATCTCTGGACCTCTCACAACAACAATTCTCTTAGTTCTAAGAGTGTCTTGCATTTAGATGCCACATATAAAAACAGAATATTTTGGTGACTATAAAGGTTTTTTTTTTTGTTTTTAACGTCTGGGCATTTCATCCTCTAGCATTTAAATTCAGAGCATGTTAATCTGTTCTCGTTGTTCTTCCTCAAAATTCATTTGGCCATTTATACTCTCTCAAGACTCTGAATGCCACTGACTATTAATAAGGATTTCATCAAAACTAAAATTTAAAATATCGATTACTTAATTGTGAGCCTAAAATAGCCAAGTGTTATTATGGATGACTTTTTTTCTTTGCAATATTTTTATTGAATTTATTGAGTATCTGTGAGCGAGAAAGACACACACACATACACACACCTGATGAGGGGATGTCAAGGGCCTTCATGCCAGAATCAGTTATCTTCTTCTACATGTAGGTGGGGTAGAAGTTAGGTCTCTTGGGTGAAATTGGTAGGCAGTTTAGGTTGGCTTTTGGCAACACATAGGGAGGACCTTGGCATCCTTTACTTGTTGATATGGAGTCAGTTGTGCTGTGTTGGAGGGACATTGCTAAGAAACTGCACAAACCATTCAAAGGACATCAATTGATGTGAGAGGCTACAGGACTGCTGGACATCATGAGAAATCTCAAGGACCCTTAAGACTGCCAAGTATTTCGAGATAATGCAATATATAAGCCAGAGAATTCCACTCAGTCTCTCTCTTCTGCTCTGACTGACTGAGACATCATGCTGAATAAGAGCACAGCAACGTATGCCATTCACAAAATTTAGATTGCTATATTCCAAGGCAAAGGCCTGGCATAAAAACTGCTGAGAGTTCCTTGAAGGCGTCTGTCTGTCTTGGGGTCGCAGAGTGCCAGAAAAGTGAGTGCAGCAGGTGGTCTTCAGAAGCCTCTTGGAGAGGTTTTGGTCCTTGAGACTTACCTGGGCCAAAGAAACCTTGGAGGTGAGTCTTAGCTGATTGAAAAAGCTACCCCTAGTTTAATAGTTGGAACAGACTGACTTTATAAACTGCCTATAATTTGGTAGTTGAAATAAATTGGTTTTGCAAACTGGCAAAGTAAGGCCCAACAAGCACTAGGCTTTGAAAAGGACTGCTGAGATTGCCATAAACCAATTATCCTACATGGAACTATGCTAAGAATATTGATATTCTTTTAAGAAAGTTAGAATAGTGTTAGTTAAGTATTTTTAGATTGGTATTAGAGTATTGTTAGATATTAGAGTACTCTTAGGTAGATTAGGAAGCTCTTAGCCCTCATATGATTGCTGAATTGGGGTGGGGGACTGATATGTAGGGACACTCCACTATGCACGAGGACAGAAGGAGAGGAGGTAGAGGATCGGGGGGGGGGGACTGGGAGGGGTGGAAAGAGGGCACTGTGATGGAGATGTAACATGAAGTAATAAATAAGCATTTTGAAAAATAAAATAAAAAATAAAAAGATAAAAAAATAAATGTAAGTGCCTATAAATAAAAATATTCTGTTACACGTAGATCTTGGAGTTCAACTGCGAATTGTCAGGCTTAGCAGCTATCTTTGTTACTGGCTTTAGCTATGTTGCCATTTCTAATTGTTTTATTATAGTCTATCTTTTATATACTTACTTGTATCTAATTCTTTATGTGAACTTTGTCACCTACAATTTTGACCTATACTCTAACTTTATTCATTCATTCTGGTCTCTCTGAGTCTTTAGTATTTTCATGTATCTATTCACTGAGGATTATTACATTTCCTGTGCTAAATTTGGATAATATTTGTCTTACATTTTCTTATATGATAATGTTAGCTTGAGATTCTATTACAATGCTGAACAGAAATGACAAAAAAGGACCAAAACTCCTTATGGGATCACAGAGAGAAATCAATCAACATTTTCTCCACTGTGTATGTTAGTTTTAGGTTTTTATGAAAATTCTCATTGATTTTAGATAAGTTCTTACTCCTGCCTTGTTCATAGTTTTAATCATGAATTCACAGTGAAGTTTGTCAGTGGGTTATTGGCATCTCCTACATAATCATGTGATTTTTTTTTCTTCATGTTCTACTGTGTTGAAATCATTCCATCAGGGCAATCATCACTTTTTCCTTTGGATAATTCCCTGTTGATGATGTCTGGTGCTTTTTAAGTCAGTATTGTTTTCAGGAATTTTGTATAAATGTTCAGCTACTTGCCTACATATTTTCTTGTAGTACCTAGTAATTTGTTTTGATTTAGAATCAGGGTTATGCTAGCCTAATGAAATATATTTGAAATTATTTTTTTGAATGAGCCATTCAATTATAGGCTGTTAAGTTTGATTGTAGATTTTCTTTTTTTTTTCTTCAAGTTACATCTCAGTCACAAACCCTTCTCTATTCCCCCTTCCTATCCCGCCCTTCCACCCTCTTCCCCCCAGCAGTTTCCCCTTTCAGTCCAACAGATGGTTCCTTCTCTTATAACAGTAAATACTATACAAAACAACAGATATAAATATGCCACATTTATGAGAGTTAAATGGCCCAGTATACCTTCCTAATGTCCAGTTTATACATATTTGGCCCCTGACTTTAACATTCTACTATCTAACCATCTCCATGAGTTTAAAGGTCTATATCTGACTCAACATTCATACTAACTTGCAACACACTTTTAAGAGTATCTTCTTAGATCTAGAACACCCTCTTGATTCCTAAACAACTCAAAATTTAACTATGAGACTCTAGCCGTCTATTCTTCAACCACCTCAGAGACCTGAGAGGGATAAATATATCTGCTTATATAGGAAGTGCAGGGCCTTCAGCTTCCAAAACTAAGAAATGACATACCATTGACTGCCTGGACAGTTCCCATTTTCTCTCCATACATTCCTGCATCAGTCTTCAGCCTTTGGGTCCTGTTTCTCTGACAGACATTTGTTGTAGAGCAGGGATCATGAAGGACTTACCTACCCTGTCTTGGCAGAGCTAGGCTGTTGACTTCCCTGCTACCAAGTTTTGTCCTTTTTGGACAGCAGTCTGTCTGCAGTTGGAGCAAATTTGAAAACCTAAGCGAAATGGACAATTTCCTTGATAAATTCCACCTACCAAAACTAAATCAAAATCAGATTAACAGCTTAAACAGCCCAATAACACCCAAGGAAATAGAAACAGTCATTAATAATCTCCCAACCAAAAAAAAAAAATGGTTTAGCATGGAATACTACCGGATCTTCAAAGAGGAACTAACACCATTACTTTTCAAACTCTTCCACCACATAGAAACAGAAAGAACACTGCCAAACTCATTCTATGAGGCCACTGTCATTCTGATTCCTAAACCACACAAAGACCCAACAAAGAAAGAGAACTTCAGACCAATCTCTCTCATGAACATAGATGCAAAAATACTTAATAAAATACTAGCAAACCGAATTCAAGAACACATCAAAAGTATCATACACCATGATCAAGTAGACTTCATCCCAGGAATGCAGGGATGGTTCAATATATGAAAGTCTATCAATGATTGTAGATTTTCATTAATTATTTCATTTGTTGTCTTGTTACTCTTTTGTCAAACTTTCTATTTCTTAGTTGGCCACTTTAATATGTTTTGGTATGTTTCTATACATTTCTTTCTTCTAGGCTGTAAAAATTTAGGAAAAAGATTTCTCACCACCTCACCTGATAAATCTTTGGATGTGTAAAAATTAAGTTTTGTCTCCATTCTTATTTTGATTTTCTGCATTAGAATCTTCCAGTTTCTTAATGTAGCTAATCATTTTCCAACTTATGTTTTCAAACAAAGTGCTTTAAGCTTTGAAGGGTCTATTATGCTTTTTGTCATTTGAATTTTCATCACTCTGATTTCCTCTGTAAAGTTTCCTTTGTCATTAACCTAAATGATTCAAAAGATCTAGAAAACAGGGATTGGGTGGTTTCAATGATTAATACTCACCCTTTATTAGTCTGCATTAAGTCAATAACTGCACAAACATCAACACACACTGTAGTTCAGTGAGTCTCAAAATTTATACCCTGCTGATATTCTTGATGCAATACAATTATTAGTAAGAAAAAACCAAAACCCTAATTGGACTTGGTCTTTGTATTAAAAATAATGTGTTTAACAAATGGCTCTTTCTCTGTTAACAACAAACATAATACAAAACAACAAAAATAATTAGGCCACTATTATGAAACTTGTAAGGCTTAACATATATTCTCAATATCAAGTCCATACATTTTTGGAAACTGACTTTAACATTCTACTATGCATCCCTCTTCATGAGTTTAAAATTCTATATTCAACTCATCTTTCATCCTAACTTGCATCACCATCTTTAAAACATCTTCTTAGATCCAGAACACCCTCTAAATTCCTAAACAACTCAAAATTTAACTATGAGACTATAACTATCTAGTCTTCAACCACATCAAAGACCTGAGAAGGATAAATTTATCTGATTATACAGGAAGTGTAGGGCCAGAAGCTTCCAAAACTAAGAAATGATAAACAACTGGCTTCCTGGACAGTTCCCAATTTCTCTCCATACATTAGAGCATCAATCTTCAGCCTTTTGGCCCTGTTTTTTTGAAACATATTAATTTTAAAGCAGGAATTATTAAGTACTTACCTACCCTGGGGGACCCGAGAGGGAAATAGGGAGGAGATTGTTATTGAGATGTAACTTGAAGAAAACAAAGAGATGTGGGAGGGGAGGGGAGCAGAGATTACTGATTTAAATGATGTTATCTATTTCTGAAATGGGAACTTCAGAAAAAAAGAGGATGAATAAATAATTGCCTCTGGTGGTCAGACAGACCTGCTTATGGAGGTGCAAGCTTGTAAACTTCGGTTGTTAGTACTGTGATCATGAGTTCAGTGTTACAAGACATTCTTCCTTTCCTTCCAATTACCTCTCTTTTCTCTTTTGAATTACAAAAATAGCACATGTTGACTTGAACTTGAAGTTTTTTTGATTTAATAAAATAATACTTAGGAAAAATAATGAGTTTGTTTATAATGTGACTGGACAACAATTACACCACCACCCCTTTTGATATAACTCCTGATATTGACAAGTAACTTATAACTAACTTACTATTCAGGAATTTAGTGACTACATGTTCTGAAAACAGTCTTCAGTAGGGCTGGAAATTTGTGACTAGTGACTATATTTGATGAAGCAAGCTTTCTGTTCTAAACCTTGTGCTCCTCTTCTTTAACCAAAGATCAGATTCTTCACATCTTGGAATGCAGTCATTTGAGAAAAGTTTTCATCCACAAAATGTTAAATGAACCTAGACTTCAGTAGTCTTTTTCTTATTCTGTCAAGGGTACGGATACCTATTAATTGCCTTTATTAGGAAGTCAGGTCCACAAAACAGCAGGATATCACAAGTGAGTTCATAGAAGGCGACCACTATTGCCAGAAATAACATGGTTAGTCTTCCTTATGTTATGTTGCCATCCTACCCTACTCTCCCTGCTTTTATCTGAAACCTCTAATTCCTTCAAAAATCATTTTTACCACAGGGGTGAGGGCTCATTTATTTATTTATTTATTTATTTATTTATTTATTTATTCAAGAAAAGATCTCATGTTGTATGTATCTCATGCTTCCTAGACCTCACTATGTAGCACAAAATAACCTTGAGTCACAACATGCCTGAATAAACAGAATTTATTTATCCATAACCTTCATCTGGAGGATACAGCTTTTATTGCATGATAAGCTTAAAGAATTTGATTCATAACACAAATTGAGCCAATCCAATGAAAATATCAAGAATACACATATTGGAATAATTTAATCAATCATAGTAAGCTTGTTATTATTATTTAAAGAATACACAAAATAGTTTGGTCATATTTATTGACCTTTGTGATCCACTGGTGAACAACTCAATAAGTTACATCTCGTTCCTCACACTTGGTGTCATGAAATATCTATTTGAGTCATTGTCTTTCCCATTATACAGGTACTCCATTTAAATTTATTTAATATATGTACATATATTCAAGAAGCTGCTAAAGTAGTAGGTTTCCATAAGGGCTGTCAAAAAGACTTTCATGTTAGCTGCCTCAGCCTACCTCAAATACCCAGTAGTGCCATCACCATTTAATCCACATGCTGTAGTTTCCCGTTTATCATTTTATACACTATACTCTATTTCCACATTTTTTGGAGGATCTCCTCCCACTCCCCATCATCCTTTACTAGCTACCTAACCTCTATAGTTATCCAGCTTGAAATACACATATCTAAAACTTAAAATCTAACATTGACATAAGAGTGACATGCAATATTTTGCCTCAGGGTCTTTGTTAACTCATTCATGACATTTGTTTTTTTTTTTTTTTTGTTTCATCTCTGTTTAATTCCAAATCTCATTTTAAAATTAGGTTGTTTGATTTCTTTTTTTTTATTAAATACTTTTTTTCTTCAAGTTACATCTCATTCACAAACCCTTCCCTATTCCCCCTTCCTGTCCCACCCTTCCACCCTCTTCCCCCCAACAGCTTCCCCTTTCAGTCCAACAAATTGTTCCTTCTCTTATAACAGTAAATACTATACAAAACAACAGAAGCAAATATGCCACATTTATGAGAGGTAAATGGCTCAGTATACATTCCCAATGTCCAGTTCATACATATTTGGCCCCTGACTTTAACTTTCTACCATCTAACCATCTCCATGAGTTTAAAGTTCTATAACTGGCTCAGCTTTCATACTAACTTGCATCACTATTATAAACATCTTCTTAGATCTAGAACACCCTCTTGATTCCTAAACAACTCAAAATTTAACTATGAGACTCTAGCTGTCTATTCTTCAACCACCTCAGAGACCTGAGAGGGATAAATATATCTGCTTATATAGGAAGTGCAGGGCCTTCAGCTTCCAAAACTAAGAAATGACATACCAGTGACTGCCTGGACAGTTCCCATTTTCTCTCCATACATTCCAGCATCAGTCTTCAGCCTTTGGTCCTGTTTCTCTGGCAGACATTTATTGTAGAGCAAGGATTATGAAGGACTTACCTACCCTGTCTTGGCAGAGCTAGGCTGTCGACTTCCCTGCTACCAAGTTTTGGTTGTTTGATTTCTTGATCAAATTGATGTTTAGGTTTTTTTTTTTTTTTTGTGTGTGTGTGTGTGTGTTCTTTATATAATCTAGATGATCTCTGCCTGATGTATAATTGGTAAAGGTTATTGAACTTAAAACCCATGCTATAATCCTCCTGTTCAGAAAGCCATTGCCTGTTCTACCTAAGTAGAGTTGTATCTATGAAGTAGAATCTTTTCTCTTTCTGTTTAGTTTTACTTTTGTATCAAGAAAATATGAACAGAAACATAACATGCATATTGGAATCTAAGGCTGTTCTTGTTTTTCTTTTAAGACTCTATTTTCAGAGACATCTTATAGTTTTCTTAATGGATTCACTGATAATAGACTTTTTCCCAAACATAAACAATGAGGTGAAGCAAGAAGTTTGTCAAGTGTGAGGTACTGTCTCTCCTTTGCTGTTTAATACATCTAGTATTCTTCATTATGAAGGAATGGGTAAGTGAAAATTCCTTTGGCAGTGTGTGAATAGCCAACCACCAACTACCTTTAAATCCATTTTGGCACTCATAGATACTGTTCTATTCTCCACCTGTCAATTTTAGAGAATTCGTAAACACAGCTTGGCTTGTTTATTAGAGTTCAAAAACCTGGCAAAGAACATCACTGTAGCTCTTTTTCATCTGCTGTGTTGACATGAAGGTCAGTGAACTCTTTTGAATGATCGAGATTTTGACAGCTTAATTTCTGTGTCATGAGTTGCTAAGGTAACACTATTTCTGTGAACTTGCCAGCAAATAAATCTTTAAAAATGTCTTCCAGTTTTAGTATTGAAAATAATTTTATATTAAAGCTCAATTTTTATTTATTGGTTCACTTTCTGCTCTGAAGAAACCTGTTTTACCTGTTAGGTATTGTTTTCTAAATCTGACCATAAAGAAGACTTAAAACACAATGTATTAGAAATAGAATATATAAAAATAGAAAATGAAGCAATGCTGGTTGACCAGATTATGGTCTTGAAATGAGTACACAAAAATTCACTTTTCAAGCTCACCTTGAATGCTTGCATTTGTATATTCAGTGCCTTGCATACCCAGTATATATTAATACATGTGGGAATGTATTATATTTCCAGAGGAAATTGGGATGCTTTATTTATTTATTTTTCTATATATGTTCATGAAAATGTCTATGTGTGAATACATGTTCCCATGTATGTATGCACATAGATACTAGAGGTGAAACTCAGATACTGTTTGTTAGCTAACATGTACATATATAAAATAACATATAACATACACAACAAAATATGTTTGAAAACCTCTTTTGTAATAAAATAAATAGAAAACATATTCCTTAGCTAAAATGTCACAGAACCTAAAATATAATAATAAAACAAAAACCACTGCAAAATTCAGGATGCTTCCCCTAAATTTATTGGCAAAGGTGATGAAAGTCCCAAACAATATAGCCCATTGCCACTGGGAAGTATTGGGTGAAAAAAAAAATAGAATCAGAAGTAGAAGGTGCCCTGTTTAAAACAGTGTCTTCTGGACATCACAGGACCTCTGCACTCATGAACCCATAAGAGATGTGGTTGCCTTAAATAAGACCAAACTATTCAACATTCTAGGATGGGTTAGTAAGTGGTTTATGAGCCCCTAAGCCTGACTAAGAGCATGGACTTGTAGTTTTCTTTAGGCTATGACTGCTGTGAAATCAACCACGCTCCAGTTAAATGTTTCATACTCATAAGTATGACAACACAAATTGGCTTTGGTAGGTTATCAAATAATCGTTTAGAAAAGAACATAAAGTTGGTGAGATAAGGTGTTTGAAAAAGTATCTTTTATTTGCTAAATGCACTGTCATCTCAGAGGCTTACTGCTGAATAAACTTCCCCTTTCTAGCTAAATCTGAATTCTGTGTGGCTGGTTCAACTCGGCTGTTCTTGATCAAACTCCTCTCCAAGCTGACTGATTCAAACTGGCTTCTCCCACATAGAACTAAATTGCTCTTCTTGGCCTCAAACTAACTCTAACAATCTGTTGTAATCTTCTGGCTCCTTCTCATTCTCTGGCTTTTTCTGTATTCATCTGTGTCTAGGTTATTCTCACTGCAAACTGTCTCTGCAAAACTCACCTGTACAAACTGCCACTTACCTCCAAAAATGGAACTACTACTGCACTGACTCTCAATTGATTGCACCAAACTCAACGATACTCAACTGATTAGGGATGTGAAGCTGTATCTTGGAAGAGTTTGGGAGTTATATATCAAAATTAATTATATTAAATACTCAATTAATAAAAATTATTTAAAATACTTGCTGGATATTGATTTTAAAAGATAAAAAAATGTCCTTAATATTATTTTTAACTTTTTAAATTTTCCTTTTGTTTTCACTTTTATTTAGAATTTTCTCCCTTTTTTTAATGGTGGAGTTTTTGTTTTATATATATATATATATATATATATATATATATCCTTTAGTTTCTTTTTTTAATGGAAAATATATTCTCTTATCCCAACCACAGATTCTTCTCCATCCATGCCTCTTAGTTACCTCCACTCTACCCTGGACCCAGTCCCCCTTGTTTTTTTCTCAGAAAAGATCAGACCACCAAGAGACAAGACTAAAAGCAAGTAAAACAAGACCAGGCAAAAGCCTTCATATTGAGGCTGGACAAGGCAATGCAATGGGAGGAAAAGAATATGAAGATGAGACAAAGAGTCAGAGCAAAACAGGCTGCCACTGTTAGGAAGTCCCAAAAAAATCACCAGTCTTCACCCATAACATCCATAGAGAAGTATAGAACCATGCAGGCCTTGTACTGAAGTTTCAGTCTCTCTGAGCCCTGTGAGCCTTGCTTAGTTGGTTGGATGGGACATGGTTTCCTGGTGTCTTCCATCCCCTGAGTCCTACAACCTTTCTCCCTTCTTTCATGGGACTCCCTAATCCCTAAATTGTGTTCTAATCTGTATTTTTATCCTAACCCCCAAGGGGAAGGACCCAATGGGGACTTCCAATTTTGACTCTCTTTCTCTCTCTGCATATTGCCTTGCTGTGGGTTTCTGTACTTTCTCCTATCTATGGCTGGAGGAAGTCTCTCTAATGAATACTGGAGAAGGTACTGATCTATGGTTATAGTAGACTATCATTAGGGATAATTTTATTAATTTTGGTAGTGAGGAGGGACGTCATGATCAGGTTTGGTACTATGCTAGGTTTCTGGCCTATTCAGTCTTTGAATTCTGACTCTCTGGGCAGTATAATGTGAGGCCTTCTTCTGTTGGCATGACACTCAAGTTAAATCAACATTGATTGGTCACTCTCACAAGTTCTGTGCCAACATTGCCCCAAAACACACGTACTGAATATTTGACGTGAACATTAATAGGGTTCTTGCTCTAACTTTCTAATTCAGATGGTCTGGAATACTATTCAAACATCTGCTTTTCTAAAATATTCATATGTTATTCTAGTGAGGATTTAGTTAGAACCCAATTATAGTTTTTTTTCTTATTTTTTTTTACTTTCATGCTTTGCTTATATACTATTCAATGGATATTTTTAGGTTTGTCATTGATTTTTTAAATTAATTAACTCCTTTTTCTTTAGATCCTGTTACAGTTTTCTCTCCCTTCTCTCCTCCCAATCCCCCTGCCTCCCTTCCCCTGCCATTTAATCCTCCTCCCTTTCTCTTCAAAAATTAGCAGGCCTTCCAAGGGTATTAACCATCCTTGGCTTACCAAGTTAGAGTAAGACTAGATGCAAATTCTCTTATTGAGGTTAGAAAAGATAACCTAGTAGGAGGAAAGGGTTTCAAAGTCAAGCAATAGAGTCAGAAACAGCATTTATTCCTGATGTCACAAGTCTCACATGAAGACCAAGCTGCACAATTTTTACATATGTGCAGAGGGCCTAAGTCAGTCCCACATATGCTCCCTGCTAACAATTCAGTCTCTGTTGGTCCCTATGGTTCAGGTTAATTGATTCTCTAGGTTTTCTTGTGGTATTATTCATCCCTATGACTCTTGAAATCCTTCTTTCCCATTTTCTGCATGATTCCCCAAGTACTCCCTAATGTATGCTGATGGTCTCTGCATTTGTTTCTGTTGTTTGCTGGGTGAAGCCTCTTTGATGACAGTTATGCTAGGCTCCTACCTTCAAGTATAGGAAAATAATATTATTAAGAGTCTCAGGAGTGGGCTTCCTCTCATGTCATTATCTCAAAATGAACCAGTCATTGGTTGGTCATTTCCTCAATTGTTGCTCCATCTTTATTCTTGCACATCTTGTAGGTAGGACAAATTGTAGGTCAAATGTTTTGTGGCTGTTGGTGTCCCAATCCCTCCAGTAAGAGTCTTACCTGGTTATGTGAGATGTCTTATTCAGGCTCCATATCCCCTATTGCTAGGAATCTTAGCTAGGGTCACCCTCATAGTTTCCTAAAAATTTCCATTGCCTTAGAGATTCTTGACCACTCCATTCCAATCGTCTTTCTCAGTAGTCTCTCCATCTGCCCTCTCCCAACCCGATCACTCCTCTTCCCATCCACACTCTACCTCCCCACCTCCACACCCAATCCACCGACAATGTGTATTCTGTCTTTCCTTCTCAATAAAATTCATAGGCCAACCCTTTAGCCTTCTTTGTTACTTAGCCACTTTGAGTCTATGGATTGTAGGATGGTTATCCTTTACTTTATGGCTAATATCAACTTATACATGAGTACTTACCATGTTTATCTTTATGGGTGTGGGTTACCTTACTCTGTATGATCTTCTCTAGTTCCATCTATTTGCCTGCATATGATTTTTTTTATCATATGCAACATATAATACACCATGACTTTATAACCTGAAAATGAATGTTACATTAATATAATTTTCCATTTTTAGTTGATAATGTTATAAATTTTAAGTATTATTAGAAAGTAAATCAATTATTGAATTTCTGTTCTCATTATGAGTCATTGTAGGCTTTATTGTAGCAGCATGGGAAGTTCATTATTTATTGATCTGATACATATTATCCAAGTCCTTTGATTACCCTGTTCATCATTTTTGTAAATATCTTAAATTTTTGAGATAATATAATTACATTAATTCTTCTTCATTTTCCTTCATCCAAACCCTCATATATACCCCTTGCTATTTTTCAAATTCATGGAATCTTTTTGACTAATTGTTATTAAATGATATATATGAATAAACATACATATTTGTAAATATAACCTGTTAAGACTGTATAATGTTATGTGTATATATGTTCAACTTTTACTTAATGCAAATATAATCTATATTTGCTATAAGATTCAGCTATAAAATGTTTCCACTAATTTTCTAAGACATGATGTGGTATATACTCAGGAACATATTGAATTTCTAAACTAGCTAATTTCATTGACACCTTCCTTGGACTTTCAGCAAAGTTTTGTTTGTATTTTAAATAATCTGGTTTACAATTCTGACTCACACATCTATTAAAGACTCATATAGCCTTAAAAACCTATACATATTGATTTTATATATATATATATAAAATGAAAAATTAAAGAATATGTGCATTCAGGGAAAGTGTCTACTTATTTTTATGTATTCCATGTCAACTTGTAGTGTCAACAGTAACATTGTGATGTGTATTAAAATGAGAAAATAGTTACCATATCCAAAATACTTTTGTTAGTGGATATTTGAACCATGATTTTTAGAGAAAGTAAAGGCCATAGTCCAAATTAAGAGAGAGATCACTAAGTATTTAGACTTCAAAAGTTTTAAGATTTATTTTTTCATATCTATGTATTTATATTATTAATTTATTCTCTCATATATTACATCCCAACTGTAGCGTTTTTCTCTCCCTCCCTCTGCATTCTGCCTCCTCTCTCCCCATCTACTCCACCTCTGTTTCCCTTCAGAAAAGGGCAGACATCCTAAGGTCATCAATCAAACATGGCATATCAACTTGCAATATGATTAGGCACTTCTCCTCATATTAAGGCTAGAAGAGGCATCCTGGTAGAAAGACAAGGGTTACAAAAGCAAACAAAGCATCATAAACAGCCCCAGTTCCCTCTGTTAGGAGTCTCATAAAAGCATTAAGCTACACAATTATAACAAATATACAGAAGGGTTCGATCTCAGTAAGCTCCTTTGAGTATACATTTGTTGTTTAAAACAAACAAACAAACAAAGAACAAAAACATTAAATTCCTGTCACTTGATTTACCAATGAAGATACAAGAACCAGATGTTGTGTTGAAAATCTGCTAGCTCAGAGAGGCAGAGAAAGCACCCAGATGATCTTCCCAATACACCAGAAGAAAAAAGCCTTCCTACTCACCTCATGTCCCAGAAGAGAAAACTTTGGTAGCCCATCCACCTGGCTGGCTTATTCAGCTGAAAATCCTGGAAGGATTTCCTTCTTCCTGGAAGGAAAAAGCCCAAAGAATCTAGAAGAAGAAGCCTAAAAGGAGAAAACCCAAAGGAAGAAGCCTTCAAAGAAGAAAAAAAAAAAAAACTTTGAAGAACAAAAAACCTTCAAAGGATGAAAAATCTCCTGAAGGAGAAAACCTTCAAATCCTTCTGCACAATATTTTAAATAGCCTCCAGCTCAATGCCCCTCCTTTCTGTTTAATCCCTGTCAGCTGTTTTCTTGCTCCACCTCTTGATTTAGGGTTAATTTTATTTAATCCTATGTACAGAAAGCTTTTGGATTAAAAGTGTGTGCTAAGGAAGATCCATACCACAAGTACTTGTTTACAGTAAACAGAATGCTCTAGGAGTAAATGTTGAGCCATCCCACAATTAGAAAAAGGGTTTTACAGTTTACAGTCTTGGTGTTCACAATGTGATCAAGTATGCTGAAACAAAGGTTCATTGACTCTGTGGATTTTCTTTTGGTGTTCTTGATCCATCTGACTCCTGTCTTCCTCCCAGAATTCTCGACTCTCTCATTATCTCAGCACCTCTCCACCCTAGCCACAGTCTGAACCCTCCTACTAGCTATGCCCAGGCCTCCAACACAGGCATTGACACCCTGCTCGACTACAGACTTCACAGACTGGGAGAAGTCCAGGTGAACTGCCTGCCTGCCAATCTCCCTGACTCTTGGCCTCTGCCCAACATATCCTCAGTCCACTACACTCCTAGTCACCGTATCCCAGCCTGCAACTGGGCAGAGATTCCCTGCCTGAGCAAGAGAGACCCTGCTCTGCTAGCGACCTTACAGACTGGGATAAACCCAGATAGAGTGCCCTCCTCCTAAACATCCCACTCTCTTACTAATTTAGCATCCCCCCACCTTTTTCCAGTCCCCCACTATCCTACTTGCTGTACCCCAGTCTCTAACACAGGTATAGGCTCTACTAGCGACCTATCAGACTTGGAGAAGTCCAGGTAGGCTGCCTGCCCACAAAACTCCCCAACTGTTGGCTTCTGCCTACCCAATCCTCAATCTGTCACCCTACATGACTTGAAATTTTTAAAGCAACTCAATACAATAATGTATTTGCCAAGACTTTTGCTAAGCTATACAAAAAAGCTGAGCTGGCAGGGATCAGAGTCACTGGTTATAGCAAAAACCCTCAAATGGAGTTAATCTCTTCATCACTCTGGAAACTGTAAGCAAAAGGCTAAATCTAGAGAATCCATAATCATTGATATCATGGTATATTATTAAGTGTACAAGAGCAGAACCTAGTGAAGCACTTCAAATATGGTGGTTCATCCTCTCACTGTTGAGAGTGTACTCAACACAAGGCTGGGAAGGGTGATGAAATGTAGTTGGGGAACCCATAAGTTGGAGGTACTGCATTCTGATTCATAGTAAGAACTGACTTCAACATTTTTCCCTCCTTTTTCAGTATTGAAGTTTCGGCAGAGATACCTGAAGACCTCTGTCCTTATAGTGATTTTTAATAACAGTCATAGCAGATGGGAAGGAAGTTACAGATGAATGACCAAGTCTAGATGCCTACTTTATCCTTGCCTGAAACCCTTCAGAATCTTCAGTCCACTGGCTGGATACTGATTCTGATATGTATTGGTCAGCTTTCTCCTGTATAGTTTTCCAGGTAATGTGTTTGCAATTGCTTGTGATCTGGATTTTTAAAAAATCTTCAGAGGGTTTTGGCCTAGAACCAGTCTCCCTACTTTGAAAAGAAATCTAGTTTATAATGACAAATGAAAAAAAAAGTGAGAAATGAATACAATTAATATGAAATAAAAGGTAGCAAAATATTAGCATAAAATAAATATTTTCTTCAATAGATACATTTCATTAGTTTTAAATGATATGCATTGTATCATAACATAGTTTATAAATCTCTAGCTGGTTAAAAATCTAAAGGTTACTTTGGAGAGAGGCAGAATCACTGAATCAAAAAATCTTCTGTTAGAGTGCTTCACAAAATGAAGATGTTAAAATGTTGATCAATTTAAAATATGCTGCAGTACTTTGTGTAGCATTTTTTTAGTTCACCATCATTTAGCAAATATTATAAGGAGATGTTTATTTGTCAGGGCTGTGGTCTTTGATATCCAAGAACTCACAGTTACTGTAAAGGAGTACTTGGGGAGATGAAAAAAAAAAATCAGTAAATGAGTACAACAAAACTGAATTGAGGTCTTAAATAAAAACCAGATATTTTCTAGATGACAGAAAATGACAATTTTCAGATGCAGGCATATCATATGTATGTGTGGGCCAGCTCATGCCTATGTATGTATTCAAACATGTGAGTGGATGCCTCTGTGGGCAAGAGGATGATATCAGATGCTATGGAATTGATGTTACAGGTCTTTGTAGGCTTCCTGATGTGAGTACTCTGTACTCTGGAAGACTCTAGGTCCTCCTGGCTAGTGAGCTGTTTCTCCAGCTCTTGTCTTATACTAGTTTAACAGTTACTCTTTTTAAACAGTTTGCATAGATGAGTATATTTACAAAAGAGTATAACTCTTTCTCTCAGTTTTCTCCTTTGTTGCTGTTGTTAATTCCAAAAATGCTAGTAACTGCTTCAGTTTTGAGATACTGAATCATGATCCCAACACTAGATCATCAGATTCAACATTAGATACTCTATAGAAATCACTAATTTTGTATGTCTAATAGGCTAGGCCACTGCACCCAGATATTTTGTTTAATATTATCCAGATGATGCTTTGAAGGCATTATTTAGAATTTATTTACTTTAATCAGTAAATTTTGAGTAAAATACGAATAAAATCTGTACCATGGCCAAGTCTAGTCCCTTTGTTGCCAGTACTCTGGTCAAAATACTATGTCTCCATATGTATTCAGGTTCATAACGTTAGAAATCCATTTCCTTAAAGTCTCTATGCTGAGATTTATCTTGTCGATAGTGACCTCACAGCTCAATGATGGAAATAGAGAATGAACTAGTTCTTATTATAGTTTTAGTTTCTGGCTTAGTTTATTTCAAAAACAATGAAGAGACTAACTCCATCCAACAACCTTGTTGTTTTAACCTGCTATTCTGACACTTGGCAGTTCAGGACTCTTTTATAGCCTAACTGAGCACCTGGGAAAGTGTAGTGATAAACTGATTTGATAGGTAAGGTACATAAAATTTGTACATATGAGTGCAACACATCTTGAATTTATTGATTCAGATTATCTGAAGAATCTTAACTATATAATCTTTACATTTTTTCCTAAATCAAATGTTTGGGTCAGTTGATCAAACCAGTCATATTACTTACTCTGTGTTTGGCATTTAAGCAAATGTTCAATTGCACCTACATGAACTAGTATGTAAATGGGCTTTGGCTCTATAATCTTCTAATATGTTTTGTTTCATACTTCATTAAAAAAGAAAAATTTCCTTTCTTATCTGGTACTACTTCTCATATTTAGCCAAAATATTTATACGTAAAAATAATTTGATAAGTTAGCTATAATTCAATGTGATTGCACTTTACAGGGTAATTTGCTTCAATTTGTTTTCCTGATTAGCTGTATTATTTCATCATAGTTTCACATAAAGTTGCATACATCTGTGTACGGCCTAATGTATTTTCCCTAATGGTGGTCGTGTTTAAAAATTTCAAGGGTAAATTGCAAAACAGTATGAGTAACAGAATGAAATAATTCTCAAGGACTTATTAACTACTTGACTATATTATTGTATATCATAACTATATGTCACTCCTTCATAACAAATAAATGGTTGATAGATATAGATAGATGATAGATAGCTATAGATAGATAGATAGATAGATAGATAGATAAATAGATGATAGATAATAGAAAATCCTCAAAAACATCCAGTTTATAAATAAGTGACTATCTTCTAGGCCAGCTGTTCTCAAGCTGTAGGTCATGACCTCTTCAGAATCTAATGACCCTTCCACTGGACTTGCATATCAGATTTACTTGATATCAGATATGAACATTAGTGTCCATAACAGTATCACAATTATAGTAATGAAGTAGCAACAAAAATAATTTTATGGTTGGGGGTTAGCACAACATGAGGAACTGTATTGAAGGGTCATAGCATTAGGAATGTTGAGAGCCATTGTTCTAGAAGAATTGCAGGTTGGCATTGTCAACACTAGCTTTAAAAAAAGAAGATATAGTTAGAATTGCTGACTGTGTGTTTAATTAACTATAAATTAGTAGAAAACAATAACTTTAGACCTTGTTCTTATGCCTTGAGAAGAAGCACTTTCATGATATATGTTGGAGAGAAGAGCAATCACATAATGATTTCCTGTGAGTCACACACATCAATCATGATTGACTTTAATTCTACATTTATTGATCAAAATAGTGATTATTCCAGAATCATATAGTCAAGAAGTTAATAAGGTTCTTGAAAAATTTTACCTCAATATTGTAATATGACCTACATATTTTCTTTTGATGATTTTCATTGGTATTTTTATTTTCATAGTATTTACAAGGTTTTTTTACATTGTTAAAATCCTGGCACAGATGGAGCATGCAAATACCCCAGGAGAATAGAAAAAAAAATTGAGTGATATTGAATTCAAATTATTTTAAATTGAATTCTTTAGAACAGAATGATACATACTTATATTGATTCAATGCATAGTAAATATAATCCAAAATTCAATCTGTCTCTCATTGTACCATATGTTAAACATTTCAGGAAATATTATCTCCATTTGCTTTTTAATGTTTTGGATTTTTGGAGGTACTTAGTGCATTGAGCAAAATTTACAAACCATAGCCTGAATAAAATGTCAGACTTACAGTAAATAGGACATAGTTAACTTTTACCATAAGAGAAATAATGTAAAACAATATTCTACATAATATTTTTTTAAAAAATAATAAGAAAAAAATCTTATAAAATTAGATGACTTCCAGCTCCCTTTTCGAACTAACGCTACCTCAAAGCAAGTCATCTGCCTTTCTAAAAATACATTATGTAGCTTGCATACCTGGAAATAAGAATGTGTATCAGAGAAACAATTTCAAGTATAGGAACTGAGTTACTTGAGAATCTTGAGAATATGGGCATCATTTTCACAGGATATCTTTGTTCTGTTTATAAAATACTATGTAAAATTATATAGATCATTCAAATTCTGATTACAGCCAGAAGTATATTTAAAATAATTTTAAATGATGTCTACTTCAAATTATCAACATGGAGAAACAAACTCTCTGGTGAATAACTCTATTATACTTACAAAAAATAACATAGAGCATTGGACTATTAAATTTAACTTCTTCTTGCTCTCTTTTCTGAATATTGTGATATCTAAACCACTCTGAGAAGCTCCTAGAAACTGACAGCTGTCTGATTCCTACATAACTGGACTGAATTGGACTCTACAGATCAATGGATGTACATTCCTGGCAGGCTTGCATTTCATGGAATAAGAGAATATTGAAGTAGCTTCTAGCTTCTGCAAGTGGAAACTGTGCCTACAGCACAATTTTATCTGTGGCAAATGTTTCTAAAACCTCTTCACTAACAAAATCCAAGAAATACAGATTGATGAGCAGAAAAGGAATTTTTTAACAGTAAGAAATTTTGCAAAGACCTGATGAAGAAAAGGAGTAAGTGCCAAGAAATATTTCACAAAAAATCAATCATATATAGTAAGTAGAAAAAACTATGAATTTAGCATATCTTGACTCCACTCAATATTTTATTTCTCTTTCTTCAGTATAACATTTCTGTTGGAATAAACTCATTTTGGTACCAAGAAATTTCTTCAATATAGCCAGACTAATTCAAAATAATTAAGATATCAGAAAAAATAATATATAAGTTACCAAGGGAGGAAAGCCGTTAAACAATTCTACCGAGATGCAGCATCTATGAACTATGGCAATTTCCAGTATAGAATAATATGGATAGAGGTGTAATATGTGTTTCTCATTTTTTTTTTTAGCAAACAATAGTTGTCTAACTGGGCTTCAGGTCCACTCAATAGGAGGGAAATTATGTTTGATACTGGAAACCTGGCCAAATTACAGGGATTAGTGAAGTTCGGATAATAGAAAAGAATATGTTATTGCCACTTTGGTAGACAAGCATAAATTCTTACTACATTTGAAATTGTATCTTTATACCCATAGTTTAGCTACCACTCCTTAATGGAAAAGCGTCTCTTTATAGAAAATTTAGACAATCACAGAAAATTACAACAAGACACTGGTAGAGATCAACAAATCACAGGGCACCCAGCTTTAAAAGATACATCTACATCACAGCTCTTACATCTGTGGCTCAAGGAATATTATGGAAGAGATATTGGAAAGATTTCAGAAGCAAAAATTTCAAGAAATGTGTGGTTAAGCAATTTCTCTGAGAAGTTGTTGCATTAACAAGATAGGAGCAATGACACTATCAATGCACATATGAACATGGAAGGGGAAATATTTCACAGGGACCCATGGCTAGATAAAGAGTTACAGCCAACTGGTGACTGCTAAGAGAGGAAATTATCTCTTCAAAGAATTAGTCCCCTTACTGATTTTCCAATGCAGAGCAGAAACTCCAGAAACCATAAATACACAAACAACAAAATCCTACTCAGATTATTGTACTTAAATATCCTTCTCAGGTTTCTGATATCATTGAAGACTAGATAGTTACAGTCTCATAATTAAATTTTAATTTATTTAGGAATTAAAAGTATCTTCTAGGTCTAAAAAGATGTTTTTAAGTTGGTAATGCAAGTTAGGAGGGAGAATGAGTTAGATATAGAGTTAACTATTCAAAAAAAGGAACTATGAGTTCTGGGAGAAGTGGGAGAGGGTCGGAGGGTGGGGCTGGGAGGGGTGAAAGAAGGGGACTGTGATGGAGATGTAACTTGAAGTAATAAATAAACATTAAATAATTAAATAAATAAATATCTGTGCATTGGTATTTATATGTAACAACAGTGATCAAAGGGAAAAGCAAGGTTGTGTACTTGAGTGTAGGTAGGTAAGGGCAAACAAGTAAGAATATGCTTATCTGGGAAATTCTCAGTTCTCATTAGCACAAAAAAATGCATTCAAAATAAAATAATGCGAAAGGGAAAAAGCCCTTTGGAGTGTTTTAGAAATATTGTTCTTGCTTTTTTAAACCTATAGAAATATTTTAACAAAAATACTATTGTCAACCATTAAATAATAGTGAGTAAGTACCTGATTAATATTTAGAATTTGGGGCTGGAGAGATGGCTCAGCCGTTAAAGGCTAGGCTCACAACCAAATATTTAGAATTTGAAGGCACAGGAATTGATTGAGTGGGTTTGTTGTTGTCCTAAAGGTTGAAACACTTTAACTTATGTAATTTATTGTGGACTTCTTTTTTATTTTATATGTCTGTTTTTTAAATTTTACCAGAACTTCTCCTTTTAGAATCAATAGAAAGAGAGTGGTGCATTATAAAATATTTAAACTCAAATAATGTTAATGGTAATTTAAAAAATAACAGATTATGTTGCAAATGTTTTTAATTATAATAAAACTATCAAAAATAAAAATTTAAACAGCTGTATTAAGATATTTGGAGCAAAATCACTTCCTCAAATTTCATAGCTTTAAAAAAAAATCAATGTTGATTATGCCTTAAATTTGAAGGTAGAAATATATGACTTCCTCATACTTTTTAATAATCAGGCATATTTTCTACTTTTAATTCCTCAGCTTTACCACATGGTAAACATATGGAGTTGGCATTATAAATGTTTGTGTAAATAAACAATTTGTATGATGATTGACATAGAAATAATTATCAATTCTGGATATCGTGTAAATACTGGATACCATGTAATGTTTGATTAGAAAATTACCATGCTGAATTGTGCAAAATATTTAGACATCAACAATTAAGATATTGAAAAATAATAAAAAATAGGTGATATTCTTCTTCTTCAATTTTATAGTAAGTACACATACAGTGATACTTATTCTGTAGCATTTTTCTATAATAATCAGCCAATTGCTTGTCATGATTTTCCAATCAGGTAAGCTCAATTAGATTTTTACAACGGTAGAAACTAATAGAAAATGAGATCATGAACTGGTAAAAGATTAGACAGTGTGTTTATGAGGATAGGGTATAACTACTGAAATCTCTTTTGTGGAATCCATGATCTTAAATCAATTATTATTGAATTATAACACAAATATAGAAATGACAAGAGTGGGAAATATCCATAAGTAGGTCCATATGTGTTTAAAATTTGGCATAAAATAAACAAAGGCATAAGAAATATTATGGTAGATTAATAAATAGTTTTGGGGAAACTTTGATAATTAGATAAAGAAAATGAAATTTTAACCTCACTCCAGATACAAACATAAAGCCTAAAGAAATGAAAATTCCAAAATTTTTTCAGATACACTTCCTTGTTCCCATCTAATATTATGAAAACCATATTTGATAACATCAAAATAAACATCTTTATAGCAAAAAAATCACTACAAAATTTTTATTGACAAAATTATATATATATATATTGACAAAATTATATATATATATATATATATATATATATATATATATATATATATGTTCTGATCATGGTTTCCCTTCCTCAAGTCCCCTCTGAGATAGTCTCCATCAGGCCACCCTTTATCTTTCTAGAATAAACAGGCCAATAAACAAACAAATAAGAATGGAACAAAGCAAACCAGCAAATAAACAAGAACAAAACAAAAAGAAAAAACAAGAGAAACATAAACACACAGTATTTCTCTCCCTGTCTCTCTTTCACAAACAAACAAAATAACAAACCATAATAGTTAAGCAAAAGACAAGTAAAGTAAAAAAAAAATTATATATATATATGTATATACATACATATATATATATATATATATATATACCCAGAACATTGTGAGATAAAACATCTGCAAAAATACTATTGAGTTCGTTTTGTGTTTACCTTCTAATGCTGGTAATGAGGAGTCTGTTATATAGAGTTTGTGTACCCAGTAGACTCTATTGGAGAAAATTATTTTTCTTTGCCAGCAGTTGTCAGTTGGAGATAGACTGGGTTAGAAATGAGGGCCTGTGTCCAGTTCTCTGTTTGAGTGCTGTGACCCTTTCTGGCTTGGATCTGTAAAGGCCCTCTCTCTGCCTGCTCCCACAGTTTCTGTGAGTGGATGTGTCAGCCCTGTTGTTGTGTCTGGAAGGCTTTTTCCTCAGTATCTTCCATTTATATTAGCTTTCACAATCTTTCAGCCTCTTCTTCCAAAGTTCCCAGAGCCTTGAATACAGGTGGTTGATGAATGCATCCCATTTAAGAATGGGTATTCCATACTTTAGAGCAACTATCTTCAGCCTCTTAGACCAGTATCTCTGACAGACATTAATTGTAAAGCAGGAATTATGAAGGACTTACTTACCCTGTCTTGGCAGAGCTAGGCTGTTGACTTACCTGCTTCCAAGGTTTGTCTTTTTCAGACAACATTCTGTCTACAGTTGAAGCAAGGAATATTTCATGTCCAGTGTCAAGCTTGCCACTAATGCAACCATCTCGAAATGGGTATTCTTCAATGCTCATCATCTACTTGGAGTAGAAAAGGGGTGCTGTCAGGAGCTGAGATGTCTCAAAATCAAAAAAACTTAAGAAAACTTCTTTGAATGCAATATTCTATAGATCCTTTGAGGTTTTTGAAGACCACCTATCTCCATATATTTGGCTAAGCAAATGTTGTTTGTCTCTTAGCAACTTGATTTCCTGTTAACTTAGAAAATCTCTGTGATAAACTATGCTAGTACCTAACAAAATGATATGTTTGAATGACTATTCATTTGTATCTCTTAATTATCCTAAACATTTTGTGATAGTTGCTATCAAAATGTCAATACTTCATTGTAGGGAAATTGAGGACTGTCCAGGCAGCCAGTTATCTGTCATTTCTTAGTTTTGGAAGATGCTAGCTCTGCACTTCCTGTGTAATCAGATATATTTATCCTTCTCAGGTGTCTGATGTGCTTGAAGACTAGATAGTTATAGTCTTATAATTAAATTTTAAGTTGTTTGGGAATTAAAATGATGTTCTAGGTCTAAGAAGATATTTTTAAGTTGGAAATGCAAGTTAGGATGAAAACTGAGCTATGTACAGATATTTAAACTCATGGGGATAGTTGGATTAGAGAATATGATATCAGTTGCCAAATATGTACGGACTGCACTATGAGAATATATGTTATGCCTTATAATTTTCATACTTCTGGCCTAATTATTTAAAAAAGAATTATGAGTTCTGAGAGAAGGGGAGAGGGTAAAAGGCTGGGCCTAGGAAGGGTGCAAGAGATGTAACTTTAAGTAATAATAAATATTTTAAAAAGAGAGAGAAAAACAATGAACCAGAAAAAAAATGGGTATTCCACAGTCATTGAGTCTCATCTCATTGTCCAGTTGTGAATCTCTTTATTAGTTCCCATGTCCTGAAAGAGGAAGCTTCTCTGACACTGGCTGAGTGAGACACTCATCTGTTATACAGAAGAATATCATTTAGAGATATTTTAATGTTATAAAACTCTACACATTTTTCAAAATGAGAAAATGTTACCATAATTATAATAGATGTACTTCTAAATTTGTTATGAAACTTTTATGACAACAAAAAGTAGTGTTTTTTTTTAAGTTCTTGTGGAAGTTGAGAAGAAATGGTCCCCATAGACTCATGAGTTTGAATACTTGGCCCATAGGGTATGAAACTATTAAGAGGTGTGGCCTTGCTTGAGTAGGTGTGGCCATGGAGGAAATGTGCCACTGTAGAGGTTGGCTTTAAGGTCTCATATGATCAAGCTAGTCTGACAGTCTCCTGCTGCCTACAGATTAAGATGTAGAACTCTGAGCTCCTAATCCAGCACCATGTCTTCCTGAATTCTGCCATGGTTCTAGCCATGACTATGATGGACTATACATCTGAAATTGTAAGCCAGCACCATTTAAATGGATTCCTTTATAAGAGTTGCTGTGTCTCTTCACAGCTATAAAAGTCTAACTAAGACAGTTGAAATTGTTACGTACAAAAAAGCTACATTTATAAAAATTAAATCCAATATACAAAGGTATAAGGGCATATTCAATAATCTGACCCTTTTTCTTGGTCCTTCCTGTGCTATGTCTATATCTCAATTTTTCTCAAGTCCGTGCATTCCTACATAGGAGATAAAGGATACAGAAAAGGGAAAGAAGGAATACCCTGGGTCTAACCTCCAAAACCCATTAAACAGGATCATTTAACAACTTGTAATCTCTTCCCCTAAATAACAGAGTTTTCAGTTGTCCTTCAAATAACCAAAAGGGGGGGGGGCGGAGAAACACCCTCCCCACCCTCTGGGTATGGGACGTCGCTCTCTTAAAATGACTTCCTGCTGATTTGGGTCGTAGTAAACCTGTTTGGGGCCCGAACCAAAATGGAAAAATGGTTAAAAATGTTAGTACAATCCTTTTATGTTCAGTCCTTCTGTTCTCAGCTGTTTAGATGTCCTAAAGAGTTTGTAGGCAGAAGCTGAACTTCCAGGCTTTACTGAGGTTCTGGCTGGGGCATTGTGTAGAGCTGAACAGTCTTAGCGATATTGAGTTGTTGTGGTTGTAGGCTTTTGATGGAGACAGCTATTGAGGGAGTCTGTCAGGCTGAATCATCTGGGTCATTCGTCTTCTTTTGGTGTCTGAATCTGTTTTCTGCTGAGGTTTCCGTTGTCCAGTTGTCCCTGGGTTCCTTGAATGGATGCTTTGATTCTCCTGGAAAGATAAGAACAGAGCCCTGCCCTAATCCTCACTCAGGGACAATCACCTTCTTTTTTTGGGGGGAGGGGTAGGTAATATTTCTCCTGAAGCAAATTTGGTTTTTTGACAATATATAAAGTGTTATCTTTCAATCTGGTTTAAAGAAGAAATTATTTTGTTATTTTGGAGCTAAACCAGCTTTAGTGTATATATTTTGAGATTTCGAAGGACAATTTGTTTGTATTGAGTGGGCCTTTTGTAGGCAGCTTTTAAACTTAGGTCCTTCCAAATCCTATGTGTGTGTCTCTGCATTCTAATTATTGGGATCAGAGACCTGTGGTTCCCATCTGAAGGGATTAAAGATGTGTTAAACCACTCCTGGATCGAAGTTTTTCTCTATTTAGAGTTTATTTTGTATCAGGCTGACCTTGAGCTCTGAGATCTGCCTGTTTCTGTCTCTAGTGTGTTGGGGTTAAGGGTGTACTCTTCTTGAATGATGGGATTAAGGGTGTGTACCCTCACCACCCTTTTCCGTGTAACTCTAGAATTTATAAGTCCACTAACTCTATGGTGCTCCTCCCGTCTCTGTTGAAGTTAAAGGCATGGGTTAACACCACATTTCTCCTGTATTTTACCTTAGCTCTACGTTTTTTCTACACTTGGAGGTTTATAAAACCAGGTTGAATGGCTGTATCCTTTATTTTATTTACAGTGTTTTAACATTGTACCTGCCTTTTTTTTTTTTAATTTACTGGCTACAAATCACATAGACAAAAATGATGAAATTCAATACAACTTTATGTTAGCTATTAGCAATTAATAAAATTTTTCTTGAATAATAGTAAGCTGTTTCATAACATCAGCTCTGTACTGAATATAAAATGTTAACAAAAATGAAGATTGACAAAAGCATTGTGAAATAGGAAGTCTAATTGTCAAGTATTTTAATTGGAGTTTTGAGGTATTGAATCAAATTTAAAATATGCATACTACATCACTAATGCTTTATATTATTCAGAGAAATAAAATCATGCAATGTAAAATTGTGTACATAATTAGATCAATGCAGGTGTTAACAAAAATAACATTTCATTTGTATACAACAAGCCCTGATACTTAAGCTCTCGCTTGCAATGTTTCCTTTAATTGTTCTTGAGACCACTCATTTGTTTATGTATATATGCATATGTATGTATGTATATAACACACATATTCCATATATACAAAAAACTTATAAACAGCCACCTTTTGAATATATTCAAATTTATATTATATATAAATTAAATTTTATATTATATTTATTTAATATATAATATATAGTGGTTATAGGTTTAGAGCATTCTTGGTACCAAGAACAGCTGCAGATTAATAATTACCTACATTTTCAAAGTAACAACAGAGCTGCGGGTATGAAATAAAAACCCAGGGCCAGTTATGGATCACCTTTGCTTGAACTGTTTGTCACTGGAGTCTTCTACCCTCTACATGCACATCAAAGGGCATTGTTATTGCTTATGCTCCAGAACTTGATGGCAAGACCCTATTTAAAGACACAGAGTCATAGGACTTGAATAAGTTAAGCTGATATTGACCTGTAAGCTTCATTTCTCCTAGCTAGATTTCACAGTGATCAAAGGTGCTACGAACATCACCAGAGGAGAAAATTATTTAGCTGTCTTAGCCAGATATGAAGCCTGCAAACTGAAGTAATTACTGCTTTGGTAAGATATATCCATGTGGTGAGTAGTAGACTGAATGTTTCAAAGGTAAGTAATCACTTTCTGATATAATTTAGACCCTGTTCCATTAGATGAATCCCATGCCTAGAACCATTAACTTGGCCCACAATCTGCCAGTGGTTAGGTTATAGGGTTTAGAGGAGAACTTACTGGTTAATATGCAGAAAAAAGTGATGTTGAGTATTAGGCTAACTGTGGCCCTCATAAAATACTGTTTTCCTTAAGGCTCATAGATCATTATAGAAGAGGTAGCAAAAAGATCATAAGAGACAGGAGAAGTGAATGTTTGCAACAAAACACAATTTGCTAAACATGAGAGTGAACTTGCACATTTGACTCATCATGAATGAGAAAGTATGCAATAAAATATTGCCCAATATTAAGCCAATCAAAATCCTAGCTTAGTTAAGAGAGGGGCTTATGAAGTGTCACTCTTTTCTGTGGAGTTATTGGCAGTTGATGGCTACAAGAAGAAGAAGAGCCATTTTTCTTCAGCAATGCATGCCCTAAGATACTACCCAAACTTAATAGATGGTTCCACACTCCTGCAAATATGTCCAACATTAAATGGGCTCAGTGATTTTAAATTAAATAAAAAAGAGAAAGCACATGAATTTAAGAGAGAAAAGTCACCATGGATAGAAAACTTGAAGGAATGGGGAGTTTGTAAGAACAGAACATATTATATGGATGAATAAAGTATAATTACAATATGAAAAATTCTTATATTATACAGATCTATCACTAAGGTTAATGAAATTAACAAAATAATATTGAACCAATAAACAATGAATTTTGGATATAATTTTGGAAAAAATCTTTAACACTGTCTTTAAATTGTTTTTATTTACTCTTAACTAAATAAATTTGTTTTTTATTTCAGAACTTGTTTGCTTTCCTTCAAAGGACAACTGTTTATAAGAAGAATCATGGACTCTTTTGTATATATAACCGAAGCAACTTTTAGATAGAAGAGTATAGGTGGGCTTATGGTCCCAGAAGGATACTTGTCCATCACTATGCAGAATCATTGCTGAAAAACATCAGGTGTGGTGTCTCAACCAGAAGCACCGAGTGAATCCAGAGTGGAAATGGGCCTTCAATTTCAAAGCCCACTGCCTGTGGAATATTCTTTCCTGCATGTTTACACCACCTAAACTTCCCCAAACAGAATCACAACATAAGGTCTAAGTTTTCAAATGCCCTAGATCATACGAGACATTTTTCAGTGAAATCACTCAGTGAAATATTCAGAGTCTGTTCGAGGAGGCTTACAGAAACAAATGGCATAGGGGAAAATCATTAAAAAACAGTTATGATTTATTATTTTTATTTTATGTGCATTGGTGTTTTGCCTGCATGTATTCCTGTGTGAGGGTGTCAGATCCCCTGAAACTGGACTTACCGACGAATATGAACTGCAATTTGGGTATTGCGAATTGAACCAGAGTCCCCAGGAAAGAGGAGCCAGTACTCTTAACCAGTGAACCATCTCCCCTCCAGTCATCAGAGGGGGTTCCGCAGGAGATGGGGGCAAGTGGAGAGACCCACAGCTATATTATATGCAGAGAGAAAATCGAAATCAAAGGTCTCCATCAGTGCCCTCTCCCTGGAGCTTAGGGAACCCCATGAGAACAGGTAGAAAAGACAGTAAAAGTCAGAGAGGATGGAGGACACCTGGAGAATATGAGCCACTGAATAAACCAAGTAGGACTCATGGGCTCACAGAGACTCAAGCGGCCAACATGGGGCCTACAAGGGTCTGCACCAGGTCCTTTGCATATATTATGGCTCTTAATTTGGTGCTTCTGTGGACTCTTAACAGTAGGAGCAGGTGTGTCTCTAACTCTTTAACCTGCTCTGAGAATTTTTTCCTCCTATTGAGTTGATGTGTCCAGCCTCCATATAAGGACTTCTGTCTTGACTTATTGTATCTTGTTTTGTTGTGTTTGGTTGTTTCTTGGAGGCCAGCTCTTTTCTGAAGGGAGACAGAGCTGGAGAAGGTCTGGGGAAGAGGAGAAATGTGAAGGGGCTAAGAGGAATGGTGGGAGGGGAAACTGTGGTGGGAATGTATTGTATTAGAGAAGAATCTATTTCCAACAAAATAAAATAAGATGAAATAAAACAAATTGCTTATTTTTTGAGAAAATATTTTCAAAACAAGCTAAAAGGAAACATCAGACAGGTTATGTAAAAATAATCATAAATAATTATCAGCAATAGACATGTATTTTTATCTCTAAATCAACACTTAGGGTTCAAGAGTGAAATAAACATTATCATACATCATAAAATATATAAAATTGACTTTCCACTATGTCACTTTACAAACCTTTCTAAAACATTTAATTCACCAAGGAATATGCGAGAAATGAAGAATATAAATGCATTATGTACAAAATAAGGATGCTAAAATAGGAATGTGAGAATATTGACATATAGCATGTGTCATAGCCAATTAGAGAATAATGACTTAAATAAAAGCTACCTGCTTTTGACTACTAAACTAATTAGCAATTACTGGATGAAATTCTCTGGTATATAATACTTGAGAAATATATTCATCACTAATGGTGTAATTTAAAGAAGTAATTGAAGAATATTTATATAATGACCTTTAAAAGTTTTCACACTTTCTTCAGTAGGAAGCAATGAAAAAGTAGCAAGATGATGTTTGTGAAGGATTCATAAATATTCCTTGTATGTTGAGGAATTAAAGAGACATGCTTTTTGACTCAGGAACTTTATGCTATTCAATCTGATGATATTACCTGAATATGAGAGTCATAGGAATATTCATACAGAAAAATAGCACAGATGTTAGTGTTAATCAAATAATAATATGTTCATCTATATTCACAACACATCTAAAATACTGTTTTCATGAAAAACATCCATACTGTTCATTGTAATTCAAGTATTGATACAGAGGATCACATACTTCACCGTCTTCCTTACCATACCAGTTCTGTCTGTATTCAGCATGAATTTTCTTTTTTTAGGCTTCTTTATTTCCTTTATTCATTTGAAATGCACGTTTATAAATAATACCTTTAAAATGACATTTTAATGTTTTTAATTTTAAAGACTTATTATTTTTAATATTGTAATTCAAGCTTTAGCTTCTTTTATAACTAGCGCTCAATCTTTTGATTAATGACAAAATATAACAATTAATTTCAACAAGGAAAGAGCATCACATGCTGTTTGGATTATGTAGCTATTTGTATATGTTGATTTAACACATGCGGTATTTTTATTTCTGTACATATTTCAAATTAGTTCTAGTATAATTGTTCATATACAATTTCCACTCTCCCTATTTTTATAAAATCCTAAATCATCTGTATACTAGTTCGTTATATAACAATTTGACCCTAGCTAGAATCATCTGAAAGGAGGAAACTTCAATTTAGAAAATCCTTATATAAGGGTGTAAAATTGTTTTTGTTTTATTTTGTTTGTTTGTTTTTGAGACAGGGTTTCTCTGTGTTGCCATCGCTGTCCTGGAATCACTTTGTAGACCAGAATGGCACTGAACTGACAGAGATCCTCCTGACTCTGCCTCCTGAGTGCTAGGGTTAAAGGCTTGCAAATTTCCATTAAATATTTATTTATTACTTCAGGTTACATCTCCATCACAGTGTCCTCTTTCCACCCTTCCCAGACCCACCCTCCCACACTCTACCCCGTACCCCTTCCATCACACTCCTCTGGAGTGGAATGTCCCAACATAACAGTGCCCCATAGGACTGCTGAAATGGTGTGGGGGACTGCAACTTTTTTTAAGTCTTTCCTATTTTTTATTTTATTTTATTTTTGAGATTAATATATAATGTCATAATTTCTCCTTCCTTTGTTACCTTCAATTCCTCCAGTATGTCACTCCCCTCCTTACTTTTAAAAAATACATAGGAAAGAATCAATGTAAGTCAAAATTAATCAATTCCTACTAAAATAAATGTTTAATATCTACTATTATGCAGATATCTAGATGCAGGATAATATGTAATCACATTTTCTGTACATTTATATTCAAATTCATATACAAGTATATATCAATGACAAACATAAAAAATATTAGAAATATTTACATTTTTTGAATAGGTAGAGATAAATAGGTCATTTTAAATTACCAAAAATATATTATTGGATTGAAGTATGGACTTGTGGTTTGGTGAGGAATCATTTTTATGTATACCCAGAAGTGGTATGGCTGGGTCTTGAGGTAGAATTATTATAAGTTTTCTAAGATATCGCCAGACTGATTTCCATAGTGGTTGTACAAGTTTGCACTCCCACTAGCAATGGAGGAGTGTTCCCTTTTCTCCACAACCTCGCCAGCATGTGCTGTCATTTGAGTTTTTGATATTAGCCATTCTGACAGGTGTGAGATGAAATCTCAGAGTCTTCTTGAGTTGCATTTCTCTGATGACCAAGGATGCTGAGCATTTCTTCAAGTGTCTCTCAGCCATTAGGGATTCCTCCTTTGTGAATTCTCTGTTTAGCTCTTTCCCCCTTTTTTTGTTTGGATTATTTGGTTTCTTGGCATTTAATTTCTTGAGTTATTTGTAAATTATGGATATTAGCCATCTGTCATATATGGGGTTAGTAAAGATCTTTTCCCAATCTGTAGGTTGCCGTTTTGTTCGAATGACAGTATCTTTTGCCTTACAGAAGCTTTTCAGTTTCATAAGACTTGAGATGATAAGATGTAACAAAATCACATTTTGCCAGGTTAAAATATTACCCTTTTCTTTAAAATAAAATTAAAACAACTTTCTTCTACTTCTTTCTCCAATGATTAAATATATATTTCCAATAAATCCCACAGGATGTCTACATTTTACATAATTCTGTTTCTATTCACATATCTTTAAAACTGTATTTATGTCCTATATGTTTACTAATATACATGTATGCATATATATAAGTAATATATCTAATAATATTTGTAATATAAATTAAATATCCTATGTCTTCTTTTAAATGTATGTCATATGCACTCACAGAAATATATACATACAAATTTTTGAAAGATTTATACACTCCAAAGACGAATGAAGTCTAGAGGTGGGTGGGCAGCTATCTACAAGTGTGTTTTGGGAAAAGTGTTACAAGTGTTATAAGACCTAATTACACTTGCTTACCACATGACAGGGTACATAAGAGGAGACAAAATGTTGAAGCAAGGAGGATAACTTTCTTTGTGAACCTGGTGCAAAAGTAAGATTCAGCATTCTTTCCCAAAGCCCATTTTCCCAGAAAGAAGATTCTCGAGTTATTTATATAGTTTAGGATTGTACATTCACCTAATGGCAAATGTCTTTCACAGTGAAGGATGTGAGTGTCTTACAAAGGTGGGTAAGTATCATGGCTTGTGGCCAATGCATGCAAATTTGACCTAAATGATTTTCACACCATATTTTTTAAGAAATGCAAATATCAAGAGAAATCACATATCTGTATCTGTTATTTCTATTTATTCAGGTTAAGCTTATTTAAATAGTTTAACTCTGCAATTCCACACATTCTATATGATGTACATGACAGAAAGACTACCTAAACAAAATCAAAGAATATCAATGATCTTATGAAACTGAATATGGGGATTTTTGTGTTGTGTTGGTCTAAACATTATAAAATCCTTTCTCATTCAACTTTCTGACAACTTTTATGTAAAGGCTATTGTTCTCATTTTCAGATACAGCAATGTTGGTCTGCTTGAATTTCTGCAGCTAGTAGCTAATGGAAAAAGAAAAGATTCATGCCCACATGGTTCAGAATAATTTAAATATGAAACTACTTATAAGCAGAAAATATGCATATGAAACCTCTTAAATCATGTTGAATAACATAGGTGTGAATTTCTTCACATTGCTACTCTCTAAGATTTAGAACATAGCTCATGCAACTGATATGATTTGGATGAGAGGTAATATGATACAGTCAAATGGACTGTAACATAATATTATTATTTTGGTGCAAAAGACCACAAAATTGGGGAAGAAAAGAGATAGAAACAGAAGTGGGCAGCGTTAATATGATTATTACCTTCCAATAAAAAAGTCCTAATATATGAACTAGTGCTTTTCATCCAGGTACTCAATATTACAGTGCACAAATCATGCTGTGTCAGAATTGATTTTATTTGGATTTCTATTTTGAATAGTGCTTGACAATTTCCAAGGATAGTAACTAAATTCTTTCAATCCATTTTAATGATAATATACTTACACAGAGTTGATCAGTTCTGCTTCCCAAGGAAAAGATATGCATCCATTAATGATCTTGGTTTGATTTTATTTGTGGACATTTCCATGAATTCTAAATCTTCCAATTTTCTTTGCTGAGCCCTCTAGTTTACATCTATATACACACTCCTCTGAATTTCTTTTCATGTGAATATATTAAAACTTTTATCCTATTTACTAGACTGTTTGTACCATGACATTCCTCCCTCAGAAGCAGTTGAAAGTAATTCTACAAACAGTCTCATAACTAGATGGATCAACGTGAAATAAATGATAGTTAGAACTTATATAAAATTCCAAAATTGAAGAGAATTTATAATTTAGAAAAATGTCTTTATATGTATTATTTCTATGAAAATTCATACTAAATAAAACTAAAGAACCATAAAATATAGCACAAAACATCAAAAATTTTATGACATATTTAGGAAATACAGAAGTAAGAGAGTTTTATTAAAATAACATTTTGTATTAATTAGTTTTATGCAAGGAAGATGTGTAAATAAAATTAAGTTAACTGGGGCCACAATTGACAAAACTGATGTCACACAGTGCTGGAGTGAGTATATCTTTCATTTTTGAGTGCCTGATACTGTGCAGAGTTACTACTCTAGTCTATAAAATGCTGGGAATCCAAAGATGGCAAGAAGGATAGTCTTAATTTGTTGAACTAGTGAAAGTGAGATTACATATGTTCCTCAGAATTATATTGTCACAAATAAAACCATTTACAATTTCACGAATATCATCAAGGGGTTCTTGACAATTAAATAGGAAGCCTGGTCCTACCCTCTGTATAATATCCACTTTTTTCCTACCAATTATTTACTTGACTCCTGCTTATAATGCCTGTGTGTTCTCTGATGACTCTGAGGAGAGATTCTATAAGTCACAGGGAAACTAGATATTCTATTCCCTTCTGTCTAAATATTTTTCCTTAAACATAGCAGTTGTTGCCTAATTAAATTTTGCTAGGTAATTCAATTTATATTAAAAGTCTATTAAATCACACACACACACACACACACACACTCACACACATATATGTATATATACACACCTATATATATATATGTATACGCACTCACACACACACACACACACACACACACACACACACACACACATATATATATGTATACTTATAAGTAGATATGGCTAATATCAACCAAAGGTCAAAATTTTGTTGTTGATGTACAATTGTTACCAAAAACTTAAAATTATGTACATATACATATATGCTTGTATATGAGTTTAGAGTCATGTGTTCTAACTCAGCCAAGAAGCATTTGATGTATGGATGTGTTTTTTTATATTTATTCCTTGTTATTCAGAGTTTAGAGAAATTCTGTCTTACCCTCCTTTTGCATCTAAACATTTTCTGCACAACACTTCAAAAAAAAAGAAAATTGTGAAATGAAGACATCTTTTAATGTTTGTGTCATGTAATTATTCCATTAAGTGGAAATAAAATAAAGATAAAACAGCAGCTATTTGATGATGTTAAGTGTATTATTATATTTCAAGAATAATTTTTATATGTTTAAAAATAATCATATGTAATACATGTAAAGACATTTTTCTGTGAAAATATGCTTAGTCAATGCAAATATTTTTACTAGTTAGAAATATTTAAGTTAAAAAATAATTTTCACCAATATGAAAAACGCAATTTTATTGGTACCCAAAGATCTCAGAAGTAGAAAATACAGATTTTATTTTATTTTTTTAAATTGAAAACACAAACTGGAAAGATTCAGGGAAAGAAACATAAATTAAGTAAGTCAATTTTGTTGGAAGCAGTACCTTTGACAGATTCATGACAAGAAAGAAGAATAATTTTTGGGTTGAACAGTAGGTTGAAAGATTAATGATAAGAAATATAAAAAACATTTTTATTGGTAGATGCAGGACTGAGAGATTTGTGAGTTAAGAATCTGTTTTCTTTTCATGTTCTTTTTTAATCTGAGGGTGTAATAGTTTTAAAATAAGATACATTTAAGTTTCCAAGTTTTTCCTAGATTATTGTTTTGAAGCAGGTAAAGTTAATTCAGTTTCTCCTTGTAGTATGGCTATGCTGTAAAAATATGCCCCAAGAAAGTGTAGTTTTATTAAAACTACATTTATGGTCTTCTTAATACTTCATAGGACAAAAAACTATGTAATAACTGATTGAATTTATTTTTTTTCTGGTATCCGCTGTGGTAATTTCTTGTCATTTAAAAATGTGAGAAATGTCCATATTAACATTTCCAGATATCTATTTATAATCTAGGCATCATTTAGCTTAATTACTTTTTTATACATTTCTCCTATATAAAAACAATTAAATCTAAATATTATCTTAATTTTATTTTATTAATTCTACATTTCAAAAAATCATCTTGAATGTTGTGATGTTGTATAATTTACTTTTCTTCTTTCTATGAAATGTTAGTGATCTGTGGAGGGCTGCAATAGGTTCTAACTCTTTATTTATATTTGAATATATCATCTCATTTCTTTCTATCTGTACACTCATCTGAATTTCTTTACTACTGACCATCAATTCTATATGTGCTATAAAATTCATCACCTGCCATGGTTAATAGGACTATTTTTAACATTAATGCTTCTTTCTAAAGGAATTAAAACTTAATTCCAAATAAGAAAATCTGAATTTTCTTAATTAATGTGCTTTACAAAGAAGAGTAGCAAGTTCAGAGATCTTGGTTGATATGTATTGATTTACATTGTTATAAAAATATATACTCATGGATGTATTCATTAAATTTCAAGATAAATAGCTATATATTTCACTAATTACAATTTTGGCACCACAGCAGAAAACAGACTTTGCAATGCATGATGTCATAGCCACTTAGAAACAAAGATGGTATATTTGTGGTAAACAAGGAAATGTAAAGACTGTATATAACAGTTTATAAAATAAATACACTGAAATAACAGAGAAAGTGAGGATACCTTCTTAAATGAAAGAATCAAAGTAAAGCAGTTTCATTCTCAGAGATCAAATGAAGAAGTGTTGTTCCTTATGTGTAGTGACTTCCCTTGAGGATTCCATAAGCTAAGTATCACCACCTTGGCACCAACATTCAAACGATGTTGAAAGCCTGGTAAGAGAACCAGAAATGACTTTCCATGAAACAATTGCATTACAGAAATTAAGGATGTCCATTGTTCCTTTAATTTTCTTTTCTCATGTCAGAAAAAAGAATTTGAGGACACATTCTATGACAAAGAGAAAATGTAAGAACCACAGGCTTGGAAGACAGGAACCAATGGGAGAGGATTTTGCTTAAATACCTCTGGGGTTTGATGCACACAATTAGTGCTTCCTACAGCTCCTCTGAAGGAACTTGAGGAGAGGGAAACATAGGTGTGTGAAGTGCCCAACTCAACTAAGTACTAGATTACTATAGCTATAAGATGTATCCAAGGCTTCACTATCTGGGGTTATTGAAGGAAGAAATCTGTGTATAGTCAATACAAGAGGAACAAAAGTTGAAACCATGCTTTCCCAAAGAACCAGTACATCAGAGTGGTGATTGAAGGAAAATGCCCAGGTGAAAGAATATCAATGCTCTTTAAACACAATTCACCAATATGACAGTAGCTTAGTAAATCACCCCAGCATGTTAAAAAGACATATACAAGCTATCAAGCTTAACATGTTATTGAGTTTGGACTTGAATTCATTTTTGTGTGGCTCACTGCTTTTATTTATCTATCTATCTATCTATCTATCTATCTATCTATCTATCTATTTATTTATTTATTACTTCCGGTTACATCTCCATCACAGTGTCCTCTTTCCACCCCTCCCAGTCCCACCCTCCCACCCTCTACCCCCTAACCCTTCCATCCCACTCCTCTGGAGTGGAGTGTCCCTACATAACAGTCCCCCTTCCCAGTTCAGCAGTAAATATGAGGGCCAAGAGTCTCCTCATATACTGGGGGCCTACAAGGCAGTTACACTAGGGAAAAGTGTCTCATTGACAGGGAACAAAAGAAAAAGTCTATGTCCATGTTCCCTTTGGTGTGTTGGTTGTACTATAGATATCCTGTACTATATGTTTAATAGTAACAACTAAGTTCAAGAGTCATGTTCATAAAAAGAATATAGATCACTTATAATTTTCCAGTTTATCCCATCACCATATTATTTATAAAAGAAAAATATTTTGCTGACTTTGAAGATTTAGATAATGAATTTAGAACAGCATAAGCAGTGGTAAATTTACATAACAATACTAAGATATTTTCTTCAAACAAGTTTCTCTTTTCTAAAATTAAAATACTTCCTTCCCTCCATGTCAAAACAAAATGATACTAGTAAAACTTCTGATTTATATGAATGATAAAGTTGCATGTGCATGTATAAATTCAAAGATTCCTAGATAACATGCATGATAAGTTAATGAGTACTATTAGCACCAGTTATATACAATATGATAATCAAGTATGATAGCCTTCATCTACAAATAGTTCTCCTGCCAAAGCAGGAAGGCTAGAATGCAAAGGAACCACTCTGGAGTCAGTCAATTTGTCTGGTACTCTTCCTTTTTTGGCTTCTAATAGATCTGTGCTTTTTCTTTCTTCATGGCTGCACATGAGCTTGTGATAAAGATTCACTATTTTTGAATTGTGAATGTGATGCTGCCATCTTAGTGGAAAAGCTCACCAGCAATACTAAACAATCAGGAGGTTCTTAGTGGAACTGCATCAAAATAAAACATCACTCAATCTAATCACTTAATTTAGGCTTTGGCAAATAAAGAATTGGAATTTGCCAGATGCAGATGGGTTTATCTTTCAATGTATAATGCAATATCTTGTGCCTCATCCTGAATATGGAGATTTTAGGTCTCTAATGCAAAGTATAATGAAAAACAAAAGAGTTTGTACTGTCTTGGAGAAGATGGAAATTGTAAGTGAAAGCAGCAACTTCTTCCATAAAATATATACTTATACCAGAGATGCTGTAATATAAAAAGAAACTAGACTTCTCTTTTGTTAGTAAGTCCAAGTGTGCCTGGAAGGACACACTGCACCAGCAACCAGATTCTCAGGATCCTAGTTTGTGTAGCTCTCCTGTTGGACCATTTCTTCTATAACATTATCAATTTCTAAATAGAAGCAATGGCCAAAAGTGGCTCAGAGAAAGGTTGCATGTGAAAAAAAGAAAGAAAAGTGTTATGTGTGATCATAAATAAAATGTAGAGCCAGCTCAGTGTGACAAGGTGAGATAAATGAGTGTGAAGTGTAACACAAACTAATAAAAGAAGTACTCAAGAGTGTGCAGCTAAGTAACTTTGCAAAGGAAACATGAGTTTAAAAAAGTGGAGACCACTGTGATGTATACCACATAAATCAAATGAGATTAGAATGGCATTTGTTCAGTCATAAACTGAAGCTTATGTTGTAACTTAAAGTTTCATTGGGGAATAAGACCGTTCCTTACAGAACAATGATGCAGAGAACTGGCTAACATTAAGTTTCTGTATCAAGTGGAAACAAATAGACAAAAACTGAAGGATTTCGAAGTTCGTTATAATTACCCTAGATGTGTAATCAATTCTGACCATGTGCCGCAATTCTGCATATTTTATGGCTCTCACACATTTTGTAGTAAGCTCGGTGATGAGGACTTCCTGGTTTGTCTGCTTGCTTGCTTGCTTGTTTTTATTGGTTTTATCCTGGACTTATCATAATATTGAATTTGGTTTCAGCTGAAAACTCACTTTAGTTCCCAGATTCTCCCCAAACTCCACAGTGACAGTGCAACTGAGAAACACAGATTAGAGAAGCCTGCAGTTTTCCAGACATCTTTCCTTGTTGAGATAAATCCAAGCACCTACTCTATTTAACAAATGTGCATTTATACACCGATTTATATATAGGTAGCTTTAGGTATCTAGTTAATAGTATGATTTCTTATGTAACTTTTTTAGGAGATCTTTAATGAGATTTCACCCAATTTCTTCTGTATTCATATTCCCCTCCCAAATTAAAGTGCCCCTGATATTCTCATTGCCCCTTTCAGAACACTTATAACCTGCTAGTCCCCTTCCTACTGCTCCTTCTTCCAATAGTTCCTTTTTACTTTTCTGGTTATTGTAGCTACTCCAGGTTATCTGAAGATTTGGAACTTGGAGCCAACAATGACAGAACATGCAGTTTGTGTTTCTTCATCTGGGTTATATCAGGCAATATATTTTCTTCTTCTACCCATTACTTAAAATTTCATGATTTCTTTTTCTTATGACTGAGTAGTATTCCATACTGAGTATGTACAACATTTTTATCCTCCATATTATATTAGCTATAATTAGTTGAAAGACATTTAATATGTTTCCTCTTCTTAACATTGTGAATGGAACATTCATGATCATGACTGAGCAAGTATTCGTGGAGTAGAATTGATTCTTGGAGACATATTCTGAAGAGTTACATAGCTAGGTGATATGGAAGATCTACTTTAAGCTTTTTGAAGAATCTACACACTGATTTCCAGAGTGGCTGGACCAACTTGCAATGCCACCAACAAGGAATTCCCTTATATTTACATCCTTCCCAGCATTTGTTCTCAATTGTTTTGTTGATCTCTGCTATTCTTACTACTCTAAGATAAAATCTCATTGTTGTTTTGATTTGTATTTTCCTATTTGCTTGGAGCGATGAATAATTCTTGAGATTTTTTAAGCCATTTTCATTTCTTCTTTTGATAACTCCCTGTTTTGATCCCTTTGAGTGCATCTTTTGCTATTGTTGTATTTGTTTTTGAGTTCTTTGTATTATCTGAATATTATACTCTTTCAGATATACATCTAAAAAAAGATTCTTTCCCTCTCTCTTGACTTTTTCTTTTCTCCATTGATTGTCCACATAATCTTTATAGTTTTATGAGGAGGTAATTGTCGTTTTTTAGTCTCAGTTTATGGGAAATGAAATCATATTCCAAGAGTTGTTTTCTACACCTGTATCTCCTAGAGTATTGCCTAAGTTTTCTTATAGGACTTTCAGCCTTTCATGTTTCTTATTAAAGCTTTTTATCTTTGGGGGTTGTTTTCTTTTTGTTGTTGTTGTTGTTGTTGTTGTTGTTGTTGTTGGTCAGAATGATATATAGCCTAATTTCATTCTGTACATGTGAACATGCAGTTTTCATAGTTCCACTTGTTTAAGATGCTGTCTTTTTCCCAGTATATGCTTTGGGCATCTTTGTCAAATTTCAGATGCCCATAGTTCTGTCCATCCAATTCTGAACTTTCTTTTTTGTTCTGTTGACCCACATGCCCATTTATTGCCCATTTATATTTTTATATTTTGTTACAGTATCATGCTGATTTTATTACTGTATCTCTGTAATAAATCTTGAAATTTGATGAGGCAATCTCTCCATCAACGTTCTTTTTGCTCAATATTGCTTTGGGTATCCTGGTTCTTTTATGCCTCCATATGAATCTTGGAATATTTGTTTTCTATTATTCTGGTTTTCATCATGGGAGGTTACGGTTGGTATTGGACTGGATCTTAAAATTTATTCTGGTATAATGATCATTTTCACAATATTAATTCTGCTAATCCATAAGCATTGCAAGTCTTTCTAACTTCTGCTATTTTCCCCAATCAAAGATTTATGTTTCCACTGCTGAGGTATTTCATTTCCTTGGTTATATTTATTCCTGTAATTGGAATGTTTTTATCATTTTTTTCTAGAAAAGTATTTGTATATAAAAAGACAACTGATTTTCTAATTTGATGTTTTTTTTTTCTTCTGCCACTTTGCTGACAGTATTTGATCATTTCTAGAAGCCTTTTTCTTCTTGGTGAAATTTTAAAATCTTTTATTTAGAATAACATGTCATCTGCAAATAGAGAAAAATGTATTTCTTCTTTTACAACTTATAATGCTTTAATTTCCTTTCTGTGGTTGCCTCCCTATACATGAAAATAAGAACTTACTACTGAAGATATCATATAATTTAGATACATGGCTAGAAGAATTTGTTCTATAACTGACTTAGAAGACTTTTCATTGGGGATTAATATTCACAGTTTCTAAAATTTCTATGCAAGCAAGAAAAGAGAAAAAGCAATTAATAGTCCTACACACATAGAAATTCTACAACTAACAAATATCTGTTTAATTGAATTTAAGGTCCATTTAATGAGAATGAATTCATATCTGATCCTGTAAACCCAAAGAACTTCTATGGCTTGTGAGGTCATGGAATCTAGAGAAAAACCCACTATTGTCACGGCCCAAACCCATTATAATTTCTACTTACACCCTAAATACTCATTATACTCATTATTATTGACACACGAACAGATAAGTATAGCTGTTACTCCTCATCAAAAAAGTTTTTATGTAGCATATGTGAGAACATACTGATTCTACAACTACTCAAAATACATAGAACTGACCATGGTGTCATCTACAGCACAAACCCTATACCTATGACTCAGGGGACATAGAAGAAGAGAGGATAAAATCATTTGTAAAAGCTAGAGGACCAGGTGGTCTCCTGAAAGACAATGATTTCTATATATGACTGAGAAGCTGCACCTATGGAATATCAATAATACAGTTGTCTAAACAAGACCAGCTCAATGACAATACCAACTAACATGAGAATGACATTGAAGAGGGGAGTCTCACCAGACACCTCACCTATATCAAAAGCCACATGATATTAATGGCTACTAGAGAGAGGAAGAGTCATTCTTCTCTAAGGATGAACTCCCCAACAGGTTTTCAATTCTCAATTTTTCATTCCTAAAAACATACATAAGAGAAATACTAAATGGACTCAGCATATTATGTGTGGATGTACACACACACACACACACACACACACACACACACACACACACAAATGAATAACTACTTTAAAGTTGATGTAAGTGATGTAAAGGCTGGGAAGATAGCTGCAGTAGTTCAGAGAAATTTCTGTTCTTCCATAGGACCTCAGTTCAGATTTCACGACCAGGATACTGAAAATACCCTGTAACTATACTTCTAGAGTATCTGATTCCCTCATCTATACTCTGCAGCACCCTCTAACATACATAGCAGACACAGAAACACATACATATAATTAAAAATATTAATCTTTTTAAAAGATTTTATGTATTTATTATGTACAGTCTTCTGCTTGCATGTATGTCTGCAGGCCAGAAGAGGGCAGATCTCAAGGTAGATGGTTATAAGCCACCGTGTGGTTGCTGGGAGTTAAACTCAGGACCTCTGAAAGAGCAGCCAGTGATTTTAATCTCTGAGCCATCTCCCCAGCCCCAAAATTAATCTTTTAGATTAACCCTTTATTTCATTTTTTGAGAGAATTTCGTATATGAATTCAGTATTTTAAATCATGGAATCATCATTCCCTCTCTGATTCAAACTCATTCTGTCCACCCCTGTCAAACTCATGACCTCTACTTAATATATTCTTTAATTGTTATATTATTTTATTAATTTGAAATAATATTATATTATATAGAATAGAGTATAAAATATTATATAATTAATATAAATTTATATGGATTAATAAATATATACAAATCCTATAATGCCCATTCAGTGTTGCTAATCTGTATTTGAGTTTAAGGTTGATCATTTGAGACTAAATAATTTATCAGAGAGCTTGTTCCTGGTAATATTGATCCTCTCCATATCTGCAATCATTGGATATCTCTACATATTAAAAATCATATTCATTTTGTTTATAAGGGTATTTTCCCTGCATATATGTTTCTCCATCACATGAATGTATTGACTATAAAGTGAGAATAGGAGATCAAAGCCTCTCAACCTGGAATTCTAGAGAGTTGTAACCTTCACATGTATGCTGAGAGTTGAAATTGGATCCTCTGGAAGTATATTCAGTGCTCTTAACTGCTAAGTAATCTTTCCTGTTCCTCCTTCTAGCTCTTAATCTACTGGTTAGCCATTATGCAATTCTCTCTATTGTGGCGACCCCTGACACAGCAGTCACCAAACAAGGAGGTTCTCAGGGAAAGGTGAGTGCACTGTCCACCTGCTCCATCAGTCTCCCCTCAATTGGCAGAGAAAATCAGAGGAGACAGGATGATGTCTAAGCATTTCCATTTTAATGTTTCATTCTCTGGCTTATATACAGAACCAAATGGGGAATTTCCATATGGGCCAAGCACAATAAAGTTCATCCCATCACACTATATAGCACAAGCCTGGTAACATGGGGATCATGCACTGATCATGATTCCAGAAGTCTTGCTCACCAAATCACCTATATGCACGATTGGGCTTCCACTATACTCTGGCATCTTCTGGCCGGCATCATCTTAGATATCTCCCACAAGTTAACTTTCATTTTCCAAGAAACGAGGCATTTCTCCTAAGCCTCCATTTCCTGGGTTTCCACAATCTATGTTAGCATGTTGAATAGTAAGGTCATTAGTTGATGGAAGGTCTAATATCATTGCTTCTAATAGGTTGATTTCAATGCTGAGATCTGGTTACCAGCTCTTCTGAAGCATTCTCTTGATTGGTAATAAAAGTGCTGATGGCCAATTAGCTGGACAGAAAGAGTATAAGAATGTGGGACTTCCTGAGATTAGAACAGGAACCCTGTGCTTCAGAGAGAGGATCTCTTTTTCTGCTGGGAGACACAGAAGCAGATGGACATAACTGAGAACACTGGAAGGTAATCACAGGCACATGGTGGCTTGGGATTAGGTGACCCCGGTTAATTTAGAGTAGCTAATTGAGAGTCTGCCTAGCTAAGGGTTAAGCATTAAAACATTAAATGGTCTTGGTGTATTTAATTATTGGGGAGAGGACTATGGTGGCTTTTAGGTCCTCAGTCCAAGCAGGCCCCTCAAACCCACCCACGTGAATCTCCCGCCAAGCTGCTGTTAATTCTACCAGCCTAATATAACAACCTATATTAATTAACAGAGTTTAAATTACAGGTTTATAGGCCATCCTTGGTTCCAGGGCTCTTTCCATAGGACAAATCAGGCAACCGGGTACACTAGGCCAGTGGGCTGATATTCTGCCACTCTGCCAGCTCCTCTGCCAAACCGCTGACTGGTCCCTTTGCCTAATCTTACTAATAACTACAATTGATAATTAATTGAATTGCAGTTTCAGTCATTATTTAGACTTTGTTTAAGAAAATATGTTGTTGAGATTTCATGGATGTAGTATCATTGTCATGTCAAGAAAACACTGTCTTGTATCTGGTGTTCTGATATAAAAATATAACATTTAAAATAGTGTGTCCCAATCTTTACTGTGCTGTCCTTTCATGTTATTCTGATGAAGGAAGGTAGTGTATGTAAAAGTGTCTAACAGATGCCAGCACTCTATTGCAATTGTATATTGTTTCTTAAAAGATAAATAATAACTCTTTTAAGTTTAATATATAGATAAAGAGAAAATTCCTTTTAATAATATTAATTGATCCTGGATATTGAAGAACATATAAAAATTTAAACTATTATATCCCTGCATTAAATATTAGAATCTAGGTACAGTTAATTAGAAGTGATACATTGTACATGTTTTGGTTTCAATATTCATTTCTTCTTTAGTTAACTTATTATTTGTGTTTAATGTAAAAGCTGAGAGTTGCAGTTCAGTTATCATTTTGGGGTATTCTGTGAACAAATAAAAATTTAACCCTTTAGTTAAATCCAATGCATGTGATAGTCTCTGTTATTTAATAGGAAGAAGATATAAAATAACCCTGAGGTCAATATTTCTTTCTTTGAAATCTACCTGCAACATTTTGTGGAATTTTTGCATTCCATTATTGTTCATCTTGTCAAGGGGTAGTAATTTAAAGAATATAAAAGGCATAAACAAGTGTTTATTTTAGTGTCTGTGTTCTGAGGTAGAAATGAAGGTTTGGCAGGATGGCAGTAACAGGGAAAGACAGCAGATCAATTAGGTAGTTATTTCAGAAATCTAAGTATGAAGTTATGAATATAAATGTTTCATGTTTAAAAATATCACTACAGAGCAGAAGGGAAAAACACAGAATAAAAATGTTTTCTAAGTTAAAATTTAGATCTATGTAGGAATGAATCTGATGGTGCTGAATAGAAAAATAAGTTAGGGAAGGAGGAGGAGAGGGCAAGAAGGGTAAAACTTTTTTTCATTCAACTTGGATATTAGAATGTATCTATTAACATTAATCATTTGAAAGTGGGAAATGATCTTCTAAATTTATTCATTCTAAAAGAACAGCCTTACAGAAGATTTAGATGAATATTGAAAATATTTTATTCAAAATGAGAGCAGCATTTATATGTGGTTTTAAAATTTATTGATAATCAGTGGATAATAACCCTCATATGCTCTACCCTTTTTTGTCCCTGACACTGAGATGAATAAAGGCAATGATTCAAAATTAATTTATAGACTTTTTGTTGTAAACGAAATGTATATGATTTTAGGAATAAAATATATTGTAATAACCTTGGGGTTTATGTTAGCCATTGTTTTATAATATATTTTGGATCTAACACAAATATGCAAAGAACATTGCCAACTTCCCCTGAATATTTTAAAATTCTTAGAATATCCAAGCATTTTAGACAAATGTGGACAAATGTGATGTCCCGCAAGGAATTGAACTACACTTTAAAAGAAGTAGATGAAGCAAAAGAATATGATGAGATAGACTGACATTACAGACTGTGTGCTTTGGGGAATATTGTTGGGTGTACATAGTACCATGTTCCTTATATTTTCTGGTCAAGTAGTAATTACTATTATGAAATAGATATTCAAAAAATATGAAAAATATAAAAACTGTGTATAGAAGAAAAAAATGAGAGAATAGCTAAGAGAAAATTGTAAACCAGAAATTGTTAGAGAAATAAATAAACATTAAGAAATGGATATAGCCCATGCCTCCCAGGTCCACATGGAGCACAGCCAGCAGTGATGAGCAGTATGCTCTTCTCTGAGTACCATTGTTAGGTTAAAGGCTCTGGCTGTCTCACTGAGGAGAACTGTCAGCATCAAGAACATCTGCCAAAACCAGGTACAACTAGATGGCTAAAGGCCAGCATAAGGACACAATCAGCAAGAATAAGGGTATATAATACCACCAGAGCACAGCTATCCTACTATAACATGTACTGGATATTCTAGCACAGTCAAAGCGCAAGAGGATTGTCTGAAATCCAATCTTATAAAGATGATAGTGGCCTTTAAAAAGAAGTGAGTAAATCCTTTAATTAAATACTGAAAAATAGAATCAAACAAGTGAACCCAATGAATAAGATAGTTCAAGATTTGAAAATAAAAATAGAAGAAATAATGAAAACACAAATGAGGGAATCCTGGAGATGAAAACCCTAGAGACGAGAAGAGGAAATACAGACACAGGCATCACCAACAGAATACAAGAGATAGGAGAAATCTGTAGAAGACACAAATGAAGAAATTGATCCATTGTCAAAGAAATTATTAAATCTAAAAAGTTCCTGACACAAAACATTTAAGAAATCTGGGACACTTTGAAAAGACCAAACCTAAGAATAATATTATTCGAATAAGGAGAAGATTTGAAGCTCCAAGGACCAGAAAATATTTTTAACAAAATCAGAAAAGAAAACTGCCCAATCTAAAGAAAAAGACGCCTATAAACATACAAGCATCTACAGAACTCCAAATAGATTGGACCAGAAAAGAAAATCTTTCTACCACATAATAATCAAAACAATAAGTGTACAGAACAAAAAAAAAATGATATTAACAGCAGCAAGGGAAAAGGGCCAAGTAATATATAGAGGCAGAACTATCAGAATTACACCTGCTTCCCAACAGAGATTCTAAAAGCCACACTTACCTGGGTAGATAGCTTGCCAACTCTAAGTGTCCACAGATGTCAGTCCAGACTAGTATCACCGGTAAAATTTTAATCTCAATTGATGGAGGAAATAAAATATTCCACAACAAAATCAAATTTAATATCTATCCACGATCAATAAAATCAAACAATATCTATCCAAATCCAGACCTACAGAAGAAACTAGGAGGAAAATTCCAACCCAAGGAGGACACCCAAGAAACCAGAGGAAGCAAACTCAAATGGAAGCACGTGTACACACACAAACACAAGCACACACACACACTACCACCACCAATATCAAAACCACAAGGATTAACAATCATTATGCATTAATATGTGTCAAGATCAGTAGACTCAATTCCTCTCTAAAAAGACACAGGCTAACTGAATGGATAAGAAAACAGGATTTATCATTCTCCTGCATACAAAAAAATGTCAGCAACAAAGATAAACCATGCCTCAGCATCAAGGTCTGGAAAAGGGTTTTCCAAGCAAATGGATACAAGAAGCTAACTGGAATATCCATTCTAATATCTAAAAAAATAGACTTTCAATCAAAATTTATTAAAGGAGATAGAAAAAATATTTTATACTCATCAAAGGAAAATCCACCAAGATTTTGTCTCAATTCTGAACATCTATGATCCAAATGCAAGAGCACCCAAATTTGTAAAAGAAACATTACTAAAGCTTGAATCACACATCAAACTCAATACATTAATACTGAGAGATTTCAGTATCACATTTTCACCAATAGACAAGTCATTAAGATGGGGAAAAGTCCTGAAATCATTGACAACTTCCTGAACAGAATACCAATAGCTCAGGCACTAAGATCAATAATCAATAAATGGAACTGAAAAGCTTCTGCAAGGTACAGGACACTGTCATTAGAACAAAACAGCAACCTACAGATTGAGAAAAGATCTTTACCAACCCCATATACACCAGAGGGTTAATATCCAAAATTTATAAGGAACTCAAGAAATTAAACTCCAAGAAACCAATTAATACAATCAAACAATGGGGTACAGAACTAAACCAAGAATTCACAAAAGAGGAATCCCTAATGTCTGAGAGACACTTGAAGAAATGCTCAACATGCTTAATCAGAGAAATGCAACTCAAAATAACTATGAGATTCCTCCTCACAACTGTCAGAATGGCTAAGATCAAAAACTCAAATGACAGCACATACTGGTGATGTTGTAGAGAAAGGGGAACCCTCCTCCATTGCTGGTGGGAGTGCAAACTTATACAACTACTATGGAAATTAGTCTGGAGATATCTTAGAAAATTTGGAGTGGCTCTACCTCAGGATTCGCAAGAGCCAGCCATACCACTCCTTGGCATACATCCAAAAGATTCCTCACCAAACCACAGCTATGCTCATAGCAGCTTTATTTGTAATAGCTAGAAACTGGAAATAACTCAGATTTCCTTCAACTGAAGAATGGATAAAAAAAGCTGTGGTATATTTACACAATGGAATATTACTCAGCCATCAGAAACAAAGAAATCATGCAATTTGCAGCCAAATGGATGGAACTAGAAAAGCTCATCCAGAGTGAGCTAACCCAACCCAGAAAGATGCACATGATATGTATTTACTTATAACTTGATTTTAGCCATACAGTACAGGATAACAATCCTACAACTAACAGACCAAAAGAAAGAGAAACATGGACTCTTTTACTATGTTAGTGGGACACTTCACCCGGGGGGAACTGCCATGTATGACAGCAGTGCAGGAGGAAGCTCTTAGCCCTCATGTAACTGATGAACTAAGAGTCGTTGATATGTGGGGGCACTCCAGACCAGAGAAGTAGGATAGGTGTGAGAGGGGTAGAGGGTGGGGAGGTGGGCCAAGAAGTGGTGAAAGAGGGGGCTTTGATGGAGATGTAACTTGATTTAATAAATAGATATTAAAAATATGAGGGAAACTAAACAGAGAAATAATGAACTTACAGACATCATGAATCAAATGATCCTAACATATATCTACAAAAATTTCACCCAAACACAAAAGAATATACAGAACGTTCTTCAAAAATAAACATATACTAGGTCACAAGGCAAAACTCTACAGATTCAAGAAAACTGTAATAGTCATTAAAACTCTCCCAACCAAAATAAGCCAAGGGCCAGATGGCTTTAGCAAGGAATTCTACCGGACCTTCAAAGAGGAGCTAACACCAATACTCTTCAAATTCTTTCACCAAATAGAATCAGAAAGAACATTGCCAAACTCATTTTATGAGGCCACAGTCACCCTGATCCTAAACCACACAAAGACCCAACAAAGAAAGAGAACTTCAGACAAATCTCCCTCATGAACATAGATGTAAAAAACTTAATAAAATACTAGCAAACCGAATCAACAACATATCAAAAGTATCATACACCATGATCAAGTAGGTTTCATCCCAGGAATGCAGGGATGGTTCAATATACGAAAGTCTATCAACGTCATTCACCATATAAACAAGATGAAAGAAAAAAAAAAACACATGATAATCTCGCTAGATGCAGAAAAAGCATTTGACAATATCCAAAACGCCTTCATGCTAAAAGTTCTGGAGAGAATGGCCATACAAGGACCGTACCTAGAAATAATAAAGGCAATATACAGCAGGCCAGTGGCCAACATCAAAATAAATGGAGAGAAACTTGAAGCAGTTCCTCTAAACTCGGGGACAAGGATGTCCACTTATACCATATCTCTTCAATATAGTACTTGAAGTTCTTGCTAGAGCAATATGACAACTAAAGGACATCAAGGGGATAAATATTGGAAATGAATAAGTCAAATTATCCCTATTTGCAGAAGATATGATAGTATACATAAGCGAACCCAAAAATTCTACCAGAGAACTCTTACAGCTGATAAACACCTTCAACAAAGTGGCTGGATACAAAATTAATTCAAAAAAATCAGAAGCCCTTCTTTATACAACAAACAAATGGGCTCAGAAAGAAATAAGGGAAACAACCCCCTTCACAATAGCCACAAACAACATAAAATACCTGGGGTAACTCTAACCAAGCAAGTAAAGGACCTGTACAACAAGAACTTCAAGCCTTTGAAGAAAGAAATGGAAGAGGCCTTTAGAAGTTGGAAAGATCTCCCATGCTCATTGATCGGTAGGATCAACATAATAAAAATGGTTATCCTCCAAAAGCAATATACAGATTCAATGCAATTCCTATCAAAATACCAACCCAATTTTTTTATAGACTTGGAAAGAGATATTCTCAATTTCATATGGAACAACAAAAAGCCCAGAATAGCTAAATCAATCCTGTACAATAAAAAAACATCTGGAGGTATCACCATCCCAGATTTCAAGCTGTACTACAGAACAATAGTTGTAAAAACAGCATGGTATTGGTATAGAAACAGACCAGTAGATCAATGGAATCAAATTGAAGATCCAGAAATAGACCCACACACTTATGGCCACCTAATTTTTGACAAAGAAACCAAAACGGCACAATGGAAGAAGGACAGCATCTTCAACAAATGGTGCTGGTCCAACTGGATGTCCACTTGTAACAGAATGAAATTAGACCCATACTTATCACCTTATAAAAAACTTAAGTCCAAGTGGATCAAAGACCTTAACCTAAAGCCAGTCACACTAAATCTACTAGAAGAAAAAGTGGGAAAAACCCTCGAACTCATTGGCACAGGCGACAACTTCCTGAACAGAACACCAACAGCTCAGGACCTGAGACCAACAATCAATAAATGGGACCTCATGAAACTGAAAAGCTTCTGTAAGGCAAAAGACACTGTCATTCGAACAAAACGGCAGGCTGGGAGAAAATCTTCACCAACCCCACATCTGACAGATGGCTAATATCCAAAATCTACAATGAATTCAAGAAATTAAATGCCAAGAAACCAAATAATCCAATCAAAAAATGGGGGACAGAGCTAAATAGAGAATTCACAAAGGAGGAATCCCTAATGGCTGAGAGACAATTGAAGAAATGCTCAACATCCTTAATCATCAGAGAAATGCAACTTAAGATGACTGTGAGATTCCATCTCACACCTGTCAGAATAGCTAAGATCAAAAGCTCAAATGACAGCACATGCTGGCGAGGGTGTGGAGAAAGGGGAACCCTACTCCATTGCTGGTGGGAGTGCAGGCTTGCGCAACCACTATGGAAGTCAGTATGGCGATATCTTCGAAAACTTGGAATAGCTCTGCCTCAGGAACCAGCCATACCACTTCTGGGTACACGCCCAAATGTCTCCTCACGGAATCATAAGGAAGTTTCCTCATCTATGTTTATAGCAGCCTTATTTGTAATAGCTAGAAACTGGAAACAACCCAGATGTCCCTCAACCAAAGAATGAGTTAAAAATCTGTGATACATCTACACAATGGAATATTATTCAGCTATCAGGAGCAATGAAATTATTCAATTTGCAACCAAATGGATGGAACTAGAAAAGCTCATCCTGAGTGCGCTAACCCAGACTCAGAAGGAGGAATATGGCATCTATTCACTTATAGTAGGATTTTAGCTATATTGTAGAGGATATCAATACTACAACCAACACACAAAAAGGAACATGGACATAGGCTTTTTATTTTTTATTTTTCTTTTCTTTTTTTCTATTTTTTATTCTTTTTTATTTGTTTGTCTGCTTATTTGTTTGTTTGTTTTTCAGTTCTCTCTCCTGGGCAATGAGACACTTTTCACTGGTGGTACTGCCTCGTAGACCCCAAATGAATGAGGAAGCTCTTGGCCCTCATATGATCTCTGAACTGAAGTGAGGGACTGTTATATAGGGACACCCCACTCCAGAGAAGTGGGATGGAAGCGTTAGGGGATAAAGAATAAAAAAATGAAATGTGAAGTTTCGGCCTTTTGCTACTAATTGTCATAAACTGTTAAGGATAATTAAGAAATGCAAACTAATAGTCATGCAAGCCGGTCATTGTGTTAGGTACTATAACAGTCTATTATAGATATTTTCTAAGCTAATCAGAATTCAAGTTGCTAAGAGACAAGCAACATCTGCTTATCCTAATATAAGAGATAGGTAGGGCCTTTTCAAAAACCTCAAGAGATCTGCAGAATAAGGCATTCAAAAATATTTTCTTAACTTTAGATTTTTTTGATATCGAGACATGTAACTCCTGAGAGCATCCCCTATTCTACTCCAAGTAGAAGATGAGCATTGAAGAATCTCCAGTGGGAGATGATTGAATTAGTCGCAAGCCTATCTCTTGGCAGGAAAAGCCCCTTGCTCCAACTGTAGACAGAATGCTGTCCAAAAAGGACAAAACCTGGAAGCAGGTAAGTCAACAGCGTAGCTCTGCCAAGACAGGGTAGGCAAGTCCTTCATAACCCCTGCTCTAAAATCAATGCCTGTCAGAGAAACAGGGCCAAACGACTGAAGATCGATGCTGTAATGTATGGAGAGCAAATGGGAACTGTCCAGGCAGGCACTGGTATGTCATTTCTTAGTTTTGGAAGCTGCAGGTTCTGTACTTCCTGTAAAATCAGATATATTTATCCCTCTCAGGTCTCTGAGGGGGTTGAAGAATAGATAGCTAGAGTCTCATAGTTAAATTTTGAGTTGTTTAGGAGTCAAGAGAGTATTGTAGATCTAAGAAGATGCTTTTAAAATTGTGTTGCAAGTTAGTATGAATGTTGAGTTAGATATAGAACTTTAAACTCTTGGCAATGGTTAGATAGTGGAATGTTAAAGTCAGGTGCCAAATACATATGGACTGGACATTGGGAATGTACACTAAGCCATATAACCCTCATAACTGTGGCCTAATTACCTCTGTTGTTTTGTATTTTATCTATTATTATAAGAGAAAGAGCCATTTGTTGGTCGGAAAGGGGAAGCTGTTGGGGGAAATGAGATATACCTTAAACTTAAAAAAAAAAGGAAGAGGATGGGGGATTGAGGGTGGGAGGGTGGGACTGGAGGGGTGAGTAGGGAAGGGATTGCGATTGAGATGTAACTTGAAGAAATAAAAAATAAATAAAAAAGAAAACTGTAATAACTAATTTTACCTTGTCATACCACCCTGGATTAAAGCTGAACATCAAAAAGTACAGATACAACAGGAAGCCTAAAAACACATGGAAACTGAAAAGCTCTCTACTCAATGACCATTGTTACAAGGAATAAATAAAAGAAAGTAATTAAGGACTTTCTATAATTCTCTGAAAAGGAAGGCACAACATTCCCAAACTTATTGCATACAATGAAAACAGGGCTAAGAGGAAATGTCATAGCACTAAGTGCCTTCATATTGAAACTGGAGATATCTCATACTATCAATTTAAAAGCACATCTAAAATCTCTAGAATACAAAGAACCAAGCACATCCAAGAAGAGTAGATGGCAGCAGATAATCCAACTCAGAGTAAAAATCAATAAATTACAAACAAAGAGAACAATCCAAAGAATCAATAAATCTAAAAGTTTGTGTTTTTGACAAAATAAACAAGATAGACAAACGTTTAGCCAAACTCACTAAAAGTAGCATACATATAGTATCCAAATTAAGAAAATTAGAAATGAAAATTAGAAATTGAAAAGGGGGAACATAACAACAGACACTGAGGCAATCCAAAGATTAATTAGGACTTACTTCAAAGCCTTTTCTTCATAAAATTAAAAAATCTAAACAAAGTGGAAAATTGATTGATAGATATCACTTGCCAACATTAAATCAAGATCAGGTACACAAGTTAAATAGTCGTATAACCCTTAAAGAAATAGAAGCAGTAACAAAAAAAAAAAAAAAAAAAAAAGCCCAGGACCAGATAGTTTTAGTTCAGAAGTCTACCAGGCTTTCAAAGAAGAGCTAATACCAATACTCTTAAAACTCTTCCATAAAACAGAAGTAGAAGGCACATTGCCAAACTCATTTTATGAGGCCAGTCACCTAATACCTAAACCTCACAAAGACTCATCAAAGATAAATTCAAGACAGTTTCCCCTCTGAATATTGATAAAAAATATTCAATAATATACCTGCAAAACAAATCAAAGAACACACAAAATCTCATCCCCATGATCAAGTAGGGAAATCAGGAATGCTGGATTGATTCAATATACAAAAATCCATCAATGTAAAATGTACCATATAAATGAACTAAAGGAAACACAGACACACACAGAGTCATCTCAATAGATTCTGAAAAAGTCTCCAACAAAATCCATTGAATGCCCCAGAATGTTGAAAGTCTTGGAGACATCAGGAATATAAGCCAAATGCCTAAGCACGATAACAGAAATATACAACAAAGCCAATAGCCAACAGCAAATCAAATGTGAAGAAACTTAAAGCAATTTCACTAAAACCAAGGACAAGACAAGACTGATAATTCTTTCCATATCTATTCAACATAGTACTTGAAGTTTGAGCTGAAGCAATAAAACAACTAATGGAGATCAAACAGATACAAACTGGAAAGGAAAGTATCTAAGTATTGCTACTCACAGACGATATGATAGCATACATAAGTGACCTCCAAATTTCTATCAGAGACAACTCTGAGATTCCATCTCACACCTGTCAGAATAGCTAAGATCAAAATATCTAATGCTCATATGACAGCACATGCTGGTGTGTTTGTGGAGAAAGGGGAATGCTCCTCTATTGCTGGTGGGAGTACAGATTTATACAACTACTATGGAAATTGGTCTGGCGATATCTTAGAAAACTTGGAATAGCTTTACATCCAGACCCAGCCATAACACTTCTGGTTATACATCTAAATGATTCCTCACCAAATCACAAGCAAGTTTCCTCATTTTGTTCATAGCAATCTTATTTGTAATAGCTAGAAACTGGAAACAACCTAGATGTTCCTTAACCGAAGAATGGATTAAAAAACTCTGGTACATCTACCTAATGGAATACTACTCAGCTATCCGAAACAATGAAATCATGAAATTTGCAGCCAAATGGATGGAGCTAGAGAAGCTCATCCTGAGTGAGCTAACCCACACCCAGAAGGATGCACATGTCATCTATTCACTTATAGTCAGATTTTAGCCATGTAGTACAGGATAAGTATATTACAACAAATGCACCAAAGGGAACATGAACATAAACGTTTTTTTCCTCTCAATGAGACATTTTGCCCTAGCGGTACTGCCGTGTAGGCCCCCATTGTATGAAGAGGCTCTTGGCCCTCATATGACTGCTGAACTGGGGCAGGGACTGTTATGTAGGGACACTCCATTCCAGAGGAGTGGAATGCAAGGAATAAGAGGTAGAGGGTGGGACGGTGGGACTGGGAGGGGTGGAAAGAAGACACTGTGATGGAGATGTAACCTGAAGTAATAAATAAATATTTAAAAAATAAATCCAGTTTATTGTTCTGATAAATCTGTGATATGGCAAAGCATGTGTTTGACCCAGGATTAATGTACTGATACAAGATTACTTAAAACTAAGGAAGAAGAACACTTTCTTGAATTATCTACTCTAAAGCTGATAGTATTTTTAATTATTCATCCATCCATCCATCCAACTATTTATTCATTCATCCATCTGGTCACCCAAATGCCAGTATTATTAAAAAGTTATTAGTACAGTTCCAGCAGCTAATCTCTCAAGGAAAGTCTTATCCAAATCTTAAAAACGATTGAAAATTAATATTATAAAAATGCAAGGTAAATTTATTTAACATTTGCTATATATGATTTTGTGATTATTGCAGATCTTCACAGAAATATTCAGCTGAAACGTTTGGTTTATCAAAATTGTGGTAAAAACATTATCTATTACTAATGAATGAGGAAACTGGTATGCAGAGTATGAAGTGCTGTTTGTTACTGTTGAAAATACATATATAGATTTATAATATCAATCTATGCTTCTTAGGGACATTTTTATACATTACTTAAGAAAAAACTTCAATTCATGTTTCCTGAATATAATATCTGTGTTTTATGGCGGTATGCATTCAAAAATGGATCTAAAGTTGATCTAAAGTTGAACAGACTAATATGAAATTATTCTTTATGAGTATTTGAGAAATTTAGCAACATCCTCTGACTTTTGTTTTTTTTGTTTTTTTGAATATATGAATAGAATCATCTCATTTTAAAAATTAAATATGGTATTTTTAATAAATTAACTTATTTGCCTTCTATAACATAAATTATTAATTGATAATTATAATTAAAACTCATAATAAATTTTATAATTATTAAATACATAGGTAGGATGTCTCCCTTTCCTTTCACCCACATCCCCTGTACCACCATTTCTCGGACACTGAGCCTGCTCACCTGAGCTGAGAGCTGTACCCCAAGCTGCACTGTACCTTCCCTGCCCCACTGAGGTGACAGGCCTAAATCCCCAGGAGCATCCAGCTCCAACCTTTGGATCCTGCACCACCTCGAATTTCCTTAAACCCCAGCACCTAGTGTAGATCTCATCTTCCCTCCCCACCATCATTGACCCACCCTGCCTAATGCCCTGAGCCCCTCGAAGCTGCTTGGAGCTGAGGGAAGTCTCTCCAAACGTCAGCTTCTGGACCTGCACCTCTCTCCATTCCTGGACTTTCATCCTCAGGACTACATAGTACTACACAGGACTACATAAGAATACATAGGACCACATAGGACTAACATAGGGCTACACAGGACTACACAGGCTGGGCAAAACTACAGGTCACCAAGATTATAAGGCCTCCAAACCAATGCTCCTTCCTTGACACCAAGTTCAGAAGTTCCCAGGAACAAACATCTAAGGAACACCAGATGGCAAGAGGCCAGTGAAAGAACAAAACTGATAAAAATCACGGAAATATGACTCCAACAAAACTCAACCATATTCATACCGCAATCCCTGACCATCCCACCACAGCTGAAATACAAGAATATGATAACAAATATATACTTATGAAAATGATAGAGGCCTTAAAAGAAGAAAATAAATCTCATAAAGAATCTGAAGAAAACACAATCCTACAGATGAAAGCAATGGAAAATTCCTTTAAAGACTTCTAAGTCAAACAAGAAAGGGAAATATGGTCTAGAATCTGTATTTCACAACATAGCTTTAACTGTTATGTTCATAAACAATCTCCTTTGTGAACATTGATATTAAAATATTTAATAAAATACTGGCAAACTGAATACAAGAATACATCAAAAATATCATGCACCATGATAAAGTAAGTTTCATCCCAGAGATGCAAGAGTTCATCATACAAAAATTCATCAATGTAATCCACCATATAAACAAACTGAAAGAAAAAAAAAAAAAACACATGACCATCTCATTAGATGCTGAAAATGCATTCAACAAAATCCAACATCCAAAGTCTTGGAGAGATCAGGGATAAAACTCATACCTAAACAAAACAAAAGCAATATAAAGAAAGCTGATAGCCAACATCAAATTAAATGGCTAGAAACTTAAAAGAATTCCACTAATATCAGGGACAAGATATGTTTACTCTGCATCTCGCTTCAACATAGTACTTGAAGTTCTAGCTATAACAATACCAACTAGAGGAGATCAAGGGGACATGTATTGAAAAGTAGAATCAAATTATCCATATTTGCAGATGGTATAATAGTATAGCTGACCCCAAAAATCTACCAGAAAACTCCAACAACTCTTAAACACTTTCAGTAAAGTGGCTGAATAAAAAATTAACTCAAAAAATCAGTAACCCTCCTTTATACAAATGAAAAACTTGACGAGAAAGAAATTAGGGAAACAACTCTCTTCACAATAGCCACAAACCCTACATTTTCTGACCTTTAAGCTCTCAACTCAAACTGCTGCATCAGTGAATGTTGTGAGTCCCTTTTTCAGCTTGAATAAATGACTGTTGTATGTTTGCATCAGAGTTGGTGGTCTTTGGGGTTCTTGCAGGGGGTTCTTTGGGGCAGAACAGGAGCAAGCAGTCTCAGCCCTTGCCTTGGATCCATTTGAAGATTTGACACTTTACTATGTACTTGGAGCCCCGAGTAGATCAACATTGTGGGCAGAGGGTCAGGATCCTTTGAGGAGCCATAGGAGCCACTGACGGCTCACTCACCATACCCTATGGGCCTCATTAAGGCTTATTGCAAAAATATTTACATGCTATTTTTTATTCTTTTTAAAGAATAAAATATTTTTTCCACAAATATGTCATAGCAATTTAAGTAATCAGTAGTCTATGACACTAAGTCTATATTTGGTATTTTTTGAACCAATTTTAGTTGATTACATGAAGAAAAAAACCCACAAGATGTAAAAATTATTCCATTCATAAAATATTTTAAAAATGTAAAATATTCATAAAATATTCCAAAATTTGATATGGATCAATATTGTGAAAATAACAAAAGTAATTTAAAAAACAAAAAAATTGAAAATTTACTATTTCTTATTATAAACTTTATCATATTTACTAAAATGATATGAATGAGTAAAAAAAAAATAAAATCTATGAAAATAATTGAAAAGTACTTTTGATGTCTTGTTGAAATACATAACTCCCTATACAGGTAATTGTCTGAATCAAAGGACTTAGGCATCGTGCAAGACTGAGTTGTATAATGCCGAGTGTTATTAAGATTGTGAAAAAAGGTATACAATGAAGACTTTAGTGACAGAAAGTAGCTAGCATCATCCACAGCAGGTGGGCAATCATGTCAAAAACTGTCCACCTGTGAGAGTGTCTGAAGATTATTGCACACACACACAGTACAGAAGCAACAGTGTGAACTTAGACAAACAATGCTAGAGAAATAATTAGGAAAACAGTTATCTTTCCTGACTCCTTGATCTCCACATCCTTTATTTACATAAAATCACAAATGTGTCTCTGTGGGCCAAACCATACTCCTCCTCTTTTCTTTTTAAAAAGGTCCATTTTGGAGGTTGTATTTCTCTACTTTCAATGAACTTTTATGTACTTGATATTTCCAGCTTTGATCGAACCTAAATTATTTTCGGAGGTATAATTTATATAACTACACACCCAGGCTTCATTTCATATTCCTTTGCCTTTTTAAATAGCTTGAAATCATAAATTTCTAAATTAAAACTTTTTTTTTTTTTAGAATGAGAATCAGATAATCTGATCCCACTGCTAAAAACTAAGTTGTATTTTCAGTTGAAAAGAGCTGAGGGAATTCCAAACTAACACTTTCCTTGCCTTTCACTGTGGTGAATCTGTTTCCTCTCTTTTCTGTGTTTCATTGCTGTTGTCTTACTTCACTTCTTTTCTGTTGCTTTTTTCTGATACACAAGAACTGTTGTACATTATATATGCTTTGGAGAATTTTATGTATCTGTAATCTTTCATAACTCAACCTTTCACATTAAGAGTTTTCTCATTTGCCTCTTCGATGACTATGTTAATTGCATCAGACTATATTAAAGACTATTGCAGAATATACTTTTTATGTCAAACATTTCTCCACACACACTCTTCAGTCTCTCTCTCTCTCTCTCTCTCTCTCTCTCTCTCTCTGTGTGTGTGTGTGTGTGTGTGTGTGTGTGTGTAAGTCAAAGGACATTTATTTTATTCCTAAGGTTCTCTCTATCTGGCTGTCTTTCACTCTTCTTTGATCATTCTCACTTTCTTCCTCTCTCTCTTTAGACAGGGTCTCCTTTTTCTAAAACAGGTCAATCAAGCTATACTTACTGGCCAAAATAGTAATATCCAAAAGACATGAAGTTATATATCTTCCCATTTCTGATATCTGAATACTGAGGTAGCTTTTCTGCACCAGTAGGCCTAGATGAGTTCTTTGTGTGTGTTTGGAGATTGAATTCATCTATATCTATCTATCTATCTATCTATCTATCTATCTATCTATCTATCTATATATTTACATTCTTTTACCTTATAAAGGGTAGTTTGTACCCTGGGTCAGCATTCTATATATACATATATAAATGCATATACACATATATGTATAAATATATATATAACATTATATTTTATATTATATTGTATACGTGATATATATAATATGTGTATATATAATATGTGTGTACATATATAAATATATATATATATATAGAGAGAGAGAGAATGTGTGTGTGTGAATTACATGTGTATATACTATACCTGAATTTGGCTCATAAATACATGCCAAGGTCCTTTGAACATATGAGTAAGCTGTTATATTATTCACAGCAGAAAAATACTATTCAGTTGTAATTTACACTATTTTATATTGATATTGAATAGAATAAAATTTTACCATGTTAAGTAAATTAATACTTCCTTAATATAATTTTATAATTTCATTGGAAAATTGGGAAATTTTACTTGTCCCTACCAATTTATTTTTTTCATGTCATCAGTTGTGTATGTATACATATATTTATTTTTCCCTATTTTGTTAATAAAAACTGGAAATTTAAAAAATGTTATTGTTTGTAGACTAAATGTTGAAAACTATATTTTTAACTCTGTAATAAATAAAAATCATTGATTCTGTTCAAAAAGATCAGAAAATTTATTTAGATTTACACAGAGCATTGAGTTCTCATTGTAACTTGAATATTGCTGTACAGAAAGCTGTACTGTTATCTGCATTATCAGTGATGCTTTCTAAACTGCTTCCAGGAGAGCTTTTGTTGCTATGGGTTAGAAAGTATCTGACTGCTAATTGGGAGAGACACAGAAGTCTAGACTTATTGACAATACTTCAAAATGGGCAAAGAATGATTCATATATAATGAAATTTACTACCTCATGAAAATAAATCTTTCATCTTAAAATCAATTTAAAAATAGCTTGGATCAGGGAGTTTTCTGTGAGATTACCCTAGCATTTCTGATGCTGCATTCATAAAGTTTCAGCAACATGACTACCTAAACATGCACTTAACAAGGACAATAAACATTCAAACTGAATAGGGGAAAGATCATCAGGCCTCAAACACACACACACACACACACACACACACACACACACACGTGCACACGCACACACACTCACAAACAGAGGCTTATAAGGAATGCTGAGAGCATAAAAATAGTTTCACAAAAAAGAGCACATCAAATGGTTCTTCCAATACCAAATGGTCACCATGAAACACATGTACTAATCACATTATATAGATGAAGCAGGTTATATTTAGGAATATTTATCTATATACATATATGTATGTAGTAACAATTATTGAAAAAATAGATCATGAATTTGAGTGAGAGTGGAAAAGTATATATGGAAAGGCTTAGAAGGAGGAAGGGGAAAAGAGATATTATGTAATTATATTATGTCAGATATTTTTGAAAAGAAGAAATGTTGAAAGGACATAAATCAACAGATAATATTTAAGCATCAAACTGAAATAATATCCTGATAAATGTTATGTGTACATCAAATGTAATTAAATGAATTATTAAGCATACATATATGCATATATTTTAGTGATATGTTTATATGATGCTGCGAAATCTGAAAAATATTGAAAAATAATGCTCTAGTTATTGATGTTATGTTAGAAGAAAATATATATATATTAGACATTTTTATTGTTTTTTTTAAATTTAGTTATAACATTTTTCTCTTTCATTTCATCCCTTCAAACCCTTTTAAATACCCCTGCTGTATCTCCTTTAAATTCAGTCTCTTTTCAATAATTGCTATTGCACACACTTATGTATATTTATATATACAAATATAAGTTAGACTTGGAATATCTATAAGTATCTAAGTTTTACAATACTAGTGTCAATTTTCATTTGGTAATCCAGGGAACAACATAAAACATCCTAAGTTACTATTCCTCAAGAAAACTGTACAGGACAACAATGTTTTCCAATCACTTCTGTAAACACCAGCTAAGCACAAAATAAAGTCTTGAACCTTGTAGAAATCAGTTTATTTAGCATCTTCCTTCAAAATTTTTTTCTTGCAATTGTTATTTTAACATATCTCCTAAAATTATCTACAAACTTGACTTTTGGGATACTGTACTCCCATGCTAACAGTTTTGGCTAGCTTTCATGCTATTTAGTTACCCAAACAAACAGGCTGAGTGGCACTTTATTTTGAAATATTTCATTATGTTTATTAAACAATAGATAAGTTATTACTATAAATTTCATTAATGGTCTTAGATTCAATTAGAGTTGCTTATCAATCCATGGTGCTCATATTTTCTCCTTTCTTCTAATGACTTTTATCATTATACCAGATTTGCTTTATATCATGTCTTAACCAATTAATAGTCTACTGAAGCAAATTATTCAAATCTGCTTTATTTCAATGGAGGTCACTTTACAATAACATTGATTTATAAAACTAACAGAATCAATGAACCTGGTCCCACAGGGGCTCACAGACACTGAACTGCCAACCAAGGAGCATACATGGGACTGACCTACGCTCTCTGCACACATGTAACAGTTGTGCAGCTTTGTCTTCATGTGGGTCTCCTAAAGTCAGAAGCAGGTACTTCTATGACTCTTTTGCCTGCCTTTGAGACCATTTCCCCATACTGGGATGCCTCTTCCAGCCTCAATAGGAAGTAGAAGTTGCACACAGTTTACTGCAACTTGGTCTCCCCTTTTCTGATGAGAAACAGAGGAGGGGTATAAAATCTCCAGGGGAACTGGGAGAAGGGAAGGGAGGGGAAAATAAAGTAAATAAATAAGTTAATTAATTATTTTTTAGAAAAGAAAAAAAGCAGAGTAAACAAACCAAGAACGTGAGTCATCCTATCGACAATGTTCATGTTCTACTTCACTCTAATCTATTTAATTTTTAAGTTCAAAATATATTTTTATCTTATACAACCCAATCAAAGTTTTCCTTCCCTCTGCTCATTTCACCTACCCCTTTGTCTTCTCTCCCCCAGATCCACTCGATCTGTTTCCTTTCAGAAAAGAGCTGGCCTCCAAGACAGAGCAACCAAACAAGACAAAACAAGATACAATAAGACAATGCAAAAGCCCTTAAACTGTGGCTGGACAGGGCAACTCAACAGAAGGAAAGAGTCCCAAGATCAGGCAAGAGAGTCTGAGACATGACTACTCCTACTTTTAGGAGTGCCACAAAAAGCACCAACCATAATATGTGTGCAGAGGACCCACGGCAGACTCTTGCAGGCCCCACACTTATTACTTCAGTCTCTGGGATCCTATAGGAGTATTGCTTAGTTGATTAACTGGGCCTTGTTCATCTGTTGTCCTACATGAACATAATTTTTAAATAACACATTCACCTATTACTCAATAATGTTAAACCCTGAAGATTAAGTCCACATTATTTTACAAAGTAGCTTTTATTTAACTGAATTGTAACTAAACATTGCTTCTGGATCTGGCACCCAGATATGTCTAATATGCCTTGAGATGGTTTTTAATTTTTTTATTATTTAAAACATTTTTAAATTTAAATATATTTTACCATAATCTTGTCCTCCTCCAAGTCCTTTCAGAACTTCTACCCCTCTACAAACTCAGTTTTAAGTTATTTCTCAAAAACCCAATACAACAAAACCCTCAAAACTAAGAAAACAAAATAAATTATCCAAAAAGAAAAGAAGAAAACCAGAAACTATCAAACTATGACCAAGCAGAAACTCCCATAAAATAACTCTGTAGAGTACATTATTTGTTTGTCAATTGCTCCTGAACATGAGGTCTGGCCTAGAGTGGTTGGTAAACTTAGTGTCACTCTTTGAAGAGAATATATTGTGCCTCTCCCAGAAGATATAAATGACATTTCAGTTGTTAAACTAACCTTAGTAGACAGGTTTTCATTAAGTAATTAACTCATTCATTTAAAAAATATAACAAAAATATATGTTAGAGTAAAACAAAACAAGCCCCAGTACAAGAGGAAGCTCTTAGCCTTCACGTGACTGACAAACTGAGGGGATTTGATATGTTGGGCATTCCTCATTGGAGGAGAAGGAGAGGGCTGAGAGGAGGAAAGGGAGGGAGAGAGGGGCAGGGACAGATTGGGAAGGGAGGAGGGAGGAAATTTGAGATGTAACTTGAAAAAAAATAGCTTAATAATAAAAAACGAAAAAACTGGGAAAAAAGAATTCTTAAAACAAACAAAAAATACCAACAAAAGAGAAAGAATCCAAGATAGGCATAAGAATCATAAAGCAATTTGATCAAAGACTCAGTATTCCCATAAAAGAAATGAATTAGAAAGTCAAACTTAAATGCAGAGGACCTGGTGGAGAGCTGTTAAGATCATGTTCATACCTGGATGGATGTTCTAAAGACTCTAAGAGACCACAAATAGCAACCAAGACTACTATACTCAGCCAAACTTTCAATCACTGTAGATGGAGAAATGAAGACATTCTATGATAAAACCAAATTTAAATAATATCTATCTCATATCTAGTATGACAGAAGGTGATAGAAGAGTAAACTTCAACCTAAAGAGGTTAACTACATCCAAGAAAATTATGAGGAATGAATAATGCCAGACCAGCAAAGTTTAAAAAGTTAAAAGGATTTCTCTTTCTCTTCCTATGTCTCTCTGTCTGTCTATGACTCTCTCATGCACACACACAAACAACAATAAAAACAAGGTAACAGGAATCAACAATCATTGCTAATTGATAACACCCATGTGAATGGTTTCAATCCCCAATTAAAAGACAAAATAAATGATTGGATGTGAAAACAGGATCCATCCTTCTGAATCTAATAAACATAACTTAACATCAAGGATAGACTTCATCTCAGGGTAAAGGATTAGAAAAAGCTATTCCTAGCAACTGGACCTAGAAAAAAGCTTCTGTAGCCATAGTAATATCTGATAGTCTTCAGAAAATTCATCAGAAAAAAATAATGAAGTACACTACATATTCATCAAAGAAAAAATCCACCAAAAAGATTTTCTATTTTTTAAGATCTATGTGCCATATTCAAGAGAATACCCAAGAAACACTACTACAGCTTAAATCACATGTTGATCCTCACATACTGATAGAGGGTACTTCAATAACACATTCTAGCCAATAGACTGGTCATCCAGAAAACAAAACTTAACATAAAAATGTTGGAGCTAACTGTTGATATAAACCAAGTGAACCTAAAAGATTCTGACATAACCCTTTACCCGAAAACAAAAGAATCTACCTTGTTCTCACCACATCAATGGAACTTTCTCAAAAAATGGACCACATACTCAGGCTCAAAGTAAGACTTCATCTGCTTTCTAACACAAATGTACAATGGAATGACATTCATGTTATCTACATATATGAATCACTCCAGAATACATGTGCTAATTAAATATATATCCAATATATGCTTCACCAGGCCTCATTCTGAATACTGAACACAAAGAACAGCACGATCAGTGTCTACCACTTCTTTCACAGACATGGAGATTACTAAGAATATAATACAATGGAGAAGTAATCTGCCACTTGCTAGTCTTGTCACCTTGGACAAGTTACTACTATCAGAGTCTAACACTTTGTTTTAGTGTGGCGATAATAATATGGTAGGATCCACCTCACGAGCCTGTTGTGATGACTAAAAGAGCTAATGAGTGCCTGACATATAGTCAGAGCTCACTAAATATTAGTTGCCAACCTCTCATCCATATGTACCCTCCTCCTTGAGATCCAAAGACAAAGGAAAATAAACCTAGATTATGGGAAGTCTTCCTGGAAAATTGAGACTAGAGTTGGAATCCAAATGTAAATGTGAATGAGATTCTTCTTTTGCAATTCTGCAGGCTGTAGCAGTTTATGAAAAAGACAGTGAGCCCAGAAAGCTCAGAAGAGAGGATCAAGAAGTACAGTGAAATATGAAGCTTAAGGGGAAAAAGAAAGCACCAAATTCATGCAACATCATTAATGAACACATTTTTGAAAAAGATATGAAACCTGAGGATAGGATTATTTCTAACAGAAAGGATAAAATTGCCATGGTTTCTTAAGTCTTACTCAGATTCCATCCTTCTGTGAGTTCCTTCCACTATTCACATCAAGTTTAGTGTTCTGTTGGCAGTGGTTTTCTACCTAGGCTTGGATTCTAGGAAGTGAGGTGAGTTACTTCCCTGATAACCTCTCCTAAGCTACATCAAACCCAATTTGTATTACCCTATGGCATCTGTTGGGATGTTGTGAAACTGAGTTTTGCTCAAGTGTCATTTTTTGGGGGTGGCCATTTAGTATCTTTCTTTCCTAAATGCTGTAATGTGAATAATATAATTATGAAAAATCAACATTATCTGAAGGGTTTTTTTCTTTTACTTTTTTTCATATTATTTGAGGAAAATTAACCCCCCCCAGAAATCTATGATAACTATAGTAGATAATCAGTTCTGCATCTGTGTCCAAATAATTTTATATTGCAATATCAAGCAGAAAATCATTATTGCCCATATCTATAAATATTCTAAAGTGTATCATACAATGAGAAATTCAATTGTCCATCTTTTAAGTTTTCAAACAATCTTTATGATTTGGTAAGTGATATGCAAAGTATATTTGATTTTCATTTCACAAAACATGATTAGACATGCTATTCTATAAAGAACAAACTATCAGATTACCTTAGCATTAGTTGCTGTTATTGTTGTTGTTTTTGAGAGAGAGTCTATGTAGTACTGGTTGTCCTATAAATTGCTAAGTAGAACATAATGGACTTGAACTCACAGAATTATTCTTACCTCTGCCTCCTGAGTGCTGAGATTAACAATGTGCATCATCATGAAGAATCTCTAGCATTGTTTTAAAATTATATATACCATTATATAATTACACCAAATTGTACCAAAAACACCATTTTCCCATTAATATATAGTTTCTATATTATGTCAGTACATAATATGCCTCGAACTATAAACATATATATTTACAGTTTTGAATATTTTTTGAAATTATCTGTATTTTAGATACACATACTCTCCAAAGATCCAAGCCTACTATATAAGAACGATCTCCTTTTTAAATTTATTTCAATACTTTATAGTAAATGGAAAACATAAAGAAGTATCTCCATTATATTTTCCTACCTTCTAAACCTTACCATAAGACAATATTTTTCTGAGGTGTTATAATTTTCACAAAATATGCAAAATTGATTTTAATTTTGTTGTATCTTATGGTCAAAAGTATACTAAGATTTTAATAAACAAATATTTTTTAATAATTATTGGGTCAGTACAATATAAACAGCATATATACTCAACATATAAAATCATGTTGTCAAATTGTAGAGGAAACCCATATTATCTGATACATACTTCTTATTTCTAGGATGAGACTCAATTTGTTCATCATATATATGTTCCCTAATTTTTATGCCTATAAACACATTGCCTACAAAAACAAGAAAATGATACTATCTTTTATTATTTGAATGTGGCCTAATTCTCCAAAATCATACTGTTATGCGGCAAATAAAAGACAAAATTTTGAATATGATCATCTTCAAAGGAATTAGAGATATGGCTCAGAAGTCATGAACAATGGCTTATCTCTCAGACTATCCAAGCTTAATTCTCAGAACCAACATAATTTATCAGAAAATTTTGTAACTCCAGTTCTAGTGGATCCATTATTTCTGGCTTCTATGAGTTCCAGGCACACAAGTGATACACATGCATTCAAAACACACATACATGAAAAATAAATCGTATTCATATCTATCACCTCATAAATCGACTAATTTTCCCAATAATTTTTATGCTTTTTAAAAAATGTTTATTCATTGCTTCAAGGTACATCTCCATCCCAGTTCCTTCCCTCCACCCCTGTTGGCCCCACATTCCCACCCTCTCCTCCTTCTCTCAGAACTAATATTTTTTAATAACTAGGCCAATAATTATGAAAATTATAAGATATAACATACGTTCCCAATATCCAGTCCATACATATTAGGCAACTGATAATAGTATTCTATTATCCATCAATCTTCTTGAGTTTAAAGTTCTATACCTAACCCATTTTCCATCCTAACTTGCATTACCAACTTAAAAACATCTTATTAGACCTAGAAGAGCCTTTTAATTCCTAAACAACTTAATATTTAACTGTGAGACTATAATTATCTAGTATTCAACCACATCAGAGACCTGAAAAGGATAAATATATCTGATTATAGAGGAAGTTCAGAACCAGTAGCTTCCAAAACTAATAAATGACAGACAATTGGCTGCCTGGACAGTCCCCAATTTCTCTCCATACATTAGAGCATCGATTTTCAGCCTCTTGGCCCACTATCTCTGATAGATATTAATTGTAAAGCAGGAATTATAAAGGACTTGCCTACCCTGTCTTTGCAGTGATAGACTGTCTACTTACCTGCTTTCAAGTTTTGTCCTTTTTGGACAGCATTCTGTCTACAGTTGAAGCAAGGGAGTTTTCTTGCCCAGTGATAGGCTTGACAAAGAGACTAGATGATCCAGTCCTACAGACTTCCTCAATAGCTGTTTCCTCAAAAATCTACAACAAGAACAATTCAAAATGGCTAACTAAGATGGTTCAGCCCCACAGACTGTTCCAGCCAGGGATTCAGTAAAACACTGAAGTTGACCCTCTGACTACAAAGTTCTTAGGACATTTAAATAGCTAAGCACCAAAGGACTGAACATAAATGTTACTATTAGCTTGCTTAACCATTTTTCCATTATTATTTGGGCCCCAAACAGGTTTCCTATGTCCCAAGTCATCAGGAAGTAATTTTAAGAGAGTGACATCCCATTCCCAGAAGGTGGGGTAGGTGATTTTTTTTTTCATTTTTTCCTCACTTTGTTTGCTGTTATTTAGGAGAGTTGATTACAAGTCATTAAATGGTCTTGTTAAATAGGTTTTGGTGGTTAGACTCAGGGATTTCTCTCTTTTTCTTTTCTCTATCATTTCTTCTCTCCTATGTATGGAGGAAATGACTTATAAAATGGATATAGACATAATATAGGAATAATACAGAAAAAGAAACAGATTATTGAATATGCTCTTATATCTTTGTATATTGATACAAAATTAAGGTTAACTTTTAAAAAAGATATTGTACCTAGGTAATGCTTAAAAATACAATGTTGAGTTTTGGCCCATTGATAGCAACTGTCACAAACTGATTAAGATAATTAAAAGACCCAAACTAGTAGTCATTCAAACATGTCATTTGGTTAGATACTTGTATAGTTTATCACAGATGTTTTCTAAGTTAACCATAAATTAATTAGCTAAGAGACAAGCAACATTTGCTTATCCAAATATATGGAGATAGAGAGGTGGCCCTCAAAAACCTCAAGAGATCTGTAGAAAATGGCATTCAAAGATGTTTTCTTAACTTAAGAAGTTTTTGATATTGAGACATGTCATCTCCTGACAACATCCCCTATTCTACTCTAAGTTGATGATGAGTATTGAAGAATCTCCCTTTGGAGATGGTTGCAGTAGTAGTTAGCCTGCCACTGGGTTTTCCCATTATTTTAAGAATGATCCTTGAAAAATAATTTTATTTGCAAAACTTTTGTTTATTCAGTCTTCGATTTTTAAATAGTCCTCAAACTCAGGAAATGGAGACTTCAATGCCTACAAAATGACTCAGGATTAAAGTTTAAGACATGTTGGTGGTAGTGATATATGTCTATATGTATGACAAATATAGCATTTACAAAGTCCAAGAACATCAAATTCCATCAGCCTAGAAGTGAACTTTCAGATAAAGTTGGAAAGTGATATTCATAAAATTAAGAATCTGAACATTGATCCCCTTAAAGATATTGTGCAAACAGATTTCTGAAATGGTATAGTGCAATCATATAAGTACATCTTTCTTTCATTATTATTATTTTTCAATTTTTCAGATTCTTATATAATTACATATTTTCCCCATTCTCTCTCAGTCAAGGTCTGTGTGAGCATCACAGTGGGAAGAGAAATGATCAGCATGAGGAGAGAAATGAATCTTGATTCAGTACCTCTTTACCAGAAGCTAGATCAAAAGCTTTCAGGGTCTGATATAGTAGTTTATTCATTTTTTTAATTACACATTTATTCACAGCAAAAGTATGGTGAAATGTCTCCACATCACAATTATTGCAACAGTACTTCAGGGGTAGTTGAAACCTGCAATTTAATTATCAATTGTATTTATTAATAAGTATAAACTCTAAGATTAGGCTGGCGGAGCAGCCAGCATCTTGGTAGAGCAAAGGGTGGCCTGGCAGGATACCAGCCGATGGGCCTGGCCCAACTTAACCAACGGTCTGATTTACCCTGGAACAAGGGTGGCCTACACCACCTGTAACCTAAACTCTGTTAAGTAATATAAGTTGTTGTATTAGGGCAGTAGAATTACCTGCAGCTTGGCAGAAGATTCGCTAGAGTTCTAAGGGAGTCTGGAGTCCACAGCCCTGGATTGCTTGGACTGATGGCCTATAAGGTGCCTCAGTCCTTTCCTCAATAATTAAATAAAACAAGACCTTTTAATGTTTCATCTCTTAACCCTTAGCTGGGCATACTCTCAAGTAGCTACTCTAAATTAACCCAGACCTCCTAATCCCAAACCACTATGTGCCTGTAATTACCTTCCAGCATTCTCAAACACTTCTATATGCTTCCATGCCTCCTGGTGGAATGAGATAATCCTCTCTGTAAAATGCAGGGATTCTATTGTGGGAAGAGACAACAAGGTACATGGGACATTTTTCATGAGGAAGGGTTTTATTCATGGAGAGATAAAGTTCAGAATTTGGGCCTACACCAATGTTCAGGATTTGGAGGCATTCAGATGAAGGCTGGTTTATAGAATAACAAAAGAACATTAGGTTGTTTGACAACCATCGTTCCTGCATTGTGAGTGAATAGGCATCATTTCCTACACTTGAAGAAAATAGGCCTGCCTGTTTAACAATTCTCCAATGCTTTCTCTAAGCTGTGCTTCTTACATATTTCCTCCCTACAAAATCTCCCATTTGCTGCAACATCCTCTAACTTTATCATAAATTTGTGGTATGTTTTTCCTTGTTTTAGTTGGTGTGTATGTGTGTGTGTGTTTGTGTGTGTTTATAAGTCTTAATATTACTATTATGTAATCAATTGGTTCATTATTTTCTGGGGGAGACTTTTTTTTTTTCTGTTCCTAGAATTTCTTACCTTCCTGTACCACTTTGTCTAGGGGTGAGCCTTCATGAACTTTCTTTTTTCATGTTGGTATGTGTACTGTTCATAAGTGTAGCTTCTCTAATATTTCTAGAAAAGACACTATCTGACTTCAAATTCCTTGTTCCTCTAGCTCTTACAATCATTTTCTTTTTTTGGCCCCACACATAGGAAAGTATGAGTGTTATATAACACCAAGGATATCTGAAAAGTGATTATGAAAAGAAATCTTGCTATTAACTATCTACCTAAAATATATATAATATATGTAAGTCAATAAATGATAGATTAGATAGATAGATAGATAGATAGATAGATAGATAGATAGATAGATAGATTTTAAGTGTGGGCTTATGAATTTTTCTTAGAAAATCTTGACCAGAAATTCAAAAGAGGGCTTCGTATGCCTAGTGGTGAGATTTTTGTTAGTTAGTCTAAGTCCCTTGAGTGAAGAATATATATATATTCTAAGAGGCTTCCAAATCATAGATTATTGCTATTGTCCTTGAAGGCCCACTGAGAAACAGAGGGTAAATTGCTATTGCTTCATACCCAGTGGCTCAATGTGGATCTGACCAGAAATCCTCCTCCCTGAGTATTAGCCCTCATGATATAACATGGAAAGATGCAGTCTTCCAAAGGAGGAAAATAACCAACAGTCCTACCCCGTTTTGATACCTATTAGCCACAACCTCACTTTGTGTGGTGTGTGTGTGTGTGTGTGTGTGTGTGCGTGTGTGTGATGTTTCAGTGCTGCTACCTTTAAAAATGAAATATGTTTCTTTACATTGATAGGATAGTAATTAAATACATGCATCCTATTTTAGTTATAAATGTAGCCAGACAAGTTAATGAGCAGTTTTATAATTGATCTTCCTCTTGACAGATGTAAAAGCACAGACACAGAGCTGAAGTTCTTTTAAATTAAATGAAAATCCTTTGTTAATAACAAGGTATCCTCATGGGTCTAAAAATTGTTTCTCAGGGATATGCATAGAAAATCAAATAAAGATTGGAAACATGCTGGAGAATTCTTATGATATCTACTCAGAACATACCCAATTTGAAAATATTATGTAGTTGTTTTATATTCTTTTTAACACAGAACAGTATCATTATTAAGTGCTCAAAAATTAAAATATTTATTTGAGAGTGGTTAATATTGAATACAATTTTACTCTTGAAATCAACATTCATACTTAATAGTTTTCAGTGTCTTGAAAATAAATATTGTGATAGTGAAAGAATAGTTGATGAAGCACTGCCCTCTTTTGGTTGTATAAATTAATTCTATATAAAATATGAAGAGGTAAAATGTAAAGAAAAATATACAGATGCTACATATTCATAAATGAAAAGTTTATAAAAGAAAAATAAATTAGACAATGAACATCAGGTTTCAGCAAATATAAGAACAAATCTTTGCAACAGAATTCTCAGAGGTTTTGTTTTGTTTCATTAATTTTAAGAATGCTGGAATGAATAGACAAGACAAAACTGAGTGTATTTGTAGTGTCCTACAGGATAACTGTATTCTATCACAGAGGTGAGTTATGGATTACTGAAAACAGGGCTTCATATATACAGTCATTAAGACCTGTGAAAACATCAATGTAAGCAACATAGTGTTCATGGTACAATGACTATTCAGCAGCTGTCAAAATCTCTACTATGTCAAATAAAGCCTCTGAATTTATCTGGTGATATTCTTCAAAAGTAATTACTTAATAAGAAGCCTATTTAATGTTCATGGCAAAAATTTCTTAGGAAAATAACATTTCATCATATTTTCCATTTCTCTATTGAAGACAAATATGGAAAAATTAAGTATCCTATCACTTATTCCATAGTTTTTGATGTTTTCTTTAGTTTAATGAAGTTATTGAGAAAGAAAGGTAACTAGGAATCTGTCTTTGTTATATCCTATAGTAAATTAGTGGTAAAATCAAATCCGAATTTAATAAATTCAGATTTATTAATAAATTTAATAAATTCTAATACTGTGACATTTTTAAAGTCAATCTAAACAGATGCCTAAGTCTATTTTAACAGAAGTTACTCTATACAAACTAATTAGTCTTATAGAATTATGGTAATCAAATACTTTATATTATGTGATTAATTATTTATTAAAGCATATGATCTAACAGTGAAAGCTTGCTAAGAACCTAGAAATTCTAGTTATAGACATCTACTGTGATCATACTTCAATAGCTATGACAATTTTAGGATATGGATGATATGGATGACTATAGGAGAGCATAAATTAAACATTTTACAGTGTTATTCATATTTTCTTCTTTCTTTATCTTTGAGACAGGGTCTTCCTGTGTAATCAAAGCCCATATTAATGTTATTTCAAAACTCAAGTGGTCTAGAACTCAAAGTAGGCTTGCCTCAGTCCACTGAGTGTAGAAAATACATGAATGAACCTCAATGAATGGAAAATACTAATTAATAAAGAATATCAGATACAGTAGTCTGAAACCAGCATTAATACTATAAATTTTAATACTACTATAAGTAGCTAAAATAAATTATTTATAATGTATGTTTTGCCTAGATCAGTTTTTTTATTATTTTCTTTACTTCACTTTTTCCTAAGCTTTACTTTTATTGTCAAATATTACTGCTTTTTATAAATCTCAAATAACAAATTTTAGTGCACACATAAAGATTCAAGCAAAGTTTTCTTTCTATAATTTTGATTCTTCATCTTAGAATCTAAATTATGTTATTTCATATCTACTAGTTATTAAAAATATTAGATAATTAGATATTGAGGTTATTTTTGAATGAACTTTTCAAAATATATAAAATTTTAACTATTTCCATATCTTTATTTGAAAAAAAATAGTCTCATTTGTATGACAAATTTAAAATTTAAAGAATACCTTCATATAAGACTTCTCTAAAATACAACATAGTCTACTTTCTACTTCTTAGTAGATTTTAAAAATCTTCTAAGTATTCCAAACAAAACATTAGGAATAAATATTACCAGACCAGCAAAAGAAAAGATGAAAAACACACACACACATACACATATATTACCAATACCACAACAGTAAGAGCAAGATCAAAATAAAGGTATCCACAAACAGAGCTTATTGATACCTCTCAACATTGAAGGCATCAGTTTTCCCCAAAAGACAGACTAACAGGATGAATTTGAATACTGGACTGATCTTTCTGCCACACACTGCTGCTTCCACAAAATGAAGTAATATCAAGCATAGTCAGCACCTTAAGGCAAAAGATGGAGAAAGATATTCCAAGCTAATGGACTTAAAAAGCAGTGTTGTATAACCATTTTAATATCTGACAAAGTAACCTTTAAAAAGTAAACTTAAAAGATGCACATGGCATCTATTTATGTATAATTGGATTTTAGCCACATAGTACAGCCAACCAACACACCTTAAGAAACAACAACCAACACACCTTAAAGAACAGGAACATAGACCTTGTTATGTGTTAGTGGGACACTTTGCCTTAATGGCATTGCCAGATAGGATCTCAGTACAAGAGGAAGTTCTTAGCCCTCATATGACTGTTCAACTGAGGGAGGCTGATATGTAGGGACACCCCACTCCAGAGGAGTAGGATAGGTGGGAGAGGGGGAAGATGCTGGGAGTGGTGGAGAGAGGGGACTATGATGGAGATGTAACTTGAAGTAATAAATAAACATTTAAAAAAAAACGAATTAAAAGAGATAGGGAACGACACTAAATATTCATCAAGGAAAAAAAAACCAAGAGGACACTAAAAGTCTTAACTTTTATGCAACAAACACAAGGGAAAAAAGTTAATCGAGCAAACAAACAACATTACTAAATTTTAAATCACATATTGACCTTCAGATACTGATAGTGGGAGACTTCAACACACCACTTTTGTCAATAGATAGGTAATGCAGAAATAAATAAGTAAATAAATGAATAAATAAATAATAAATAAATAGAAAATTACTAGACCTACTTGACATTAGAAAATAAATAGACCTAAAAGATATTTAAAGAATATTTTACCAAACACAAAAGAATATTCCTTCCTCTCAATACTTCATGGAACTTCCACCAAAATTGACCATATACTCAGAAACAAAGCAAGTCTCAACAAATATTAGAAAGCTTAAATAACACCCTGAATCATATTGACCACCACAAAATGAAAACCAACAAGAACAAAAACCAACCAATCAAAAAAAAAAAAAACAGAAATCTTACAAACTCATTTAAAGTAAACAACTTACTACTAAATGAAAAATAGGTCAGGACAGAAATTAAAAGAAAAATTAAAGGCTTTTTACAACGAATGAAAATAAATACACAAAATACCAAATATATGGAATACAATGAAAGAAATTCTAAGAAGCAAGTTCATAGCACTAAGTACCTATTTTAAAAAATTATAGAGATATCATATTAGAAACTTAACAGTACAATTGAAAGTTCTAGAACAAAAAGAAGAAATCACACCCAAAAATAAAAGATAACTAGAGATAATCAAACTCAGTGCTAAAATCAAAATAGTAGGAACAACCAAACAAAAATATACAAAGAATAAATGATACAAAGAGTTGGTTCATTAAGAAAAGCAGTATGGTTGACAAACCCTTATCCAAATTAACTAAAAGACAAATAGAAAATATCCAAATTGACAAAATTATAAATGATGTATGTGACATAAAAACAGACACTGAAGAAATTTAGAGAGTCCTAAAGACTTACTTTAACAATCTGTACTCCACTAAATTGGAAAATCTAGAAGAAAGTGATAATTTCCTGGATACAAATCATGTACTAAAGTTAAATCAAGATCAGATAAACAGATGGATAACTCTTAGGGTAATAGAGGTAGCCATTATAAGTCTCACAAACAAAATAAGTCTAGAGTAAAATGGTTTTAGTGGAGAATTCTATAATACTTTCAAAAAATAGTTAATGACAATTAACTCAAATTATTCCACAAAATAGATATAACTGCCCAATAATTTTATGAGGTGCCAGTTACCATTATATCCTAACTACATAAAGTCCCATCAATGGAAGATATTTACAGACCAATTCCCCTTATGAATATATATTCAAAAACACTCAATAAAATACTTTGAAAGTGGATCTAATAATATATCTAAGAGATCATCTACCATGGTAAAGTATGCTTCATTCCACAGATGCAGAGATTGTGAAAGCTATATAAATTGATAACTGTAATACATATATAAACAAACTGAAAGACAAAAACCAAGAAAAGAGAAGAAGAAGAAGAAGAAGAAGAAGAAGAAGAAGAAGAAGAA
>CAJQZJ010009649.1:9304489-9352565 GCA_907164525.1 Lophiomys imhausi | reverse complement strand
TTCCAGAAAAAGGACTGCTAAGTGCGTTAAAGAGTCTACCCCCGAGAGTTTTGTATATGTACCAAAGGAGAACTGAAACATGTGGAAGAATTCATCTGTTATGGAGAAACTGATTCTGAATTTCTGCTGATGTTTAATGACTTAATGAATATTTAATATGTATAAGCCTAATACTAGAGTGTCCATTTAGAAAAGGGCTAAAATGCTACCAGAAAAAAGTCCGTACTCCAGCATAGGCTAAAATGCTCAAAATGAAGCCATTCAGAGAAAAAATTCCCACACAATGAGGCTCTGCACTTTAAAAGTACTACATGAAATCTATTTTCTTCATAGTATCCACAGTATTCACAATATTCACCATCTAATCAAAATTATTAAGCTTGCCAACAAGCAGGAAATGATATCTGTGAGAAGAACAGTGGATTAATAAGAATACATACTACTTGGCATAAATGATCATGTTGCTCCATAAAGATTTTAACATAGGTACTCTGAGTAATTTAAGACTTATAAGAATGTTTTGAACAAAATGGGGACAGAAATAAGAAAAATAGAAAGCAAGGAATTAGAACTTTTAAAACTCAGAAATAAAGATCAAAGATTATTTTCCTAGTTTCCCCAGATACATTTGTATCACAGTTATTGAATCTATGGCTCAGAGAACATTATGGATGAGGTGACAGAAGCATTTTAAGATATAAAATATTAGGACGCCTTTAGGGAAACAGCCTCAGCCTCGCCTAGAAATGACTGTAAAAACAAGACTGAACAATGACAATATAAATGGAAACATCATCATGAAAGGGGGAAAAACTGACAAAGTACCACTCCTGGTTAAGGAACTACAGTCAATCAATGACTGATTAGAGAAGAATTATACTTTCCCAGGGGTGAGCCCCTTCTTTGGTTATTCTTTTTATTGCTATGATAAGACCACCATGACCAAAGTTAATTATAAAACAAAGTATTTAATTTAGGATTCAGGGCCCAGAGGATAAATAAAGTCCACAATAATCATGGTAAGGAGTGTGGCAGCAGGGAAGTAAAGCATTGGAGTGGTAGTTGAAAGCTTACCTCTGATTTACAAGCACTAGAAGAAAAGGAGAGAGAGAGAGAGAGAGAGAGAGAGAGAGAGAGAGAGACAGAGACAGAGAGACAGAGAGACAGAGAGACAGAGAGACAGAGACAGAGACGGAGAGACAGACAGAGAGTGATAACTAAAAATAGTCTGGGCTTTTAAAACCTCAAATCCCAACCCCAGTGACAAACCTCTTAATCGTTTCCAAACTGTTCCCCCAGTAGTACCAAACATTCAAATATTTGAAGATATGGAGGCCATTCTCTTTCAGTACACTCCATTCCACATCCTGGATCTCATAGGCCTTTGACCATAACAAATGTATTTATTCCAACTTCAAAATTGAGTATTAAAATATACTTAATTCAACTTAAAAAGTTTTCATAGTCTCAACAGGGCTGAGACTGTGTTCTTTAACTAAGAGTGGTACTTTGTCAGTTTTTCCCCCTTTCACAATGATGTTTAAATTGATATTGTTCTTGTTCAGTCTTGTCTATACAGTCATTTCAAGGCAAGGCTGTTTCCCTAAAGACTTCTTACTATTTTATATCTTCAAATGCCACCTCATCCATATACATTTTAAATAATATAAATTTCTAAACTATATATCTATATATAAAAACACATATATAGATATGTACATACTTTTTATATATTTATATATATATAACATATACATATATAACTCTTTTGTGGACACAACATAAAATAATAATGTTGTGACTAAAATTATTATTTTATCTATGTATTTTAAAATTATTATTTGTAAAACAATATTACATGATTTTTGTTATAGCTTTATAAACCTAGCATAAATACTTATTAAATAAGGGTATAAAACATGTATTTAAAATTGAGGTAAGTAAGAATATACATCCAAATTCTTTTAATGAAACAGTCAGTTAATAACTGTAAGCAAAAACCCTATAGGATTTATACTAAAATATTTTTTCTGCATTTTGATTACTTTATATTTTTATAAGTCAAAATGAAATATAAAATGTGCATGTGGACAATGACTGAAGTAAAATATTTAATGGATAGTATGTCTTGCTTACCAGACACATATATTACAAAGTATTTCCCAAAGACCATAGAACGGTGTGTATTCATAGCAAAGAATGAAATTCAGGCAAGATGCATAGAAAGAAAGTCAGTCAGTCATTCTCTATGACAACTTTTATCTACCAATATGTTAAAATATTTTTGGTGAATTACAATAATATGTTAGCTATATTTAAAGACTGTGTGACTTATAGGTTACCTGGTATTTGAGCCTTTTTAGGAAAAAAAAAACAACATGATTCTATATCATTACCTCTCATTTCATTTTAAAGTTCACCCTTTTATAAAAGTCTCTAAATCTGAAGCTATTCATTTAAAAACTTATTGAAAATGCATAAGATAGTCCCTTGGAAGCCACCTTCCTCTCATCTTAAGAAATTGATAAAAAGAACTTCTTGGAAAGAAACAGTTGATTGTTCTGAGATGCACCTCTTCTTTAGGGTGATAGATAATGACCCTGAAAACTATTTTAAAACTAAAAAGATGCAAGAATTTTAACAGAAGAAAAGGACTTTAAGATGTGCTAGATTACCATGGTGATTGCCTTTTGAGACAATATCCTAGGAAAGATTCTGTGAGCATTAGTATTCATTTAAAAGTATTAGAAAATTGAGAACTTTAATAAGTATTCTTAATTAGACTTCAAAAATAATGATCATAGGCAAGATATAATGCAAATTGTAATATTGCTTCAGTTGTCTGAAAGTTTTGTTGTACACATTTAGTCCAATATGCCTTATATTGGACTTTTATACACTTTTAACATATATCAATTCCAATGTCTACTAATAATATGCTTCATTTTAGAACAATTTAATAGAAATATTAGAGTTTATTGCATTTACTGAATATTATACTTGATATAATATAGCCAATGTTATGAAGTCTCAAGATATGGTTGCATATATAAGGCTTGCATAAATGACCACACAAGTCAATATGCCAACATGAATAAATCTCACAAGTATGACCATAAATGAAGAGCTACAAGCAATCAATGACTGATGAGAGAAAGATAATTAGTACACTTTAGGGAGTACCCTGATAGATTATGCAATCTAAATTTCTCATGCATAAACACTTTTACATACAAACACAATGGAAAGGACTCAATGTCCATGAATATATATACACATATGCACATATATTTGTATATATACATGTATGTGTATATAATTATATAAGCGGTCACAAATTAGAGTACAGTTGCAAAGAATAAGGAGAGTTGGAAGATAAATATGGATAGGATAGAAATTATGCTAATATAATACTCACATATAAAATTATCTTATTTTAAAGTTAATATTGGAATAAAGAAATTTTTAAGTTAACAATTAAACAAATCTGTAAAGTTCTTTCAATTTCAGGAACTCTATTTCTTTAGATAATTTTTTTTTTTCTAGAAGCTGTAAATCACAGAGCTGGGAAATACTGATGTGGTATTAAATGGTTTGAAATTTCCATGCAAAATTTAATAACGCTGAAATTTAGCAAATATTTATTTCCATATATGAGGTTTAAGCTCTGAATGGAAATGGTTCTGGAATGATTCTGTAATCATTCATAGAAATCCTATGGTGGGAATGGATGTGAAATACAAAGGATAGTAACTCATTTCATGCTCATCCTTTAGCAGCTAGGAGGGACCTCCATCAACATTTAAAGATGTTTGATTTTCTGAAGGCAGATTATAGATCACAGAGATTTTAAAATGTACCAAAACAAATTTTTAGAAAGTAAGGATGTAAACATCCCATCTATTCATTAAATGTTTGGGTTGTTAGGGTCAATGTGTTCATACAATATTTAGTCTCAAGGGAAGGCAGAGAAATGTTACCAATTTTAGAAGGAAATATCTGAAATGTAGAAAAAGAATAAAGACTCATTGAGTCGTGAGTCACCATCAATCCCGTTTTGTTACAGATATTTATTCTAAATCACTCATTTAAGACTATGTACAAAACAGGTTATTCTGCATCCAAAATGAAAAAAAGTAAGAGTTATTTAAAGCAATTACATTGAAGAGAGAAGGTATGCAGACAAAAATGCACAAGAATTAACCAATGACCAATTTTATATGTCATGCTAATTAGAATAGTTATTATACCTGTCAAGTAACTAAGGGAGCAATAGTGTCATGCATACCTTAATAGTAACTAATAGCTCTCTACTTGGACTTTAAACCTGACTATCGAGATGTAAACCATGCATGGTATTGAAAAGTTAGCCAACTACCTAGAGCTAATGAAATGTTGGGTTTTGGAGAACCTACAACTACCACTTTACTAAACCAGCTAATCCCTATCTATATTCTAAATATTTGTCCATAGATCTAGAGACAAGTGTAATTATCACTGCTCATCAAGAAATTTTCTTTTTTAAGCAAATACAGACCCTTAGGGAAAAGCACAATCAATTGAAAATTCAGAGTTGTGGAACACAGTCTTAACAGATGTATCTACAAAACACTTCTCACACATAAGGCTCAGAGATCCTTGTGAAAAGTGGTGGGAACCACTGTAAAACCCAGAGGGTCATGAGTTTTCTGTGAGAATGTCTCCTAGTGACATCAGAAACTGTAGTTACAAAGTCTTACCAACATGACTGCCCAAAAGTGAACTGAACAAAGAAGACACCCAGAGACAAGTTGAAGTAGAAAGAAAATTTCCACAAGGCCTCAAACCAACATTAAAAGCTGTAGATAATTATGGAATGTTGTGAGTGGGTAAAATTCTCTTCCCCAGGGAAGAGCATACAAATTCTCTTCTAATACCAAATAGTTAGCCTGGAAAGCATTCAGACAAGTAGCAATATGCAGCCTAAATAAGGTGGATTTAAGCATTTAGAAATATGTATATGTATGTGCCTACACATACATGCAAGTAACAACATTTAAGGGAAAAAAAAAAGAGAAGCCACAAATTTGAAAGTCAGCAAGGAGTGGTATAAGGGAGGATTTTGAAAGAAAGAACAAAGGGAGGAAATGATGAAATTACAATCTCAAAAAGTAGAGGACACAATTAAAAACAAAACAGCAATAATAATACAACAAAACTAATTCAGAATGATTTGAATGAAAATTACTTTGGTAGCATTGTATCAGGTAAACCAAATAAGGCTACTAATATGAAAACTGGGAGAGGATTAGAAGTATAAATCATAGTATGTTCATTCTGAAACTGGGTGGAACATAGAACAAATGTAGCTAAAACAGTTTCTGGAAACAAAGTGCCTATGGTAAAAAAAAAAAAAAACAAAAACAAAACTGCAGCATCTTAGTCTTAGTCTATTGGTTAACTACACAGAAAAAAAAAGGGCAAGGATGAAAACACAAAAGATATGGAAATTACTTAAGGAGTAAGTTTGTTATCCTACTTATAAGAAGTGGTGAAGGAACAACAGAGAATACGGTGAAGACTTGATTGCCACACATTCAAATAAGACTACTTTGAAAGACTACTTTCAAAAAATGAAACATCGGCAAAAGGAAAAATAGTTAGAAGTAGGAACTGAAGGTCTAAGATATTGATCTCTTAACTCAATCATGGGATTAGCCCATGATTTCAACTTTGCATGAGTGGAATATAAAAAACAATTCTGGTTACTAAAGTGGAACAACTATAATATCAACTGAGAAGTTGCCTTGGTGAAACCTTGCCTGGAATTAATTTCTTCCAGAAATTCCTGCAGGGTTTTAGGTATTTCTCCTATTATCTTTGATCCTTCTAAAAATAAGTAATTTAATTGTCTGTATACTTTTCTTAACAGAATGCACATGTGAAATAATTCAATAACCAATTGTCAACAGTAGATTTGTAGCTTTCATTTAGGACCAATGAATCAAGCGCAAACATTCTCTGTTATTTCTAGGCATTGAAGGCAATGTACAAATTTTCCATGTTTTTAAACTGCATCTTCTTTATTTTGCATACTTTTAATTTCAGAACAAATCAAACAAACAAACAAACAAAACAACCACACTACACAATACGCAACTCTGCTATTTTGTGGGAAGGGATTTTCCTGCCTTAAGACATAAGGACAGGATAGAAGAGATCCTCTAGAAATGCAGCAGAGTCAGGTGGGTCAAGGCAAGTCAAGGGTTCTGGGGAGCCACAGAGGTACTTTACTGAGGGCATGGGCTTTCCAGGAGGTCATTAATCTACTTCTTCCATGTGAGAAGCATCCTCCTCACCCTCAAGTTGGGGGATCTCATCAGGAATAGCAGCACTGGGCATCTATGCAATCACCGTATCTTCATCAATGCTTAGGCCTAGTTTAATGATGCCATAGATGTAGTAGGAGTGGGTCTGCAGATCCTCAAGTGAGAAACCAGAGGAGAGCAGAGCAGTTTCAAACAGCAGCACCACTAGGTCCTGGACAGCTTTGTCATTTTGTCTGCCTCAGCCTTCTGCCACAGGGTCTCCACAATGGGGTGGTCAGTATTGATCTCTAGGTGTTTCTTGGACATCATGTAGTCCATTGTAAAGTTTTCTCACACTGCCTGGGGCTTCATGATCAGCTTTATGTTAGCTGTCCAGTCATAGGTGTTTGCCACAATGCAGCAGGGTGAAGATAGAAGCCTATGGGAGATTGTCACTTTTTCAAATTTCTTAATCAAGATCTCCTTCATGAGCATTTTTGAGTCTACATTCATGAGGAGTATTGGTCTGTAGTTTTGTTACATCTTCATCTGGTTTGGGTATTAAAGTGAAACATGTTTTGTAGAAGAAGTTCTGGAGTGTTCCTTCTGCTTATACTGTTTTTTAATAGATTAAGAAGAATTGGCTAGAGATCTTTGCAAGTGTGGTAGGACTCTAAATCCCTCAGACCTCTTACTGTTTTTTAGTTAGAAGGCCTTTTATTACAATTTCAATGTCTTTATTTATTATGGGTCTGTTTATGTTGGTGACTCCTTGTTTTAATTTTGGAGATTTAGCTGAATCTAAACTCATTCATGTCTCTCAAGTTTCCTAACTTAAAGTAGTGCCAACAGTCTGCAGCCTGCCAACCTGCACTATCATCTATACAAAGACAAGTTGGATCCCAGGAACCTACAGGAACACATCCCACCACAACTCCTCACCTGAGTCCCAGTTGGGACAAAACAGGAAGGGTTGAGCTCTGGGAGACACACTGAGAACATCCACACAAGGACCCATCCAGCTTGTGGAAAGTTCCAGATCACCAAGTGATACAACTGCTACACTAAAGTGCCTGCCCTTGGCACAAAGCTCAGAAGGCACCAGGAACAAACAGCTAAGAACAGCCAGATGGCTAAATGGTAGTGAAAAACCAGAACCAGCAAAAGTCAGGGAGATATGACTCCAACAAAATGCAACTATGCTAGTATGACAAGCTCTGACCACTCCACCACAGCTGAAACACATGAAAACGGTGACAATTCTACATTCTGGAAAGTGATAGAGTCCTTTCAAGAAGAATTTAAAACTATGAAGGAATTCAAAGAGTCCACAATTTCACGAGCAAAAGCAATGAATAATACCATTAGAGAGCTCCAAGCCAAAGTGGCTCAAATTGAACAGGAAAGAGACAAGGCAATGAAAGATTTAAAAGAGATGAAAGATTTCCAGGCAAAGAAAAGCAAATTGGAGCAGGAAATGTATAAAACGAATAAAATCTTTCAAGGCATGAAGCTGGAAATGGAAGCAATAAAGAAAACACAGTCAAAGAGTAGAAGTGGAGAATCAAGGGAAGAGAAAAGGAACTACAGAGATGAGTATCAAAAATAGGATACAAGAGATAGAAGACAGGTTTTCAGGCATGGAAGACTCGATGGAAGAAATCAGGACAATAACCAAAAAAAAAAAAAAAAAAAAAATGAGAAAGCTAAAAAAGTTCTCACCCAGTTTTTAAAAGTAATCCTTGGTAATATTCTAGAATTCTTTGGATTCTATTTGAATGTTTCTCTGTTCATTCTTGATTCTGTTAATGTGGGACCTTTATTTCAGTTAGTTGTGCTAAGTGTCTGTCAATACTGTTTATATTCACAAAGACTTAGCTTTTGGATTTTAAGATTTTTAATATTGTTTTCTTTGTTTCTATTTGTTGACTTTTTGTTGATTTATGCTCTAAATTTTATTATGCCTTGTCAAGTGAGATTGATTTGGATTATTTTTGTTTTTCTAAAAGTTTAAGTTGCAGCCGGGCGGTGGTGGCGCACGCCTTTAATCCCAGCACTTGGGAGGCAGAGGCAGGCGGATCTTTGTGAGTTCGAGGCCAGCCTGGTCTACAAAGTGAGTCCAGGACAGTCAGGGCTACACAGAGAAACCCTGTCTCGAAAAACCAAAAAAAAAAAAAAAAAAAAAAAAGTTTAAGTTGCAACATTACATGATTTATGTTTGCTTTTTCTGACTTTTTATTGTAGACACTTAGAACTATACATTTTCCTTGTAAACCAATGTATCCCTGGGTGTTTGTTGCATTGTGTTTTCATTTTCATTTAGTTCTAGGAAATTTAAACCTAGTGTTTTAAATTGTGGTATAGAAATGCTAGCTACATGGACTAGTGATCAAGAGCAATAGCTACTCTTCTCGTGACCTCCGGTCAGTTTCCCAACACCCATAGGGCTTCTCACAACTGTTGGGATAATATTTTTATACACTGTGTAAATGTTGTTTTATGTTATTAAAATACTGCTTTCTGTACCAGCAGAGAGCTGAGTACTGCACTTTGGTATTGTTATTTTTATGAAAACACCTGTCTCAGTGTTTTGTAAACACACATCCCTCACTTGATTAGTTTAATAAAGAACTTACAGCCTATCGATAGGCAGGAGAGGAAAGGTCGGACAGGCATTGATAGGAACTCTGGAAAAGAATGAGGCACAGAGATTCACCAGCCAGACATAAAGGAAGTCAGACATACTGGGACTGAGGAGAGGTAATGGGTCACATGGCAAAGTGGCTAGAATAAACAGTTTGATTAAGTTATACAAGCTAGTTAGAAAGTACTCAGCTGAGGCCTAGGCTATAATTAATAATAAAAGATCTCCATCTCATAATTGGGAGCCAGCAGCTCAAGACAACCAGGTAATATACAACAATTCTTAAATCTTGTTCCAGGGAATTGACACCGTCTTCTGACCTCTATAGGTCCCACTAAAATATTGTACACACACTTTCATGAAAGTAAAACACTCATAATCATAAAATGAATAAATCTAAGGAAAGTTTTAATTCATTAAATAAAATAAGGTGTGCATATCCTTTGCAATGTCAATATTAACATTTTAAGTTTTAATCCTACTAATATATAAGATATTATATATATTACATATATATTATATACATATATACACATTTGTTTCAACTTATTACTGGTCTGTTCAATTATGTGTATATTTATTGGTTTTGGTTTGCATGTTAAATTACTATTGTGGATATAAAGCTTAATGTTTTTTCTGTAAAATGTTTCTTTGTTGTTGGCAAATGACTTAGTGTTCAAAAGTGCTTCTAGTGGAAGCCGCATAACCTTACGTGCATACCCAGAATGCATATAAAACCCAGATAGAGCAGCACATATCTATATTCCCATCATCGCTAATGTAAGATGGGAGAAAAAGACAGGAGAATCCACAAGAGATTCCCATTCTTCTAGCATAGAGAATGCAGATCAGTAACCAAAAATCAAAAAGGTGAATGGTGAGGGCCAAACCTGAAGTTCTCCCTGGCAAATTTGTACCCCCATACTCAATTACATAGATCACAAAACACATATAAATATGTTTTTTAAAAATATGTTTGTCAGTTTTCCTTTGACATTCTATATTAATATCAACTATTGTAAATTTATGGTTAGTTCTTATAACCATAGATATTATAGTCCTTGGTAAATTATGCTAATTAGCATATAGGGATTCTAACTATTCTAAAAATATGTTTGATACACATACACTATATAGAAGCATAGATATCAATTTAAATATAAATGATATAGATAGATATAAATAGACATGGATATGAATATAGCTATAAAGAGATTAGATGGATGAAACATAGATAGATAGATTGATTGATTGATAGATAGATTAATAGGTGACAAATTGGTAATATGTAGTGTTTACTGCTAATAACTTATCTTGTGAATTTTGCATTTTTGAGATATGCATATCATTAGTTACTTTCTGGGTAGAACAGAAAATAGCAAAAGCCAGACATGCAATTTACAATGCTGCCCTTATAAAATAGTGTGGTTCAGGATAAAATGAGGAAAGTTGAACTGACTGCCAAATAATGTTGTTATTTATCCAGTGAAAGAATTAGCTTAAATTGGACAATGGCTCATGTGTCATGAGCTATCACTTGTAAAGCCTGGCCTTAGATAACATTTAGTCTCACTTTAGTCTATCTGTACTTAGTTCTGTGCACTTTAAAACAATCGCTCCAGTTGGAGATGCTAAAGCTGCCCCTCTAGTTATCCTGATAGGAGGACGAAAAGCTTCCAGTTTTTATGGTTGTATACCTGCTGTCCTTATGTCCTTTAGTTTACCTCCAAGCAGTACTCAGCTATTTCAATGGAAGAATTTTCTGTAATTTTTTTCCTCACTTCCTTTTATTTATGGTTGATTCGTGACCAGTCAGGCAGATAACTATTTCCAGATTGCAAGCACACTGACATGGTCTGGTCTTACAGGGACAAACTGCCCTCAAGAAGATAATTACCCCCACAGCTAAGTACACATGTGATTCAGAAACTTGTTTTTCCAGGTTATGCAACAGTTTCTAATGTTTGAGAGTATCTACATGTCCTGGGTCAGTACAATATTCCTTAAGTCAGCCTCATTTATGTTAAAAACAGCTGCTTATTTTCTAGACTGTCTTTAAGTCTTCTGAGGTAGCTCATTTCAGACTTTGCTGGTGATACTAAAAATGAAGTTTAGAGAAACTTGTATTGACTAATTTTTTTCAAATTTCAAAAAGATAAAGACTTTTGAGGAGATGATAAGGGCTACAGGAGGACATGAGTGTGAATCTATACTCTAACAAACCCAGTGTCCTTGCAAGAAAAGAAAAGAGAAACTGAATAGAAAAAAACAAAACAAAACAGAAAAAATAAGCCTGTTTCATTTATTCCATTATTTATATTATTTTTCAAAAAGTTATGATATTTTAATCTAATATGGTGATATCACTATTTTTAAATAAGTAATCAAATGTTAAAGCATCTTACCTTCCTTATCTATGTAAATAAGTATTACTATTAATTTTGTCACACTTTCAAAGCTGCTTTTTCATTGTTGTTTAAATTTGGTAACATGTTCCTGACATCCATAAGAAATATTTCTATTATCATGATTTGAGGTTTGTTTTTTTTTTTAATTACCCTACTGTTATATTTATCATGTTCACTGTTCCAGTTTGTATAGCAAATTTCCCATCTGGAGTAATTTCTATTTGTCTGAATTATTTAATTTCAAATTTTTGACCATGTATATAAAGTCTTACTTTTTGAAAACTAATATTTCTCATATTTCATAAAACATGATTTTTTAATGTATGAAATTCTAGAAAAAAAATTTCTTTACCCTTAGCCTTTTCAGACGACTCTTCTTTTCTATACTGCTTACATGTAACAATATGCCCAGCAGACAATACATTGTTCACTTACATATAGAGTTTCTCTTTGTAGAATTTTTTAACTTATATTGTTGTTTTAACTTATTTTAATTCCATATAGTATATCTGGTTTCATTTATTTTCTGTCTTACCACAATTTTCAGTGTCTACTTGGGCTTTCAGTATCTGATGATTGGTTGATTTAACAATAATTCTGGAAATTTCTCTGATCTTTTGTTGAAGTACTACTAATATTTCTTACATCTACTTCTCTATTATCATATTATGAAGCATCAGTTTCCCTATTGTTCTTTCTCTATAATTCTTTGTTTTCACTCACAACTTGCACTTATATATTTTCATATTTCTGTATGCCTTCTGGATAATTCATTTACCTCTTATTTCTATATACCTAATCTTATTTATTATATATGTCTGTTATTTAATCTATGAACTTATCCAAGCATTTCATCCATTAAAAATTTAATGTCTGTAGAGAGCTGCGATGTGCCATGCCTTAAAGATGGCGCCGGTTTCTGCATTCCACCAGCCCGACGGTGAGCGCTCTCAGTGGTAAACAAGTCCATATTTGGCAAAGTCCGCTGATCTGGCTTGCTTCCGCATACGTGGGCCTCTAAGATAGCACCACGTGGTTTTACTTGATTGGCTGTTCATTTAGTATTTAGCCTGTGGGTTGGGTCTGCCCGGGCATTATTCGGAAGACTGTTTTCAAGGGACCTGAATAAACTGCTGGAGAAGAGCTTTTGTGAGTTGCGTCATCCTTGCTGGTCGAGGGGGACGCGACAAGTGGTGGCCCGTACGGGGAACCCAAAAAAGACTCAGAACTCCTGCAGTCAGGGGCAGCGCTGGTAAGTTCCTAGGATAAATTAGGACAATAAAGTTTCACGGAGATAGCGAACATACGGTAAAGATTCGCGGATAATAGCGAACAAAAGGTAAAGTTTTGCAGGGAAGCTGCGAACCGAAAGTAAATTTTTAAACATGGGATTGTCTGAGTCACATCCAATTTTTCTGGCTCTTCAGGAGCTACTTTTAGCTAGGAATTTGAAGATTAAGAAGTCTACCCTAGAAAGATTTTTGAATGAATGTGATTCCGTGGCTCCGTGGTTTGCGGTGTCCGGGAATCTTACGGTATCCTGCTGGGACAAATTAGGCAGGGACTTGGATTTTGCTTGGGAGCAAGGGACTCTGAAGCATGGAGTAAGACCAATTTGGAAAATGGTGAGGAGTTGTTTAGAAGATCAGATATGTTGTAATGCAATCAAAGAGGGAGAATCAGCCTTGGAACTGCTGCAAGGGGAAAGATCTGAGCAGGTAGACAGTGAAAAGGAAAGTAACAAAGGCGAAAGATTTGACCAGGCAGACAGTGAAAAGGGAGGCAAAAAGAAGGTTCCTCTCTATCCCGATCTTAGAGATTTTAGAGATTTTGAGGACTCAGAGAGCACGGATTCTGAAGGAGAGCTACACGCTCTAATAGAACAGTTGGAGAGGACTGTTATTAGAAAAAAAAGAAAAGAAAAGGGTAAAAGAGAAGGACACGTCGGCGGCAGTCGGTGTGGGTGAAGCCATTGCTGCAGCGCCTTCAGCCATGCTGGCGGCGGCTGGTGTAAGTAAAGCCGTTGCCGCGGAGCCTTCAACTCCTCCTCCATATCCAGAAGCCACTCAGATAGATCAGCCTGTTCAGTCCCTGAAAGTAAGGTGATCTTTCTGCCCAGGGATGTGGACACAAGTAAGAACAGAATTACAGTTTGCCTATCCGGTATACCAAGACCCACAAGGGAACGGGTACGAGGAACCACTTGATTTTAAGGTGGTTAAGTCCCTTGCAGAGTCGGTTCGTACCTATAGTACTACTGCTTCTTTTACAATGGCTCAAGTGGAAGCATTAAGCAGACATTGTATGACTCCGAGTGATTGGAGTGGCCTGGTCCGCGCCTGCTTAAGTCCAGGGCAATAATTAGACTGGAAAGCTTTCTTGATTGAGTATGCCACTGAGCAAGCAGCCATTAATCAGAGAGATGGAAATCCAGCCTGGGATAGAGATATGCTGCTTGGGCAGGGGAGATTTGCCAACCAGCAGATAGGATATCCTATTCAGATTTATGAGCAAATAAACAAGATAGCTATCAAGGCTTGGAGATCTCTTCCTAATAAAGGGGATGTGAGTGGGAACTTAACTAAGATTCTACAGGGCCCCATGGAGCCCTTTTCAGATTTTGTAGCACGAATGGTGGAAGCAGCAGGGAAGATTTTTGGTGACCCGGATGCTGCTTTGCCACTAATAAAACGGTTGGTCTATGAGCAATGTACCAAAGAATGTAGAGCCGCTATCACCCCTTATAAGAACAAAGGCCTAGAAGCCTGGATGAAAGTGTGTAGAGAGCTTGGAGGGCCGTTAACTAATGCTGGTCTTGCTGCCGCAGTAATACAGTTGACCAGAAAAGGTGGAGGAAGTTCAGGAGTTTGTTTTAAGTGTGGCAAGATGGGACACTTTAAAAGACAGTGCCCCAGGGGAAGGAGTACAGAAAGTACAGGAAGTGTACAACGCCCCAGGTGGCTGGGTTATGCCCAAAATGTAAAAAAGGGAACCATTGGGCTAATGAATACCGTTCAGTGATAGACATCCATGGCCAGCCTTTAACTCAAGGTTATGGTGGCGCTCGTCCAAAAAACGGACAGTGGGGCCCACGACCTCAGGGCCCACAAATATATGGGGCAGTAGAGAATCAGGACAAAGAACAGAATCAAGAGAGATGGCCAACCCTCCGCCATCCGAGAGACCGCGGAGAGCCACTGCAGGCTCAGCAGGATTGGACCTCTGCTCCACCACCAGACTCGTATTAATGCCCCAAATGGGGGTCCAGTTAATTGAAACAGATTTTAAAGGACCCCTTGAACCTGGTACAGTTGGTTTGTTGTTGGGGAGGTCATCATCAGCCTTGAGAGGACTTATTGTCCATCCTGGAGTTATAGATCCAGATTATACAGGAGTGGTTAAGATCATGGTAGCCTCCCCCCATGGTACAACGGCTATCTCTCCTGGAGATAGAATTACTCAATTGATCATGTTGCCGAGCTTACATGACCGCTATGCAGCAAAGGATAGAGAGAGAGGAAAAGATGGTTTTGGGTCCACGGGCACAGATTTGACTTTTCTCTCCCTGGATTTGGACCAACGCCCCGCCTTGGAGTTAAAAATTGATGGTAAAAAGATCCTGGGCCTTTTGGATACTGGGGCAGATAGGAGTATCATAGCAAAGAAAGACTGGCCTTCAGGTTGGCCCGTACAAGCCTCTTCTCAAACACTTCAAGGCCTGGGTTATGCTAAGACTCCAGATATGAGTCTTAAGGTTATTAAAGTGGCAGGACCAAGAAAACCACTCAGGAGAAATGCAGCCATATGTACTTGAGCTCCCTATCTCCCTTTGGGGAAGAGACCTTTTAAAGGATATGGGATTTAAATTGAGTAATGACTATTCTGATTCGGCCCAACGTATGATGCAAGATATGGGATATGCTCCAGGCTTTGGAATAGGAAAATATTTGCAGGGGCAGAAAAGTCCCGTATCTATGCAGCAAAGACAAAAGAGACAGGGCCTGGGTATTTCCTAGGGGCCACTGAGGAGGGCATTCCCATAACTTGGAAGACGGAGGATCCAGTATGGGTTCCTCAGTGGCCACTTTCCTCTGTAAAATTGAATGCAGCCAAACATTTGGTGGATGAACAGATGTCTTTAAAGCATATAAAACCATCTGTATCTCCCTGGAATACACCTATTTTTGTCGTTAAAAAGAAATCTGGAAAATGGAGATTATTGCATGACCTGCATGCCATAAATCAACAAATGCAGATCATGGGCCCAGTGCAACGCGGCTTGCCGCTTTTATCATCTTTGCCAGCCTTATGGCCCATTATAGTTATAGATATAAGAGATTGTTTTTTCTCCATCCCTTTGTGTGCCAAAGATAGTGAGAGATTTGCATTTACTGTTCCATTCTGTAACCATGAGGAACCTGATCAGAGGTTTGAATGGGTAGTATTACCCCAGGGCATGGCAAACAGCCCCACTATGTGCCAACTGTATGTGGGGGAAGCCATTGCTCCCTTGAGAAAGAATTTTCCAGATTTGAGATGTGTTCATTATATGGATGATATCTTACTGGCAGCTAAGAGTGAACAAATGTTAGATCGGGCCTATGAAGAATTAGTTCAATTATTAAAAAAGAAAAGGTTGTTTATTGCTCCTGATAAGGTTCAAAAGGAAAATGTGGTTGATTATTTAGGAGCGAAGGTTGGACCTGAAAAGATAATACCTCAAAAGATTGAGATAAGAAAAGATAATTTAAAGACTCTAAATGATTTTCAAAGGTTGTTAGGAGATATCAATTGGGTAAGAGGCTATTTGAAGCTACCAAATTATGAAATAAGACCCCTATATGATATTTTGAAAGGTGATTCAGCACTTAATTCTCCTAGGCAATTTACAGAAGAAGCAAGAAAAGCTTTATGTAAAGTGGAAGAAAGGTTACAGAGTGCCTTCCTAAAGAGATGGCAGGAAGGACAGCCCATTTTATTGTGCATATTTGCCACCTATGGTCAACCTACAGGATTGTTATGGCAAGACGGACCATTATTATGGACCTATTCAAAGATTTCTCCAAAAAAATCCATAGAACATTATCCCACTGCACTTGCTGCTTTAGCCTTGAATGGTATCCAACAATGCTTGCAGTCTTTTGGACTTGCTCCTGCCAGTATAATAGTGCCCTATTCCAGTTATCAAATTAAGATTTTGTGTGGCACTGTAGATGACTGGGCAATATTGCAATGTAGCTTTGAAGGAGTGATTGATAACCATTATCCTAAACATCCATTGCTATCATTTTTTAAGGAGCACCCAGTGATTTTCCCTAAAGTTACTTCAGCAGTACCACTTCAAGGGTCACCAAATGTGTTTACTGATGGCTCAAAGACAGGCTGTGGAGCCTATCTGATAGAAAGACAAGAGCCCATGTTATGTCAATTTCAACCGGGCTCCCCCCCAAATAGTAGAGTTGAAAATAGTAATTGAGGTGTTTAAAAGATGTCAATTTGCATTCAATTTGATTTCAGATTCAGTCTATGTGGTCAACGCAGTGAAAGTATTAGAATTAGCAGGTCCTATTAAGAATAGTAGTACTGTATGTGCCTTATTACAAGAGTTACAAGTTTTAATCTGGCAGAGAAAATGGTGTTTTTATATTCAACATATCAGAGCACATACAGGATTACCTGGACCATTAAGTGAGGGTAATGATAAAATTGATCAATGGACCAGGATGGAATGCATTTTTTGGAGCTCATTCCTGGACCAAGCCAGACAGTTTCACCAATTATTTCATGCAAATGCAAAAACTCTACAGCAGAAATTCCATTTGTCTAGAGCAGATGCTAGACAAGTAGTTTTGGACGGTCCTCAGTGTGTGATTCATCATCATCCTCCCAGTGTGGGAGTGAACCCTAGAGGGTTGATGCCACTCAAAATCTGGCAAATGGACGTTACCCACATTTCAGAATTTGGAACCTTAAAATATATTCATGTATCTGTGGATACCTGCTCAGCTATCATATATGCTAAACCTATGAGTGGAGAAAAGGCTCGCAATGTCATAGGACATTGCTTAGAAGCCTGGGCTGCATGGAGAAAACCACAGCAGCTGAAAACGGATAATGGACCAGCCTATACGGCACAGTCCTTTGTCTCCTTCTGTAATCAGATGGAGGTACAGCTTAATCACGGATTACCATATAATCCTCAAGGACAAGGAATTGTGGAGCGTGCTCATCGCAGCTTGAAAGAATGCTTGCAAAAACAAAAAGGGGGAATAGGCCAAGGCCGTACCCCCAAGGAGAGAATGTCTTTAGCCTTATTTACTTTAAACTTTTTCAATTTGGATGCTCAAGGCCGCTCAGCAGCGGACAGACATCAGGATTCCCATGGTTCACCTAAAAGCATGGTGAAGTGGAAGGACATTTTGACAGGCTCTTGGCGGGGGCCTGACCCCGTGCTAACATGGGCGAGAGGGTCTGTTTGTGTTTTTCCTCAGGATCAACAAGATCCAGTGTGGGTGCCTGAACGCCTTGTGAGGAAGATTCGTCATGAAGACCTTCCTAAGCATCCTGGTGTTAGTAGCAGTGAGTATGTCAGGAATGACCGAGCCGAGATGGGGGATCCTGTCGATATTCCCAAAGCCGATGCCGGTCAGACATGATGCAACTGTGTTTCCACGCTTATTTAGCAGTAATAGAAGCCTAGGCTTACCCTGCCTTCCCTTTGATGATCAGAAAAGCCCTATAGAGGGTAATAGAAATGTCAGCTTGAAGGGTAGTCTGTGCTTTTTAATGAGCTTCAATAGGTCAGATGATACAAAATGCATTAAATTGTCTCAGCAGTCAGCAGAATTTTTACCACAACTGAGGTTTGGGGGTAGGAGTGGTGGTTTGTTTTCAGCCAATGGTTCTCGCCTTGAAGGATGGTGGCCCACACGAGTCTCTGACAGGGACCCCCTCAGACAGCCGTGCTGGGCACCTTTTTGTAGAGGATCCTCAGGAGAGGAAGGACCATTTCCCTGGACTGGATGTCAGGAGCGCAGAGCAGTTTGGGTTCAACAAGATTATTTTTCCTTTAGCCCCATGATTAGTAATATAGTGAATAAGTCTTGTACAGGAATGCTTGATATATCTACTAGGGATCCTTAGCAGACTGCCACCAATCCTTTTGATTTGTGGCTTTTGTGTGGGGTAAATGGAAGTTGCATGGACTTGGGACCTGTCATTATGCTTGGGGGAGGAATTTATCAAAGAGGTAATTTTTCCCTAGGGTCCGCTACCAGATTGGATTTTTCTAGCGGTAGTGGCTCTGGTACTTGGAATTCTTCGTTTCATTCTTACCGCAATAAGACCTTTTCAGCTTCGCCAGTATGTCTCTGGCCTCCTTTTCTGTGGATTGTAAGTAATGGGAGTGCATCCTTGGGTGAAGAAAAGTTAGTATGCACTCCGGGCACATGTTTTTATGCCCTATGCTGGAATGCCACAGCCTTTCCTGTGGCTGTGGTGACTAGAATGCCTCGATATGTACCAGTTCCTGTAGAGGCCTCTAATACCATGATGCTATTCAGGTTTAAAAGAAATTTTGGCATCACTTCAGCTATTGTTACTGCCATCACTATTGCTGCTGTGGGAGCTACTGCCTCACATATTGCCTTGTCTAGTTCTATAACAACTGCCAATGCCCTGAATAACATCTCGGCCACTGTGGCACAGGCATTGGATACTCAGACCTCTATGAATTCTCATCTCAAAGGAGGCCTTATGATAGTTAATCAACGCATAGATTTAATAAAAGAACAGATTGATTCTCTTTGGCAAGTAGCACAATTGGGGTGTGAGTGGAAAATGCAAGGTTTGTGTGTTACTTCCGTGCAGTATCAAAATTTTACAAAGGCTGCTAATTTGTCTAGACAATTGTCAAAGTTCCTCTTACAGGATTTGTCAGCTGAATTTGAAAATTTGATGAGAGAGCTGAGAGCGACAATTGTCCACATCAATTCCACTCGGGTGGATCTGAGCCTGGCTACTGGTTTGACTTCCTGGATATAGACGGCTATGGATCATCTTAAGGAATGGGCGGGTGTAGGCTCTTTGGCGATACTGATGATACTAGCCTGTCTGGTTTGCCTATGGTGCATCTACAAAATGAGAGCCACACAAAAGCGTAATGCAGCCATGATTATACAAGCCCTTGTCGCCATTGAGGTGGGCCAGTCCCCTCAGGCATGGCTCACTGCCGTGAAGCCTTAAATCTTCACTGAGCATAGTCCCTGCCCACTGAGGTATTCGTTCCATGGATATTAGGGTCTGGCAAGTCAGTGACGGAGTTGACGGGTAAGTCTCGGCCACCTAAGACAGGGCAGTCCCGAGTGAGGAGGCTGACCCAGAGATGGGTAAGAGTTTGAGCACCGCCCTCCTACAGGCTCAGGCCCACCGTGAGATCCCCAGATATGGAGATTACGTAGCCTTTCCAGGGACTTCTACCAACTTTAAAAAAAAAAAAAAGGAGGAACTGTAGAGAGCTCCGATGTGCCGCGCCTTAAAGATGGCGCCGGTTTCCGCCTTCCACCAGCCCGACGGTGAGCGCTCTCAGTGGTAAAAAAGTCCATATTTGGCAAAGTCCGCTGATCTGGCTTGCTTCCGCATATGTGGGCCTCTAAAATAGCACCACGTGGCTTTACTTGATTGGCTGTTCATATAGTATTTAGCCTGTGGGTTGGGTCTGCCCGGGCATTATTCGGAAGACTGTTTTCAAGGGACCTGAATAAACTGCTGGAGAAGAGCTTTTGTGAGTTGCGTCATCCTTGCTGGTCGAGGGGGACGCGACAAATGTCTATTCTTGTTTTTTTTTTTGGTACTTAAGGAAAGATATACTAGTTTTTAATTTTACTCTATATCATAGTCAAATTCTAGTCTTTCATTGCTTTTTGCCATCTTTGAAATCTGACCTTGACTCTCTCATGATCAGAAATCATTGAAGAATCAAAATATTGCTGCATATAAGAAATATATTAAAATAAAAAAGAAACTATCAACTTCAGAGTTGAAGAGCATGTGAGGAGTTTAATAGAGGGTAAATGAGAAAGACTGAAGGAAGGAAAGAGAATGGAAGTGTTTTAATTCTATTTCATAGAAATATTTTGTTATTCTTTCTCTAAATTCCCCTTTCATCTGTGCTCTTTCTTATTGAAACTGTTTTTCTGAATATATTCCTAAACATAATTCAGGCTTTTATCTGGATGTCCTAGTTAATTATGCTGTTAATTAGCTGGCAGATATATAAGCCAGTCCCAATCGAGGGGTTGTCCTGCCAGGTCAGATTGGCTTGTGACCATGTCTGTGAGATTGTCTTGATTAAGTAATATGGGTATTAAAAACCCAGACCACTTTTAGTGTCATCATCCTACTCATGTGGCCAGAACTGTATAACACATGAAGCAGGGAGTGAATCAAGACGTGATCTAATTATCTGTTTTCCTAGACAGTTTCTGTATAAATTTTAGTTAGGATTCTATTGCTGCAAAGAGACACAATGACCACACCAACTCTTTTTTTTTCTCCTTTTAATTATTATTATTTTTTTTATTTTTCAACATTTATTTATTTCTTCAAGTTACATCTCAATCACAGCCCTCTCCCTCTTCCCCTCCTGGTCCCATCCTCCTATCCTCTTTCCTCTCTCATCCTATCCTCTTTTATTTATTTATTTTTTAATTTTTAATTTTTATTTCTCCAAGTAACATCTCAATCACAATCCCCTCCCTACTCTCTCCTCTGGTCCCACCCTCCAACACTCTTTCCCCTGACACCCCCATCTGCTTCCTTTTTTGTTTGTTTTTTGTTTTTAAATTTATGGTATATCTTTTTCTCCCCAACAGCTCCCCCTTTCAGTCCAACAAATGGCTCTTTCTCTTATAACAGCAAATACAATAAAAAGCAACAAAAATAATTAGGCCTCAATTATGAAAATTATAAGACTTAGCATACATTCCCAATGTCCAGTCCATATGTATTTGGCAACTGACTTTAACATTCTACTGTGCAACCATCTCCAAGAGTTTAAAGATCTATATCCAACTCAGCTTGCATCCTAACTTGCATCTCCATTTTAAAAACATATTCTTATCCAGAAAACGATCTTAATTCCTAAACAACTCAAAATTTAACTATGAGACTATAGCTATCTAGTCTTCAACCACATAAGAGACCTGAGAAGGATAAATATATCTAATTATACAGAAAGTCCAGGGCTAGCAGCTTTTAAAACTAAGAAATGACCTGACAACTGGCTGCCTGAACAGTTCCCAATTTCTCTCTGTACATTAAAACATCAATCTTCAGCCTTTTGGCCCCATTTCTCTGACAGACATTAATTATAAAGCTGGAATTGTGAAGGACTTGCCTACCCTGTCTTGGCAACATTAGGCTGTCGACTTACCTCTTTCCAAGTTTTGTCCTTTTTGGACAGCATGCTCTCTACAGTTGAAGCAAGGGATTTTTCTTGCCAAGTGACAGGTTTGCCACTAATACAACCATCTCCAATTGGACATTCTTCAATGCTCATACTCTACTTGGAGTAGAATAGGGGGTTCTCTCAGGAGCTGACATGTCTCAATATAAAAAAAAAATCTTAAGTTAAGAAAACATCTTTGAATTCTATTTTCTACAGATCTCTTGAGGTTTTTGAAGACCACCTATCTATCTCCATATATATTTGGATAAGCAAATATTGCTTGTCTCTTAGCAACTTGATTTCTGATTAACTTAGAAAATAACTGTGATAGACTACCCTAGTATTTAGCTAAATGACATGCTTGAATAACTATTAGTTTGCATTTCTTAATTATCTTAAACAATTTATGACAGTTGCTAACAAAAGGCCAAAACTTCACATTTCGTTTTTAAGCGTTACTTAGGAACAATACCTTAAAAAGAGTTACCATTAATTTTGCATCAATATACAAAGATCAATACCAATGTAGCCAAATATAATCTTAATTTTGTATCAATATACAAAGATCAATATTGCACTTGAAGAAGTGTTCAACATATTTGATCATCAGGGAAATGCAATTCAAAACAACTCTGAGATTCTATCTCATTCCCACCAGAATGGCTAAAATCAAAAATTCAAATGATAGCGTATGCTGTTTAGAATGCTGAGAAAGAGGAACACTCCCGCATTGCTGATGGGAGTGTAAACTTTCCACTTTGGAAATCAATCTGAAGATATCTTAGAAAATTGGGAATAGTTCTACCTCAAGACCCAGCCATACCACTCCTGGGCATATATATGCAAAAGATTCTACACCAAACCACAAGTACATTGTCTCAAAATGTTCATAGCAGCTTTATTTGTAAAAGCAGAAACTGGAAACAACCCAGATGTCCTTCAACTGAAGAATGGATTAAAAAACTGTGGTACATTTATACAATGGAATACCATACAGCTATCAGAAATAAGGAAATGATGCAATTCAAAACCAAATGGATGGATCTAGAAAAGATCATCCTAAGTAGGCTGACGTAGTCCCAGAAATATAAACATGGTATATACTCTCTTATAAAAGGATATTAACCATACATCATAAGACAACCATCCTAGAAACCACAAAATCAAACAGAAAGGAACCTTAAATATCTGTCCTAGGAAAAACTTCACCCAGCACTGAGTCAAGGAATCTGATGCAGGTTAGTGGAGCATCTTACCATAGATGGTGTGCCGTATTAAGCCCCAGTACAAGAGGAAACTCATGGCCCTCACATGACTGTCTAACTGAGGGAGTATGATATGTGACGGCCCACCTCATCTGAGGAGGAGAATATCAAGTAGAGGAATAATGAGAGTGGGAGGGAGGGAAAGAGGGAGGGAAAGAAGGCCCAGTAGTGGAGGAGGGAGAAAACTATGTTTTAGAAGTAACTTGAGAAAATAAATTATTTTTTTTAAAAAGGGTAAATAAGCTTAAAAATATAATAAAAATAAAATATAAAATTTTCAAATTATGATTTTACCAAAGGCAAACTTGCCTTACTGGCATGAAAGGAAAAATGTTCTTAATTTCAGGTTAGAATGTTAGACTGCAGGTTGCCATGTAGCTCAAACACACTTGGATATCAGCTTAAAAGTTTTTTTCATATATATAAATAATATTTTCATTGTTTGGCATTAAAAAGGCAGTTAAGAGGTTTAAAATGCTGTAAATAAATCAAGGGTTACTACAGTTCAACCTGGTTTTCTAAACCTCTAAGGGTTTAAGCAATTTGGAACTAAGGTAGAATATTTGAGAAGGGTGGTGTTAGCCCATGCCTTTAACTCCAGCAGAGACAGGAGGATCACTATAGAGTTAGTGGTCTTTTAAATTCTAGAGTTACAATGAACAGGGTGGTGAGAGTGCACACCCTTAATCCTATCACTTGAGAGGGATATACCCTTAATCCCAACACACTGGAGACAGAAGCATGCAGATCTCTCAGTTTAAGGTCAGCCTGACACTGAGTAAGCTTCAAATAGAGAAAAACTTAGATCCAGGGGTGGTGGTGCATATCTTTCATCCCAACAGTTGGGAGGCCCATGCCTTTGATCCCAATACCTAGAGTTCAGGGGCAGATATATAGGATTTATAATGATTTAAGTTTAAAAGCTGCTCACAAAAGGCATGCTGAAATTCAAAGTGAATTGTCCTTTGAGATAAAAAAATATATACACTTAAAGACATGTTTAGTCCCATAGCAACTATTATAAAGGAAAACATTTAATTGAGGCTGACTTGCATTTCAGAAGTTTAGTCTATTCTCATCATGGTCAGAATCGTGGCCGAATTGAGGCAGACATGATGCTGGATAGGTAGCTGAGAGTTCTATATGTGGCTAGGGAGAAAGCAGGTTGAAAAAGTGAGTCCTTGGGCTTTGGATAAGCATTTGAGACCTCAAAGTCCACCCCAAGTAAGGAACTTCTTTCAAAAAGACAGCACTATCTAGTAGTGTCATTTCCTATGAGTATATGGGGGCCATTTTCATTCAAACCACCACATTCTTGTTTCAATTACTGTCCCAATTCAAATAGTGATACACCGTGACTGAAAGTATAACTTGCAATAAATTCCCTTTTTCCTCAAGTAGTTTTTTGTCAGAATGTTTTGTCATAGCAATAGGGCAATACTATTGTTGTTAGGAGTGTGTTTTGCTGTGATCCACCTGCTGGTTTTTTGTTTGTTTGTTTGTTTGTTTTTGTTTTTTTGGTTTTTTTTTTTGAGGATTGTGAAAGTGTTTGGAACTATAAGCTGGAAAAGTCACTGACTATTCAAAGCTTAATGGTAGAATGTTCATAGCTTAATGTTCTGTAGAGGCTTAGAAGACAAAACTGTGTGAATGTATGTATGTTTATATGTACATGTGTGTGTGCATAACTATATGAATTATAGAAGAAAAAGTCATATATTTGAGAGAGAATATGGAAAAGTAGAAATGATAGACCTAGAGTATACTCATTTATGAAATTTTTGAAACTTGAAAATTTTAAATTATAAAACAATGTGAGAAAAATACAGAAAACAAAGATGATATACGATGTTTCAAAAAGAAAAATGTTTTAACAAGTTGAGAGAAGCTAGAAGGTTGGAGGTGAATATGCTAGAAGTTAGGATAAAGAATAGTGGTTCAAAGAATCAAAATATATTATCATTTATTCATTATATATTATATAATTTATTATATTAAAAAGAATCATATGTAATTAATGAACAATCACTTAGGTGAAGCTGTCTAAGCTTTACTTTTACAGTGGATGCTGGAGCTCTGATTAATGAGAAATTAGCATTATTGAGGTGATAATTTCTGTGCCTCAATGTGATAGTGTATATGGAGTGTTTCCTGAGGATCAGGACACAGAAATTGGGTCCAAGGACGGTCAAATCTCTACATAAAGTTAGTGGTAGAACTTGGAAAACAATGTAGAACTGCTTCCCAATGGTACTGGTTTTGAAGGAATGAAGGGGTCATGGGAGAACATATAAGACATAGAACTTATGGCAGGGTTGCATTTTTTTGTAGTTGAGAACTTTGTGGTGAATGTTGAAAGTGAGAAGTCAATTACAATGGAGAACCCAATATATTGGAGATGTTAGGATTATGAGATAGCTATCAAGGACAGTGATGGGTGTGGAGTAAATCTGGCCTAAACTTAGAATACAAGTTATGTGCAGAGAATTTCAGAGATAGAGAGATGGAGTTCATTCATAATATTCATAGTTTTTAATGGATGTGATATCCATTAAAAATTATGAATATTATGAATGAACTCCATATGTTAAACATTGTTATTTACAGTGCTTGGTTTGTCAGTGCTTTGATGTGACTGCAATTATAATTTGGTGCTTCTCTCTTAAAATAATAAGATACATAAGCGATTTTTAACTGCTCAGAAGCCCTCAGTCAAGAAATTGTGAGTCTTTAAAAGGACAATGAATTTTCAAAGTATTGGAATTTTTGAAAGACTAAGAAGATTTTGTTGTTCTATATTTATATTATGATAATAACAAAATATTTTGGGAAAATAAATGTTTATGGTTTAAAGTGGTTTACTTATGTGTTAAGTTGAGAAAAAAGAAATATGCCCTGGTTAGCCTCAGCAGTCAACTTGAAATAGGCTAGAGTCTTATAAGGGAGCCTTAATTGAGGAATTTCCTGGATCAGTTTGGACTATGGCCTGTCTGTGAGTAGCTGTCTTGATTGATTGGTGTGGAAGGTCTAGTCTACTGTGGATAAAATTGTAATTCTAGTTTTAGGAGATCTGATGCCTTCTTCTGGTCTCTGCTAAATAAATATTGTTAAACTGGCCACTACATTGTAATTATTATGTAGCTAGGCTAGTGTATCTCTCATCTCTTTTAAGAGAGGCATATTTTTTTTGCAATAGATAGCAAGTATTACAAAGACCCCTAACTTGTCTTCATGTGAAGAATAAGTGACAGTGAAGTGCTCATCTCTAAATGAAACTTCTATATCATACCACTCCTTCAGATATCATTGCAGAAGATATGGAAGAAAGATTGTAACAGCTAGAAATACTAGACATTTTCAATTAATCATTAATTTTGGACATGGTAGCTCCATGGTACACAATAGCTATGAGTCTATGACCCAGATCTGTAGAGATAAAGCTAATGAAAAATATTCAGCATGAGTCAGTAGGGGTGAGTAGGGCTCACAATGTCCTATCACTAGACAATTGATGGTTAGTGGAAGAAGGATAGTAAGTTTTCTTCAGGGATGTGTCCCTGAAAGTTTACTCATATTCTAATAGATGATACTACATCCATGAACATATAGGCAGCTTCAAGTAGACTTAGTTAAAAGAAAGACTGACAGAGAGCAACAGATGGCACAATTCATGTTGGAATGAAAAGTGGAAAGGGAGAGAAGAGAAGATATAGGTAGGGAGAAAATATAGCATATATCTTTTCAATATTATGTACATGTATGAAGTTCTTAATAAAAATAATCTCCACAAACTGTAACTTCTTATTATTTTTGAGCCTCTGAAATTACCTCCAAAATAATGATAAACTTTAATTTAAATTTCATTAGTTTCATTCTTAGATTAATGAAACAACTTCTGTTTTTTCTTTTCAAAATCACTACTCTTTCATCTGCATACTTTCCTAATAAGAATTCTCTGAAAATAAAAAAGATGTATGCATAATTCACCTGAGTGACAGTTAAATTAATTAGGTATTTATGGTATTTCATTCTGACCTAAAATACACTGTCCTGGCAAATAATGTATCTCTAATATTTTTGTACACAGACCCCACTAATTGCTTTCCTGGTGATTGCACATAGTTCTACACTTCCACCAATGTCCATGTCTTACTGGCCCATAACAATATGTACATTCTTAATAAGCAAATTTCTATAAATCAATAACTTCTTAGTATCCTTTTTTCACAGATTCTGGCTTAAGAGATATTGTTAGAGGAGAATCATGGGAAGAAGAAGCCAGGAGGAAGAAATATGATTCTTCTATCTAATGCTCTATGGGTTAGATAGAAGAATCATATTTCAACATTGTCTGGAACAGCAGCATAATGTGGAAAATAACAACCCAGGGGCATATGTGTATATATATATATATATATATAATATATATATATGGGATTTTATTTGGGGATAAAATTAAAAGCTAGCTTAAATGAGCTAAGATTGCACTGTCCAGGATAAGGCTCATTAATATCCATTAGGTGTCTGTGATTATTTATAATGGCGGGCTAAGGATTAGCACTGACAAACAGTTAACTTTAATATAAATGTTGGGTAATAATTTAATGAATTATTTCAGCAAGGTATCCATTCTAAAAGTTATCAGAACAGGATAGACTACCTATTGTTATCTATTTATCTATCTATCCATTTATGTATGTATGTATTTATTATGTTTTATTTATTTATTTATGCTCATTAAAGGTTGCTTTCCTTCTACTTCCCTACTGGCTTCTGTAAAGAAAAAAATTATATTCCAAGAACTAATCAGCCTTAAATATAAAATATGTTAATTAATCAGTCCTTTTAATTGCCTGAATGATCAGATTAATTATTGAGGTTCATTAAGTCACTGATTTTTACAAACACCATTTATCATTGCATTCTTAAGTGTGGTATATACATATTATTGAAAACATGAGTTTACATCCAAGCATATAAGAAAGAAGATAAGAATAAATGACTGTGTAATGCATTTGGAGATGTTATTCATTCTCTGAGAGCCCTACTCGACCTAAGTAATTCTTGTTTTATATTGAGACAACTTCAACTGTTTATGTCTAACACTTTCATGGAATATAAGAAAAAGAATCACTATTCTACAGAACACTACAAATAACTCTCTTTCTCTCTCTGTGTGTATGTGTATGTGTTTATGTGTTTGTCTCTGTGTGTTTTTCCCCTCTCTCCACCTCACTTTTTTCTCTCTCCTCTTAGTCCTGTCTAGCACTGTTTTTTGTTTTGTTTTGTTTTTAGGCTAAGAAAAAATAGTAGTTAATTAACTGGAGATCAGGAGAATTGAATGTTTAGATATAGGAAGTATGATCCACAAATTTAAGTTTAAGGACAGGAACTGTGAACAAACTCAGAAATAATTGGTTGGAATGCATGAAGCTGACCACCCATCCTGCTCACAAAGGTTTTGTTTTGTTTTGTTTTTGTTTTTAAGTTAAGATAAATTCTGATATTTAATAACATAGGTTGAAAAGGAGTGAGTACTCTCAGTGAAAACACATGTGATTTTCACCTTCTTTAATTTAAAAAATTAGTATCTTAGAAATAGTTTTGTTCAAGGTATTCTTATTAAAATAACCAATGAATGATAAATGTATGAAAAATAAATATGACCTCAGTGCTACTTTTCAGAACAGGGCATCATCCAAACTTTATAGATTGTGAAGAACATCTACAAAAAATAATCACAGATGAAGTAATATTTCATACAAACCAAGATTACATTTGTATTTTAATAAATCAATATATAAATAGCAGTAAAAATATAATAATTGTAGTGCTCTTCCATAATAATGGATGATAAACTTAGTTTGAAGGTTAAAGCACAGAACTACCAATTCCACAGTCTCAACCTCACAAAATGCAAGATTACATGCTATAGTTATACACCACCATACCCTGCTAATTGTATGTCAATGATAACACACTAGTCTATAAGTCACCATAAAAATGTCTCTAGATCACTCCATACCTCTTTTTTATGTTCAATTATTACTTCAGTTAACATCTCCATCACAGTCCCCTCCCTCTACTCCTCCTGGCTCCACCATCCCACCCTCTCCCCCTTCTCCCACCTATCCTACTCCGCTGATGTGGGGTGCCTTATATATCAGCCCCATTCAGTTCAGCAGACATATGAGTGCTAAGAGCTTCCTCTTGCACTGGAGGCCTACATGGCAGCTCCACTAGGGCAGTGTCCCACTAAGAGGTAACTAAGTCTATGTTCCTGTTCCTTTTGGTGTGTTGGTTGTAGGTAGTTATCCTGTACTATATGTCTAAAATCCAGTTATAAATGAATACATGCCATGTGCATCTTTCTGGATCTGGATTAGCTTACTCAGGATGAGCTTTTCTAGTGCCATCCAATTGGCTGCAAATTGCATTATTTCCTTGTTTCTGATAGCTGAGTAGTATTCCATTGTGTAAATGTACTACAGCATTTTTATCCATTCATCTGTTGAGGGACATCTGGGTTGCTTCCAGTTTATAGTTATTACAAATAAAGCTGCTATGAACATAGTTGAGTAGATGTTCTTGTAGCTTGCTGAGGAATCATTGGAATATATACCCAGTAGTGGTATGACTGGGTCTTGAGGTAGAGCAATTCCAAGTTTTCTAAGACGTGGCCACACTAATTTCCATAGTGGCTGTAAAATTTTGCACCCCCACCAGCAATAGAGGAGTGTTCTTTCTCCACAACCTCTCCAGCATGCCCTTTCATTTGAGTTTTTGATCTTAGCCATTCTGACAGATGTGAGATTGAATGTTAGAATCCTCTTGAGTAACATTTCTCTGATGATTAAGAATGCTGAGCATTTCTTCAAGTGTCTCTAGGGCATTAGGGATTCCTCTTTTGTGAATTCTCAGTTTAACTCTGTTACACATTTTTTGATTGGAATATCTGTTTTTCTTGGTGTTTCATTTCTTGAGTTCTTTATAAATTTTGGATATTAGCCATCTGTCAGATTTGGGGTTGATAAATATCTTTTCCCAAACTGTAGGTTGTTGTTTTGTTCTAATGACAGTGCCATTTGCCTTACAGAAGCTTTTACATTTCATGAGGTCCCACTTATTGATTGTCGGTCTTAGAGCCTGAACTTTTGATATTCTGTTCAGAAAGTTGTCACCTGTGCCAATAAGTTCAAGGTTTTTGCACACTTTCTCTTCTATTAGATTTAATGCTTCAGGATTTATATTAAGGTCTTTGATATACTTGAACTTCAGTTAAGTTTTGTGCAAGGTGATTAATATGGGTCTATCTACATTCTTTTACATTTGACATCCAGTTAGACCAGCACCATTTGTTGAAGATGCTGTCCTTTTTCCATTGTATGGTTTTGGCTTCTTTGTGAAAAATTAACAGGTGTGTGGGTTTATTTTTGGGTCTTCAATTCAATTCGCTTGGTCAACTGGTCTATTTCTATACCAGTACCTTGCTGTTTTTATTACTGTTGCTCTGTAGTATAACTTGAAATCTGGAATGGTGATACCTCCAGATGTAATTTTATTGTACAGGATTGATTTAGCTATTTTTGTTTTTTGTTTGTTTGTTTTTTGTTATTCCATATGAATTTGAGAATTTTTTTCCAGGTCTTGCATTGAATCTGTTTAATGCTTTTAGTAAAATGGCTACTTTTATTATGCTGATCCTATCTATCCATGAGCATGGGAGATCTTTCAATCTTCTGATGTCCTCTTCAATTTCTTTCTTCAAGGACTTGAAGTTCTTGCCGTACAGGTCTTTGAATTACTTGATTAGAGTTACCATCAGGTCTTTGAATTACTTGATTAGAGTTACCATCAGGTGTTTTATATTGTTTGTGATTATTGTGAGGGGTATTGTTTCCCTGATTTCTTACTCAGTTAATTTATCTTTTGTATAAAGAATGGCTTCTGATTTAAAAAAAATTTTTATCCAGCCACCTTGGTGAAAGTGTTTATCAGTTGTAGGAGTTCTCTGGTGGAATTTTTTGGGTCACTTATATATACTATCATATCATCTGTGAATAGGAATACTTTGAGTTCTTCCTTCAAATTTGTATCCCCTTGATCCCCTTAGTAGTCTTACTGCTATAAGTAGAATTTCAAGTACTATGTTGGAGAGATATGGGGAGAGTGGGCATTCTTGTCTTGTCCCTGATATTAGGGGAAGTGTTTTACGTTTCTCTCCATTTAATTTGATGTTGGCTACTGGCTTGCTGTATATTGCCCTTATGATTTCTAGGTATATTCTTGTATGCCTGCTATTTCCAGGATATACCTCTTTTTTGAGACAAGTCTTCTCACTAAATTTGACACTCACTGACAAATGAGTCTCAGAGATCTTTCTGTATCCATGGTGTTCACTTGATGTTTCCCACTCCTCTGTTCCCTCCAACATGCTTGGGTTACAGAGTCACCGACTTGACGCCCACTTTTAGGTGTAGTCTGAGTATCCCAACTGAGGGATCCTTTACCCACTAATCCACCTACACAGTTTATCTCTTTATTTTTGAGAAGTGTATTTGTAGCCTTTTTTGGCCTCAGAATTTCTGTATTGCTAACGATGGTCTTCAAACCCTCATCTTCTTGTCTCTGCCTCCTAAATATTAGAGTTTTAGGCAGGTCATACAGTGACTATACTGGATAACTTTTTAAATTGCATTCTTTCATCTTAAAGTCTATTTTTTTAATTAAAATATACTTTTAAGCTTGGTGGTGGTGGCACAAGCCTTTAATCTCAACCCTTGGGAGAAAGAGGAAGGTAGATCTCTCAGTTTGCAGCCAGCTTAGTCTGCAGAGTGAGTTCCAGGGCAGTGAAGGCTACACAAATAAATTCTGTATTAAAACAAAACAAAACAAAGAAAAATAAATAAGTAACAACAATAATATATACATTGTTTAAAAATATATATATATTTTTTAAAGTGTATACACACACATGCTTCTAAGTCTGTTTTAATACTGTACTTTCACTACTGGATATATTTATGAGATGTTTCTGGGCATTATAATCTCTATTCTATGGTGCACATGTACAGTCACATGTAAAATAGCTTTACCATAATTTGAAATAAACCCAAAGATTATTTATTACTGAAAGTTGACCCTGAGATTTTGGAGCATATTTTCTGTTTATAGAATTCTGTATGAACTTATTAGCTTGCATGGTTTCTATATATGTCTTAGTTTTGTCACATTTTATTCTTATCTCATTTAAGCAACTCCTAAGTATGTCACTTGAATTTGCAATTTGAATTCTCATTTCAGACTCTGTATTAGAGAAAACAACACTAAGCAGTGAGTGCACTTTATTGAAGGAAGGGTAAGTGTGCTGGAAAGCAGAGATGCGCAGGCTCATTAGTGAAGTATCATTCATGACATTACTCCTCCAGAAGATTAAAAGGGAAGGTAAGCTAACTTTAATAGTTTGCACACCATGCTGAGTAGGAGAAGTCACTAAAGAACCTTAACAGTTCACTTGTGTATTAGAGGATAGAATTTTCATTTTACCTTCTTTTTTGTTGTTTTCTTGATTGTTCCTTGTTTATTTTTGTAAAAAGAAATGTGTGTCCATGAAGAAGAAATAGATAAGAGTGATTGAATGAAAGATGACATTCAAATGAGAGATGATAGCAAACTAAAGCAGCTTTGTTGATACGGAGAAGAAATTGAATTATAGGAATTGATCATTGATCATTGGTTTAGAGCATAGCAGTTTATTGAGGGCTGCCTTAGAATGTTAAAACTGTGACATCCTAAGCACATTCATACATTTGGTGTGCTGAAATTGAGGTGACTAGGATGCAACCCACTGTCAACTGTGGGCCACCTGCATGTAAACTTGGAGCTTTGTAAAGTTGGAGCTTCTTCGACTTTTTAAATAAGGCATTTTCACAATCTCTGCATCATTCATTCATTTGAACTTTGTTCTCTACATCTGGTGATCTTTTATAAAACCCACCAGCCACCTTCAGCTTGGAGTGGAGCCCAAAACAAGTTTATCTGATTAATCACTGAGACTAAAAGATTGGTGAATTAGAAAATTCTTCCTCATAAAAGAAATTCTAATAATTGTCATTTCTGAATAATACTGATTACAAGACATTATACTTGAAGAAATGAATGTGCTGTCAATGTTTTTTTGAGGAATGTATATTAGGAGATACCTGTGGATTCTGACATCCACAATTAATATAATTTAGCAATGTGACTTGTATGTGATTGCTGGGAATAAATATTAAATGCTTTGAAATTTAGGTTTGCATTAGAGCATTAGAAGGGAATGTCATTCCTTCGGTGGTCTCTCTGACAAGCAATTGCTTTGTGTTGACCAAGCAACATTTCTCAATAATATTCTTGCTGTAGTGTCTGTCACAGGCCCATCATACTTCTTTGTAATAAACTCTATTTTCAAGACACCTAGGCATTGGTCAGACAAGTAAATAGTGGCATGACATTTTTTCTTGCAGAATGTGGTCTTGTTCTGAAAGCAATTTTCCTTATATAATTTGTGTTTGAAAACCCATTCATTTGTGACAGCAGTATAAAGAGAACATTAATTTTAGTACTTTCAGGATTGCTTTCCTTCATGGTCAATGCAACATTGTCAAAGACAGTGAAGAAAGTAAAATTTATAACCTACTGACTGTCTTCCAGGAAGAAGACCCTCCCAGAAACTGAAAAACGTGTTTCAAGTGAATTGTATATATCTATTGTGAGGCTCTACATATGAAAAATGTTTTAAATTTGCATCCATTCCTTAATAGAAATATCAATTTTGAACTCCCATTGAAAGTGGACAAATTTTAATCTTAATTTAAAGGAGTTTGTGATTGAAATTTACAGTTTTAAAAGGATCAAAATCATATGTATAACTTATCTTCCTGATGTAGTTAGTTACTTGAGGATTAAAGACAACAAAAATTAACTTCTCCTGGTTCATAGAAACAATACTGAATAAAGTAGATGTTTCAAGATATAGAAAATCTGTGTGCAAAACTTACTACTAGTGCTTGATAAGTGCAGACCAGAGGCTCAAGATCAACCTGAGGCATCTATGTGATTAGGCCTATTTCCAAATGTATTTTGTAGAAGAATTTTAATCCAGCATCATGGATACTTTGGCATGGTACCATATCTAAAGACATAGGTCTGTGCAATCCAACCGAAATACAGATATGCCCTTAGTATACAGTTTTAACTCCTCTGTCTGGAATATAAATATGACATATCAGTCAGCTTAAAGAGCAGTTTTGAGCCAGAACATCTGAGCTGAACCAGCAAGGCAAAGTTCAGAAAGAACTAAAGAGGGTGACCTTATTCAGCTGTAACTCTTGAAGGCTGAAAACATTCTAGGCGTAGGTTAGCAGACAAAGGCTGTAAGCTGAAGCCTTCAAGGTCTGGGCTCCCAGAAGATTACATTGTACAAAGTCTAGTAGCTTCCATGCCTAGGCCTAGGGATAGTTAGAAAAGTTCTGGGCTCACCTAAAGCCAAGTGTTCAAAATGCTTGTGTATGGCTCTCATCTCATCCCCCTCCTGAGGAAATAAAAGCTATATTTACAGTATTTTGTATGTTATTTACAGTAATAAGATAGAGCTGATCATACCTGTGTGTGGCTTACAATTCTCAATCAGAATCAGTGGCATCTGCTGAGGAATGAAGACCCTTGACATTGAATTTGCCTTTTAGAACATCAAGAATAAATTCAAACTCACCATGTTTTTTTTTTTTCCCTCGTTGTGATCTATGTTGTACTTTTGATCCCAGATATTTAAAATACAATTTCTTTTTCAGTGCTTTAAAACATTCAACCTGTGGCTATGTGCTACATATCCAGTAGAACATTACCAAGGGATAATTTAAGATGAATATTCTGCCATATCTATAATGAGTCAGGTGCAAGTCATGTGCCATCCGTATTTGTGCATATTTGTCTTTATTTCTTTTATTAAAAATAGATTTTTTCTCACATATCATATTCTGATTGTGATTTCCCCTCTGAATCTACTCCCTGTCTCTCTTTAGAAAATAAACAGACTTCTAAGGACAAAAAAAGTGCAATAAGAGAAAATAAAAATTACCACATATGAATTGGGCAAAACTAACAAACAGAAGGAAAAGACCCCAAGAAAAGACATGAGGAACAGGTCCACTTGTTCACACACCCAGGGATCCTGTAAAACAATTAACTGGAAGCCATAAAATTTATGTAAAGGACTTGGTGTAGACCAAGGCAGACCTTGTGCATTCTGCTTCAGTGTCTGTGAGTTCATGTGAGCTTTGATCATATTCATTTAGTGATCTCTGGGGTTTTTGTTTGTTTGTTTGTTTTATTTTGTTGTTATTTTTGGTATCTTCTGTTCCTACTGGCTCTTAACGCCTTCTGCTTCTTCTATGGGTTTCCTGAGCCTTGAAGTGAGGGATTTGATGGAGACAACCCATTTACAACTATTTCAAGGTTTCTCATATAACTACAAAACTGATTCTCAGACCCTTCCCTGCCACCGTGTGTTTTTCTGTACCATAAACACTGAGCCACAGGGTTTGGAGCACCAAATTCTCAGAGTTATAAAAATGTGTGTCTACCATGAAAAAAAGTCCTCACATTCTATGGCAAATTAATGATACTATCACTATTTTTATTAATTTGGAATTGTCTATTATTTCTTTTTATGATGTCTCATACACTGCAGTTTTCTTCACATTTCTTGTTTGTTTTCTTTCTAAGCCAACAAGCATTATAAAAATTTATCATGGAATTATGTTGGTTTTTCCCTTCTCCTAGCTTTACTGAGATATGAGTACACAGAAAAACTGCGTAAATGTTGTGGATATACCTTAATGTTCTTATGAGTATATACATTGGGAAATGATTACCACGATAAAGTTCCTGGGTGCTTCGTATAGGGTTTAATCACCCTTTGAGTTTAGTTAGAGATTTAAGATCAATTCTATTAGGAAACTTCAGTAATAAAGTGTCATCCGTTAAAACTACAGTGGCTTCAGAATGTAGCACTGGTTTCATTATGTGAGGTGAGTTAACTAAGTACTGGCCTGTTTCTTTCCATTTCTCCAACCCTCAGTGCTTGAAAAGCACCTTTAAGTCCCATGTTTCTGTGATTTGGCTCTTTGAGATTCTACCTGCATCTGAGATCAGAATTTTTTTCTCTGAATTATATATCCTTACCTGGTCATCTGGTAATGGGCATTCATGTTATTTCCATATCTTGAATACTGTGAATAATGTTTAGATGTATAGATGACTCCATCCCTAATATACACATTTAATTCTCTTTGGACAGTGTCCCAGAAATAAGATTCTGGCTCTTAGAAAAGTTCTGTTTGTACCTTTCCAGAGACATCATAGTTTTGTGCTCAGTGTACCATTTATGTTTACATCAATACATGAATCTGATTTTCTCAATGTCATCAGCATTTGATATCATTTTAAAATAATAGGTGTTCTAAACAAATATGTGATGATATCTCATTGTGGTTATTATTTGTTTTTTTCTAGAGAATCAATTGATGGTAAGCACCTTTTCCTGATCTGTTGGCAAGTTTCATTCCTTTTTTTTTGGATAAACACCTATTTATCATCTTACCCCTTGTAAATCACTTTCCCTGTGTTTTGCTTTCTGGGTCATCAAATTGTTTAGATGGTACAGACAGATAGATAGGTACATCTTCCTCCTCATATTCCAGAGGTTTCCTTTTTACCCTGTTGATTCTGTTTTCCTCTTATGCAGAAGACCTTTAATTAGATGTGATCCCACAGCCCTTTCCTTCACTTTTTCCTCTTATATTGCTCATATATTTTGGTTTCTATGCATGAAGAAATATTACAGAGCAAAGTAAAGAATTGTTCACGTTTCTTTTTAAAAATTGTATGATTTCCCTATCATAATGTTTAAGATTTTGTTTCATTTTGAATTTGTTGTTTTATTTTGTGTGAGACAAAAATGTAATTTCATTCTTCAGTGTCAAATATCACTGTGCTTCTCTTTGTGCTATGATACATTTATTTCCATGAAAAATCCACCCAAAAAGACAAACAGAATATAACATACAGTATAACATATGTATACTATGTATGTACATATGCTATACTATACTTTACTATGCTATACTATATGATGCTATACTATTCTATACCATACTATACTATTACTATACTATACACAACTAGGTGCTGATGTTTTCAATCAATAACAAGAGAACACATTTTTTCTTAAGCAAGAATTGAGCAGTTTGCAATATTAATATCATGTTAGTTAACAAACTTTCAACAAATTCAGGATGATTAACATGTGGTTCTTACCTTCTTTGAAGCTTTCCATAAAAGAAGTTGTTGTCATCATTGTCTCCCTTTTTACTCTCTATATTTCAAGTGAGTTCTTTAGAGCTTCTACCAAAATTTTGTTTTCTATAATATCTATCAATTTATCTAGTTAATTTTATTAAAAATGAAAATAATAAAAAAATTGAATACTTGGCAGAGTTTATTCCCTACTCTGCATTGATTTATTCGCTGTACTAAAATGAGATGTAAATGTAATTTTAACCACTCAATTTCTGTAGAGAGGAATAACATATAGCTATAAGTATAAAATTATCAACCATTTATAACTTAAACATGCATATTGAAGATAAAAATCATTGTGAGACTAGTTATCCATTCTTGATGACATAGTGCTAATTCAGAGAATGCCTCATTTTATATAATAATAATAAAAATGGGTTAAAGAGGTTACAGGAATGGATGTATTCTATCATCACTTAGGTCTAAATTTAATATAAGAACAAGTCAATCTCAATGACAACAACCACACACACACAAAAAAAAACAACCAAAATAGGGAAGTTGTGTTTTTGTCAGATCTAAGAGAAAATATGAATTATAATAGTGTTAGAAGGATATTAATAGTGACAGACTCAGGAGGCAGAGACAGGCTGATCTCTGTGTGTTTGAGACCACCTTGGTTTAGATAGTGAGTTCTAAGTCAGCCATGGTTAGATAATGAGACCCCCTGACAAAAGAAAAGCAGCTATAATACTTTTGTTTTTATTTGTGTTTATACACATATGTACATGCTCTTGTTGTCTTTTTAAGAACAGAGAATGATCTCCAGTGTTTTATTCTATTATTTTTAATAGTTTAAGGCAGAGTCTCTCACAAAAGCTAGAGTTGAGCTGGCAGCTAAGAAGCACAAGAAATTTTTCTGTTCCTAACACAATCCTTCAGGTAAACTCATTAACATATAGACATGCCTGAGTTTTTAATAAGGAAGCTAAGTTTTGAACCTTGAATCCTCACATTGCACAGCACATACTGTACTCACTCATATCTAGCCACACTAAAATAATTTTATACTGAATTTAGAGTACTGTGGTTTCTTTTTCATTGTTACAAATTGGTTACATCTAGATCCTGAAAGTAGAATACCAATAAGAAAAGTTAACAGAGATGTAGGTTTGAAACCATTTTTTTCTGGAGTATTCCTTGACAAATGGACATGTGCCTCTACCTGTCAAGGACCTTGCAAATCTCACTGCTGGCAAAAAGACAACCATGTGAGGTGAAGAATAAAACTTGAGTCAATGGCATCTTTATTACTTTTTAGAGTAAAAAAATTTAGATTATGACCTGGTGATTTATTCTTCTTACACATTCAAGCATAGTGAAACTTTGGGGAAAAGTTTCCACAGGGTAATTATCATAACAGACCTTTAGGCATAGCAACATAGAAACCCTGTAGCAAAGTAGCAAAGGACCTGTGACCTTTGCAAGAAGAATATACTATATTGGCTGATAAAAAGAGCTCAGTGCTAGGATCTAGAGGAAGGGATATGTGATCAGCACAAGGAGACATTATGCAAGATGCAAAGGTTCTCCTTTTTTCATAAGGATATTCACTGAGAAAGAAAGCTCAAAATTAGGATCTAAACAATCTCAGGACATTGGAGTACTCAGATGGAATTTGGCTCCTAATAGAACAAGGTACCATCAGGTGGTTTGACCACTTTCACACTGGCATTCCAGGTGACAAAACATCATTGATTTCCATTTGCAGAAGACAATAGGCCCATATGAGTGATAATCCCGGTTTCACTAATGCTTACTCTAAGATATTTGACAGTTCTTCTCTCAAGATAAAACATAGGATGTCAATTGTAGAAGCTGACTAGTGATGGGCTGCATAACTTGTCTAAACTTTCTATAGAGAAAATTGACACTCAGTGTATGTGCAGCACAACTCCAAGCACAGTACTGGTTTCTGAAAATACTGTAGCTGACACAGGATTCCAATATAAAGCTATAGACGTGAGCAAACTGTTTATCTACCTTGTCATGTTGAGGTCAGAAGGTAAAGAGGTGAGGAATTGGAGTTGCCAACAGTGACAAGTAATAACTTATCTTTTTAATCTCAAGTGTAGATGTGGGTAGCTGCACTGTCAGTAACATGATTTCTCATGTCATTCCTAGAGGGCTGAGATTTTATTTATCACCATGTGGATTTACTTTGACTTGAAATAATTCAAGGTTTAAGATCAACCATTGTTATCACCTATCTTTGCAATTTGATGGGAATATTGAAGGTGCCAATAATACTCAAGTTTATGAAGATAACAAAATATTTTGATTTTGTTTTAAAATATTATTTCTGTTAATTTCCAAGATTTTAATATAATTAAAGTATTTCCTTCTTCTCTTTCTTTAAACTCTCCCATACTTCACTCCTTGCTCTCTTTCAAATATATATCTTTTTTCATATGTGTGTATATATGTACATATATATGTAAATATTAACATATGTATTCATGTATATAACTTTCATAAACTCATAGATTTAACCTGCTCATTATGTATAGTGTTATTTTGTATGACTGTTTTCAGGGCTGACTATTTGATTTCGATAACCTGTTGATGTGGTTTTCCCTGGAGTCAAAGAGAAACCTGAAATAACAACAGGTTGATTTTTCTAAGAACAATAAATATCCTAATTACTTTTTCTAACCTAATGCAAACAAAAGGCATAGTTTGGTCACGTTTTCCCACATGTTAACATATTCCATCTTAAGTCAACATTTCTGAAAGATAGTCTGGAAAACTTTTATTGCAGTTCCAGGGAAGCCAGTCACACCAGGAGAAATACAGCAATGGCAGAATAATTTAAAATACATTGAAGTGTGACTTGGGATATGTGACATTAAATTAATGTTTCTAACCTTAACATTTTTCCTGTATTTTTCTTGGTATAATTCCCATCTTTTTATAACTTTGTTCAAGATTATGTTAATAGTGAGTGATCTTGGCTTGGCCATGTTGATACTCCTTTGTTAACATGAACAAAAATTTCCATATTTGAGCCGGTTGTGGTGGCGCACGCCGGTAGGATTTGCTGAAGGAGGCAGAGGCAGGAGGATCACGAGTTCGAGGCCAGCCTGGGCTACACATTTTTTAGCCGGGCGGTGGTGGCGCACGCCTTTAATCCCAGCACTTGGGAGGCAGAGGCAGGCGGATCTTTGTGAGTTCGAAGCCAGCTGGTCTACAAAGTGAGTCCAGGACAGCCAAGGATACACAGAGAAACCCTGTCTCGAAAAACCAAAAAAAAAAAAAAAAATTTCCATATTTGGGTTCACAGTTGTGTTGTTAAAATGATTTAAAATGAACTCAAAAGGAGCATGAGGAGAAACTTTCTAAACTTTAAGAGGGCTGACATGCTATCAATCTTGTCATCTGATTTGGAGAAGAGGAAGAGAGCCTTGTTTTTTGCAATGCAGTTTGACAAACAACCACATAGTAGAGTGGAAGTGGGGCTTAAGAGAAAGAGGGAAAAAAAAGTCAGAGCACTGGAAAATCATGCCCACGCTTTTCCATCTACCTGGAAGAGAGAGAGAGAGAGAGAGAGAAACAGTAATTTAGAGGAACTTTAATCCAGCAATATGGCTGATCTGATCATATCCAAAGACCTTCTAGGTCTGTGTGATCTGGTTCAAATGCAGATACTCCCTTAGTACACAAATTTATTCCCAAATAGTGAAGGTAAAGTTAGTTTTGTAGAAGGAAACACTAACGTTTGAAAGTAATGTCTAATTGAAAGGCAGAACTAATATAACAGGCTGCCCTAATATAGCAGTTTATATTTATTAATAAATATATTTGTTAACTAAGTTTCAGTTTCACACATACCTGTGTCCTTTCAAATGATAATTTTAACATAAGGAGGGCCTACTCTTTCAAGTTTTATCAAGGATACTGAGGTGAGATGCATACTTCATGTCCTCAATGGCCTTCAATCTGAAACACTTCCTTTCTTAGCAAGTCGAAAATAAATATGACATAAAGTACCTATGCAATTATAAAAGGAGTTTAGGGAAAATGTATGTTTAAAGGAAAAGAGTTCAACAGAGGTGTTATTCTCCTGATTAATTTATCTGTTTGAACTTCCTCTACATTTTTCCTGATGTTAGGATTATTGAAACTGTTGTTCTTTCTTCAATCTGCCTACCCATGTCTGCAATTTGACTGATTACATGATATTTGAATTATTATGGTTTCAATTTGATTTTTTGTTTGTTTTTCAGTTGAAAAATGTTTTCCAGACACCTTGTCTGAATACCCAACAATCTCTTGTAGAAACAAGTTTCTGACCTTTATAGAGTGACAGATACATTTTTCTAAGAGAAATATGTAGACTCAGAAGCATATTCATACTAATCTTTCTCTAAGTTTACTGCTTGAATTTTAATAGCCTTGTTTTAATCCTCCCATTCAATTCCATGCCAGTAAATCTGTATGTTTAGGAATAGTGTAATCATTTTTTTTATTTGTGTCATCTTGTCAAAATTATGAAGGAGACAATCATGAGATGTGTCTGTGAGGGATCCTGAAGACTTACCTTAACTGTAAGCAACTGAATGCAATGCAAAAGCAAGCTGAATATGAGCAATCACTCATCACATCACAATTCACCCCTCATATTACAATATGACAAGCTACCTCCTTCTCATGTGACCATCTCCTCCATGATGCAATGTGTCTCTTGAAATTGTAAGGTAAGGGGAACCCTTTCTTCCTTAAATGCTTCTGTCAGATATTTCACTGATGCCCATAGACAAGTATGGGTGCTTTACATGACATGGCACATCAGAATTGGTGATAGATAATAATTAAGCTGTTAGTATGAAGAAGATACCTGTTTGTCATAAAAAGATGTACTGAGAGTGACACATTAAACACTATGGATTTAATCCTTTCAAAAAGTCATACTGTAAGAACAATATGGAGTTACAAGTTCTTATTTTCTGCTTTAAGTAAGAGCAGGCTCTGAAAGGCAGATGTAAAAATAAATTCAGTGAAGTGAGTGTTCAAAAGTCTGAATTAAATTAGTTCTTTGTTAAGTGACAGGTACATGAAATAAACACAGAAATATGGATGCAAAATGATGCTTATTAGATACTATACCAGCCACTAGGATGGAGGACACAGGTAGATCCCAGGGAAGAAACACAATCATGTGCTACCAGTAACCCAGAAAGTAGTAGTTATCACTTCACTACTAAAGGCTTTTTTTTTTTTTTTTTAGTTTTAGAAGACTAGCTGTTTATTTTCATATTCTTTTTTCTACCCATTCTTTCAGTCAGAAAGAGATAAAACCAATTGGAAAAACAATGAACTATGAACATCAGATAACTTATGGATCAGGTATAAATTGAGGATACTGAAGTTCCAGTTTATCTCCAATACTCAGTTGCATGAGAATGAGACTGAGGAACAAAGATTCACTAATAAGAAAACGTGCTATCCAAAGGGAAGTTCTCAAGTTTTATTCTGTCTGAATGACATTTTTACTTATAAAAATACAGAAGAGAGACAAGAAAAAAGGAAGGTAAATAATCAAGAGAGTAATGGAGAGGAGGGAGAGAGTAAGAAGTAGAAGAGCTAAATAAAGTAAATATACATGATTTACTTGGAAGAAATCTGTGTGAAACCTAGTACTCTATAATATGTTAATTAAAAGGAATATTTGTATACATAGATACAGTTACAGATAAATGTAGACAGATATTAATGCTATATGCTTATTGGGATTTCAGATATAAACTAAAATGCACACTTTAGGATTGTTATCAACAAAATGTGATAGCATAAAGTTTATTTGTTGAGTCCCACAATTTTATTTTGTGAAAATTTTTACTGAATAGACTTTTTTATTGGATTTTACCCATCAGCTGTGCTATTTGATGCACTATTTCAAACAACTACTTAAAGAAAACTGGTAAGTAGTGAGCCACATTGGGCTTGTGTATTTATCAAAATAATTATAAAAGTAGGTATTGGGACCCAGTGAAGAACATTTTCAAGTTACCTGGATTGAAACTCAATCAAACTGTGCACACAATTAAATACAAATTGAGTAGGTTAAAATAAAACTTGAGCATCTCATTTTAACAAAAAAAAGCTTCACATCATTATGTCTTCTCTCCTCAGTTTTATAGGATTCCATGGTTGTTTAATACATAATTTTGAGGACAGTCCATGATGAGAATTGTGAGAAATTCTAAGCATATTTTTTTGTTATTCATTTTATTGCAATTCAGGAAATTAAAGTTAAAATAATTCTAAGGGCCTTTACTTAGATGGCAATAAGTTATCACTTTAAATTGGCAGACTTTTCATAGAATTGATGATGTTTCTTATTGTTCATCGTGTCTTACACTGCATTGCTATTAAAATGAAACAATTCACCAATAACCTAGCAATTCCATGTCACTTTCAACAATTCCCTGATAAGTGACAATTCATCTTTATAATGAGAAAGAAGTACTGAAGTATTGTTGGTGTAAGGTCTAATACATTGCTTCTGATAGGCTGATTTCAATGCTGAGATGTGGTTATCACCTCTTCTGAGGCATTCTCTTGATCGGTTAATAAAAGACATTGATGGCAAATTAGCTGGATAGAAAGAGTATAGGAAGGTGGGACTTCCTGAGATGAAAACAGGCATCCTGCGTTTTACACAGAGGAATCTCTCTTTCTGCCAGGACATATGAAAATAGACAAATGGGTCTGAGAGCTCTGGAAGGTAACAACAGGCCAGATGACTGCTTGGGATTAAATGGTCCAGGTTAATTTACGTTAACTAGTTGATAGTCTGCCCAGCTAAGGGCTAAGCATTGAAACATTAAAAGGTCTTGGTGTATTTAGTTATTGGGAAAAGGACCATGGCGGCTTAAAGGTGCCAGTCCAAGCAATCCAGCGCCATCGGCCTCCCACCTAACCCTGGAGACTGACCCTCTTGGCCACTGGCAATTCTACTGGTACAATATAATTGTATATAGTTATTAATAATTATCCTGCAGCTACACTGCCAGCTTTGCCACCAGACCACATAGCCAGGTCATCCCTCTAGGCATACAGACATCTAAGGCAATTCAAGCCTTTTGATCTCCCGCCTGACTGCTGGCTGTTCTGCTGGTCTAATATAACAACCTATAGTTATTAATGAAGATATTAGTTAATAGAAGTTAGGTTACAGGTGCTGAAGGCCACCCTTGATCCAGGGCTTTTTCCTCAGGAAGGGTCAGGCAGCCAGTTAAAGCAGGCCAGGCCTGCTGGCTTCCCACCAGCCTGCTAACTGCTCTGGCAGCCTAATCTTATAGTTTATACTTATTAATAAATACAATTGATAATTAAATTGAAGTTTCAAAGTATTTTTAAGTGTTAAGTTACCACTCTACTTTTATTGTAACTGTATACTTTATGTAATATATCATATGTACATATATTATGTCTCATACTAATTAACTTTCCTAAACCTTGTTATATGATATTTAGAAGCATTATTATTATTATTATTATTATTATTATTATTATTGAGAAAGTAAGAAAATTATGCTGTGCCTTCCAAGGCAATCCTAACTTACCAGAGTAGACACATAAATACTCTAATTCCACCTAAAAAGAATTAAAGCTAAAGGCATTGACAGAATATAATTATATTTTAGTTACTTTATCACCTGGAGACTAAAGCTGAGTGGTAATGGCTAATGCTTCTAAACCAAAGACATTTGTTTGCTTGTGTGTTTGTGAATATAAAGGACCAGGAGTTAACCAGATCCCTGAAAGACAGACTGATAGTGACAGGGATCATATACAAATATTCATCTTCCAGTGCTGGGAAAAAAAAATGGTTGAGCATACTTAGACAAATGTCAGGCATGCTTTTTCTACTTCTGCCTCTTGACCACGTTCAGCAGATCTGACAAGCACAAGGACAGACATAGACATCTTCACTCAAGTCTGTGGGCCTGGAAACTTCTCTGAACATGCCAAATTTTACCAAACTAAATTAAGGAAGGTAGATCCCATTCCAGCCTACCAGCATCCCTTAAAGTTCCATGCCCTCCAGCAAAGTATAGACTTAGGCTTCTTGAGATGCAGGCTGGTACTCTGGAGTTGTTTTTCTTGTGTGTAGTTCTTCATATTTAATGAAAGCACTTCTCATCTGATGATCCTCTTGACTGTGTATGAGAATTGTTTCCCTGCTGCTATTTGTTCTTTTGAGTTTTTACCCTGTCTTTTAACTCTTTAACAACCAGAGAAAAATGAACCAAATCCAGATTCCCTAGAAAATAAGTGTGTGTGCATGTATGTCTATGTGTGTAAGTATATTTACATATGTGCCAGCATGTCCATGTATGTGTGTACATATGGTTATGTGTGAGAGTTTGTATTTGTATTGGTGAGGGTAGGTTTTTGTCTAAGTTTGTGAATATATGTGTATGTCTGAGTAGTGTTTGAAATGCAAACTGACAAAGACATGATGAAAATTCTGAAGAAAGAAATGCAATATTACATTATAGTTTCACTCTTAAACCATCACTAAACAGGATGCCTCCTTTTATTGTATAAAATTAATAAAGTAAAACTACTTCTCTTGTGGTGATAACCTATGTTTTACCCTTTAGCAAGTGTCTTCTCTGTTAGTCTTTTCTAACATTAATAGTAGATTCATGAAACATCAATGACACTATTTATCTTCCTTTTAAATTCAATATTATTTTTAAAATAATCCAATCCAAACTTGATTTTATATTTAACATTGAAGAATTTTACACTGAAATATAATTTCTATATCTTCTTTACTTCAATGTGTAGAAAATTATATTGGTAAACACTCAGTTGTAGAAAACAAAGATAAGTGCTGCAACTAAGTCTTTATCTATACTATAGACAGCACCGAAAATTTATTTCACAAGATAATTCTGTAGTGGAACACAATAAGGAAACATAAATGGACAAATTTTTGTAGATACATTATGATAAATGGTCACTTTTTACACATTTCTTGACCAATGGTGCTAATAATCTCTTTGGTGTCCCACATATAAAAATACATTTCAAGTAGACACATTGAACTACCCCCCACATCCTCCAATGCTTATTTTTCATGCAACATTACAAAATTCATAGACTCTTTAATAACTGCCTAGTCATCATAGATCCCTTAGCAAGTGGGGGCACAGTCTAAGTGATGGACTTTGTTACCTGTTAGTGGGACACTTTACCTTAACTGATTTGCCATGTCGGGCCTTAGAGAAAGAGGAAGCTCTTAGCCCTCATGTGACTGATGAACTGAGGAGGGCTAATATGTTGGAACCCCCAAAGTGGAGGAGGTGGATAGATGGGAGAGGGAGTAGAGGGTGGGGAGGTGGGAAGGGGTTGTGATCAAGATGTAACTTGAATTAATAAATAAATGTTATAAAAAAATCAGGATAGGCAAGTCCTTCATAATTCCTGCTCTACAATCAATGTCTGTCAGAGAAACGGGGCCAAAAGACTGAAGATCGATGCTGTAATGTATGGAGAGAAAATGGGAACTGTCCAGGCAGCCACTGGTATGTCATTTCTTAGTTTTGGAAGTTGCTGGCTCTGCATTTCCTGTATAATCAGATATATTTATCCTTCTCAGGTCCCTGATGTGGTTGAAGACAAGATAGTTATAGTCTCACAGTTAAATTTTAAGTTGTTTGGGAATTAAAAGGATGTTCTAGGTCTCAGAAGATCTTTTTAAGTTGGTAATGCAAATCTTTTTAAGTTGGTAATGCAAGTTTGCATGGAAAATGAGTTAGGTATAGAACGTTAAACTCATGAAGATAGATGGAAAATATAACATTAATATCAGTTGCCAAGAATGTATGGACTGGACATTGGGATGCATTTTATACCTTATAATTTTTATAATTGTAGCCTAATTATTTACAATAAACAATTATGAGTTCTGGGAGAAGGGAGACAGGGTGGGAGAGTGGGGCTAGGAAGGATGGAGGGAGGGGACTGTTTTGGAGATGTAACTTGAAGTAATAAATAAACATTTAGAAAAGGTCTTCATGTTTCAGTATGACAATTTTTAAAGACAAACAACACACAAAGCACATTCTGAGAGAAAAGTTCACTTCACAATATATTACATAATCTACAGAATGATTGATTAATTTAGATGAACTAGAGCATGGAGGGCCAAAGCTAAGTGCTTTCGAAAGCAATAAGGTGAAAGAACACAATGATATGTGAACTCAGGTATAAAATAGGTGTATATTAAAGTATATATCTCGATTGATAAAACTGAAGTTTGTTGTTTGCTTTAAAAAATTAAATTCTTTTAAAAAGGAGCATATTCCACAAGGTGGGATCCATACTGGGTACCATTATTAGGATCATGAACCTGCATTTTCATAGGAGATTAGGCCTTGGGGGAGAACCTATTACCATTCCTCTATTAAACAGACATAGAATTAAAATGTCTTCTACTGATTAATCACTATAACCGTAGATGAGTGGATCCCTTAATGCTCATCAAAGAAGTCTCTTTTTGCAGTAGGTGGCAATTAACATCGAGAACTACTAGACAAGTGAAGAGAATAAGAGACTGTGGAGTGTAACCGAACTTTTAAGTTATTATTTAACACTTATTTATTACT
>CAJQZJ010009649.1:9205931-9304089 GCA_907164525.1 Lophiomys imhausi | reverse complement strand
ATTTTATGAAGTTAATTTTATTATATCATGTTTCCCAATTAAATATACTAACAGTAAAATTTATCTTTTTAATAAGTCCTTACTTCCTATGTAAATTGACTATATAAAGAAAGAGTTCACCTTGTAAGTTGTCCTTGTCTTCAGATGTGGGATCCAGGTCTTTGTATGGACCCTTGCAAGCAAGACCATCATTTAGACATAGAGTCCATTGATAGTAATGTGGAGTGAAAGAGCAGGAAGAAGAGTATGCCTTGCTCAATGCAATAGAGAGGATCCCCTTTTGTTTGTTCACGTACCTGAGGGGAGGTGTTTCTGCTCATATGTAGATTAAATACATATCTAGACTGAAACATTGCAAAGTATTAGTGTTTCAAGAGGATTCAATACCTTTTTGCTCTCTTGATACATCCTACCATATGACACCTTAAACTTGTTGGAGCCAGACCTGCACCACATGTATGTGCTAAATGTTGTCCTCCCTTTCTTTTTTTCAAGAAATATGAGGGACAGTTAAGGTTGCCATTTGTTCTATATTTTAAAAATATAATATGGTTTAAGGCAACATACATGTAAACAGACACAAATATACACAAAAACTACATTGTTAATTCTAGCATATCCATATATCATGTGTGTATATGATTGTGTGTGTGGTTAGAGAAATACAAATCTGCATTTTATACAATAAAACTTTATTACATAGTCATTAATGAATTTATAATGTCATCCATAACTTCTATAATGAAAAAAAAAAACAATTTGTTTCCCACAACTCAAAAGCAACATGGCTTTCCATGAAGTGGGCGCAGTGCTCCAAGAAAGTGACATCCTAACTCTAACTCTGCTGCAATGCTCATGGGAAGAGAAAGTATATATTGGTGTTCTCATGGGGCATTAACAGTTCAAAAGTCAAGCAGAAGTTCATGTTCAGTGTGAATCTAAGAAGTCAAGCCAGTGAACTGGATGTGAAGACATTTGACATGGCAATGACTGATTGCACATCCACTAACATACAATTAGTAAAAGGAACAAATTCAATAGGAATGAGCTTTACTATTTTAAAGTATCCCAAGACATGTATCAGTATAATTAACTCTTCAATTATCTCAATGAATACATATCCCACAAGTTATTTTTGAAGTGCATTCTGTGGATTCTACTAGTTGTAGTAGAATTTGGGCAATATTTTATTATGATATTATTTTTTTAATCACCGTTTACTTTGTTTTTGTAAAATAAATATATTAAATATACCATTCGCAAACAATAAACTTTATTTTTGAAGTACTTGAAGAAATGTACATTCTTAATCATCAGAGAAATGAACTCAAGACGACTCTGAGATTCCATCTCACATCTGTCAGAATGGCTAAGATCAAAAGCTCAAATGACATCACATGCTGGTGAAGGTGTGAAGAAAGGGGAACCCTCCTCCATTGTTGGTGGGAGTGCAGGCTTGTGCAACCACTATGGAGGTCAGTATGGAAATATCTTAGAAAACTTGGAATAGCTTTGCCTCAGGACCCAGCCATACTACTTCTGGGTATACACCCAAATGACTCCTCACCAAATCATGAGGTAGTTTCCTCATCTTTGTTCATAGCAGTCTTATTTGTAATAGCTAGAAACTGGAAACAACCCAGATGTTCCTCAACAGAAAAATGGATTAAAAAACTGTGGTACATCTACACAATGGAATATTTCTCAGATACCAGAAACAATGAAATTATGCAATTTGCAGCCAAATGGATGGAACTAGAGAAGCTCATCCTGAGTGAGCTAGCTCAGACTCAGAAGGATGCACATGGCATCTATTCACTTATATTAGGATTTTGGTCATATAGTACAGGATATCTATACTACAACCAATGCACCAAAGGGAACATGGACATAGACTTTTTGTTTGTTTGTTTTTTAATTTTCTCTCCCTGGCATTGAGACACTTCTCACTGGTGGTACTGCCTTGTAGGCATTCAGTGTATGAGGAGGCTCTTGGCCTCATATGACTTTTGAACTGGGGCGAAGGACTGTTATATAGGGACACTCCACTCCAGAGGAGTGGGATGGAAGGGTTAGGAAGTAGAGGGTGGGAGAGCAGGGCTGGGAATGGGGGAAAGAGGACAATATGATGTAAATGTAACCTGAAACAACAAATAAATAAATTTATTTATTAAAAAAAGAAAATATTAGAAATAAAAATGGCAAATGATGTGTATTGTGTAAAAACTCTTTATTTCGATCATGCAGAATATCAGTTTCTAGTTCATCTTAATGATTTTCACCAACAATAAAATAATTTCTTGGCACCTGAAGGCAACTACTTTCAGCACTCCCCATAGATTCCAAAATCTATAAATGCTCACATTCTGTGCATAAAATTGAACAATATTTCCATATAACTTCCCTAAACCCTCTGGTGTACTTTAAATTGTCTCTATGTTACCTGCAATATCGAATACAAAGAAAACATTATACAGGTAATGTTTGGAAATAATGATAAAACAATCTGTATAATGTTCAAGCATAGATATAATCAATGGTGGCCTGAATGTGTAGACCAGGTCAGCAGGATTCAGTGTTTAGCTGAATCCACAAAAGCAGACTCTGAAGGCATAGCCAATCCTACTATACTGTAAATTAAATTAATGCTTTCCCTATATCTTTAGAGAAGCTGTAAGATTTGTGAGACCAAAATAACTTCACATCGTTATTCTGTTTGTTTATTTACCTCACAAATCAATATTTTATGTCTGAGCTTCAATATAAATAATTAAATGGTAAGTAATATAGGGAGATCTTGTTCACAGAAAAGTAAAAAGTGAGTGAGCACAAGGCAGAAGAGGACAAGGAGGAAGATGGTGAGGATAACTAGAAAGGGGGGAAGAATGTTTAATGTAAAGTTTTCAGTGTTTAATTTTAAGTATACTCTATAAAAAGTTCACCATTATGGAGTATATAAATGAGATAGTGCTGTTTATGTTTTGTACACACACACACACACACACACACACACACACACACACACACAAACACAGCAATAAAAAAAAACAGAAAACAAACAACCCGCCTCAATAATTGCATTAAGAAAATACTTTTATCATTTTACCAAGAAAAAAAGTGTCACTAAGTGCACACAAACTTTTCTCCAATTACACATTTTCATGAAAATTTCCCTACATTCTGGACTAAAGTCAAAGAACATCCATTTCCATTCTATTTTAGTGATTCCTTTCTTGAATGAAAACAAAGATAAATATTTCTAAACCACATTATTAATCTAGGAAATGTAGTTGGTATTTATAAAAACTGCATGTTTGCTACAGTTTAGTAACTATGGTAATGTCCACAAATTATTGGTATGTAACTAGATGTTAAGAACTGTTTTCAAGCAATATGAATACATGATCCATAATATCACAACAGTTGTGGTTTACAAATATCCACTGGAAAACAATTTCCCACATGATGATCTTTTTCTAATTAGAAATCATATTAATCTTAAATGTCAAGAATTCAATTAAGAAGCAGAAATATCCAAACCAAGTGTTGTTAACTACCTCTTTATTTCACGTATTATTGATTTTTAATTATCAAATTCTTTAAAAATTACATTCTCTTATGAATACTTATTGTTAAAGTTGTCTGTATGTTATTGAATAAATGGGCTGATAGTAATTTAACTTTAGAGCTTCAGTGGCAAACACAGTTGTGTAGACAAAATAATAAAGAAATTTTAACAGAAGTATTTTAATTAAGTTATGACAGAGAACTTGTCATAGAAATAATTTTATCATTCCTCAAAGTATGAAATAATGCTGATCTTTTGCGCAGACACTAAAGAATGTTTACATTTAAAAATAAATTAGCATTTATTTACAATTGTGTTTAGTTACATATTTTTTTCATTTATTTTTTATTTCTTCAAGTTACATCTCAATCGCAGTCCTCTCCCTATTCCCCCTCCAGTTCCACCCTCCCACCCTCAACCCCCCATCATCTTCCCTTTTTTTTTTTCTTTTAAGTTTAAGGTATATCTTATTTCCCCCTACAGTTTCCCCTTTCAGTACAACAAATGGCTCTTTCTCTTATAATAATAAATACAATACAAAACAACAGAGGTAATTAGGTCACAGTTATGAGGGTTATATGGCTTAGCGTACATTCCCAATGTCCAGTCCATATGTATTTGGTACCTGACTTTAACATTCTACTATCTAACCATCTCCATGAGTTTAAAGTTCTATATCTGACTCAACATTCATACTAACTAGCAACACAATTTTGAAAGTATCTTCTTAGATCTATAACATTCTCTTGACTCCTAAACAACTCAAAATTTAATTATGAAACTCTAGCTATCTGTTCTTCAACCACCTCAGAGACCTGAGAGGGATAAATATATCTGATTTTATAGAAAGTACAGGGCCTGCAGCTTCCAAAACTAAGAAATGACATACCAGTGGCTGCCTGGACAGTTCCCATTTTCTCTCCATACATTACAGCATCGATCTTCAGTCATTTGGCCCCGTTTCTCTGACAGACATTGATTGTAGAGCAGGGGTTATGAAGGACTTACCTACCCTGTCTTGGCAGAGTTAGGCTGTCGACTTACCTGCTTCCAGGTTTTGTCCTTTTTGGACAGCATTCTGTCTACAGTTGGAGCAAGGGGCTTTTCCTACCAAGAGATAGGCTTGTGACTAATTCAATCATCTCCCACTGGAGATTCTTCGATGCTCATCTTCTACTTGGAGGAGAATAGGGGGTGCTGTCAGGAGTTGATATGTCTTGACATAAAAAAATCTAAAGGTACGAAAACATCTTGGAATGCCATTTTCTGCAGATCTCTTGAGGTTTTTGAAGAGGCCCTATCTATCTCTTATATTAGGGTAAGCAGATGTTGCTTGTCTCATAGCAGCTTTATTCCTGATTAGCTTAGCAAGTAACTATAATAGGCTGTCATAGTACCTAACAGAAACACCGGCTTACATAACCATTAGTTTGCATTTCTTAATTATCCTAAACAGTTTATGATAATTAGTAGTAAAAGGCCGAAACATCAAATTTCATTTTTTTCTTTACCTCCTAACCCTTCCATCCCATTTCTCTGGGATGGGGTATCCTTATATAACAGTCTCTCATCTCAATTGAGAGGTCGTATGAGGGCCAAGAGCCTCTTCATTCATTGGGGGTCTACGAAGAAGTACCATCAGTAAAAAGTGTTTTGTTGCCTGGGAGAGAGAACTACTAAACAAACAAACCAATAAGCAGACAATAGATAAAAAAGACTAAAAAATAGAAAAAAGTATAACTAATATGTAAAAAATAAAAATGAAAAATAAGAAGTCTATGTCCACGTTCCCTTTGGTGTGTTACTTGTAGTATCGATACCTTCTACTATATAGCTAAAATCCTACCATAAGTGAATAGATGCCATATGCGTCCTTCTGAGTCTAGGTTAGTTCACTGAGGATGAGCTTTTCTAGTTCCATCCATTTGGCTGCAAATTGCATAATTTCATTGTTCCTGATAGCTGTATAATATTCCATTGTGTAGATGTACCACAGTTTTTTAACCCATTCTTCGGTTAAGGGACATCTGGGTTGTTTCCAGTTTCTATCTATTACAAATAAGGCTGCTATAAACATAGATGAGAAAACTTCCTTATGATTCCGTGAAGAGCCATTTGGGTGTATACCCAGAAGTGGTATGGCTGGGTCCTGAGGCAGAGCTATTCCAAGTTTTCTAAGATATCGCCAGACTGACCTCCATAGTGGTTGCACAAGCCTGCATTCCCACCAGCAATGGAGTAGGGTACCCCTTTCTCCACACCCTCGCTTGCATGTGCTGTCATTTGAGTTTTTGATCTTAGCCATTCTGACACGTGTGAGATGGGATCTCAGACACGTCTTAATTGCATTTCTCTGATGATTAAGGATGTTGAGCATTTCTTCTAGTGTCTCTCAGACATTAGGGATTCCTCCTTTGTGAATTCTCTATTTAGCTATGTCCCCCATTTTTTGATTGGATTATTTGGTTTCTTGGCAATTATTTCTTGAGTTCTTTGTAGATTTTGGATATTAGCCCTCTGTCAGATGTGGGGTTGGTGAAGATTTTCTCCCAGTCTGTAGGCTGCTGTTTTGTTCGAATGACAGTGTCTTTTGCCTTTTCAGTTTCATGAGGTCCCATTTGTTGATTGTTGATCTCAAGTCCTGAGCTGTTGGTGTTCTGTTCAAGAAGTTTTCGCCTGTGCCAATTAGTTCGAGGGTTTCTCCCACTTTTTCTTCTAGTAGATTTAGTGTGACCGGCCTTATATTAAGGTCTTTGATCCACATGAACTTAAGTTTTGCACAAGGTGATAAATATGGGTCTAATTTCATTCTTATACAAGTGGACATCCAGTTGGACCAGCACCATTTGTTGAAGATGCTGTCCCTCTTCCATTGTGCCATTTTGGCTCCTTGTCAAAAATTGCGTGGCCATAAGTGTGTGGTTCTATTTCTGGATCTTCAATTCAATTCCATTGATCTACTGGTCTATTTCTGTACCAATACGATGCTGTTTTTACAACTATTGCTCTGTAGTACAGCTTGAAATCTGGGATGGTAATACCTCCAGATTTTTTTTATTGTACAAGATTGATTTAGCTATTCTGGGCGTTTTGTTGTTCCATATGAAATTAAGACTAGCTTTTTCCAAGTCTATAAAAAACTGTGTTGGTATTTTGAGAGGAATTGCATTGAATCTATATATTGCTTTTGGTAGGGTGGCCATTTTTATTATGTTGATCCTACCTATCCATGAGCATGGGAGATCTTTCCATCTTCTAAAGGCCTCTTCCATTTCTTTCTTCAAGGGCTTGAAGTTCTTGTTGTACAGGTCCTTTACTTGCTTGGTCAGAGTTACCCCCAGGTATTTTATGTTGTTTGCGGCTATTGTGAAGGGGGTTGTTTCCCTTATTTCTTTCTCAGCCCATTTGTTTGTTGTATAAAGAAGGGCTTCTGATTTTTTGAATTAATTTTGTATCCAGCCACTTTGCTGAAGGTGTTTATCAGCTGTAAGAGTTCTCTGGTGGAATTTTTGGGGTCGCTTATGTATACTATCATATCATCTGCAAATAGAGATAATTTGACTTCTTTGTTTCCGATGTTTATCCCCTTGATCTCCTTTAGTAGTCTTATTGCTCTAGCCAGAACTTCAAGTACTATATTGAAGAGATATGGTGAAAGTGGACATCTTTGTCTTGTCCCTGAGTTTAGAGGAAATGCTTCAAGCTTCTCTCCATTTAATTTGATGTTGGCCACTGGCCTGCTGTATATTGCCTTTATTATTTCTAGGTACGGCCCTTGTTTGCCTGTTCTCTCCAGAACTCTTAGCATGAAGGGGTGTTGGATTTTATCAAATGCTTTTTTTGCCTCTAGCGAGATTATCATGTGGTTTTTTTCTTTCATCTTGTTTATATGGTGAATGACATTGATAGACTTTCATACGTTGAACCATCCCTGCATCCCTGGGATGAAGCCTACTTGATCATGGTGTATGATACTTTTGATGTGTTCTTGAATTCGGTTTGCTAGTATTTTATTAAGTATTTTTTGCATCTATGTTCATGAGGGAGATTGGTCTGAAGTTCTCTTTCTTTGTTGGGTTTTTGGGTCGTTTAGGAATCAGGGTGATTGTGGCCTCATAGAATGAGTTTGGCAATGTTCTTGCAGATTCTATTTTGTGAACGAGTTTAAAAAGTATTGGTGTTAGTTCCTCTTTGAAGGTCCCGTAGAATTCCTTGCTAAAGCCATCTGGCCCTGGGCTTTTTTTGGTTGGGAGATTTTTAATGACTGTTTCTGTTTCCTTAGGGGTTATAGGGCTGTTTAATCTGTTTATCTGATCTTGATTTAGCTTCGGTAGGTGGAATCTATCAAGAAAATTGTCCATTTCACTTAAGTTTTCAAATTTGGTGGAGTATAGATTTTTAAAGTAGGATCCAAATATTCTCTGGATTTCCACAATGTCTGTTGTTATTTCTCCATTTTCTTTTCTGATTTTGTTGATTTGTGTTTTCTCCCTCTGTCTTTTAGTTAATTTGGCTAAGGGTTTGTCTATTTTGTTGATTTTCTCGAAGAACCAACTCTTGGTTTCACTGATTCTTTGTATAGTTCTTTTTGTTTCTAAGTTGTTGATTTCAGCCCTAAGTTTGATGATCTCCTGCCTTCTGCTCCTCTTGGGAGTGTTTGCTTCTTTTTTTTCCAATTCACCCAGTTTAGCTGTTAATTCGATATGAGCTGTCACAATTTTCTTTTTTAAGGCACTTAGTGCTATGAACTTTCCTCGTAGCACAGCTTTCATTGTGTCCCATACGTTTGGGTATGTTGTGTCTTCATTTTTGTTGTACTTTAAGAAGTCTTTGATTTCCTTCTTTATTTCTTCCCTGACCCAGTGGTCCTCTAGTAAAGAGTTGTTCAATTTCCGTGTGAGTGTAGACTTTATGATGATTCTTTTGCTATTGAAGTCCAGCTTTATTCCATGGTGGTCTGATAAGATACAAGGGGTTATTTCAATTTTCTTGTATCTGTTGAGGCTATCTTTGTGTCCAACTATATGGTCGATTTTGGAGAAAGTTCCCTGAGGTGCTGAGAAGAAGTTGTATTCTTTTGTGTTTGGGCGAAACGTTCTGTAGATATCTGTTAGGTCCATTTGGTTCATGATCTCTGTTAGACTCATTATTTCTCTGTTTGGCTTCTGTCTTGATGATCTGTCCATAATTGTGAGTGAGGTGTTGAAGTCTCCCACTATTAAGGTGTTTGGATCGATGTGCGCTTTAAGTTTTAGAAGCGTTTCTTTTATAAATGTAGGTGCCTTTGTATTTGGGGCATAGATGTTAAATACTGAGATGACCTCTTGGTGGATATTTCCTTTAATGAGTATGTAATGCCCTTCTCTGTCTTTTTTTATTAACTTCAGTTGGAAGTATATTTTGTTTGATATTAGGGTGGCTACTCCAGCTTGTTTCCTGGGTCCATTTGCTTGGAAAACCTTTTCCCAGCCCTTTACTCTGAGATAGTGTTTATCTTCAATAGTGAGGTGTGTTTCTTATATACAGCAAAAAGGTGGGTCTTGTTTATGGGTCCAGTCTGTAAGTCTGTGTCTTTTTATTGGCGAGTTGAGTCCATTGATGTTGATGGATATTAGTGACCAGGGGTTGTTATTTCCTATTATTTTGGTATAGCTGTCTGTCTTGTGTTTCTTTTTTGTTTAGTTGCTGTGGAGGTTTCTATTTCCACTGTTTTCTTGGGTGTAGTTATCTTCTCTGTTTTGGAATTTTCCTTCTAGGACCTTCTGTAGAGCTGGGTTTGTGAGGAGGTATTGTTTGAATTTGATTTTGTCATGGAATAGCTTGTTTTCTTCTTCTATGTTGATAGAGAGTTTTGCTGGTTATAGTAGTCTGGCTGGGCACCTATGTTCTCTCAGGGCTTGCAGGACATCCGTCCAGGTCCTTCTAGCTTTTAAAGTTTCTGAGGAGAAGTCAGGTTTGATTCTGATGGGTCTGCCATTGTATGTGACTTGGCCTTTTTCTCTTACAGCTTTTAATATCCTTTCTTTGTTCTACATTTGGAGTTTCTATTATTATGTAGTGAGAGGAGTTTCTTTTCTGATCTAATCTGTTTGGTGTTCTGTAAGCCTCTTGGATTTTTACTGGCATCTCTTTCTTTAGGTTTGGGAAGTTTTCTTCTATGATTTTGTTGAAGATATTTCCTGGACCATGGAGTCGGGAGTCTTCTCTTTCCTCTATGTCTATAATTCTTGGGTTCCATCTTTTCATTGAGTCCTTGATTTCTTGGATGTTGTGGGTGAGAGATTCTTTAGCCTTCTAATTTTCTTTGTATGTTGTACTGATTTCTTCCATCGAATCTTCCATGCCTGAGATCCTGTCTTCCATCTCTTACATCCTATTTTTCATACTCATATCTGTAGTTCCTGTTCTCTTCTCTTGATTCTCCATTTCCTTTTTTAACTCTGACTCTGTTTTCTTTATTGTTTCCTTTTCTATTTTCATGTCTTGAATTTAGTGTTTGTTTTGTACATTTCCTTCTCCAGTTTGCTTGTTTTTGTCTGGAGATCTTTCATTGCTTTATCCTTTTCCTGTTTAAGCTGGGTCACCTTGGCTTGGAGCTCTTAAATGGTGTTATTCGTTGTTTTGACTTGTAAAATTGTGGCTTCTTTGAATTCCTTCATAGTTTTAAGTTCTTCTTAAAGGGACTCTATCACTTTCCATAATGTAGAATTGTCATCGTTTTCATTTGTTTCAGTTGTGGTGACGTGGTTCTGTATGGGCAGAATAGCGTTGCTTTCTTTTGTTGGAGACATTTCGCTCTGTTTTTTTTTTTTTTTTTTTTTTTTTTGTCTGGGGCCTCTGGCCATGTGGAATTTTTTTTGCTGTCTTCTGGACTTGAGTCCAAAGGGGGTGCTTTGGTGTAGGATTAGCGTTGCCTTACTTCACCCCTATAAGGTGAGTCATTCAGCCCCGCCTCCCAGGTGGAGACCTAACTAATCCAGGTGGCAGAGCTGTGTACAAATAAGCTCTGGTTCCCCGCCGGAAGGGCCCATACTAGTACAAAGTCCGATATAGGACAGTTTCAAATATCTCGCAGTTTGCCTGGGGGTGGTTCCTGTAGCGGGTAAATCTGCAGTTCAGCTTCAGTAGCCTTGCCACTCCTGCGGCTTGGAAACTGGCCAGTGATGTCACAGACTGCAATCTGCGGTCTGAAGGCACTTTGCTGTGGAGCTCTGCTCACTTCCAAGGGTCGCAACCTTTCGCCAGATAATTGGATCATCTGTGTGAGACCTGGGAGTGCCCAGCAGGGTGGGGATTATCTCTGCATGTGTTCTGAATCTGCAGGCTGGGTATTAGGTTGGAACTTACCGGGGGTCTCTCCTGTTGGGGGATGGGTTATCCCGATTCCCGGGTCCAGAGGCTTCCTAGCGTGTCCGAGAGTGGGAAGGGGCATCCTGCCCAGGGATCTTCCATGGTCCCTGTGTAGCTGGGTGAGATTTAGAAGGGGTCATGACCTTTGTACAGCATCCTGCAACACTTGCCGCCTTGTGACTGTTGACCCCGAAATCAAATACCTCTTCATCGGCCTCTGCCATCTTGGATCCCCCCTAGTTACATATTTTTGAGAGTAGTCTTAAGGTTTTATAAAATTTATTTATATTTACTTTTGTAATGTTGTCACCTTTAACACTGTAATGTAAATGGAAAGTAATAGAATATAAAATATTATGAAAGTAATTCTATATAAAAATGTGTTCCATTTGTTATTCACTTTGGTGCAGAATAATTTTGAAAGTTTTAGAAGAAGAAAAATTGTAATTGAATTACTATTGAAAAATGACTTCTGCTTCTATCAATGATCTTATCAATCATTCACCAGGAAGAGTTTACCCTCTAGTTAAAATCAGTATGTTTTTGTTGTAAGATACAACACACTAAGTATTTAAGTGTTCCTTTAAAATCTCTAGAATCATTAGTTTACAAAAAGATGGTTCAGGGCTTCAATATAAGTACAAACATTACTCCCTATGAAAAACATGTATCTATATCACATTAGAAGCTATAACAAAATGTTATAAAGGAAATATTGATGGGCTTACTGAGCAAGAACGTGTTATTAATTTGGTAGGTTTATTTAGAAAGTAAATTCAAGTCATTTCTGAAAATAGAATAAATGTAGAACACAAGTATTTACCCGTGGAATGTTGACAGTTCAATATTTTAATATCAAACTGCTTTATGGATCTCAGAAATTTTTCATGAAGGGTGCTGATGGTGAGGGGATCATAATATTTGGCATGTATTTGACATATCTTTGACAAGTTTGCAATGATCTGCAGAAACCTAATTTTTATTTCAACATATTCAATAATGGCAAAAAATTTATCTAAGAAGTTAGTTTCTAGAATTAATATGTGTAGTTTTAACCTTTTCTGAATAATTTATCTCTTTCAGACCATGTGAAATAGAGAAGAGAGAAAGGATTAGGTTTTCAATTGAGCCTTCCCATCTACCTGCGGACTATTATAGAAAAAAATTAATGGAAATGTGTTTCTGACTGAGAAGGTACAGGATCCTAGTTATTTTTCTATTGCTGTGACAAAGCACCATGACCAAAGTACTTTATAAAACAACAAATTCAATGTGGATTTACCATTTCCCAGTGTGACTCTATGGCCATTATGGTAGGGTGGGTGGGCTGGTAGAGTGAGAGAAGGAGCACTAGCTGAGCGCTAATATTCTTTATACACAAAGAGGAGTCAGAGAGTTCAGTGGGAACGTCAGAGACTTATGCAACCTCACAGCCTATCTATCCCCAGTGATACACCTCCTCCATCAATGTCTCTTACTCCTTCCCCAAAGTCCCATTATCTGGGAATGAAGCATAAGAATATATGAGTTTATAGGGAGCATTCTAATTATGTTTTTAAAGATTTTAAGTGATTTTCTTTATTTTACTGAAAGAATCCAAGCTGACAACTCCCTGCCTCTCACGGTATTAGTCCAAACCTATGTCCTCACACAATTCAATGCAACTTCCTTCATATTCTTTTTTTTATTACTTCACGTTACATCTCCATCACAGCCCCCTCTCTCCATTCCTTCCAGTCCCACCCTTCCATGCTCTCCCCCTTCTCTCACCTCTCCTAATCCTCCAGAGTGGGGTCTCCTACATATGAGCCACCTTCAGTTCAGCAGTCATATGAGGGCTAAAAGCTTCCTCTTGCATTGGGGGCCTACATGACAGCTCCACTAGGGCAAAGTATCCCACTAAGAGGGAACAAAGTCTATGTTCCCATTCCTTTCAGTGTGTTGGTTGTAGGATAGTTATCCAGTACTATATGGGTAAAATCCAGTTATAGGTGAGTAAAGGCCATGTGCATCTTTCTGGGTCTGGGTTAACTCACTTAGGATGAGCTTTTCTAGTTCCATCCATTTCACAGCAAATTACATGATTTCCCTTATTTCTGATAGCTGAGTAGTATTATTCTATTGTGTAAATGTACCACAGATTTTTTTTTATTCATTCATCAGCTGAAGGACATCTGGGTTGTTTCCTGTTTCTAACTATTACAAATAAAGGTGTTATGAACATAGTTGAGGAGATGTCCTTGTGGTTTGATGAGGAATCTTTGGATGTATACCCAAGAGGGGTAAGCTGGGTCTTCAGTAAAGCTATTCCAAGTTTCCTAAGATATCACCAGACTGATTGCCATAGTGGTTATACAAGTTTTCACTCTCATCAGCAATGGAGGAGGCATGTGCTGTCATTTGAGTTTTTGACATTAGCCATTCTGACAGGTGTGACATGGAATCTCAGAGTCATCTTGAATTGCATTTCTCTGATGATTAAGGATGTTGAACATTTCTTCAAGTGTCTCTTCTCTCAGCCCTTAGAAATTTCCCCTTTTGTGAATTCTTGTATTTGTTCTCTTCCACATTTTTTGATTGGATTATTTAGTTTCTTGGTGTTCAGTTTCTTGAGTTCTTTATAAAATTTGAATATTAGCCCTCTGTCAGATGTGGGGTTTGTAAAGATATTTTCTCAATCTGTAGGTTGCCATTTTGTTCTAATGACAGTGTCCTTTGCCTTATAGAAGCTTTTCAGTTCCATGAGGTCTCATTTATTGATTGTTGGTCTTAGAGCCTGACCTATTGTTGTTCTTCTCAGAAAGTTGTCACCTGTGCCAATGATTTTGAGGTTTTTACTCACTTTCTCTTCTATTAGATTTAGTGTGTCAGGCTTTATATTAAGGTCCTTGATCCAGTTGGACTTAAGTTTTGTGCATGGTGATAAGTATGGGTCTAAAATCATTCATTTACATGTCAACATCCAGTTATACCAGCACCATTTGTTGAAGATGCTGTCCTTTTTGCATTGTTTGGTTTTGGATTCTTTGTCAAAAATTAAATGACCATAGGTATGTGGGTTCATTTCTGGGTCTTCAATTTGATTCCATTGATCAACCGGTCTGATTCTATACCAATACGATGCTGTTTTTACTATTGCTCTCTGGTAGAGCTTGAAATCTAGGATGGTGATACCTCCATATGTTTTCTTATTGTACAGGATTGATTTAGCTGTTCTGTGATTATTGTTATTTCATATGAAGCTGAGAATTGTTCTTTCAATTTTTTTAAAGAATTGTGTTGTAATTTGTTATGAAATGCATGGAATCTGCATTTTGCTTTTGGTAGGATGGCCATTTTTATTATGTTGATCCTACCTATCCATGAGCATGGGAGATATTTCCATCTTCTGATGTCCTCTCCAATTTCTTTCTTGAAGATCTTGAAGTTCTTGTCATACAGGTCTTTCACTTGCTTGGTTAGAGTTACCCCCAGGTATTTTATGTTGTTTGTGGCTATTGTAATGGGTGTTGTTTCATTAATTTCTATCTCAGCCCACTTATGTTTTGTATAAAGACAGTCTATGATTTTTTTGAATTAATTTTGTATCCAACCACCTTGCTGAAGGTGTTTATCAGTTTTGCGAGTTATCTGGGGGAATTTTGGGGTCACTTATGAATACTATCATATTGTTTGCAAATAGAGATACCTTGACTTCTTCCTTTCCAATTTGTATTTCCTTGATCTCCTTTAGTTATCTTATGGCTGTAGCTAAAACTTCAAGAGATATAGTAAGCTATATCTCTTTAACACAGAGATGGGAGAATGAGCATCCTAGCCTTGTCAAGGATTTTGGAGGAAATGCTTTAATTTTATCTCCATTTAGTTTGATGTTGGTTACTTACTGGCTTGCTGATATTGCCTTTTTTATTTCTAGGTATGGTACTTGTATGCCAGCTCCAGGGCCTTTAGCATGAAATAGGTGTTGGATTTTGTCAAGTGCTTTTTCAGCATCTAAGGATATATTCATGTGTTTTTTTTTCTTTCATCTTGTTTATATGGTGGATTATGTTGATGGATTTTCATATGTTGAAACACCCCTGCACTCCTGGGATGAAGCCTACTTAATCATGATGTATGATATTTTTGATATGTACTTGGATTTGGTTTGCAAGTATTTTATTGAGTATTTTAGCATCTGTGTTCATGAGGGAAATTAGTCTGAAGTTCTCTTTCTTTGTTGGGTCTTTCTGTGTTTTAGGTATTGAGGTGACTGTAGCATTATAGAATAAATTTGGCAGTGTTTCTTCTGTTTCTGTTTTGTGAAAGTGTATGAAGAGTATTGGTATTAGCTTTTCTTTGAAGGTCTGGTATAATATGTGCTGAAACCATCTGATCCTGGGTTTTTTGGTTTTTGGATTTTTTTTTTTGGTTGAGAGAATTTTAATGAATGCTTCTATTTCCTTGGGGATTATAGGACTGTTTACTTTGTTAATCTGATCTTGATTTAACTTTGGTAGGTGGAATCTGTCAAGAAAATTGTCCATTTCAGTTAGGTTTTCAAATTTTGTGAAGTACAGGTTTTTGAAGTAAGACCTAAAGATTCTCTAGATTCCTTGATGTCTATTGTTAATTCTTCTTTTCCATTTCTGAATTTGTTGATTTGGTTATTTTCTCTCTGCCTTTTAGTTAGTTTGTCTAAAGATTTGTCTATTTTGTTGATTTTCTCAAAAAACCATCTCTTGGTTTTGTTGTTTCTTTTTATTGTTCATTTTGTTTCTAAATTGTTGATTTCAGCCCTAAGTTTGATGATTTCCTGCCTTCTGTTCTCTGTTCCACTTGGGAGTGTTTGGTTCTTTTTTTTTAAATTTTTAGTTTTGAGTTTTTTCTAGCTCTTCCAGTTCTGCTGTTAAGTTGCTAACATGAAATGTCACAATATTCTTCTTGAAGGCACTTAGTGCTATGAACTTTCCTCATAGCACTGCTTTCATTGTGTCCCATAGGTTTAGATATGTTGTGCCTTCATTATTGTGGGATTTTACAATGTCTTTGATTTCCTTCTTTATTTGTTTCCTGACCCAGTGGACATTTAGTAGTGAGTTGTTCAGTTCCATGAATGTGTAGGCTTTTTTGTTATTTCTGTTGTTGTTTAAGTCCAGCTTTAATCCATGGTGGTTTGATAAGACATAAGGGGTTATTTCAATTTTCTTGTATCTGTTGAGGCTTGCTTTGTGTCTGACTATATGGTCAATTTTGGAGAAGGTTCCATGCGGTGCTGAAAGAAAGTGTATTCTTTTTTGTTTTGGTGAAATGTTCTATAGGTATCTGTTAGGTCCATTTGTTTCATGACCTCTGTTAGTTTCACTATTTTTCTGTTTTGTTTCTGTCTTGATGACCTGTCCATTGGTGTGAATGGGGTGTTGAAGTCTCCCACTATTCATGTGTGGGAATCGATGTGTGGTTTAAGCTTTAGTGAGTTTCTTTTACAAGTGTGAATGCCCTTCCAGTCATCTTGATGAGTTTTTCCTTTGAATAATATGTAGTTGCCCTTCCTTATCTTTTATGATTTTTTTTTTCAGTTGAAAGTCTATATTATTTGATATTTGGAGGATTACTCCAGCTTTCTCCCTGGAACCATTTGTTTGGAAAACCTTTTCCAAGTCCTTTACTCTGAGGTAGAGTCAATCTTTTCTAGGCAGATGCATTTCTTGTATGCAGCAAAATGATGGGTCTTGCTTACGGATCCATTCTGTAAGCCTTTGTATTTTTATTGGGGAGTTGTATCCATTGATGTTGAGGGATATTAATTACCATAGGTTGTTATTTCCTGTTATTTTGATGTAGTTGGTGGTTGTGTGCTTCTTTTGATTTAACTGCAGTGGGGATTTTTGTTTCCTGTGATTTCGTGGGTATTGTTATTTTCTCTGGGTTGGAATTTTCCTTCTCGATTTGTGGAAAGATACTGTGTAAGTTTTGTTTTGTCATGGAATACCTTGTTTTCTCTGTCTATGTTGATGGAAAATTTTGTGGGTATAGTAGTCTGGAGTGGCACGTATGGTCTCTTATGGCTTGCAGGATGTCTGCTTAGGCCATTCTGGTTTTTAAAGTTTCTGATTTGAAGTCTGGTATAATTATGGTGGGTCTGGCATTATATATTACTTGACTTTTTTCTCTTACAGCTTTTAATATTCTTTCTATGTTCTGTACATTTGAAGTTTCAATGATTATGTGGTGGGAGGAATTTCTCTTTTGGTCTAATCTGTTTGGTGTCCTGTATGACTCTTGGAATTGTACTGGCATCATCTTCTTTAGGTTTGGGATGTTTTCTTCTATGATTTTGTTGAAGATGTTTCCTGGACCTTGGAGTCGGGAATTTTCTCTTTCATCTATGCCTATAATTCTTAGATTTCATGTTTTCATTGAGTCCTTGCTTTCTTGGATGTTGTGGGTGAGAACTTTTTCTAAATTTCTCATTTTCTTTGGTTGTTGTACTGATTTATTCAATCAAATCTTCCATGCTTGAGATGCTGTCTTCCATCTCTTATATCCTATTTGTGATACTCATGTCTGTAGTTCCTGTTTTTTCCTTGGTTTTCCACTCACAGGATTGTCTATGCTTGCATTTTCTTTATTGCATCCATTTCCAATTTCAGGTCATGAACTGTTTTGTAAATTTTCTTTTCCAATTTAGATGTCCTATCCTGCAAATCTTTCATAGCCTTGTCTCTTTCCCACTCTTGTTTGTCTGAGTTAGCTTGGAGGTCTCTACAAGAATTCTCCATTGATTTCAATTGAAGAAATATGATTTCTTTAAATTCTCTCAGGGATTTACTTTCTTCTTTTAAGGCCTCTACCATTGTCATAAGTATAGATTTGTCATCATTTTCAGTTCTTTCAGCTGTGGTCAGCGTTTGCTGTATTAGCATTGCTGAATTTTTTAGGAGTCATATTTCCCTAATTTTTGTTAGTTTTGTTCTTTCACTGACATTTAGCCATCTTGTTGTCCTTAATTGATTGTTCCTAGTGTCTTCTGGACCTGTTGCCAAGGAGGGAGTTATGGTGTAGAAGCTATATAATGTTGATGGTGTATAGCTCTACACAAGCTTGGTGGGGTCTTGTGTTGGGGGTTGGATCTCAGTGGCTCAACTACAGTTCACCCCTTCCAGTTATGTCCCAACTGGGTACTCAGGTTTGTGATTGGTGTGGGGTGTGTTATTCTGGGTCTACAGTGTCTTCTTGAGTTCCAGCAGGTCTTCCAAGTGATATCAGTGGAGGGTCGGAGGACCACAGATTGTATGCTAAAGCTGCAGATCCCCTGTTACTTGTTTGTCTGGTCTGAGGGTCAGGTCTCTGGTTGTGGTCCCCTCAGGAGGCTCCTAGGTGGTTCTTAGGGCACCTTTGTCCCTATTAGCCCTACATGCTAAGCCCTTGTAGTCAGCATCACCCAGGCAGTGTATGATGACCAAGAACCAGATGCTCCAGGGCTGGAACTGTAGATGCTGATGACCAGGTATCCCATTGAGGAGGGAAAATGTGCACTGGCAGGGAGATCCTCTATGAACACCATTAGTCATCCACAGAAAAGCATCACCGCCTTTTATCTTGACCACCCTTCATTCAGCCTGCTCTGATCTTACCATTCCTTTGGCTCTGTGGGTCTTCTTTTGGGTGCTGGAGTGACCCTGGCAGGAAGTGCTGCCTGCTGCCTTGTCTGATCGCAATGTCCTGAAAAATTGTATATTCAGTAGAGGGACCAGAATGTCAAAAGCGTTTCTGGGTTAGTCCAAATATGGTTGCGCCTTCCAGACCACTGCTCCTCCAGAGACATTGAGGTGGTCCCAGAGATCTCCTGTAGCTCAGAATGTGCTGTGGGTTACTGCCATGATGGCTTCTCCAAGAATAAACCAAATTTCTGTGGTCTGCTGGTCATCTTTTTGGTGCTGGAATGAGTGTGTGGAAGCTGGGTGCTCAGGAAGCTGATGAGCACTCCTGTCTGGGATTGGTAGCTGCTAGTTGGGTACTTGAGTGGTTCATACCAGTGGACTCCTCTTGTTGTGAGCCTCTCTTGCTTCTGCAGCTTCCATGGATGGCCGATGTTTTTTTCTGAGTGTGTGAGACTCTCACCCAGGGACTTTCATTAGTCCCTGAATTTGCAGGGTGAGCCCAGCTGGTTTGTACCTCTCAGATTGTTGCTCAGCATGTTCATCCCTCTGTGGTGTTCTAGTTGTTTTCCCCATGCTCAAAATATTTTGGTGCCAGCCTCCACCATCTTGATTCTCCCATTCTAATCATTCTAACCAGATCATTTCATATAACATTGTCAGTGACAGAAATATGCTACAGCTCATAATAACTTGGAAAATTTCAGAAGTGTTGAATTAAAGAATAAACTACAGAATTTTATAGAAAAAGAGAATAGTCAAATATTTATTTTAGTAACAATCCAAGAGAAGAACAGCTTCAAGAATGGAGTTCCTATCTTGTCAATAACCATCTATAGGTTTACAGTCACTATTTCACAATAAGGTACTTTATAAAATTAATTATCCCATGCTTTCATTATAATGAAAATATTACAAGTTATGATAAAATAAATGAACTTATACTGGTGTGGAAGGAATATAACCAAGAAAAGTAAAAGGACTAGAATTTAAACAGAACCAGGCTAGACCAGAGGCATGGTGCAAAGCATACTTGCTGCTCTTACAGAAAACCAGAGTACATAGTCAGCATCCATGACTGGCTGCAAACCCACAACTGTCTGGAACTCTATCTCCAGGGGATCTGACATCCTCTGAGGGTGCCAGCATGAACCTGTGTGCCGGCGCGTGCGCGTGCACACACACACACACACACACTCACACAAATAAAAAAATCAATTTTGAGAATAGATGTAAAAAGTATTTTGTCAATGACAAGAATGATGTGAATTTATATTTTGTAATATCACATACAATGATGCAAATAAAGTGGGGAGCACCAATTACTTGTAAAAAAAAAACAGACAATCAGCTTTAATTCTAAAAACATATTTAAAAAGCAAGTCCAAGAACCCTGAGACACATGAGTAAAAATGACAGAAGTGTGCTTTACTTAATATATACCTAGCAATATTTCCATAAAAAAGAACGTTGCAATCAACTGGAAGGAATGTGTAATGAGCAGGTGACCTCCAAATACTAAACATTTAAATATTCTGCAACATGTAAACTGTGGTTACTGATCCGCAGTACCACAAGGCAGCAGAGAGCTAGGATAATGATCTACTCTTTTCTCCCCACTGTGACATTCTTCTATGATGGTAGATCTCCCTGAGTTCTTTGTCTACCTGGTCAAAACTCCTCTTGAGATGCCACCTGGTGTTCCTGTCCTCCTGTTCCTGCAACCTGTCATCTTGTTCCCCAATTTATTAGAAAAGTCATCAGAGTGCATTGCATTTGGCAAACAAGTTATATCTGGCTGCTTCATCTTCCTTTTGTCTTTCATAGGTATTTAGAATGAACATAGTCTTCCCTTTTAAATTTATTCTCATGCATACTTTCAAAAGAACTCAATTGATCTGAAGGGGCACTTGACAGTAAAACAAAACTCTAAATGTGATCTCTTAATTTTTTGAGTAATATTATTAATAATTTATTTTTTATTTCTTCAAGTTACATATCAATCACAATGCCCTCCCTACTCCCCCCGCCAGTTCCACCCTTCCACCCTCCTCCCCCTCAATCCCCCATCCTCTTTCCTTTTTTTTTTTAAGTTTAAGGTATTTCTTTTACCCCCAGCAGTTCTCCCTTTCAGTCCAACAAATGGTTCTTTCTCTTATAACTATAAATACAATACAAAACAACAGAAATAAATATGCCACAATTATGAATTATATGGCTTAGCATACATTCCCAATGTCCAGTCCATATGTATTTGGCACCTGACTTTAACATTCTACTATCTAACCATAGCCATGAGTTTAAAGTTCTATATCTAACTCAGCTTTCATTCTAACTTGCCTCACAATTTTAAAAATATCTTCTTAGATCCAGAACACCCTCTTGATTCCTAAACAACTCAAAATTTAACTATGAGACTCTAGCTATCTGTTCTTCAATCACCTCAGAGACCTGAGCGGGATAAATATATCTGATATTATAGGAAGTACAGGGACTGCAGCTTCCAAAACTAAGAAATGACATACCAGTGGCTGCCTGGACAGTTCCCATTCTTTCTCCATACATTACAGCATCAATCTTCAGCCATTTGGCCCCGTTTCTCTGACAGACATTGATTGTAGAGAAGGAATTATGAAGGACTTACCTACCCTGTCTTGGCAGAGCTAGGCTGTCGACTTACTGCTTCCAAGTTTTTTCCTTTTTGGACAACAGTCTGTCTACATTTGAAGCAAGGGGTTTTTCTTGCCAAGAGAAAGGCTTACCACCAATTCAATCATCTTCCACTGGAGATTCTTCGATGCTCATCTTCTACTGGAGTAGAATAGGGGGTGATGTCAGGAGCTGACATATCTTGATATCAAAAAATCTTGTTAAGAAAACATCTTTGAATGCCATATTCTGCAGATCTCTTGAGGTTTTTGAAGATGCCTTATCTATCTCTTATATTTAGATAAGCAAATATTGCTTGTCTCTTAGCAATTTGATTTCTGAGTAGCTTATAAAATAACTGTGATAGACTGTCATAGTAACTAACAAAATGACACGTTTGCATGACTATTAGTTTCCATTTCTTAATTATTCTAAACAGTTTATGATGGTTGGTAGCAAGAGGCCAAAACTTTACTTTTCCTTTTTAAGCATTACTAGGAACAATACCTTTAAGAAGCGTTACTCTTAGTTTTGTATCAATATACAAAGATCAATACCAATGTGGCCAAATATAATCTTATAGGTTATATCCATGGTTTGGCATTAAAAAGCAGGTAACAGGTTTAAAACACTGCAAATAAATTAAAGGTGACAGCTGTTCAACCTGGTTTTACAAACCTCTAAGAGTTCAAATAACTTAGAGTTAAGGTAAAATAATGCGTGGTGTTAGCCCATGCCTTTACCTCCAGCAGAGACAGGAGGATCACTGTAGAGTTAGTTGTCTTATAAATTCTAGAGTTACAAGAAATAGGGTGGTGATGGTGCACACCCTTAGTTCCATAATTGGAGAAGAATACACCCTTAATCCCAACACACTAGACACAGAAACAGGCTGATCTCAGAGCTCAAGGTCAGCCTGATACAAAACAAGCTCTAAACAGAGAAAAACTTTGATCCAGGGGTGGAGGAGCACATCTTTAATCCCATCAGTTGGGAACCACATGTCTTTGATCCCAAAACTTAGAATGCAGAGACAGGCACATAGGATTTGGAAGGACTTAAGTTTAAAAGCTACTTACAAAAAACAGGCTGCAATTCAAACAAATTGTCCTTTGAGATCTCAAAATATATACACTAAAGGTTTGTTTAGCTCCAAAATATCAAAATAATTTCTTCTTTAATCCAGATTGAAAGGCAATACATTATATATTGTCAAAAAACCAAATTTGCTCCAGGAAAAATATTACCTGACCCCCCCCCCCAAAAAAAAAGAGAGGTAATTGTCCCAGAGTTAGGATTAGGGCAGGGCTCTGTTCTTATCTTTCCAGGAGTGTTAAAGCATCCATTCAAGGAATCCAGGGACAACTGGACAACGGAAACCTCAGCAGAAAACAGATCAGACACCAAAGACAACGAGTGGCCCAGATGATCCAGCCTTGCAGACTTCCTCAATAGCAGTTTCCTCAAAAGTCTACAACCACAACAACTCAAAATCACTAGGATTGTTCAGCTCCACAAACTGCTCCAGCCAGAACTTCAGTAAAGCTCTGAAGATCAGCTTCTGTATATGAACTTCTTAGGACATCTAAATAGCTGAGCACAAAAGGACTGAACATCAAATGATTCTATTAACATTTTAAACCATTTTTCCATTCTTATTTGGGTGGCTCTAAACAGGTTTACTACATCCCAAATCAGCAGGAAGTCATTTTAAGAGAACAACATCCCATCCCCAGAAGGTGGGGAGGGTGTTCCCCCCGCCTTTGGTTATTTGATGGATAAAAGAAAATTTTGTTATTTAGGGGAAAAGATTACAAGCTGTTAAATGGTCTTGTTAAAATGGGTTTTGGACGTTAGACCCAGGGACTTCTCTTTTTTTCTTTTCCGTATCCTTCTTTCTCTCCTATATAGGAGTGAACAGACTTGAGAAAAATGGGACATAGACATAGTATAGGAAAGATCAAGAAAAAAGGACAGATTATTGAATATGGCCTTATACCTTTGTATATTGATACAAAATTAATATTATATTTGTCTAAATTGGTATTGATCATTGTATATTAATGCAAAATTAAGATTGTATTGGGCTACATCGGTATTGATCTTGTATATTGATACAAAATTAAGATTATATTTGGCCACATTGGTATTGATCTTTGTATATTGATACAAAACTAAGAGTAATTTTTAATATACTTCAGGTATGCTAGATTTACGGAAGTATTCCATAGAGAATGACAAAGGGGAATAGTGTATACACTTGACATAAAAATACTCAGTTACAATGGTATGATTTCAGAAATAATGCATATACACCAAAGCAACATCATTTCTTTCTGTTTCAACATGGAATATGTTTATACTATGCCACAGTAGCTCTACTAAGGTGCATTTCACAGAGCAGAGAGTTCAGTTCACTTAGTTCAGAAATATATTATATACTTGCCTCATATTTAGAAGGTGTTCAACTGCTCTTACTACAATGAATCCTGATTTTTTTTTTGTATGGGAGGTGAAACACTGTAAAGTAGTACTGTTGATTTGAACACTTGGTATTTTATATGAGGTATATTTTGAGGCAAGTCTTAAACTTCTTTGTCCAAGACAGTGAGAAAATATACACAATGGAAACTACATTTGTAGGTTGGTAAAATAATGATGCTGAACAAGCATGAGTGGGAACAGAGTGATCTTTAGAGTGCAAGATATTGACAGATGTTTGTTGTAAGTGCCTTAGTAGAGAGAAAGGATCACCAAGATGCTAAACTTTCATTTCCAGAAGGAGCAGAGGGGTTCAGCCTCTTTGGAAAAAGCTGGCACCCAGCTGGCTCACTCCAGTTTATTCAAACACCATACAAGTTTAAATGGGGCCGGGAAAGATTCCAATTACCAAAGTCATCTTGTCCTTGCTTCACAAGAGAATAGACAACCCACATAAATCTCATTCCCTTTTGACCATGGCTAGCCATATTCAAAAGTAAGAACTCCTGGTTTGCCAGGAATGTCTTAGGACCAAGGTTGGTGCATCTTCAAGCCCTCATGTAGAAACAAGTGCAGATTCTCTAAAGAGACAACATTTCTTTAATATTTAATAATCTCAAAACTATTTCTCAGCCTCTAGTGCAGCTTCAAACTCTTGTGTAGCAAAGGCCTTGTTGAAACATTCTACCCAAAGTCAGACATAATGGCTTTACTATACAATTTACTTGTAGACAGAGGTAAAGGCTTTACTATACAGTTCAATACAACAATATAAACAATATTAGATATGGCTAGAAAACCCATCACATTCCCTTGGGAAACAGATAATTATGTCTAAGATAGCAATTTTTCTAAGTTGTTGATGATTATATACAAAATATTTTGTGATTTTTCTATTAGTGGAAAATATATAGAAAATATGTAGCCATGTATATTATTTTGAATAAATGAAGGAAACATTTAGTTAATTATATTAATTTCTCCTTAAATGTTATATTGCACTTAGTTGGAACAAAGAACCCTTACAGCATGAGGAAAAAAAAATTGGACAGAAACCCTTTCAAAATCATACAGTTTAGAACAAGAGGAGGAAAAAAAAGGCAAACAATCCAAATAGACAAAACAAGCAGCAAGATGTCACCAAACTTTAACACAAAGAAAACTAAACAAAACAAAGAAAAGGAATTTGATAATGAACATTTTATGGATGAAATAAGAGATTGAGACCAGTCATGGGGAGGGGGATCTGTCTATTTATCAGAGACTTGCAATTAATTAGTGAAAAATAAAATTGCCAATTTGGTAATAAATATTTGAGGACAAAATTCATACTTAACTAAGAATGAGTATATAAATATTTTAGTAAACAAAAACACAATAGCAAATTTAACATATCAAATGAATTTCATTCATAAAAGTGGTGATATATCAACGTGTTTCAAAGGAAGTAAAACAGTTATGAAACTACCTGTCTTAGTAAAACTAAATCTTTGAATGTGACCTGGAGATATGGTTCTGTGGTAGAGGTATTACAGGGATGTGCACTGGTTGTATCCCCAACATCTTCACAGAAAACAAAAACAAAAGAAAAATAAAATAAAGTTAATGCATTTCCTGATTGGACATTTAGGTTTGTAGTCTGGTAGAATCTTCTTTGAATTGGCTATTCTAAAATGACCAATGATTTAAAAGTCAATATCCGAAACAAGAAATAAAAAGATATACATAGGAACAGAAATGTAACAATTAAAATTAGGCTAACTGTGAGGCTTCACACTAGATTTAGGTCAACCTTGAAATTTAGATGAATACTTGAACCACAATTCATCTGAATTAGGTCACCCATCCCTGGTGACATGTGTATTTCAGAAATTAACATTGACTTTTATGTCATTGAAATATTTCTTTTTTATTATTTTTTTCTTTTTTGAGATTAAATATAATTACATTATTTCATCCTTCATTCCTCCTTCCAAATCCTCCTATATATCCCTTCTTGCTATCTTTCAACTTCATGTCCTTTTTTTCCCCCATTAATTGTTATCACACACAAACACACACACACACACACACACACACACACACACACACACACACATACACACTCACACACTCACACGCACATGCATGCATGTGCATATTCACTATTACTAAGTACACAAATACAAACTGATTAGTCTATGCAATGTTATTTGTATGCATATTTGCGTATACATATTTGAGAGATGGCCATTTAATTATGAATAGTCAATTAGTGGGGTCTTCTCAAGGGAAGACTGTTTCCTGCTCTCAGCACTGCTTAATTTTCTGAAGATCTTTATGTAGGAGCTGCTATCCTGTCGTATAGCAGTTTCCTTTCAGATTGAAACATACTATCTTGTAGTGAAGCTCCTTAAGGAAGAATGTAAATAATTCAAAATAATTTTAGGATCTTTAAAACTGACCATATTCACTAGGTCTATCTCTTGTCCCTAGAGTAAACTATAAAGATGGCTGAGAGTCACTGTCAGGCAAATCAAACTGCAAAGTCCCTGAGACAAGGCCAGCTTTCTAGTAGAAGCAGAAAGCAGCAGAGCTGCCTCAAAGTGATTTAGATTAAATGAGTTACTTTGGAAAGAACACTATCCAACCTGTTAAACTGCTGTTCGGTGTGCTATAGGTTTCCAGCTTTCACTTCATCAAAAATAAATATATACATTAAACCATGAAAATACAGCAAAAGTATTTCTAAGATATTGGTCCCTCCTGGGGTTGAAGATTGCAGATTGTCTTTTAAGGGTTTAAAGGTAATGTATAACTATATTTACTGGGTGCTAGGTTGTTTTATTTTATTTTATTTTTTTAATTGACAATCTCCTTTTCCTCACCTTCACCACGTAGCTTATTTCTCAGAGACTGCTGAAGTCAAGATAGAAAGAGCAGATACTAACTGAAAGGGGTCTAACCAGCCTGTACCTGGCAAACATGGCTGCAGCAGACTCTGTACTTCTCCTTGATTACCTCCGCTTGTTAAAACCTGTTGGATTACATTACCAGAGCTGGCCACCAATGTTTATTCCCTTATTTGATCTCTTTATTCTCCTGAGGATGTCTACCAATTTCCAGCTATCAAAGTATTGAAGTATAGCTATCAAAAGCCCACTTAGCCCACTTAATATATCCAATTAAAATTAAATACCTCATCCTAAAACCAAGTTTCTCATCTTACATCTTATAAACCACCATTTTCCTATGTGTGACACTTCCTCTCTATCCAGAGATGGTCCTTTGTTCCCTTCCAGAACAATTATTCCTGCTCCCTCTCTCTTATACTCTTCCCTTTTACCATTCCCTGTCCTTTGCTCCCTGTGGCAAATGAATCTCTTTTGTGCTGAAACTTGGCCTTGAAGGTCCTGAGACAATACTTTTTCTTTCATGATGTATTGTCATTTAAATATCCAGGAATGAGTGCCATTTTAGAAACAGACAGATTATCTTTCCCAAAATCTAAGTTTTTCCAAATACAATTTTAAAATACTTAAGCAAGAACTTTAAAAAGTACACTTTCAAGAATTTTATGAAGGCTGAAGAGATTAGATATTCAACTTTCAAGGCAAAGAAAGCTTTAAATTAGTGTTATTAATATTATTAATCATTAAACTTCATGTTAATAATACATTCAAAATTAATTGAAAGTATGGTGTGGTAATAGATTCTTTTCAAGATCTGAGGATCACACCTGCCATTTTTCTTTGTCATCTAATCATGAATTCTTTTTTTTTTTGGTTTTTCGAGACAGGGTTTCTCTGAATATCTCTGGCTGTCCTGGACTCGCTTTGTAGACCAGGCTGGCCTCGAACTCACAAAGAGGAATTTCTTCCTATCACTTTTTAGCACTCATTTCATGTATTGTGTTATGATCCATTATGATTGTTTTGTTTTGTTTTGTTTTGTTTTCTTTTTTGGTTTTTCGAGACAGGGTTTCTCAGTGTAACCCTGGATGAATTCTTTTTAATACCTTAGGAAACCTATTGATACTATATTATATAGTGAATTAATGAACTGTATTCAGCATACACAATACTTACAAAATCTAGTATTTAATTAGATTTGAATATTATACACATAGCTCAATAATTATAGGATAATATATATTCTTAATTTTTCTCATAATATTCCGTCAAAATTTTCCTTACCTTATACTGTTTCTTTCAACTCTACATATTATCAGCATGTTGAAGTTACCAATATATGTGTCATTGCCTCTCAAAATATGTTTTCTCTGCTTAGCAGAATGCAGAAATTATAAGTGAGATTGGTTATTACTAATTCCTATAGGAGGAATGAAAATTCTTGGAAAATAGGGTGAATAATGACAATGAATCATATTGCTTTACAACTATGGCACAAGGAAAGTGATATCTTAATAGCTCTAAGCCCTCAATACAACAGTTAGCCTTTTAGGTTTCTTCTTCTTTCACCTGTACAGTTAGACTTCAAACCAAATGATGGACTGATACAATTCCTGGTTTTTATTAGGCAATAAATTTTTGTTGTCCATCTATCACTGGAATGTCAAGTTTAGTAGTAAGTTACAAAGATTTTTATATGTCCCTTTCTTCTCATTGAACTTTCTCAGGAAGTTCTTAATGCCTAACACAGTGGCAAGGAGTTCTTCTATCCTTAGTCTTACCTGTGTTAAATAATAATCCCCAAATCTTTGTATTTTTAAATGTATATCCTGCAACATTTTATTGAAAAAAATCAGACATTGAAAACAAATGACATTTTTTTCCTTTATTTTTTATTTCTTCAAGTTACATCTCAATCGCAGTCCCCTCCCTATTCCCCCTCCAGTCCCACCCTCCCACCCTCAACCCCCCATCCTCTTCCCTTTTTTTTTCTTTTAAGTTTAAGGTATATCTTATTTCCCCCTATAGTTTCCCCTTTCAGTCCAACAAATAGCTCTTTCTCTTATAATAATAAATACAATACAGTACAACAGAGGTAATTAGGCTGAAAAACAAATGACATTTTAAAAACACATAAATTATATATATATAATATACATACGTTAATTTGTTCTTGCAATAAAACTGTCAGCTTCTTCCTTATTGAATTCACAACCATCTTTGGTCTGGGTCATAGGTTCTCATCCTCTTTCCTGAATGAACTATATCATCTAAGATTGAGCTTTAAAATAATCATGCCTTGAAAAATACTAGCAAATATCCTCTTCATTCTTTTGTGTCTGTTTCCAGCTATAGAAAATTCTCTTTTGGTGAGTTAAACTTCCTCTTCAGTAACCAAGTAAAATCTTTATATTTTCATTGACTCAATACTGACCCTCACTTCACTTGTTCAACCCAGTGCCTTTTTCATGCAATGATTACATCTATTACTAGTTTCTCTCTCTCTCTCTCTCTCTCTCTCTCTCTCTCTCTCTCTCTCTCTCCATATGTGTGTGTATTTGGATGTGTATTTACTTATTTCTTTACTCTTTTCCACTCTCTATCATTGTGATGAAAGTTACATATAAAGATCTACGTTTTATATTATTAATTCATTTTTCAAGTTACATCTTGATCACAGCCCCCCTCCCTCCTGCCCTCCCAGACCTACCCTCTCTCCCTATTCCCCATCTCCATCCTCTCCTCCTCCACTGAGAGGACCCCCCCCACACATATCAACACTCCCTGCCACCTCCATTCATCAGTTATATGAGGGCTAAGAGCTTCCTCTTCTACTGGGACCTGATATGGCAGCCCAGCTAGCGTAAATTGTTCCACTAACAGGCAACAGGGTCCATGACCCAATGCTGGGTGAAGTTTTTCTTTTTTTATGTAGAATAGTTATTCTAGGTTATTAGGTTTTTGTCTCTTTTGGTCTGAGGATTGTAGGATGGTTGTCCTATACAATATGGCTAATATCCACCTATAAGTGAGTGCATACCATGTGTATCTTTCTGTGTCTTGGTTAGTTCACTCAGGTTGAACTTTTCTAGACCCATCCATTTGCTAACAAATTGCATGATTTACTTGTTTCTGATAGCTGAGTTGTATTCCATTGTGTAAATATACCACAGTATTATAGCCCATTCATCAGTTGAAGGACATCTGGATTGTTTCGTTTCTGGCTATTATCAATAAAGAGCTGCTATGAGCATAGTTGAGCCAATGTCCTTGAGGTTTGGTGGAGAATCTTTTGGATATATGCCCAGGAGTGGTACCGGGTCTTGTGGTAGAACTATTCCCAGTCTTCTGAGGTATCTCCAGATTGATTTCCAAAGTAGTTGTACAATTTGCACTCCCAACAGCAGCAGTGGAGGAACTTGCCCCTTTCTCCACAACCCTTCCAGCATGTGCTATCGCTTGAGGGTTTTTTTTTTTTAGTTTATTTATTACTTCAAAGTACATCTCCATCACAGTGCCCTCCCCTCTACCCCTCCCAGTCTCACTCTTCCACCCTCTCCCACCTATCCTACTCCTCCGTGTGGGGTGCCCCTACATATCAGCCCACCTCAGTTCAGCAGTCATATGTGGGCTAAGAGCTTCCTGTTGCACTGGTGGCCTACAGGGCAGCTACAGTAGGGAGAAGTGTCCCACTGACAGGTAACAAAGTTTATGTTCCTGTTCCTTTCAGTCTGCTGGTTATAGGATAGTTATTCGGTACTCTATGGCTAAACTCCATTTATAAGATGCACATGCCATATGCATCTTTCTGCATGTGGGTTAACACACTCAGGATGAGTTTACCTAGATCTGTCCATTTGGCAGCAAATTGCCTGATTTCCTTGTTTCTGATGGATGAGTAGTATTCCATTGTGTAAATGTACCACAACTTCTTTTATCCATTTCTCATTTGAGGGACATCTGGGTTATTTCCAATTTCTAGCTATTACAAATAAAGCTGCTATGAACATAGTTGAGGAGATGTTTTTGATCTTATCCATTCTGATGGGTGTGAGATGGAATCTCAGAGTAGTTTTGAGTTTCATTTCCCTGATGAGTAAGGATATTGAACATTTTGTCAAGTGTTTCTCGGCCATTAGAGATTCCTCTTTTATGAATACTCAATTCAGTTCTGTACCCTGCTTTTTGATTGGATTATTTGATTTGATGGTGTTTATTTTCTTGAGTTCTTTATAAATTTTGTATATTAGCCCTCTGTCAGATTTGGGGTTGGTGAAGATCTTTTCCTAATCTGTAGGTTGTCTTTTTGTTCTAATGACAGTGTCCTTTGCTTTATAGAAGCTATTCATTTCATAAGGTCTCATCCTTAGAGCCAGAGTTATCTGGGTTCTATTTAAGAAGTTGTCACTTGTGCGAATGAGTTTGAGGCTTTCAACCACTTTCTTTCTCTTCTATTAGATTTAGTGTGTCCAGTTTTATGTTGAGGTCTTTGATCAACTTGAGCTTAAGTTTTGTGCAAGGTTATAAATAAGGGTCTATTTGCATCCTTCTACATGTTGACATCCAGTTAGAGCAGCACCATTTGTTGAAGATGCTTTCCTATTTTCCATTTTATGGTTTTGGCTTCTATGTCAAGAATTAAGTGACTGTATGTGTGCAGCCTACTTCTTATACAACTCTGTTTTTTCAAGAGAAATCACTTAAAGATTTTAACCTTAAAAATAAACCCCCAGATTCTGTGTGGATAATTTGTCTACTTGTCCAGAAACAAATAAACAAACTCTTTTATCATAAAAAAATGGAAATGTTTTCCTTTTATGTGGAGAGAAATTTTATTGTTTGTAGTTGGCTGGAGAGAAGGCTCTACAGTTAAGAGCACCAGTGGCTCTTCCAATGGAACCATGGTTTAAATTTTCAACATCCATGTGGTTACTAAAAACCATATACAACTTCAATTCTGGAGTTCTGCTACCCTAAATGGGCTTCTGCTGATACTACAAACATATGGTACAATGATATACATGCATGCAAAATGTCTAACAACATATATAATAAGAATAAATATATTTGTTGTTCATTAAGTGAGGGTAATAAAAATATAATAGCCCAATAATTGTTTTATTTAAGGAGATAAAATGATCAGAAAAGACTTTACAAAGGTGAAATCTCAATCATTAATCCTAACATCTAAGAGGGATGAATTATTTTTATAATATAAATTTAAAGTTTAGACAGTATAATAAAAAGTGGTGGAAAGATAAGAAGCAGTTTGTCTCCTCAATAAATTTGACATGTACAGGTGCTCTTCAAAGGTTGGAAGAGTCAGTGTGGTACATTGACACAATGTGGTGTTTCTTGATGGGTGGATCACAGATTTGCTGAATTTCATTATTAAGTTTGAATTAAGATTAAAAATGTAACAGTAGGCTTTGGAAGTATGGTGGGGGACATGTAATAGAGATTGTAAATCACATGTTCAAAATAATAGTTTATTTTGTTAATTACAACTTCTCCAAAATTTGCCACCTTGGTACATAATTATGTATTTGACACTTCTGGAAGCAGAAAATTATGTAAAGAAGGTGTTATTAGTCCATTGTCTAGGGGTCTTTTTTTTTTGTTTTTCGAGACAGGGTTTCTCTGAATATCTCTGGCTGTCCTGGATTCGCTTTGTAGACCAGGCTGGCCTCGAACTCACAAAGATCCGCCTGCCTCTGCCTCCCAAGTGCTGGGATTAAAGGCGTGCGCCACCACCGCCCGGCTCTAGGGGTCTTTTTCTACATATCCAGAAATTGTGTAGACAAGGAGTTCTTTGGGTACTGGTGTTCAATGGCTTTTTACGGCTGTGTCTAATAGCCCACGCTAGCTCCAGCACACAAGCAGGATGAGGATAAGGTGCACTATCAGTGTTAAGACAGTTCTCATAGTTGCATAGTGTGATGGCTCTTGTAGAGTACAAAAAAATCAGTGGTTCTCAGAAATTAGCATCACCTGGTGTTACAGCTTCCAGATAGCCTCAGGTCTGGACATGACTTTGCCCTTGCCATAGACAAGTATTAAAACACTAGGACCTGGGTGTGTGAAGCCCCTTGTCACTGAATACGTAACAAGCATCCTAAAGTCTTCTTATAACCAGCCCTTCCAGACTCTATTCTGTTTCTTTACAGACTCCAATTCTTCTTTAATTCTATGGCTTCCTTACTCATCCAACATGGCCACTGTGCAGTTTGCAGATTGTTCAGCTGTCACTGTTGTTGTTGCTCCTCTGACTCTGCATTCATTGCTATTTTTCCTTGTTCCTTCTTCCTGATAGCAACTAAAACTGCATTGCTCATAATAAGAAAGAAAAGTACTCTTGAGGGAATCTTTTTATTGGGACTAATATGCAATACCAGTGAACACAGCCAGGAGCATTTCACTAAACTGACTCAAGATGTAAACTAAACAGCACATGCCACATGAAAATGAAGGTGTGTGTTTAATCTAAGCACAGAATTGTCTCTTTACTACCTGAAGACAATACTTTTTAATTATTCAATACATATTTATTAATAATTATATGCACTTATAACAAATATAAACAATTACCAAACTACTATCCCTAAGAATGACTATAACCAATGTTACCTAACAACTAATCTTATTAATAACTATAACAACTATTATCTAGCAACTAATCATAACCTTTTAGAAGGATACAGTCTCTGGGGCAGGTCCTCAGTTGTCACGAACACCTCAGGAGTAGATTCTTTAAGGCACTTACTCAATAATCTTCTTCAGGGATATCTCAGATGTATGTCCTTTAGGGTAAATTGGCTATGGTAGCTTCACCTTAAATGAGGATTCAGGCTTGGCAAATTATTCAGTTTGTATTAGCCACTCAGCTGCTCTGCTTCAGTATTTGATGCTGGCCATAGTTCCATTCAGTGTTTGCTGTCTGTTACTTTCATTGATTCTGATTGCTTAAATAAATGCTGAGGCCTGAGATTGGGCAAAGACAGAGAAAGGTGGGACTTCCTGAGATTAGAACAGGAAGCCTGCACTTTAGAAAGAGGATTAAGGCAGTCCAGCCAGGAGTAGCAGGAAAGAAGACGCACACCATGGGTTAGAAAAAGGAACCTCATTCCATATGGCCAGGAACATTGGCATATCATGGAGAATATCAATCCAAGGGGACGTATGTATATATGGGGTCATATCTGGGTAATAGAATTAAAAGCTAGCTTAGATGGGCCAAGATTGCACAACCCAGGCCTAGGCTTGTTAAAATCCATGTGGCCTCTGTGTGATCATTTATAATGGCTGCTTAAAAATTAACAGCTACCAAACCAATTAAATATAAAATAAATACTGCAATGTAATTTAATTTTTTTTCTACATATGGTGTCCAACTACGGCAATGAGAATCCATGCTTACAGCCTGAGAAGGCCAGAGTGAAAGCCAGTTTCCTAGCCAAAGAGCAGGGAACCCAAAATGCATTTCAAAGGTGTGGCTACCTTAACAAAAGCTGTTGCCTTGCAGCAAAGGCAGAGAACTAAAGCTTAGCTCCCCTTACATACTAAAAAACTGGCACCCTTCTAAACAGAACTTGAGAGCGAAATTAATTGCCTAGATTAAAAATGGAGGAATTCATAATGCCTCAATATGTTTGTATTCCAATTGAGTTTGTTCCTCTTAGCATGCAAATGATTTTTACCCTGACAATTGTGGTTCTGTGTATCTTTTTTGAGAAAGTTCAGACTAGGATAGTCTTAAAGGAAAGAATTCACAGATGGAATGCTAAATTACCAACAATGATAATGGAGAAGGTGGGGAGGCCCTTCCCCATAGATAATACAAAATTGATGGCAGCTGGAGCCAAAAGCTTCCTGGCTATGAGGTGCTTCTCAGGGCTTTCTGGGAAGGATCCACCAATAAAATACATCCACAACTAGATTCCATACAATAATGAACAAAACTTTAATTGCAGCATGTGATGACATGGTTAGACATGCCAAGGCTTTTGGAATGTTTTTTCTTGTTTAGATGTCTTTGATTTTTCCTATATTGGGAGGTAGAGAGGATATTTTTCTGGTTTGGCATTGTTAAAACATAAGAGATTTTTGAAGATTTTGGGCAGATTTCGAATTGTCACTTCAGTTCAAAGTTGCTCTCTGGGTTACAGAGATACTGATATCTGGGATTCAAGTGAAATATTTGAGCAGGGTGGTACTGGTACACACCCTTAATTTCTTAATCTCATCACATTAGAGGAAGAAACAAGCAGGTCTCTGGATTCTAGACCAGCCTGGTTTAAATAATAAAGGCAGGGCATGAATCCTGCTGATAGGATAAGGTTGTGTAATAAAGACAGTCTAGAATTTAAAAAATGACACATTTTTCCTTGATATTAAGTTTAATAATGTCCTTACTGATCTAATGGATAAATACACATAATCTTATATTTATGCAAAGAGAAAGAGGTCACAAGCCAGTCTCTTTAGGTGTGGGGCTTCCACTAAGGGAGACAGTTTGCCCCTAAAAGAGATATGTTAATCTCTGGGTGTGATGGTGCAAGCCTTTAATCCCAGCACTTTGGAAACAAAGACAGGTGGATCCCTGACCTTCACCAAGGTCAGCCTGGTCTACAAAGTGAGTCCAGGACAAGGATACACAAAGATATCCTGTCTCAAAAAAAAGGAGAGAGAGAGAAAGAGATATATTCTGTTAACCAATGTAAGGACCCAGAGTTAGGCTAGGAGAGAACATGCAAACAGCATGCCTCCCACAGCCAACAGTTAAGAAAGCTAACATAAATTAGCATATCATGCTATTCTACACCAATCTCCTTAAGAATGGGGTTTCCATGGGAGAACTGGAACTCAAACTAATACAAATGGGTTTAATTAATGTTATTGTTTAATATGGGTAATTCAATTATTTAAATTCATACCTTGACCTCCAAACTTGGGAGACAAGGAAAAAACAGGTCCCTTGTGTGTTTGAGGCCGCTCTAATCTACAGAACTCTAAAGAGCAAATCAAGACAGTCCAAGCTTCAAGGAGAAACCTGTCTCACTATGGATAGATATATCCACATAGAAATTAAATCTCCAAAGAAAGGAGAAAAGGAAAGAAGTATATAAATGCATACCTTTGTTCCCAAAACATGGAAGACAAAGACAAAGACAGATTGGTTCCTTTTGAGTTTGAGGCCAACCTAATCTACAAAAAGCCAGAACAACACAGAATAAACCTGTTTTAATCAATTAATAAATTTATGTCACCTGTAGAGGAGAATACTTGAATTCCATATGTCGTATGCTGTGTTTTCAATGTAAAATAGATTATATATAGCATATGTATGCAATACTATTATATCTCATGTTTTTATATGGCATGAATGGAGACTTGCAAATGTCTTTCTGCTGTTCAAAGAACAGAAAATATTCCTTAATTGATTGTGCATCCTGCACATCCAAGGCATTTTGGTATTGCAGAACTATATGAACTATATGTTACTTGTGAGAAATTATATATTTTCAGAACAATGGGAGCTGGGTCCAAAGAAGACAAGACTAGTACCCCAAATGATCCAGCCTCACAGACTGCCTCAATAGCTGTTTCCTCAAAAATCTGCATCCAGAACAACTTCAAACAGCTTGCTGAGATGACCCAGCCTCAAAGAATCTTTCAGACAGGACGTCAATAAAGCCCTAAATTTTCCTAGCCAAAGTCCAGTTTCAGACTACACACTGCTCAGGACACTCAAATTGTTGAGCACATAGAGACTGGACAACAAATGTTACAATTAACTTGCTTAACCATTTTTCCATTTTTGGGCCCCCAAACAGGTTTTCTGTATCCCAATACATCAGGAAATAGTTTTAAGAGAGCGACATCCCAATCCCAAAAAGTGGGGTGGATGATTCTTTGGTCATTTGATGTGTAATAAATGTTATTCAGGGGTAATGGTTACAAACTGTTAAATGGTCTTCTTAAGCAAGATATAGGAGATTAGATTCAAGGACTTTTCTATTTCTTTTTTTTCTGTATCCTTTTTTCTCTCTTATGTAGGGGGAGGACTTGAAAAGAAAAAGAGGGGGAATATATGTATATAATATAGAAATGATAAGATATAAGAAGAGATTATTGAATCTGCTGAATCTGCTCTGAAACTCAAAACTATTGTTATTCTCAAATAAGGTTATCTTTCAATACATTGGTATAGAATTTTGTATATTGACACAAAAATAAGGTTAAATTTTGATTCATTGGTATAGAATATTATATTTAGACACATATTATGTATATTTAAAATCTTATATAAGGTATTGTGGCTATACACATCATTTAAAAGTACAGGTTTACTTCTGATCGTTTTATGGGTTGCTATTGCAATCTATTTAGGAGTCTGGGTAATACAAGTTGACTGGCCAATTGAGCTCCTGGTCATGTCAAATACTTTGTTAAACAGATAATAAATGGTTAAAAATATACAGTTTGTTCATAGATAGATAGAAGATAGATGATAGAAAGATTTATAAATAATTTGATAGATGTCTTCTAAACACTCAGAGACGTATAGAAAATGGCATTTAAAGATGTTTTTATTATTTTAAGAATTGTTTGACTTAAGACAGTCAGCTCCTGACAGCTCCCATTTGACTTGGAAGAACACAATAAGCATCAAAAAGAAATCTCCCATCAGGAGATAATTCCTATTGGGTAAAAATGCCCCTGCTCTCTCAACAGATTATATACAGTCCAAAGATGGACCAGAGCTTAAATGCAGGTAAATTGATGTCCTGATTCTGTACAGACAGAATGGGAAAATCCTTATTTCCTGCTGCACAATTTAGTCTGTGAAAAATGCTTGGCCAGAAGGCTGAAGATGATGCTCTAATGATATCAAGAGATATTTGGGACTGTCTAGGCAACAAATTGTCATATTTCTTTTTGGAAGCTGTTCTCCTATGCTTCCTACTCTCTCAAATAATAACTTTATCCCTTCTTATGTCTTTGATGGGGTTGAAGGAATAATAGTTATAAAATTTCAATTGAACTTCAATATCAATTGTGTAGGACTTAAAAAGATATTTTCAAGTCTAAATAAAATCTAGGTTTATAAATATAGGATATGATAGGAATTATTTAGGTTCAGAACTTTAGACACAAAAAGATAGATTTTTTTTTCATCAAGATTGCCTGATACAAATAGGTTAAGCATTATGTGCATAATTTTTAAGTATGGTTTTCTTCATTCTTTCATATTTGTTCTTATCATTTTAATATATGAGTTAAAAAAATTACCCCTTTTTTTTTAGAAATAGGAAGGAATTGATGGGGTAGTGTTAACCATTCTAAATGTTAATTAATTGGTCCTGTTTGCTCTCTCTTGCTTGCATTGACTCTGATTGGTTAAATAAATGCTGAGGCATGAGATTGGGCAAAGACAGAGAAGGGTGGGACTTTCTGAGATTAGAACAGGAAGCCTGCACTTCAGACAGAGGATTAAGGCATTCCAGCCAGGAGCAGCAGGAAAGAGGATGTACACCATGGGTTAGAAGAAGGATCCTCATTCCACATGGGCATGAACATTGGCATATCGTGGAGAATGGCAGTCCAAAGGGATGTATGTATATATGGGGTCATATTTGGGTAATAGAATTAAGAGCTAGCTTAGATGGGCCAAGATTGTACAACCCAGGCATAGGCTTGTACGTCAAGCAATGTTGTGTTACCTTGCTTTCTAATCATTGTTTCTGATTTAATTTAATAAAATGCCAAGGCCTGTGATTGAGCAGATATCGGTAAGTGGGGCAAAGCTTCAGGCTTCTGGGGCAGACAGAGAGGATCTTGGGAAGAGAGAAGAAGCCATAGGAGCAGGAAGGAGGAGACACTTTGAGAAAAGGACCTCATTCCATGTGGCCTGTAACATACACATAGCATGGAGAATAACAGCCCATGGGGACGTATATACATATGGGGTTATATTTGGGGAATAGAAATAAGGGCTATCTTAGATGGGCTAAAATTGCACAACTCAGGGGATGGCTGTTAAAATCCATGAGGTGTCTGTGTGTGTCTATTTATAATGGTGGGTTAAGGATTAATACCACTGACGAATTAACCATAATCTAAATATAGGTAAATAATTTAACCATTTACTCTACTCCACTCTCCTGTAGGTCTTCATGCTGTTATGGTACTTCCTGAAACACCATCTTATTCATCAAAATTAAATGATTCACTGTAACTACCGTATAACTAAATATAAACAAATAAAAATTCCCCATATCTGTTGATCAGATGTTTTCATCATTTTTTAAACCATAGATACATCTTTACATTTCTTTCTTAATTATACTGAAGATTGCATAGATACGATCACTTAATTTTAACTCACTCACAAATATATTTTGCTATTGATCTTGAATGCTATTCCAATTTTTTTGTAATTTACTACTTGTAAGGACCTATACCAGTCATATATAATCGAAATTGTTTCAAGTATCCCTTTTAGATGTCAAGTAGATTCTCTATTATTATTTTTAAGGTGAGAAGGTCAGAGGGAAACTAGCACAATATGTAGAAATAATTAAATTAAATTATTTACTTAGTATTTATATTAACATTAATTGGTCAGTTGTTGTTAAACCTTAACTTGTCATTATAAATGAGTACACAGACACCTGACGGATTTTAACAAGCCTTGTCCTGGATTGTACAATCTTAGCCCATCTAAGCTAGATCATAATTCTATTTCCCAAATCTGACTTCATATCTACATACATACCTTTGGACTGCTATTACACATGCTATGCTGATGTTCCAGGCCATGTGGAATGATGTTCTTTTCTCTAACCCATGGTGTGTGTTTTCCTTCCTGCTCTTTGTTTCTTCTCCTTCTACTGGAGGTTTGTTTTACCCATCGGTCTCTGCTTCAGAAGTCCGAGTACCTTAGTCCCACCTATCTCTGTCTTTGCCCAATTTCAGGCCTCAGCATTTATTTAACCAATCAGAGACAAGCAAGATAACACAGCATTACTTGACATACAGCAAGCAAGCTTCTGGGAGCAGATTAATTAACATTTAGAATGAATAACATCACTCCATCAATTCCCTCCTCTTGTCTAAAAATGTTTAATTTTTTTCTCATATAGTAAAAACAGTATGAACAAATTTGAAATAATGAAGAAAAACATATATATATATATAAAATTTACAAACATAATGTTTAGCCTATTTGAATCAGACAATTTTGTAGAAGAAAAAAATCATCTATCTTTTCTATCATATCCTATATTTATATACCTAAAGATTTCATTTAGATTTGAAAATATTGTTTTAAATTCTAAACAACTCAAGTTCAATTGAAGTAAGCCCATCAAAGATATAAGAAAGTATAAAGTTATTATTTAAATGAGTAAGAACTACAGGAGAGCAGCTTCTAAAGAGAAAAATGACAATTTGCTGCCTGGTCAGTCCCAAATATCTCTCAATACCATTGGATCATAATTTTCCATCTTCTGGCCAAGCATATCTCACAGACTAAATTGTACAGCAGGATTAAGAAGGATGTTCCCACTCTGTCTCTGCATAATCAGCCCATTGACTTACCTGCATTTAAGTTCTGGTCCATCTTACTGTATATAGTCTGTTGAGAGAGCAAGGATATTTTTGCCCAGTCAGAATTATTTCCTGATGGAGATATTTGGTGTTCATTGTCTCTTTCCAAGTCAAATGTGTACTGTCAGTAGCTGATTGTCTTAAGTCAAACAATTCTTAAAATAATAAAAACATCTTTAAATGCCACGTTCATCAGGCAAGATTCTGGGAGCAGATTAATTAACATTTAGAATGCATAACATCACCCCATCAAAGAGCAAAAAATGTTGCAACAACATTAGATTTTGGTGAAGAGGCCAAGTAAATGTTCTATCATCTTTTTCTTAAGACAAAAGTGTTCAAACATGTAATGCATGTTGTTTTTCCAGGATAAATGGTCAGTTCTCTCCAGTATCAACAAGTTATTCAAAATTTTAATTGATGTCTTATACCATGTGATGTTAGTAAGTTAGTGCCCACCTAAATCTAACAGATAAAGGTCAATCTCTCAAGATGGCTGTCACTTCAGAGGGCAGTCACAAAGGGAGTAAGGCTGCTATACTTCTATTCAGCTGACTCTCAGAACTCAGGGAAATGTTCTTGAGAAATACAGCAGAACTCATTTATTAAAAAGGATAAAACCTAAGAATGTCTAAATTGAAGAACTCACATATGTGTGCTGGTGCAACTGCCAATGACAGCAAGTGTGTATGTAGAGTTTGAAACCAGGTGGATTTTCTCAGGCATTCACCTATCTTTCTACCTTTACAGGGAAAATCTGTCACTAAATCTGAAACAAATCAAATTAATCAGGCTGACTGGCTAATGATTTTTAGGAATCCACCAGTTTCTGTCACTTATCCCCAAGGAACTGCAGTTTAAGTATATACCAACACGGCTGGTTTTTACATATGGATCCAATCTCAGGTCACTTTACTGAGTTGTCTTTGCAACCTAATTTTTTTTTTTCTGTTGACTGATATATGGTATTCTAATCTAATTTGAAACTTCTCCATATTTATTTATATTTCCATTCAAAATACATAAAAATTTATACTTTCTATCATTTCCTATGTCTAAAAGTGACCTTTAAAATTTTATTGTGTGTATAATAGATGAATACTTACTTTATGTCTGTGTGAAAAAATAGCTGTTTGAAAAAATTAGAAGGAAAGACTTATTTTCATCCTTGTTTGAGGCTCTGGTCCTCAAATAATTGGGGGGAGGGGCATTTGGGTAGAGGAGTATAATAAATCACATTATAATACTGAGGAGGGGGGTGGATCAGTGATGTCATGTAGTCAAAAGAAAAGCAAACAGTGACCTCTTTTCTTTCACCAATTTTACACCTCTTAAAGTTTTAACAAATCCCCAAGATATCTCAATTGTTTTAGGGTGAAGTTTTCAGTACATGAGCATTTTAGGAAACACTTCATATTAAATCACAACAATTATCATATAACAAATACATAAGGATTTGCATATGTGATTACTAATTCCCATTAATTAAATATTCTCATGTCTGTTTCATTATGTACTTAGTATATATTACTTATTTGATTATAGTCCATTAAATACTTTTTGGGGTGTGGGTATGTGTGTTATGTAAATGGAATAGGCATTTATTTTCTTAAACAACTTTAACATTAAAAGTTTTTATTTTTTGCATTTTTATTCATGCAAATTATTATATTTTATTTTATCATTATTGTTTGTTTTCCTCTTCCTGATCCAGTTTCTTCCTTGCTCTCAGGTAACATAATTTTTGCTTTCATATCACGTACATTCTTTGACCTATCTTTTGAATAGCACCTTTATTTTCCCTAATTCCCTTCTTAGTTTAATTACCTACAAACACACACACACACACACACACACACACACACACACACTGTAGAAATTCACACATTCAATCTTGGTTGTGCAAATGAGACAACACAGAGTATTTGTATTTCTAAGCTGGCTTACTTGGTATAAAATGATTTCTACTTCTGTCCATTGTCTATGAAATGTCATGACTTCATTTCTTTCACAACTGAATAAATTTCCATTGTGCATGCAAACCACTTTTTTTGTTATTGTTCACTCATCTGCTAATGGGCATATATTCTGTTTCCACTTCTTAGCTGTACTGAATCAGAATGGCTGTGAAAGGGTCTGTTTGGAGAGTTGAAATCCTTTTGGTACATACTGAGGACTAGTATTGCTAATTTCTTATGGTATTGTATGGTGGTTCTATTTTTATTGTCTGAGAATCCTATTTACTGATAGTTTGTAATAGCTACACTAATTTATTTTTTTCCAATGATTAAAAGGATTTTTCTTTTTGTTTCACCTTTATGGTCATTTTTTTTCTTTAGGTTGGACTTTATAACTGGGGAGAGATAGAATCTCAGAGCATTTGTATTTCCCAGACTACTGAAGATTCTGGACAACTTAAACTATTGATTTAGCATTTGATTCTCTTCTACTAGTAAATGTCTATTGGGTTAATTATCCCATATGTTGATAGATATTTGTTTTTAATTTTGCATTTTTGCTTTCCTTCATATATTCTAGATACTAACTTATCTAATGTATGGTTTGAAAACCTCTTTCCTATTGTGCAGGCATCCTTAACCATGTAGTTTCCTTTAACATGCACAACCTCCTTGATTCATATAATCTCATTTGCCAATCTTGAAATTTTGTTTCTTTCATATATCTTTCCACTGTGGGGGAAACTATGACTGTATAAATAGGTAAGTGAGATAAACACCACTGAGCCACTAAATTAAACAAGAACTTACTGGAAGTATTTTATATAGACAGACTGTGTTAAACCCAGTAAATAATATGATGAAATGAAATTTCTTTCCTTCATATAATTCATGTTCTATTATGTCAACTATGAATAAATAGCTATACACACAAATATATAATTAAATATTGATATATATCTACACCAGCAGAAATAAGAGTCAAAGCTTGGCTTGCTGAGGTTGTTAGCTAGGAGTTCTCTAGGGTGGCTGAGTGGCCTAACTTGCATGATGGAGGTGGCGCTTAGTGTCATGTTCTTAGGAGTTAAACAGCAGCAATCTTATGCCAGTTGCCATATTAGTGTGTTCAGTTCCTACAGTTTAATGTTCAGAGGATGTTAAATGATCTTATACCTGAACTAGTTATCTTGTACTATCATTCTAGTAATAGAACCCAATGATTTGTGCTTGTCAACCAAGTACTTTATCAGTAAACTACCTCCTTAACCAATGTACTCTTAGAATTGGATTATTCTATATAGATTAGACTAGTCTTGAGACCACTCTATAGCCCTTGCTAGAGTGGAATTCAAGATATCTCTGCTTTAGTCTCTCAAATTCTAAAAGTACAGATGTGTGGCACCATACTTTACTCTAAATAATTTCTCAAAATAAAACACAAAACTCTTGGTACATACAAGTAGTTAATGTTAAGCTTCTAGTCTATTTGTCATTATTTTCTCAAGCATCTCCCTTGCCTTTTTCATACATAAATGGAATGTACCCACTGTTTGACTTTTCTTGACTCATGCTAAGCCCAGCACTCAAGTCAGGGTAGTTAGTGTGTTTAATGATAATCTAGACTTCCACTGAATTCATGGATAGTTCTGGTAGTCATTTCTACAGGATATAATGGATACTAGATATTCATTTGTTTTGGTTTGTCACATGTCTATGATCACAGCATGATACATGCCTACTTTAGTCACCTGTCATATAGAGGGAGGGCCAGCAATGCTTACATCTGCAGTGCAGCTTATGTTCTATGATCTTGGTTCAAGCAGTTCAGACAACTAGCAGAGGTTATGCAGGCCACTGTAGCAAAACTGATCACTATGCTCCTATTCCTTAATAGTGATTACGTGAATAAAATTCTGAATTCAAGGATCTATTGAACATTGTTGTTTTCATCTGTGCTAGGTAATTTATAAATCACAAAAAGACAGAAACAAAATAAATGAAATAGCACAACAAAGTATGTATACTTTTCTTAAACATAAGAGAAGAAACAAACACATATACTCTTCATTTTTGTTAGGCATACACAGTATAGACAGACAGTCATGTTTCATTTTATGTGTTGATTTTACAAAAGTTGCCAGACATAATTTTCTGCATTTCCTTGGGGATTTTCCCTATAAACTTAGCATCTGAATCATTGTAACATGCAGAAGATGACCAGCTACTCAAACCATAAAGAGACTAAAAGAACAGAAAAGCAAAGAGAGTTGCATCATTTCACTTGTTTTGAATAGTTTGCTTTGACTAAGCTAAGAAATTCACATCCTCCTATATTTTAATTCTCCTAACTTCTGGTTAAATTATGAATTAGACCTTTTGTACTCCAGCTTTATATTCCTTTGAATTTGAACTAGAATCATACTGTTTCTACTACGCTTCTTATAGACACATCTTGAAAAAAAATCTTCATAATAAATCACATTCTAATTGTTTTTCTCCTGAGAACTCTTAGTAATATAAAAGCATTACAGTGATATCATCCAATATAATTGCCTTTGAAAAATGCAAGTTCTTTGAACAAATACAAAACAAAACAACACAATTATCATCTTCTTTGAATTGAAATTTCCTTTAAGATTATTTGTGCAAGATGTTAAGATTCTTCAGGCATGAGAACAAATACATTTTGTATTTGAATATATGCATAAAAGACTATAAAACAGTACAAATAAGTACAAAATTGTATTTTAAAAGTAGACCATTTTTTAAAAATATTAACAAATAATTCTCTATTGAAAGATTTTCTCTTCAAGTAAGGTACTTATAATTTATATAACAGATAAAAATTTTAAACTTCACAGAATTATATGGAGTTTTATGCAGGAAGATGTTGTTCCATGCTACAACATAACACATTACAAATATGAGAAAAATGTGATATATTTTTAAGGTTTATAAAAAGGAATAATATACTTATTCCATTCCTGTTGATGTAAAATATGTTAATCTTAACTCAGAAAAAAACAGACCTTACTGGTCTTCAAATGAAGGATAACAGATATAGAAAAGCTGGTGGTGTTAAAGAAGACATAAATCTAGTGAGTAAAAGCTGGAGTTACTGAAGAAATTCTCAGAGTTCATGGGTTAGTCATCTAAGTTCTCTTTATAGTAATTATAATTTCTACATGCATAATTCTTCATAGTCATAAAATATAATGAAGAGTATAAATTGGTTATTTCTGTCAGCTAAAGTTACAGAAAGTTATTTTATTTGCTTATATTATAGTCTCATCTTATTGTTTCTCTTCCTGTAATCGTCTGTTTCCTGGAGTATCTGCAGATTGTGTTTCATTCACTTGATTCCTTTCTCAGTACTAATCTCAGGGTTGGGTTGCCAATTGGCTGACAATAGCACCAATCTGCCAAATCTAGAGTTGAGTGAGCTTTAGTGAATACTTTAAATTTTCTGCACTTTGTAAAAAAGACAAAATTATTTTCCAGTTTATATTTTATAGTTGGCTATAAAGATAAAACAATCCAGGCTTTTCTGTGTCTTATAGAACACTGGTAGCCCAATTTTGTGTGTGTGTGTGTGTGTGTGTGTGTGTGTGTGTGTGCTCACTTCATTTTAAATCATTCAGAGATAGATGTGAGACAGGGTATTATACATGATCTTGTGTATATATTTTTATGTGTGTATATACATATGCTCAAACAGAAAAGAACAAATAACTAATATTTGGACACAAAAAGATAAAAAGAAAATAATCCATAATTTCTTACTAACAGTGCTTTCACTGCCCCTAAAATAAGTGCTACTTATTAGAAAATATTTGTAGTTCTCTGTGTCTTTATCTGTCTCTCTCATCTATGTGTCTGCCTCTCTCAATCACATACACATCAGGATTTCTTGGGATATATACTTGATTGAAAATGTTAGTAAAATGATAAGTTTTCAAAGTTTTATAAATGTGTCCATTGGATGAACAATAATATACAACATTTTCATATCTTGTCTGGATAACCTTAGAATCCACTTTGTCTGAGATGTGTGTCATGCTTCCTTCAACATGTAATTCTAGGTAGCCTATCATAATTAGTACCTGGCAAAAGTATTTTGTTTGTACAATTTTAAAATGAAAGTTTCAATGACATAGCAAGGCAGCAAGGCATGCCTGTACAGTCTAAATGTAACATTTTCAGAAATAATACATGATAAGTCCCTCCTGATAATTTTGTTTTGGTAGGACATTGACATTTATCGTTTCTCAAACATGTGGTTTCAAAAAGTGCTGTCCTAATATTTCAAACACTCACACTCAAAAAGTTACTTCTTATTTATTCACATTTCTTAAAGAACTAGGGGATGTATGGATAACAGTTTAAATAGGCAATAGCAATAGAAAACAGTGAAGAAATTTTTTTTTAAGTCTGGAAAAAAGCTTTAAAAATTTCTCAGCATATTCAATCTTTCTAGCCAGTACTAATCTCCCTTTCACACATCAAAATGTCAGCACTGTCTGTTTTAAGAGCTGATGCTGCACTTAAAATATTTATTATATGGTTGTTCTTCAGTTTGTTCAGAAACATACAAAAGAAATGTTGTTTAGGAATTTCAATAGAATACTGATTATTTGCATGAATAATTCCTATCTCTGTATTTCTGGCATTTGCTATATGGTGAAAAACAAAAAATTGGCTGGGCTTTAATTTATTCTTATAATTAATTTTAGTAATTTTTTTCTTAAAAAGTTTTTCATAGACAAAATGGGATTAGATGATATAGAAAATGAGGAGGTACAAATGATAGAAGCTAAGGATGAGACAGCATCAAAATGACCTGTGAAACATTATCATTTAAATGAAATGAAATCATTTATGTCTATTAGATCTTTAGGTATCATTTCAAACATGGAAAACTCTGCAGAAAAACTTGCTATGCAAATGTACAGAAAAAAATTGATATAGATAAACTCAATATGTTGTTAGATTAAAATTCATCATTCACAAGAAAAACAAAAACAACTGAACAACCACAAAAATAACAAAATGACCCTGTGATGCCTGATATACACTATTGACATTAGCAATACTATTTTTGGAACAATGATGTATAGTCTTAGGCAAATTAGAGCCAAGAATCAATCTGGGTGCTGTTTGATTAGATTTGAATATAGGAATCAGAAATTCACATTCCTGATGTGACTAGTTAATGTTTAAAGGAATAAACATGAATTTATAGTCTCAGGATTGTAACCAGTGAACCATATAGTTTCATGCAATTCTCTAAGTAGAATTCTGAAATAATCATGTACTACTCTAGAAATGATTTTTTTTTTTGTGAGTAAAATTTTGAAAGGTTTGAATGTCACCAGACTCGTTTGTTCTTATGTAAAAATGACTGAGAATCAACATGTGTTCGAAAGCCATAGACTTCATCCTTAGGTTAGGTTATTTGATCTTGTATCTGACATACTGAATACATTTCTGATGATTCTGTTTTCAGTTTACCAGTTGTTTGCTTGGCCTTATGTCATGATGTTGTTATACTTGAGTCAGAGTAATCTTTGCTGGAAATGCTTAAGAATATATTAATATCATCTTGAGGTTATTTTCAGGTACACTTATCAACTCACTAAGAGCAGCCATATTTGCGTTTACACATAGTGGAAGGATGTGAATAGCATTTATATACTCAAAAATGCACTTATTTTAAATAATTCTTATTTTAGGTATCCACAATAATATTATTGTAGATATGTTCTCACTTATAAGTTGATATTAGCTGTAAAGGACAGGATAATCAGGCTAAAATCCACAACCCCAAATAGGCTAAGTAACAAGGAGGGCTCAAAGGGGACACATGGATCTCCATGGGAAGGGGAAATAGAATATATTTCTTTTGTGGGTGGACTGGAGGTGGGTGGGGATGAGAAAAGGAGGGAGGGGGGGGGTTGTGGGGAGAAAGGAGGAAGAAACTACTGGGAAAGACAACTGTACTTGTGGCACTTTGGGGACAATGTAAAAACCTAGTGGAAACTCCCTGGAATCAATAAGGGCAACCCTAATGAAGACTCCTCATAATGGGGGATACAGAGCATTAACTGGCTGTCTTCTCTAACCAGTCAAAACTTCTAGTATGTGACAGGGTTGCCAACCCAGTCACTAAACCTTTAACCTACAATTTTTCCTGACTACAAGATATGCTAGGGAAAATGTGGGGTAGAACTTGTGGGTGTTGCCAACTGATGACTGATCCAAATTGAGACCCATACTGTGATAGGGAGCTCATGCCTGACTCTTGCTGAAAAAAAAAAAAAACATACCTAATGGCCTGAATGATATTCTGCTATACTGGTAGAGCATAGTCCAGAGCCTGGCATCATCAGAGAGGCTTCATCCAGCAAGTGATAGAAGCATATGCAGAGACTCACAGCCAAACATTAGGCAGAGCTAAGAGGAATCCCATGTTGAATAGGGGGAAAAAGGATTATAGGAGCCAGAGGGGCCAACGACAACACAAGAAACTCCTCAGAATCAACTAACCTGGTCCCATAGAAACAGAGACTGAAGCTAAAATCAGAGAGTATCTATGAGGCTGACCTAGGTCCTGTGCATATATTTTTGTGATTGTATTAGTGCCCTTGTGAGACTCCTAACAATGGGAGCAGACTGTTTCTTACACTTTGCCTATTTTGAGGACCCTTTTCCTCTCACTGAGCTGCCTCCTCCAGCCTTGATGTGATGTATTTGCTTTGTCTTATTATAACGTTTATGCCATGCTTAGTTGATATTACTGGGGAGCATGTTCTTTTCTGATGACAAATAGAGGAGGTGTGGACTTATGGGAGATGTAGGGAAGAGACTGGGAGGAGAAAAAAGGGTAAACTGTGGTTGTAATACAATACATGAGGGAAAAAAAATGACTGAGTGAATTAATTAATATAACAAAACTCCCCAAAACCAAAGGAGCAAAACAAAACAACATCCAAAAAGAAAAAAAATAATACAAAACAAACAAACAAAAAACTAAACAAAGGCAAGAAAGTAACAAGCAAAAAAATAACCTGTAACCAAATAAAAGTGTACACCCCCCTAAAAAAAAATAAATAAAAACCTCCAAGTCTGTGGAGTCCATGGGTCAACTACTTCTGATGTACTCCTGAAGATGAGTCCTGCTCTGTAGTGTCACTCCATTGGATAAAACTATTTTTTTTCTCCAACAAATCAAGAATAAATACCAACTGAAAGGGGATGCCGTTGACAGGAAAAAGATATAACTTAAACTTAAATAAAAAAAAAAGAGAGAAGAGGATGGGGGATCGAGGGGGAAGAGGGTGGGAGGGTGGGACTGGAGGGGGGAGTAGGGAGGAGATTGTGATTGAGATGTAACTTGAAGAAATAAAATTAAAAAAAAAACAAACAAAGCAGTAACAAAACAGTAACTGACAGAAGAATTTCGGGATAAATTCACATTGTATTGAAAACTTGTATTCTGAGCTTTTACAGTCCATATTTTTTAGGTTACTTCTGCAATACATCTATGTGACATGTGTTTTCCATAAATAAAACAAACAAAACTGTAGAAATTGATAGGCAATAGCTACCAAGGATGGAAACTTCTCACTTGTGTCAGTGTACTAGGAGACACTAATAAAAGTGTAAAGTGGAAAAAAAAAAAAAAACAGTTCATTTGTAAACCTTGGTGACTACATTTTCATTAATTCTTTCCTTCATTTGTTAATTCATTCATGTTTTAAAATAAAATAAAATAAAATAATATAAGACAAAAACTATCACAGTGATTTGGACAAGACAAACCAGCAGAAGGAAAAAAGCCCAAGAGAACGCACAAGAATCAAAGACCCACTACTGAACGTTCAAGAATTCCATAAAATGAGGATGTTAGATCAGATGTAAAAGCACATATTGGATAACTATAAAAAGGGACAAAATACAGCTTAAAATTATTTTGATTCTTGATTTTTTACCTAGTTACAATCAAAAATCCCTCCAGGAAGGTTCAACAGCCTCTAGGGTATTCACTATTCAGCTACTTTGCAGACTATCAACTCACAACAATTGTTTGTGCTAGAAGTAAACTGTACCTCAAGTTATTAAAGGAAATATATCATAATGTTTGTGAATTTTTGTCCTGATGCAAAATACTTACTGAATATAATATTTCAATGAAATTATAATTTTTCCTTCTTTCTATCTAAAATCAAATATCTTTCTCATCTGTGAAGTTAAAATTTCAAAATGACCAGTTAACTTCCATAACCTCCCCTATTGTCTGTACTTGGTAGTTATTTTCACCAATTATATTTTGGAGACGGATAAGACATGTTTGAATTTTATGTCTTTTTCTCTTTTGGGAGTATCTGCATTCACATTATTGACAAACTTTTCTTTCACAATTGTCTACGTTCCTACAACTTAAAAGATGAAAAATCAATAAAAATAACTCTTCTGCTTATCTTTCTGTAGCTCCATATATTATAATAGCAAAACAAAAGATATTGTAATGTTTTAATTATATTTAAATGTGATTAGAATATTCTTGAATTTAGATTAATTGACAAGTTTTATATATTTTAAATTCACACTTTTTGTTGTCATATTTAGCTGAAAACAGATATGGAGACTTAGAAAAATACAGCAATGTATTTTTCTTTTATCAAATAAACTGCTTTTAGCAGACCAGTGAGGTTTGCAGATGATTTCAATTTTTTCTCAGCCCATTTTCAATTTTTTAACATCAAATAAATTATTTGTATAAGAGATGTAATTGTTATTTTGGATAGCATTGAAAAAGATATAAAGTGTGAATGCAAAGAGGAATATTCTGTAAAATATCAAGTGACTTCTTTATGTAATAAACTTAAGGAATTAATAAGTGAATTCCAACATACAAATAAGATATTGAAACTGATGAATGTTCAATCTAATCATGTGTGAAGTTAATGGTACCTTAATTTGATTATTCAATATCACATTGAGCATTAACACAACTTCTAAAAAAAAAAGCACCATTTTGACATTTCTAATCAGTGCTATGGTATGTGTAATTTCAGATGCAAATTGGTTAATGATACAAATGCAGACTTAAAACTCAAACTGAACTGTTTTAATGACACAAAGCTATGTCATTACAGAATTTTCCCTACATTTCATAAATACATGTTTTTGCTTCAGAAATTATTTTAATGTTGTATTTTACGTGATTTAAGAACGATCACTCTCAGTTACTCAAATCGCGTTCCCTGCACTTGTTTGTTTGTTTATTGTTCAACCACCAGCAATAAGACATTTCTTCAAAATTCTATGAAATGTCTGCAAAAAATGTATTATATTCAGTGTTTTTCCATATTTGTATTTTTTCTTGATTCGTTCATTATAAAATAAAAAAGAGAAAGAATTAAAATGAGTTTATGATTTAAGATATAACTTTAACCTAATTCAAGGGATTGCTCTTCTCTGTGAACCATTTCAGAGTTAGGATAATTTAGAAACCGGGAGTAATGATTTTCCATGAGACGTTCATAACAGTCAAAAGCCTGAACTGGCAGTTGCTATTTATCACTGATAGAGCAAAAGAAAGAATTTGTAAAATGTCCACAATTTTAAAAAGTATATAGTTAAATGTTTACTCATATTTTGCAAATTAAAATGCTATTTTTTAATATGGTTTCTCCACTCAGCATTTTTTGCATAAAGTTATTAGATATGACAGACGTCAGAAGCAGTTAGCAGCCTCTGCTAATGGAATACTTCCCTTACTTATCAGGCCTTTCTCCTTCCTCAATAACCAATCTCTGTACAGGTCATATATCATGTCTCTGACAATAATGCCACTTTTATGCTTAATTGGTTATTTAAGTGTGTAATTATGGATCTACACTGACACACTATGATAAATCATTGTAGCTGTAGTTTTTGCTGTCAGTTAGGATATTATTTGATCTTCTGTGAGAAATAATAGCACTAAAACCTCATATAGCTTTTATTCAAAGCCAGTGATGATACTGCCAAGTTGTTAATAATATTTTAGAAATGATCTAACAAATATCAATCTATTTTATTCACAACATTCCAACGAATGCTGGCACCATAACTTTTTAAAGAAAATATCTTTCACCTAAGGCCTTAAAAATGTAAATGGTATCTTGTTACTAGCAGGGAGACCAAAAAGTTAACATATGGTAATTAGTTGAGTTTATATCTTGCCATGGGGTATTTCCAGTAATGACTGTATTTTCAGAATAATTTTGGATTGCAGAAAATATGGGCTCATTGAAAAAAATCAGGAAAATCATCACAGAGGAAAAGGAAGGATATTAATAGTTGTAAAATCTTTTAACAAATTCTCCTTCTAATTAACACTTCTCTAATGGGTGTGAAGAAAATGATACTTTGACACACAATTAAAAAAATCTTCTTCAAATCTCGCAAAAGTAAAACAAATGACATATGGCAAAATATTAATATAGTAAAATTTTGTTTTATATTTAATATAAAAATCAATTTAAAATGTTAGATATAGAGTCATATATATCTCAGACTTGTCACTGAAGATGAGATCTGGTAGCATTTAAATAATGCACTGACCTAATGTATTAGTCACTTCATGTTGCTCTGACAAAACACCTTGGGAGAATGGCTTAGTCTGGAAGAGCTCATTTTGACTCACCATTTCAGTAAATGGTCAGTGGATCAACTCTTTCTAGAACTATGGAGAGTTCAGGTATTAGAGCAGAATAGGTGGAGTGGCTTGCCATTCCAGTAGAGAGAGAAAGCTGTAATAGCAGGGACTATATTCAAAATCACCTTCCAAAAACACACAAAATACTTCATTTCCTTCAACATGACTGTAGTGTCCATTGTTCTGTTACCTACCAATAGTTTATTTATTTTTTAAGAAATATAGTCTTATTCATGTATACTTGTATATTCCTGCTTCTGTATTTGTGTACAATGTGTTTGTAGGTGCCCAAGGAAGCCAGAACAGGGTGTCCCATTCCCTGGAACTGAAGTTATAGACTCTTGAGTACAACCCAATGTAGGATGCTGGGAATAAAATCTAGGATTTTTTGCAGGAGCAGAAAATGCTCTTAAGTTTGAATCATTTCCTTATCCCCATCGTCTAGTTGACTTTGAATATAGGAATTGATTGAAAATGATTAGATCAGAACACTTAAAGTTTACAGACATTTGGAAAATCTCTTAGAAGAACACAAGGAGATGTGTTGTACTAATGCTCTAAGAATTCTAGTTTAAAGAAGTTGACAACCAGAGTTAAAACTCATGTATACACATATACAGACATGCAAAAAGAAAAGCAGTAGCACAAAAAATAAGATGCTTGTTTCTGTTTCTTGTGAAGGTAATCAAGTAATTCAGTTCCATTTCAGAATTTTTCAACTACCATAAAGATTGTAAGAGAAACCCAGTCACTTATTTTCTCCTTTTTGTTTTAGACTAAGGGAGGAAAGCCATCTATATGTTACCATTTGCACACCTCTCCACATTTATCACACTATTCAACTTTATTTTTTTTTCAGGAGAAGTCAATTTGCCTTTTTCTATGGCAGTAGCCTTAAACAATATTGGCATGTACATAGTGTACATAAAGAAATTACATTAAAATATTTTCTATGAAAATATGAATTTAATTAATGGTCAATTTTTAATTAATTAATTAATTAATTAGTTTGTTTGTTTTACATCCCAATCACCACTCTCTCCCTCTTTTCCTCCCAGTTCCAATCTCCCACACTTCCTGTCTGGTACCAATGTAATCTTGCACTTCAAATCGTATCTGGACTAAGTGCCTCTTCCACTGAGGCAAGAGAAGACAGCCCTGCTAGGAAAATGGGATCCAGAGGAAGGCAACAGCATGCAAGTCAGAGATAGATTCTGCTACAATTATTAAGGGATCTACCTGAAGACAAAGAAGCCTATAAACTACATACATGTAATGGGCTTAGAACCAGTCCATGCATATTCTTTTGTAATTGGTTCAGTCTCTAGGAGCCCTCCCCACTTCCAAGTTAATTGGTTATGCTAGTCATCTTGTGATGTCATTGACCCCTTCATCTCCCTCAAACCTTTCTCATTTTTCCTCAAGAGTGCCTGATTTTTGCCTAATGTTTGGCTGTGGGTCTCTGCATCTGTTTCTATTATCTATTATCTAGGATGGCAAATATGTTATGATTCTGTCCAGTTTTCTCTCTCAATCCTAACTGGATGTGTGCATGTAGAAGAATGTAAATTGATCCATATTTATTAACCTGAACAAAAGTCAAGTCCAAGTGAATCTAAGACCTCAACATAAAATTGGATGTACTAAATCTAACAGAAGACAAAGAGAGGAGTAGCCTTGAACTCATTAGCACAGGTGACAACTTCCTGAACAGAACACCAACAGTTCAGGGACTAAAACCAATAATTATTAAGTGGAACCTCATGAAGTTGAAAATCTTCTATAAGGATAAGGGCATTGTCAATAGAACACAATGGCAGGTCACAGATTGGGAAAAGATCTTCACTAACCTCACATCCAACAGAGGCTAATATCCAAAATGTATAAAGAACTCATAAAATTAAACACCACAAACGAAATAATCCAATGAAAAAATTGGATACAAAGCTGAATTGAGAGTTCACTACAGGAGAATCTTTAATGGCTGAGAAACATTTACAGAAATTCTCAACACCCTTAGTCATAATAGAAATACAAATCAAAACAACTATGAGATTCCATCTTACACCCACAAGTGTGGTCTAAGAGTGTCTGTGAGTGCACATGCTGGCAAGGATGGTGTGAAAGGGGAACACTTCTCCATTCCTGGTGGGAATGAAAACTTATATAACCACTTTGCAAATCAATCTGGACCTTACACAGAAAAATGGAAATAGTTCTAACTCAAGACCCGGCTATACCACTCCTGGGCATATACCAAAAGAAGCTTCACCAAACTACAAGGGCATTGGCTCAACTATGTTCATGGAAGCTTTATTCATAATAACTGTAAACCATAAACAACCCAGTTGTCCTTCAATGGAGGAATGGAAAAATACTCAGCGATTAGAAACAAGAACATCATGAAATATGCAGACAAATGGATGGGATCAGTAAAGATCATCCTGAGTGAGATAAAACAGACCCAGAAAGACACACATGATATTTACTCACTCATAGCAGATATTAGCCATTACATACAGGATAAACTATGCTACAATCCAGAACCAAAGAAACTAAGTAACAAGGAAGGCTCAAAGGATGTTGCCTGAATCGCTTTAAGTAGGGGAAATAAAATATATATTGGAAGTAGATGGAGAGAGGGAAGTAATTGTCAATTTTAAGGCCACTACTAATGTAGATTTGTATTGTTGAGGTCATCCCATGATCTAAAATGTATAGTAGAATTCCATCTCTAACAGTCAAATTGGAAGTCTAAAACCACAAAACAAAGTAGGACAAATTTGCTCTGTTCTCATTAAAATTAAATCCTGACATGAAGGGTTCCTCTTTACTTGGTGTATCTGTGTGTGTGTGGAAACAGAGAGTATGAAAGAGTATGAGAGAGAGAGAGAGAGAAAGAGAGAGAGAGAGAGAAACACACAAGTAGAGGTACATGAGTGCATGAATTCAGATGAATTCAGGTGAGAATGGTCATGGTGGGCATATATAGAGGTCAGAAAAATTTGTGAATGTTTGTTATCTCCTTCCATCATGTGGATTCTTGTGATAAAACTTATGTGTTATGCTTGGTAGCATCTGCCTTTATCTACTGAGCCATCTTGATGGCTCCCAAATTAACATTTTAAATTTTATATATATATGAGGAATTACACAACATTTTAAAGCCTCTATGTGATATACTTTTTATGTCATATTTGCTTTGATTCTTGAGCATTAAGTATTAAACAAAATGAGCTAAAATTTTTGTCTAGCCTGTGTACCTGTTTTTTTTTTTTGAAAGGTGCATCTACCTTCTTTTAATTTTATGAATGATAGAAGTACTTTATTAATCTGTGAAGAACTCATGGAATTGAAATTGGTGTTTTTGGTTAGTTTGATGTTTCATGATTGGACTTTAGAATTTATATGAAAACAAAATTATTGGTAGTGAGAGCTATTGGTGACTGAATATGAGAAAAGAATTATGGCTTTGATCCTGATCAACAGACACGAGTCTCAAGAGAAGGAAGAAGTAGATATTAAGCACAATGGAGCAATCAAACAATGATTAAAACCATAATTATTTTAGAAGTCACCAATTAAATATTTGGACACTAGATCTTGTTAAGTTCCTTGGAAGCAAATATTAAAATTTGTCACCCAACATGTGGTAGAAAGTTAGTTTATATGGAAAACTGGAAATTTGTCTATTTGAGCCAATACCACACCAGGCACAATACATGTATATATTGGATGGATATGATTTGTCTCTTTCTGCTCTGATATAACTTTATTCATAACCAATCATGTGACTCATTCGAGAGACTCTATTTCTCCTACTTTAAGTATTCTTTAATTGTGTTTGGGGTTGAGCCTTCATGTGTGAGCTAACCCAGAACCAGAAAGATACACATGGCATGTACTCTCTTATAAGTGGATATTAACCATATAGCACAGGACAACCATCCTACAGTCCACAAATCCAAATAGACAGTAACCTAGAATAGATGTCCTACGAAAAACTCCACCCAGCTTTGAGTCATGGTCTCTGTTGGCTGTTAGTGGAACACATTACCCTAGCTTGGATGACATATAAGGTCCCAGTACAAGAGGATGCTTTAGGCCTTCATTTGACAGATGAACTGAGGGGATTTAATATGTGGTCCTCACCTCATCAAAGGAGAAGGAGAGGACCGAGATGGGGAAGAGGGAGGGAGAGTAGGACCTTGGAGAGAAGGAGGGAGGGAATTTTGATTGTGATGTAACTTGAAAAAAATAAATTAATAAAAAAAGAAAAAGAGACCGTGAATATGAACGAAAGTAAGGAGATGTGGACGAAAGAGGGGGTTGGCAAGATGAAAGGGAATGAAGAATTCATGGAATTATGATTTCAAAAAGTTAAAAAAATAAGTAAGTATAAAACCTTTTTCTCATCCTTAGTTTTGAAAATATTTCTAGTAATTTTAAAATTTGAGTAAATAATCAGGCCCTCAGAATTTGTTGCCAGCTTGGACTTCAGAAGTCCAAAGTTGAGTTGATGAAGACAATGTGGTAATGCTATAAAGCTTAGTCTAGATGCAAATAGTTAATTGTGGAAGTCATTGTAATCTCATTTATCAGAATTTAAGCATTTGGGTCCATTTGGAATCAAATATGTTCTAATGTAACATATGACATAATATTATCACATAAGAGAAATGTAGCCCAAATGTCAAATAATTCGAGTTACATATTTTTAATTCCAGAAGCAATAATCATTATTTTCTTCTAGATACAGCATTAAGAACAAAACAATTTTATTTATATGAATTTCAATGGGAATAACACAAGGTAATCAAACATCTATTGACATTTACCTGTCTTCCTGAGAAAGATGAAAAATGTTGATCTATTTAGCAGATCCATGATCAAGAAATCCTTGATCATGGGTCTGATATATATATATATATATATATATATATCAACATGCAAATGCACTTGCTGCTAAGATGACCTCCTGAATTTAATCACTGGGTCATATATGCTAGAAGGAGAGAACTGCCTCTGACCTCAACACATATATGTGGCTCATTTGGATGCACACATATGCATACACATGTTAAAAATGTAATGAAAGTAAAGATATAAAAGGAAACAGAAATTTTTCATCTTCCCACCATAGTGTCTAAAACATTCTTTCTCTTTATATATTTATTGATGTTTCCTTCTTTTATAAAGAAACCTTTATAAATCTATCAAAATAAAGTGCCATATTATTTTCTGTATCCTGTCCCTTGTCAGTTGTCAACGATGTTGTTCTAAATTTGGTGCATGCATCTTCTGTATTACAGTAATATTCTTCTGGCAAGGAAACGGCTTCTCTTAAACCCCATCAGACAAAACAAAATTAAATAAAAGCTTGAACTCTAGCCCTAATATCTTGTTCTAGTCTTTGTGCTATTAGTCAACTCCTCTACTTATTAAAAAGCTGTCAATAAATATGCTTGGATTCAATTGTTTTTGTTTCTATATTTCCAATTTACCATGACACCACTGCCTAATGATGAATCAAGAAATCCCTTGAAATGTAGGTACTTAACTTTACACCAAATGAAAATTTAGTCTTTTTCTTTTGCAATGAATTGATGATGATGTAGACGAAATCTCTATCTGCACTGTCAAAGAGTTATTATCTCTGGAAAGAGGTACTATATACACTTTCAGTATTTATTTTTTAAATTATGTTCTCTTGTGGCGAGCCACAAAACTGTGGTGAGCCACAACCCTAAGATGGAGCCTGGCTTGATGCCAGAAAGCTCAAGCTTAGCTGTAAACAAGCCTTAGTTGGTAGCAGCTGCCTAGCCCAGTGTGCTTCCTCCTTTTGTGAGCCTATCTTGGATCGCTAGGTGGCATGATCTGATTGGGTTTGAGTAGGCATATAAGGGCTTGGGGGAGGAGAAGCAGAGACAGAAGCAGGGAGACACAAGCAGACAATCGGAGAGAAGCAGAGACACAAGCAGGGATTCGGAAGACTGTTTTCAAGGGACCTGAACAAACTGCTTTAGAAGAGCTTTTGCGAGTTGCGTCGTCCTTGCTGGTCGAGGGGGACGCAACAAGTGGTGGCCCGTATGGGGAACCAGAAAAGACTCAGAACTCTTGCAGTCAGGGGCAGTGCAATGGTAAGTTCCCGGGATAAATTGGGACAATAAAGTTTCGCGGAAATTGCGAACTAAAGGTAAAGTTTCGCGGAAATTGCGAACTAAAGGTAAAGTTTCGCGGGAAGTTGCGAACTATAAGGTCTCCGGTAGGGAGCAATAAGGACCTCGGTTAAGAGGCAATAAGGTCTCCGGGAGGGAGCAATAAAGTTCCATGATTCGGACGAGTAGAAGACACAACTGGCAGAGCAAGGTGAGGAAAGCAGAGAGTGTCTCACAGAAATGGAGCGAATGCTGGCCTTGCTGGTCTTTATCAGTTGCTGGGAGAAGCTTGGGAGAGATCTAGATTTTGCCTGGGAGCAAGGTACATTGCAGGGAGGAGCACGGCCTATTTGGAGACTTGTTTGTAGTTGTTTAGGAGATCAGAGATATTGCAAGACCGTGGAAAAGGGACAAGAGGTATTAGAGCAGTTAAAAGAGGAGCGCTCGGTCAAATCTGGGAAAGATACTTCGGAAGAGGATAGCTTAGAGTCTGAAGAGGAACTTGAAATGTTAGCAAAGGAAATGGAGAAGTCATCTTTGAGGAAGAGTTTTGACTGTACCCGGATAGAACCCTCAGGTCCGGAGCCGCCTGTGTTGGCGCCGCCTTCATATAATGAGACTTCCCCTCTGAGTGGTCCTAGTGGGCGGTCATTCTGTCCAAATGTCTGGAGGGAAGTGAGACATGAGCTGTACTACCCTGTCTTTCAGGATGGAGGGGGAAATCGTTATCATGAACCCCTCGATTTTAAGGTAATTAAAGCACTTGCTGAGTCTGTCCGCACTTATGGGATTAATGCTGCTTTCACTGTAGCTCAGGTGGAAGCTCTTAGTTGTTATTACATGACTCCTAGTGACTGGATGAGCTTGGCATGTGCCTGCCTGTCCTCTGGGCAGTATTTAGATTGGAAGGCTTTCTTGATTGAGTTTGCTAATGAACAAGCTGCTGCTAATTGTGCAGCAGGAAACCCAGCCTGGGATGTGGTCATGCTTCTTGGGCAAGGTCAATATGCTCAACAACAAACTGGGTATCCGGCTCAGGTGTTTGGGCAAATCAATTTAATCGCAACCAGAGCTTGGAAATCATTGCCTAACAAAGGGGAAGTGAATGGCAATCTAACCAAGATTATTCAGGATCCCCTGGAGCCTTTCTCAGACTTCATGGCTAGAATGGTTGAAGCAGCTGGAAGGGTATTTGGAGACCCTGATTTGGCAATGCCCTTAATTAAACAACTTGTGTATGAGCAATGTACAAAGGAGTGTAAAGCAGCTATCACCCCTTATAAGAACAAGGGGTTGGAAGCCTGGATGCCTCAGTGCACACTGCCGCTACCTTGAATAATTTGTCAGCCAATGTAGCCACGGCCTTGGATGTACTGTGGCAGGTGGCCCAGATTGGCTGTGAGTGGAAAATGACTGGATTGTGTGTGACCTCTGTGCCATATCAAAATTATACTGTAGCTACAAATTTGTCTAAGCAACTCTCAGTATCTTACAGGAAATTGGTCTGGCGAGTTTGATAAGCTGATGCAGAATCTGAGAATTGCCATCGTGCATGTGAATTCCACCCGGGTTGATGTCTCTGTTGCTGAAGGACTGTCAACATGGATCCTCCGAGCCATGAATCATCTGAAGGAATGGGAGGGAATGGGTGCCCTAGGAGGCATGCTCTTCCTAGTTAGTTTCATTGCCCTATGGTGTATCTGTAAGATGAGGATTTCACAGAGGAGAAGTAATGCCATGCTGGTGCAAGCCTTTGCTGCCTTGGAGGCTAGACAGCCACAAGCTTGGTTGACTGTCCTAAAGGACTAAGCTATCATCATGCTCAGGATGCGAGGCTAAGCACTGCACTTGGGGTCAGCTTCTAGCGACTTCAAGAAGGGCATGTTTGATTGCATATGGGTTGGTATCCTAGTTTCCCATCTCTGAGAAAAAGATACCGGACGGGTATGGCACCAGCCTGGTTGGCTACTGGGCGTGGGGTCATTACAATGTCCTTTACATGCATATCAGAGATCAGACCTCTACCCTTGCCTGTTGCGTTTTAAAACAAAAAGGGGGAACTGTGGCGAGCCACAAAACTGTGGTGAGCCTCAACCCTAAGATGGCGCCTGGCTTGATGCCAGAAAGCTCAAGCTTAGCTGTAAACAAGCCTTAGTTGGTAGCAGCTGCCTAGCCCCCGGTGTGCTTCCTCCTTTTGTGAGCCTATCTTGGATTGCTAGGTGGCATGATCTGATTGGGTTTGAGTAGGCATATAAGGGCTTGGGGGAGGAGAAGCAGAGACAGAAGCAGGGATTCGGAAGACTGTTTTCAAGGGACCTGAATAAACTGCTTGAGAAGAGCTTTTGCGAGTTGCGTCATCCTTGCTGGTCGAGGGGGACGCAACATTCTCTTATTAGTTTCTATAGATACACTCTTCTTGTTGCCTTTGTGTTCTGTGAATTCAAGAGGAATGGTATTGATCGATTATTGGTATCTTCCATATTTTGTCAATGCACATTTTCACTAAGGAGTTTCATTCAGCCTTCTAGCTTTGACTATAATTCCAGGCCAGGTGATCAATGAATTTCTTCTGCACTTTTGGCTTATATTAGAAATTTAGCTTTATCCCAAAATTTTCACTTAACATATTTATTAGATACCTAACAGATTCCTGAAATTATTGTTGCAGGTTCATTTTTGCAACCCAATTTATTTCCATCATGTATTCTTTCAAGGAGACCAAAACAATCCATCCTATAGATGAAAAACTATAAGAACTTAAAACTTAAAGGTGAGCTTCAGTCATGTCCTTCCGTTTATCCTCAATTATTCAAATTCTTGTTAAAGTGATTTATAAAATGTTGATAATTTCTGGTTCTCTTTAGTACTGGTGAATCTGCTGAAGTCAAAGCTAGTTTTATCTCTTGCCAATGTAAGGAGATGGATTCTCAGTTTTCTATTTCTCTGACCCATTCTCCAGGTTTTCATAAGTGATCTTGTTAAAGTTGTATTTCAATATATGATTCTGATTCAACAGTCATCCGCCTGTAGTTAGCATAAATTACTAGTCCCTATCCAAGTCATAGACAGATCCACAAATCAGCTTCATACTTATCTTTTCTGACTTGTTCATTTTCTTTGTATTAGCCACATTAAAGTTACAGCAGAATTTTTATTCTATAAGTGTGTCAGTACATTTCTATCACAGACTTTTTGTAGTTGGAAGATCTGCTATCTGAAATTGTCAACATATCTTCTCAAAACTTTTTGGCATCCCATCCACAATCCAAAAATGTCTATCCTTTTAGAACATGCACTTGATAAACATACTAAAAGTAGAAGAAAAATGCCTACTCATTTTTCCACCTTAGTAATTATCAATACAATTTATTTCCTTATTTCCTTATTTTGCTATCTCTTGGAATTAAACAGCATATACATTAGTTGACAACCCAATTCAATGTCTGATTTAAGTATGTCTAGAGTGAAACTTATGCACTAAGTTTCTAGAAAATTGTGAGAATATTTTTCTAAAAAACATATCTACCATCTATCTTTTGTATGTCTTCTCATATTACTATGATATTTACTAAATATAACAGAGTTAAACTATAGATTTCTATCAACTTTCAGACTCGCCTATTTGTACCAGATAACAATAAGTATAGACCACAGTAGCAACTTCTTGAAGGTGCTTTATGAATGTCCTGGGAGGAAGTAACTTCCACTGATGACATCAACATGGCACCTGGGAGAATTTCATGATACTTTGCTACTATTAAATAGAAGACACTATTTTGCATGACTGCAGAATGAGAGTGTCAATTATAGCTTCTTTATTTTAACACCTGGAAATAAATGTTTCATATCTTTTTTTCTGTGCTTGGTTCATTCCCAATCAAAGACATAATACATTTGTCAGTATCATCCTCCCTAGAGGCGAGGGAGTCTTGAATGTATAGTTTAATATTTACTTTCTGCAGATATTTTTAAAGACATAGCAAAAGAAATTAAATATAGATGGTTTAATCTAAGTCTAAGTACACAAAGTAGGACCCAAACTGTAGCAGTCATTATCAAGGGATTGAATATTTCTTTCATTTAATCATCCATTACAAATTTGATTTATAATAACTCTGTTTCTACCTCAAGTTTGCATAGACTTAAATGGCACTTTAGTAGTAGTCTGAGAATAGTAACTTAGTATAAAATTTTATGTTGTCCTCTGAATAAACATTTTCTTGTCAACAATTAAGAATTTAATATTTCAAAATTAGAATGAACTATGTCATTAGACGATTGTCCACTTTTTCATTCACCCATGAAAACACACTCGTTTGTTAATGCAAATTAAAATTACCTATACAGTGACTTATGTAAACTTCCATATGAGAATATTTTTCTCTGCTATGATATACCTGGACTTTAAACAACATCTTCAATTTCACACATTCACCAAGGCTCCATGCCTTATATCACCTGGATCAAAATTCAAAGGTTGACTGCTGTTTTGTTCGAATGACAGTGTCTTTTGCCTTACAGAAGATTTTCAGTTTCATGAGGTCCCATTTATTGATTGTTGATCTCAGGTCCTGCGCTGTTGGTGTTCTGTTCAGGAAGTTGTCACCTGTGCCAATGAGTTCGAGGGTTTTTCCCACTTTTTCTAAGTTTTGGAAGCTGCAGGCCCTGCACTTCCTACATAATCAGATATATTTATCCCTCTCAGGTTTCTGAGGTGGTTGAAGAATAGATAGCTAGAGTCTCATAATTATATTTTGAGTTGTTTAGGAATCAAGAGAGTGTTCTGGATCTAAGAGGATGTTTTTAAAATTGTGATGAAAGTTAAGATGAGAGTTGAGTTGGATATAGAACTTTAAACTCATGGAGATGGGTAGATAGTAGAATGATAAAGTCAGGTGCCAAATACGTATAGACTGGACATTGGGATTGTATGCTAAGCCATATAACTCTCATAATTGTGGCCTAATTACCTCTGTTGTTTTGTATTGCATTTATTTTTCTAAGAGAAAGAGCTATTTGTTGGACTGAAAGGGGGAGCTGTTAGGGGGAAAAAGATATATGTTAAACTTAAAAAAAAGGAAGGGGATGGGTGGGTTGAGGCGGAAGAGGGTGAGAGGTTGGGACTGGACATGGGAGTAGGGAGGGGATTGCGATTGAGATGTAACTTGAAAAAATAAAAATAAAGAAAAAATTCAAAGGTTGTTCCTACAGCTAGTCTCAAGTTCAATAATTTATTAGAATAAGTAAAAAATGACTTGAATTCTGTGTATAAATAAATACATATACATATATTTTCAGAGTTGTAAATATATTATTATTATATTTTATTATTTAAAACAATTTGTGAAGTTAATTATATTTTGATCATATTCTTCCTTCTGCCTAAATCCTTCCAGATTCTCATCCCTTCCCTACCCATTCAACTTCTAATTCTTTCCCAAAATACAAAGAAAAACCCATATAACAATTCTGCCAAATCTAAAAAAAAAAAACACTCAAAAACAAAAGAAAACAAAACAAACAAAAAGAAACACCAAACTGTAATGCGATAAAAACACACACAAAGCTATAGTGTACAATATATGTTGTTCAACTGCTCATGAGCATGAGGCCTTCCCTGGAGTGACTAATATATACAGTGTCACTCCATTGGTGAAAACTGATTTTTTTTCCTCTCACAGCAGGTATAGATGACAGTTCAATCGTTTCCCTTTATCCTGGTGGCTAGCTCTTCATTCAGTCACTCATTCAATCATTCACTCATTCATTCAACCAATCATCTTCTAATATATAATAATACAGTACAAATACTACCACATATTGAACAGACAGACCAACAGAAGGAAATGAGCCCAAGAGAAGGCACAAGTATCAGACACACTCATTCACACAATCAGTAACCCCATAAAAACCTGAACTGGAAGCCATAATATAAAGCCAGAGTTCTGGGTGCTGGCTGGAGGCTTGTGCATGCTGAGTCAGTCTCTGCAAGTCCATATGAGCTTTGCTCATCTCATGTTGTTTTAGAAGGACTTTTTTTATGTGTGTGTGTGTGTCCTCTGTCCCTTCTGGCTCTTGCACTCTTTCCACCACAGGGTTGCAGGATTTCCTTAGTACTGAGGAGAGACATTTGATGGAGAAATCCCATTTAGAGATATGTTCCAAAGACTCTCTCTCTCTCTCTCTCTCTCTCTCTCTCTCTCTCTCTCTCTGTATAATGTCTGGCTGTTGGTATCTGTATTTGGGCTGTACAAAGCGCTGATATATTTATGTAGCAGAATATCATTATGAATCATTTTATGATTACACCTCCTCTGCTTTTTGATCAGTATTATTTAGTTTTGCATTTTAATTAAATATAATGCATCACTTTCTCCCTTCCTATTTCTTCCTCCAGCTCCTCCCATGTATCCTCCAATCAACCATTCTCAGGCCCTCCCTACTTTAAAATTTATGACCTTTTCTTTGATTACTATTGTTGCATAGATGCACACACTCACAAATATATACATACAAAATATTGAGTCCATTTCTGTTGATTATGTGTATATATTTACAGGGCTGACAATGTTGTACTGGATAGCAAATTAGGTCATTCATCCTTGGGGGATATGAATTTCTCTCTCTCTCAGCTGGCTTTATGTATTAGGAGGGAAAATATGGTTTATTGGAGGTTTGTACTTCACAGATTGAGTCCATGATCAATAAGGCAGAGTATGGTAGGAGCCAGGAAAGTGTGGCACTGTAGGACTATCTGAGAGTTTATATCTAAAGATAACAACCATAAGACAGACAGACAGACAACTCAGCATGAAGTTGGTTTTTAAAACGTAAATCCCACCCACCGTACAACTCCTCCAACAGGACCACAGTTCCTAATTCTTTCCAAAGTTTTCAGCCTCTAAGGACCAATCATTCAAATATATGAGTCTCAGGGGGCTGATATTCTATTCTCATTAAACCCAAAACATACATTCTTGAGGAGTTATGCATATCTGAAGTAGATATTTCCCCTGAAAAAAGGGAAATTTTCTAACCAAAGCAGACAGCAGTACTGATCAACTGGAATAAACAAAAACAGAGAAGGCAATACTATAGGAGTATTATGTCCTGTCATCAAATAACAGTAGTAGCTTTTCCATAGGTAAATATTACCTCCCCCAGCTATGACAGGGTATTTGGTGCATCCCAAGTGGGACTGGGTTGCAGTTGGTCAATATGCAACCTGTACATTGTTCACAGTTTTTGATACCTTTTCCTTTCCTGATTTGCTTTCACCCATACGGTTCCCAGAATTACTTCCAAAATCTATTTCTTGATTTTGCATTCTGATATTAAACATTGCTTTTGAGAAAAGCCCAAATTATGATAACTTGATTTCTGTATTCCCTGGTGCTACTCCACTCCAGAACAGAAGGAACTGGAGAATCTGGAAATACTGGGAAACCATGTGATGGAGAAGAAAAGGTGATTAAAATAGTGGATAGAAACCACCAAAATGTATGTATCTCATAGTATGAGCTAGTGAAATGTAATTTATTACAAATAAATCCAACCAACCAACCAATCAAACAAACAAACAAAAATAAAAATCAAAAGCCACAGATCTGAGTTCCAATTCCTCACAATGTTTCAAGTCAGTGATGTTGGAAAATGTTCTCAAGCTCTATCTTACATGAAATGTGTGGACAGTTTCCCCACAAATTCTTTTTTCAATTTAATCACCCCCATATAAATACATACACTTACATGCAAGAAAGAGTCTAGTTTTATTCCGATGATTTTATGTCTCACATTATGAGTAAAATAAAACACTAACATGTAATATTTTCTCATAGACAATTATGAAATATGTTTTAAACACTTATTTATTACTTCATTACATCTCCATTGCCATCCCCTCCCTCCACCCCCTTTGACCCCTCCCTCCCAACCATGAAATATTTCATATATAAAAAGATAATTCTTTTCATTCTTTGTGAAAGTTCTCAAAAATTCAATGAAATATTAATTTCATGTTGTTATGGTAACTTTTGTTCTTTCTGAAGAAACTGAAGAAATGAAAAGTAGGTACAGCAAACACAGAGAAAGTAGGAGTTTCAGGTGGCCCAGTGAAAGTAGTACTGTATTTGTGTCTCTGAGAGAAAGGCCCTGAGGCTCCTAAGAATGGTCCAATGTTCCTCCTCAGTGCCCTCTAAACAAGGCTGCCCTTTCAGTGCAAAACTTAGCCAATATAATTGACTTACTACAATATGTTTTGATATATAAATCGAGTGAGCCTTTCTATAATTGTCTTTTATAAATCCATAAAAAGGGAGGTGAAATTTTTCCTTCAAGATGAATAGAAAAAAATACTAATGCAGTAAATGGCACATTTGATGCCCCTATTAAAGCTCTTTGCTTAAATGGAAATTGACTATATAGATGTGTTTTCACAGTCTGAGCATTTTAACATTTGAGTAGGAACATGGACAATAAGATTCTGCATAGTGAGACATTATGAAAATAGAATACTTTCAGTTCAAACACCAAGATTCCTATAAATGGGAATTAAATTAGAAGAGGATTATGCCAATAATTTTCATAGCTTCATGACTATTGAAACAGCATTCCATGCCTAATGTATGGAGAAACTTTAAATTTAAGTACAAATATCTAAAGGCAAATTAAGATGCTCCAATCTTTGCAGAGAATTTACGGTTTACTATCTAATCTGACAGTAGGATCATTAATCATGAAACGTTTTATACATTTTTGGGTTTTTTCTCTCATATTTTCTTATTATAAATAACTTTAAGAACATCTTTAAGAGGCAGTCTGTGGATTGCATTATTATTTTCTGAAAATTCACCCCGAAGCTTGAATCTCAATATAACTGTTTTACAGAAAAAGCACATCTCTTTTTATTGTGGTTTGCAGACACTGCATAGCTTTACTAATTGCATGTTTATGGTAACTGTGTAAAAAGACAGGCTATTGACCCCATATTTTCATTTGAATGTCTTAGTGTTATATCTGTAGTGATGTATAATCTATGATTTTACCATTGCAATTTTGTTTCTGTTGCCACAAATGTTATGAAAGAAACTTAATAGGTGAATTGGCTGTAATGTTCTACATCTACCACTACTCCATATTTTTCTGTTTAAATCATCCTAATCTCCAAGATTATAAATTATTGAAAAAATATATCTTAATAATTCTATCTCATAGTTAGTTTTATTGTCAAATTTACACAGCCAATATTCAACTGATATGAAAGAGTTTCAATTGAGGATTGTCTATATTAGTGTGGCTGGTACCATGTACATGAGAATTTGGCTTTGCCAATCATTGATGTGGGGGACTTCGGCTTACTTTGGGAGGTCCCACTCTAGTAGACCATATAGACTGAACTCTACAAGAAAGCAAGCAGGGAACAGAATAAAGGGAGAGGGAGAGAGAGAGTGAGAGAGAGAGAGAGAGAGAGAGAGAGAATGAGTACACAGTGTTTATAAAAGGTCTGTGCTTCAGTTCTTTCAAAAAAGCTTCCTGGTTCCATGTCCCTGTCTTGAGTTTCTGTGTCAGTGATGGAATATTACTTGAAAGTGTAAGCTGAAATAAACCCTCCCCCACCACTGTAGGGAGCTTATGGCAAAAATGTTTTATTAAAGAAACAGAAAAGCAAGTTAGAACATCCTATAATGCCTTCTCAACATTCACATGAGAATGATATCATTATCAGTTTAAAATAAATGGAAGAAGCTAGATTAGTAGGAACCTTAGTTACACACTGAGAGAGGTTGAAGAATTGGTGTCATGTTTAGTTCAAGTTGTGTATATAAAGAAAACAAACATTTTAAATGCTCCTCCAGGGACCTTCTACTGAAAAGAAAGAATTGCCTATAATCTACTTGAATGAAGGTTTAATTGTCTAGATTGTAGGGAACACACATACACACACACACACACACACACACACACGCACGCACGCATGCATACATACATACATACATACATACATACATACATACATACATACATATACTATTTTATATATTTGAACTTCCTTCATGGAATCATTAAAGTTTGTTAAGTTATAATGAATACTGAAGTCTTTCTAGTCACAACATTCCTTTAACCCAAAATGTAATGCTCAACAGAGCTGCTTTTGTGCCTCATATTAATCAGATATGAGAAAAGAGGAAAGAATTGAAGTTATCAGAGATTATTTAATAAAGATTAAAGACAAATTCATATCTATAACAGGAACCTTAAAGATAAATCCAAGCACAAATTTAAAATTTGCAACAAATTATACCACATATATAGACATGATTATTGTTGACTACTCTACAGATATTTTAAGTATAAACCAAACAGTTTATATTGAAAAAATATCTACATAGAATTTCTGATAAAAGAGATAAGTCAATGCCTCATAACAAGAGAAGTCCTTATTATTAGATAATGAAGCTGGTATGTTCAAATGGAAAGCAAGTTTATCATTTTTAAAATGGCAGATTCTTTAACAATTGTACTAAACTTACTCTTTCTTTGTTTTGTAAATGGAGTAACAAACCTTGAAGAGTGCAACATGTATTTGCATCACAGATTTCTGAATATTATAATCTCACTATTGAGACATGCTGATCATTAAAATAAATATTCCTTCCAAAATAACATTGCTCACTGACAATGTACCAGCCAGCAACCCTGATGGAGATTGCTAAGAGATTAGTGTTGTTTTAACGTGTACCAGCACAGCAAGCATTCTGTGGTCCTTTGATCAGAAATTGATTTTAATTTGAAGGCTGACAGGCTAGCAGATGTCCAATTCTGTCTCTATGTCCTCCATTGCTAGGAGTCTCTGCTTATACTTCCAGTAGTATACCCTGTCTCTGGTATCCCCTTGTTTCTGAGGTGCCACTGTTCATTTCCTTTTTCTCTCCCAGCCCTCTTGCCTCTCATCCTTGCTCTCCCTACACCTGATCCCAACCCTCGTTCCCCTCCTTGTAACCCTTCTTGTTTAGCTCCCCCTCTCTGTCTACTTATGTCTATTTTGTTCCCTTCTGAGTGAGATTCAAGCAACCTCTTTTGGCCCCTCTTTGGTACTTAGCTTCTTTGGGTCTGTAGACTGTATGATGGCTATCCTGTACTGTATGGCTAACATGCATTATGTGTATCTTTCTGGATCTGGGTTGCCTCACTCAGGATAATCTTTTCCAGTTCCATCCATTTACCTGCAAATTGTATGATTTCCTTGCTTTTGATAGCTGAGTAGTGTTCCATTGTGTAAATGTATCATACTCTTTTTGTCCATCCTTCAGTTGAGGGAAATCTGGGTTGACTCCAGTTTCTGGCTGTTATGAATAAAGATGCTATTAACATATTTGAACTAATATGTGTTTTGGTGGAGCTTCTTTTGAGTATAAACCCAAGCTAGGTCTTCAGGTGGGACTATTCCCAATTTGCTGAGATTCCATCAGACTGATTGAAAGTGATTGTACAAGTTTGCACTCTAACCAGCAATGAAGGAATGTTTCTTGTATTGCATTGCTTGCACTCCCTCTAACTTTCAGTTTCATTAGTCCAAAGCTCTTTATTGAGGCAAGAGATTTCATGAGAAAAGATTATGATAGTAGATTCAAGCTTTTTTAGGGATAAAGCGTTGCAGAATATTTAATTCCCATTTTGAAACCTGAGACTATAAACTGTAGAAACCTATTTCTAATTGTAAGATGGCTCAGCCTTTAATCCTAGAGCTTTCTGTGTACTGTAAACAAGTACTTGTAATGTGTACCTTGCACATACCATTAATGCAAGAGTTTTCTATACACCAGGTTAAATAAAGTAAACCATAGGTAAAGAGGCAGAGCAAGAAACTAGCTGACAAGGATTAAATAGAAAGGAGGGACATTGAGCTGAGAGTATCTCCTCTGCCATGTTTACAGACAGGTACATAGCATAACTGTCCTTAGAAAACATCCAGGCAGCAGAGGAGCCAAACAAAGGCTAAGATTCACTGCCGAACATTAGATGGAGCATGGAATGTCTGGTGGAAGAATGAGGAGAAGGAAAAAGAGACCCGAAGGGGACAAGAACTCCACAAGAAGATCAACAGAGACAACTAACGTAGGCTTGTTGGGGCTCACCGAGATTGCAGCACCAATCAAAGAGGATGCATGAACTTGACCTGGGCCCTCTACACATGTGAAAATGATGGACAGCTTGGTCATAATGTGGGTAACCTAGCAAGTGGAGTAGGGGCTATCGCAGACATGAACTCAGATGCCTGCTTTTTGACCACTTTCCCCTAGTAGGGTAGAGGAACATGGCCTCAATGGGAAAAGATTCACTCAGGCCTGATGTGATTGGATGTGCAGAGGTGGGATGGTATGGGGGGTTGCCCCCCTTTTCCTATGAGGAGAAGGGGAGGGGGTTTGGGAGAAGAGAATGTAAGGGTGGGACCCAGAGGAGGGGAGGGGCATGGATAAAATATAAAAAGACATTAAAATTTAAATTAAAAAAGCAGCATGGAGAAGAAGCAGCAGCTTTTTAGATTTGAGCTTTTGGGTTTTAACATTGAGGGCTTTTGGTTGGTAGAGTATGAAGGTTAGCAGAGGGCTTTCTCTGGCTCTCTGAGTTAACATGTTTTCACGGGAGTACCTGGTTCCTGAGTCTTCATTGGTAAAATTGAATGTGAGGGATATTTTGTTATTTTATTTAAAATAATAAAGTATTTTAATTATGGTAAATGTCATTTTAGATATAGTGTTATGGTACTTTTAATGAATATGATATATACATAGCTTTCAAATGCTCTAGAAAACAAAAACTCACAAACCAAACAATGTTGCAATAAACTATTATTTTGATAGTCTGGAACAAAATATACTAGATATACATGTAAAGATCTAATAACGTGATTAGATTCAAATAATATATTTAGCCTTAATTCTGCGATGCATAAAATCCATTGTCAACATTAATATTAGAGTTGGGAGACATCTAGGAGATTATCTAAATTTACCTCTATGTATGCCTGTGAAGGCCTTTCTGAAAACCATAAGATCATTAAAGGTCTAATCTAATAAGTGGCATCCCATTGATAGATTCAGAACCTAAATATAATATTGAGTGGCAATTTGACTTATGGAAAGTATAATCCACTTGGAAGAAGTTCATCAACAATGCAATGTATTTCAAGGATACTTGTTGACCCTAACACCTATTACACTTTACTACTTCCTAATCATCAAAAAATTAATAACCTCACTTTTTCATGTGCTTCTACCTCATCACAAACACTGAAACAATACAAGTAATCAGTCTATCATAGACAGAACCCAGGCAACCATAAGCCAAAATCAACCTTTCTTACTGTGTCTTTATGTGGTTTGGGTTCTGGATTCCTGAAAAAGAAAATGAGGAAATGAAAAAAGGAAATAAACTAAAGAAATGACAGACAGATACAGGGACCCAGAAAGCTTAGGTCCCGTGGGATGGGCTTTCAGATGGTGAAGGTATAACACCCCTGAAGCTCAGCATGTTTGTTATATACTGTTGATCAGGGAGATAGTATTATTGCATACAGACAAACATGGAGATGGATTATGATACACAGTTAGACAAGGAGGCAGGTTTAGTTAATCTCAGTAGGAACATTATCTGTAGTGGAGTAGTCTTCATCCCACAAATAAGCAGTAGAAGAAAACTAGAGTGGACATTTTTTCCACATGTGTCAGCATTCACACTCAAACCAAGCATCTGAGCCTAGGTCATGGAAGGCTTTGCCAATCCATGCCACTCTAAGACACTAATCCTTCAGATGACCAGACCTGTGTCAAAAATATACTCAATTTATTCAGGACTTTACTCACTCGTACTTTAAATTATTTCTTTCAAGTATTTATCACAATGATACAAATAATACAATGAGAGGATTTGAGGCTGCCTAATAAAAGAGAAATGGTTTGCCCTTATATTTTCTCCTCTTCTACATAATACTCTCCAAAAAAAAAATAATAATGATAATCTAAAGACAGTGCAAGAAGGCGGCCAAGTATAAGCCAGAAAGAGACCGAGCAGTCACTGAAAAGCTGTTCAGGTTTTAGAAATGTGAGAAATAAATTACAATTACTTAAACTATACACTTTTTAAACTAGTTATTGCAATATGACTAATTAAAACAAGAATAAAAATAGTGTTCACACTTCACACAAACTTCTATTAATTTGTGTTTTCACAATAAGGGACTATGATCCTGTTTTATAAAAATGATATTAGTAATGCTGAACAAATGTTCTTTTTTTAAATAATTGATTAATTTAGTATTATTTTGGGTTTAGTTGGGGTTTGCATTGCAGTGACAAACAAAAATGAGAATATTTATTGCTGCTGTCTAGCTTGTAATAGTGGGAGGTCTCTAATAATATGTGGCAGTAAGGATGATGAATGTGACATGCTTTTATTGTCAAGTAGCCTTGTTTTAAGAAAGAGCAAGAACACATGAGAAAAATATTTTGTTATCTCATTCAGTTCATTAACATATACTGAAGAATATAATAAGTATTGTTCTAATGGATCATCCTATTCAGTTTTGAGAGTGGGCAATGAGTTGATTGACTTTTACACATGTTAGACTTTCATCTGCTGAAAAGAAATAGTAAAAGTTAATTTGATGTATGAATATCCACCTTATATCAAAATAGATGAAACTGTAAGCCGGATGATTTCAAACAGTACACAAATTCACTGCTAAGTCCTTTTGAGTCCAAACTTCTGAATCTCTGTCTAAACAATTCTTGTATTTAGAGTTGTGTGTTACTTTTTCCATCTAAAGCCAAATTTTAAAAAGAAAAATCATACGTAGAATGAACAAAAAAATAAAATAATAGAAAAACATCTATTATCATTCATGTGCATGTGAGCAGGATGATTCGGACACTTTGGAAAAGTTTGGCATGCAGACAATAATGTTACTTGAGTAATTTTGAGTAAGAAGGATGAACTTCTTGAATGTGTGCAGAAGCAACATGATACTAAATATCATGAGTAAATTTACATGTTAGAACAGCATAAAAAAAAGTAGAAAAAAATGGAGAAAGGTGAGCCACTACTCACATCTGCTAAAAAGAAAATATGTTGGTATAATTAGACTGCTTACAGAAATTCATGTCAAATTATAACAATACTAGAAAAATTAACAAAGAAAATGTCATAATTCCCAGTGTTCTAATATTACTGCAATAATAGGGTACAGCTACTGTTGAAATAAGTATCTTCTTCCTGATCATATCTAGTGCCTGATCTGCAGGAGGGCTTTTATGACTGGTACTCTATATCTGGTCAAGGGCCCATAGCTGGGAAGACCATAGAACCTATGTGTAAGCCTACTCTCTTTGCTTTGGTATTTGGACATGTTGTCTAACTGCTTCCTGAATATCTTTATATTATATGCTGTTACTGCCCTTAACCTTGGTCTGAGACACTTCTTTCTGCAGTAGAACATAGCAAACAAAGATATAGGAAATTCTCTATGATAGTTTATTCATTAATTCAATTGTGTAAAAGTATTTAGTAGGTATATAGTCAAATAGTAGACATTTTCTACCATGAAAAATGTCATTTTTAAAATCTTTATAAGGATTGTCTTTATTCACCCATTCTAAGCATTGTGTAAATGATGTTTTCTTGGATTAAAACATATGGGGAAAACAAGACATGGAATATAAACAGGTCCATCACAACCACCACTGGAACACAGCACACTGAAGAGTCATTAAAAAAACTATAAAATTAATGGAAATCATCCGATTAATTTCCATAATTATGCATGCCAGAAGTTGAAGCACAAAGAAATATAACTAAATGCTTGGGTATCAACATTAGTCCATGTAATCAGTAGAATGAGCTCCAATGTATTGAGGATACAGCATTGCACTCTGTTATTGGTTGCAGGCCAACAATACTATTTTTTACATGTCTATGGTTCCTTGAGTAATGCTAGATAGGGTAGATTTTCATCTGTTAGAGATTGTGAGATTAAAATCATGATTCTAACTTATTAAGAAAGGGAAGCCAAGTTTTAAAATTTCCCTAGAAGAAGTTTCAGAATCATCAATAATGAGAAAACAAAAGCCCTATAAAAACTCATGCTATTTATTTTGCAGTTTTTTTTTTCTTTCTCGATTGTTTTAAGTTTGTTTGTTTGAGATAGGGTTTCTCCGTGTAGCCCTGGCTATCCTGGGTTCACTTTGTAGACCAGACTAGCCTTGAACTGGCAGAGATCTACCAGCCTCTGCCTCCCAAGTGTTGAGATTAAAGGCACGCACCACCACGCCCATGCTGCAGATTTTTTTTTTTTTTTAGTGTTTATTTATTACTTCAAGTTACATTTCCATCACAGACTCCTCCCTCGAACCCTCTTGGTCTCACCTTTTTACCCACTCTCTAATCTATCCTACTCCTCCAGTGTAGAGTGCCCCCAGAATCAGCTCTCCTCCGTTCATCAGTCATATGAGAGCTAAGAGCTTCCTCTTGCACTGGAGGCCTAGCCTACATGGCAGCTCACTAGGACAAAATGTCCCACTGACGGGTATCAAAGTCTATGTAACTGTTCCTTTTGGTGTGTTGGTTGTGAGATAGTTATCCTGTACTACATGGCTAATATCCAACTATAAGAGAATAGATGCCATGTGTATCTTTCTGAGTCTGGCTTAGGTCACTAAGGATGAGCTTTTCTAGTTCCATGCATTTGGTTGTATGGAACCAAATCCATGATTTCCTTGTATCTGATAACTGAGTAGTATCCCATTGTGTAAATGTGCCACAGCTTTTTTTTTTTTCATTCATTCTTCAGTTGAAGGACAACTGGGTTGTTTCCAACTTCTAGCTATTAAAAAATAAAGCTTCTATGAGCATAGTTGAGGGCATGTCCTTATGGTATGGTGAGGATTTTTTTGGATATATGCCAAGGAGTGATATGGCTACGTCTTGAGGTAGAGCTATTCAAAGTTTTGTAAGATATCACCAGACTGATTTCCATAGTGGTTCTACAAGTTTGCACTCTCACCAGCAATGGAAGAGTGTTCCTCTTTCTCCACAACCTACACAACATGTGCTGTCACTTGATTTTTTGAACTTCGCCATTCTGACAAGTGTAAGATGGAATCTCAGAGTCCTCTTGATTTTCATTTCTCTGATAGTTAAGGATGTTGACCATTTCTTCAACTGTGTCTTGGCCATTAGAGATGCCTCTTTTGTGAATTTTCAGTTTAGCTCTGTTCCTCACTCCCCTCCTCCCATTATTTTTAGTAGTTGGTTTCTTGGTGTTTAACTCCTTGAGTTCTTTATAAATTTTGGATGTTAGCCATCTGTTGGATGTAGGGTTGGTAAAGATCTTTTCCCAATCTTTAGGTTGCCATTTTGTTATATGGATAACAAAAAAACCCAGAACAGCTAAATAAAATCCTGTATAATAAAAAAACAAAACCAAAAACATGTGGCGGCATCACTATCCCTGATTTCAAACTATACTACAGAGCAATAATAATAAACACAATGTGTTACTGGTGTAGAAACAGACAAGATGATCAATGGAATTGAATCAAAGACACAGAAATAAACCCACACACCTACAGTTACTTAATTTTTGACAATGAAGCCAAAACTGTACAATGGAAAAACGAAAGCATCTTCAACAAATGGTGCTGGTCTAACCAGATGTCAACATGTAAAAGAATGCAACAATCCATATTTATCATCTTGCACAAAACTTAAGTGCAAGTGGATAAAAGACCTTACCATAAAACTCATGCTATTAAAGCAACTACTTTTTAAAAAATATTTATTTATTACTTCAGGTTACATCTCCATCACAGTACCCTCTTTCCACCCCCCTCCCAGTCCTGCCGTACCACCCTCTACCTACTATCACTTCCATCCCACTCCTCTGGAGTGGAGTGTCCCTACATAACAATCCCTCACCCCAGTTCAGCAGTCATATGAGGGCCAAGAGCCTCCTCATACACTGGGGGCCTACAAGGCAGAACCACTAGGGCAAAGTGTCTCATTGATAGGAAAAAAAGTCTATGTCCATGTTCCCTTTGGTGCATTGGTCGTAGTATAGATACTCTGTACTATATGGCTAAAATCTGACTATATAAGTGAATAGATGCCATGTGCATCTTTCTGAGTCTGGGTTAGCTCTCTCAGGATGAGCTTCTCTAGTTCCATCCATTTGTCTGTAAATTGCACGATTTCATTGTTTCTGATAGCTCAGTAGCATTCCATTGTGTAGATGTACCATAGTTTTTTAATCCATTCTTTGGTTGAGGGACATCTGGGTTGTTTCCAATTTTTAGCTATTACAAATAAGGCTGTTATGAACATAGATGAGGAAACTTCCTTGTGATTTGGTGAGGAATAATTTGGATGTATACCCAGAAGTGCTATGGCTGAGTCCTGAGGCAGAGCTATTCCAAGTTTTCTAAGATATCACCAGACTGACCTCCATAGTGGTTGCACAAGTCCACATTCCTACACACTCTTCAACATGAGCTGTCATATGAGCTTTTGATCTTAGCCATTCTGACAGGTGTGAGATGAAATCTCAGAGTCGTCTTGAGTTGGATTTCTCTGATGATTAAGGATGCTGAGCATTTCTTCAAGTGTCTCTTTGCCATTAGGAATTCCTTTTTTGTGAATTCTCTGTTTAGCTATGTTCCCCATTTTTTGGCTATGCAGAAATTCTTCCTGTACCTGGATTATAAATTCTAAGATTTTGGGATACATGACAATGGGTCTGATACATTATTAGAATATGAAATTTTATCCAAAAAAGAGCCATAATTTTTAAATATCCTTTTAAAATCTTCCTTCTGATAAATCACAACACCAGAAATAAAAATAGAAAAGTATCACTGTACTAGTGAGATATCCACAAAAGAATGATGTCCACCTATCCAAATATGGAGATCTAAGTTATTTTTACCACTGACATTTATTATATATTTTTAAAGAAACACAGAAATGAGGTATGTTTTCATATGTAACTGTGGCCTCTACAACTATCATGATAAATGTTTTAAACATATAATGTTCACAGACTATTACAAATTCTAAGACAGCAAAAATAATATTCTATGGAATACCAGGAAATTTAATTTATGTTATTTTGTATGTAAAATTGAAAGGTTTAGAGTCTACCTCTTTTTCTATCAACTCATTTCAATGAATATAAAGGTGATGTAAGTAGATTTACACTGCGAAGAAGTTTTTGAATACATAGTCACATTTTGAAATAGATCCACACTAATAGCATATAAATTATATCATTATGTATTTTGTTTTTTACTATACAAGGATTTTTATCAAAGCATTCTAACCAAATACTTATACCAGCTTCATGTAACTTCAACTGAAATTAGTCAAGTAATACCCAAACTCTTTTCAAAACTCACTGTGTTTGGAAATACTGCCATAATTAATGTCAAAAATATAATAAGGAATGTTAAGGAAAAATTTTCACAAAAAGCAAAAAATTGGCAATAAGAGCCATTTTGCTGGTATTGCAAAAATTTGTAATAAATCATTCTGCACTGGCAGTGTTTGCTCATTGTAACAAACAATTTCCAACTGCAAAACCATTCCCAGTGAATTCCACCTGAGTGCTCATTAGTGTAGTAAGGTCTCCCAAGGAAAAATCTGACAAGCTGATTTCCAGCGCTGTGAATCAGAGGACCTAAGGGGATGAAGATGAATGAAGCATCTTTACTAGTGGTCTTATTTAACAAAGACATAGAACAAAGCTAGAAAGAAGCAGGCATAGACTTTCTCACCATAGATTAGAGAGTAAAATGAATAATTGCAGTCCTGGGAAGAAACAAAAGGAACACAAAACCCCAAATAATAATATATTTAATTGGTCAGAAATATTTTCCAAAAAAGAATAGAAATGTCAAAGTCACAGACTTAATAAATGGCTTAAAGAACTTTGTGCTGATTATGCTTCTTATGTTCTGAGTATACTGACCTCAATGAAAAAGAAGTGAGTGATTTTAGCTTTTCATATGACCTTAGAAATCTAAATTTAGTACATTACAGAGAAAATGTACTAAATTTAGTACTTACTTTTCTCAGATACATCAAAGTTCTTTGTAATAAAATATATTTATATTTGTTATGTTATATTAAATAAACATATATTATTATGAGAAGAAAAAATGTACTACTTAGAGAATTTTATAATCATTTGAGAAATGATATTCTATGTAGAAATTTCATAAAGTTATTTATTTATATTTAAGCATAATTCAATACACAAGCGTGTAACTATATGTACAATATGAAAATTTAATATTAGTTTTAAAATTTACACAATTTTCCTATGTATATATGGGTATAATTATACTTAATTATTAGAAAAACAATTCTATCCGCATTCAAAAGTAAAATGTTAGAAGCCCAGCAGTGTTTTGAGAGTTAGGTACTAACATCCTCACTCTTCTTATGTTTGTCACTTTATGAGGCAGATTACTCTAGTGTTTGTTGTACATCTTATTGGAAATTCTTCATGTTTTCAGTACATTGACCAACTCTGCAGCAGAGGTGTTCACAGCATGAAGAAGAGAGACACTGATAGAGACACTGATTGCCACTGCAAGCCACATGTATCAAACAATAAAGACTATCTCATTTTTTAAAGTCATGTGTGTAGCTCATACCTGTAATTCTAGTTCTTGGAAGGCTGAAACAGGAGCATTGCTATGACTTTGAGGACAGAATGGGATGGTTTGAGATCTTGTTTCAATCAAAGAAAATTTCTCAAATACTTCTACATATTGTTTCCAAATAAGCTCTTGTTCACAGATAATAGAACTAACATAATAGAGATTTTATTATATATTTATTTGTTCCTTTCCTCGCAATGCCTGTCAATCACCATATATCTTATGTTTCTGTGGATGTTTTGACCTTAAGAACTTATTTGTACAATGTGTGTTCTTTGATGATTGACTCATGTTGTCTTAACACTCAGTATTTCTTTTCTTTCTTTCTTTCTTTCTTTCTTTCTTTCTTTCTTTCTTTCTTTCTTTCTTTCTTTCTTTCTTCCTTCCTTCCTTTCTTTCTTTCTTTCATCATGTTGGGTGCTGTGATTTGAACCATGGTCCTTAGAAGAGCAGCCAGTGCTCTTAACAACTGAGCCATCTCTCCAGCCTATTTTCTTTCTTTTTTTTTCTTTATTGGAAATAGATTTTTCAATATATTTCTGAGAGAATAATTATTCAAATCAGCTCTAGAATGTTGATATATAGCTTCAAAAATCTTAAATGGAGACTATGGTATATAAACCCATGCAAGAAGCACTCCCATTTGGGCCATTTTGATTTTATAACAGTAAAAAGCAAAATGTACTTTTCACAGGGGACTTGATTTTCATTCAAAGCTCCCATAAAACAATGGAGATTATGAACAAGGTAAACGGAATTTGGATACAAATTATACACAATGAACAGAAACAAGTAGGCAAATATTTTAGAATTTATAGCTTTCTGTATAATGTAGGAGTCAATGAATTCTTACATACAGGCACACAGGAACATACACACAATAACATGCACAGGTGCACACATAGGCAAACACACAAGCTGTAATGAATGCAAGTATTTAGTGAAATGTAAAAAGCAGTGAAGTTTAATCTCCAGGGGATAAAACGTGAAGCAAAGGAAGGAGTACAATTCACAGTGTAAGAAAAATGGTTGGAAAATAAGGTCTGAATGTGTCTGCTATAATGAACGATGTTCTCTTGTACATTTTCTTATTCTGTTGAATGATAATTAGTATTTCTAAAGAATGTTGTGAAAACAAATTCTACTTGATATTAATGATTGAAGTTAAAGAAAATATGTGAAGTATCAAATCAATGATAGATTCATTAAGCTTTGAAAGAAAACATCCTAAATTTGTGTGAAATATAGCACTTCTATCAGCAAAACAAATAGCCTTGATGAGTCTTTCATTGGGATTCTAGGTAAAGAATTCAGAAATGAAAGTTCCTTCAAAATTGAGCTCATAAATAGAATTTCTGTCATTGCTCATGTCAGTTTTCTTGTTAATTCCACTAGAACTCTTAACACACCCTCCCAAATGGCAGAATCATTCTTGGAATCTCACACAGTGGTATTCTTTTTTTTTTTTTTTTTTTGGTTTTTCGAGACAAGGTTTCTCTGTTTAACAGCTCTGGCTGTCCTGGACTCTCTTTGTAGACCAGGCTGGCCTCGAACTCGCAAAGATCCGCCTACCTCTGCCTCCCAAGTGCTGGGATTAAAGTCGTGCGCCACCACCGCCCGGCTAGTGGTATTCTTTTTATGGCAGTGTTTTATTTATTTTGATCTTGTGCTTTTCTTTGTTTGACTATTGGTATCAAAGCTCAAAAGAATGATGAAGAATTGGTGATTGATAAATTAATTTAAATAAAAAATATTTTAAGGCACTCAGGTATAAATTTGTCTCCTGAAATCTTTTATAACTGCAATAGATGTATTTTTCAGAAACATATTTTAATCTATAAAACTGAAGATAGCTTAATCAGAAGAAGCGAATGTAAGATGAAGGAGGGGCAGTGATTTTTGATTTATCCCTGGTCCCTCATATCTGAAATGATGTAATTCAAAGAAGAGAACAGAGGCTGTGAGAATGCAGAAATAATGAATTTCACCTGGAAGCAGAACAGTAGAACTCATTCCACTGTTTTTCTTTTATACTTTCCTGAATTCAAACTCCTTCATTGACACCTCTGGGACTTTCCCTATGTGCACTGGGTATTTCTTGCATTATGACTCTTAGTCTGCTCAGGCTATGGGGTGAAGGAGAGAGCAATCAGTGTGTTGCTTTAAGGGAAGTCTAATTTGTAGTGGATTCAAAAAAAAAAGAGAAAAATCATATCAAAATTTCTCCTCTCAAAAATGAGAGAACAAGAAAAATAACCTGGAGTAAGATTGCTCTGAACACAAAAATTCATTCTGCTGAAAGTGTTTTTTAAATATAGCAATAAAAGAGCTCTTATTGGATAGTCTACATTCTTTAGGGTCTGGTAGTTGAAAAGGTTGATATTGTTATAATCAAATATCTAAATAGAAATCAATAGCTCTTTAATTGTTAAGTTTATTTGTTGTTTTTTATATCAAGGGGATGTACTACAATAAGATTAAAATTATTAACCTATCTGCTTGTAGTCTTGTGATTTTTTGTTTCACTAAAAATCATAGTGTTTGTGTGTTTTATCATTTCAACATACAGAAATACAATAAAACGTGTATGTTGTGCTGCTATTGCTTTGGAGTTGCAACATTTCTTTCTAGGGAGACGAGGAAGGCTCATAAATCATAAGAAGAAACATCAAGACTCTGAAAAGCTTAAGAAATGTGAGAGACAAAGTTCAGCAAGTTCCAGGATTTAAGAGGATCATCCTCAAGGCTATGTGAGCAGTAAGCAAATATTATGGAGAAGGCTTTTCTTGAGTTGAACTTCCTGGAAGTTGGACAGACAGCTTTAGCTATACATCTTTTGCCAGTCCATGGTGAAGTGGGCTTTTTGGTGAAGTTACAATTCTTCATTTCCTCATGCTCCTATAAATAAGCCCAATAAACCCACTGATTCATCAAACTAGAACTGGTAGAATTGTTTTCTTTCTTTCTTTCTCTTCCTTCCTTTCTTTCATTCCTTTTTTCTTTCTTTCTATCATTCTTTTTTTTTTCATTTTTCTTTTTTTTGGCAATGCCCTATGTGGAGTTAACATGTTTGTTACCTGCTCCACAAGACAAGTTACATTAATAAGAAAGGAATGCTTAAGTAAAGAAACAGTTCTGAAGACTGGAAGTCAAGCATCCAATAGCAAGAAGGTTAGTAAGGACTTCCTTATGTATTACAGCTTGATGAAGTGTTCATGATTTATTATATTACAAAGCTTGGGAGAGCTATAAGAAGTCATATTCTTGGAACACTAATCACATTCACAAGGGCTCCACACTTATGCCTTATTCCTAAAATCCCCTATGACCTCCTAATACTATTTCATTTAAGGTTAGAATTTCAATATGTTAACTTGGATGGGACATGATATTCAGAAAATAATAGAGGAGTTATCAGTCTCCTTGATTTCATCATTGTTTCAGAAATCCTTCAATCCCTTTAATGTTTTTGTTAATATTTTCTTATAGATAATAATTATGTCCTTTGCTTTATAAGGTAGTGAGAGGATGTCCTGATATTTTTATATCCTCTTTTTTCAAAGAAGTAAACAAAACAGTGTGTCTGTGTTACAAGAAGAAATGAAAATCAGACAAGAAATAAGATCCCAGATTACTGAATATGCTTTTGCTAGTTATCCAGCACTGATATTCTAGGCATACTCATCCAGTTAATAATCTATATGGATTCAATCAACAAGGACTACTAGGTGCCCAGTTTAAACAACTGTACTTAGAAAGTTTAGTTTCTTTTTTTTATATTTTTCCCTTCATCCATCTATTTTTTTTTTTTTTTGGTCACGGTTTGATTAATTGGTTTTATTATATTGTTTAATTTTACTACGATAAAATAAAAACCAAATTCAAAATGGTCATAGCCTAATCAGTTTAGTAATTTAGGTTTCTCTCTACTGTCCATTTATGTTTCCCTCTCCCCTGCTGTACTTTTAATGAAGTTTCTTTTATTATTATTGAGAAATTTTTTTTAAATACTTTATTTTTTTTCTTCAAGTTACATCTCAGTAACAAACCCCTCCCTATTCCCCCTTCCTATCCCGCCCTTCCACCCTCTTCCCCCCAGAAGTCTCCCCTTTCAGTCCAACAGATGGTTCCTTCTCTAATAACAGTAAGTATTATACAAAACAGTAGATATAAATATGCCACATTTATGAGAGTTAAATGGCCCAGTATACCTTCCCAATGTCCAGTTTATACATATTTGGCCCCTGACTTTAACATTCTACTATCTAACCAACTCCATGAGTTTAAAGGTCTATATGTGACTCAACATTCATACTATCTTGCAACACTCTTTTAAGAGTATCTTCTTAGATCTATAACACCCTCTTGATTCCTAAACAATTCAAAATTTAACTATGAGACTCTAGCTGTCTATTCTTCAACCACCTCAGAGACCTGAGAGGGATAAATATATTTGCTTATATAGGAAGTGCAGGGCCTGCAGCTTCCAAAAGTAAGAAAGAACATACCAATGACTGCCTGGACAGTTCCCATTTTCTCTCCATACATTCCAGCATCAGTCTTCAGCCTTTGAGTCCTGTTTCTCTGACAGACCTTTGTTGTAGAGCAGGGATTATGAAGGACTTACCTACCCTGTCTTGGCAGAGTTAGGCTGTCGACTTCCCTGCTACCAAGTTTTGTCCTTTTTGGACAGCAGTCTGTCTGCAGTTGGTGCAAGGGGTTTTTTCATGCCAAGAGAAAGGCTTGCCACTAATTCAACCATCTTACAGTGGAGGTTCTTTGATGCTTATCTTCTACTTGTAGTAGAATAGGGGGTGCTGTCAGGCGCTGATATGTCTCGATATCAAAAAAAAATCTTGATTTAAGATAACGTCTTTGAATGCCATATTCTGCAGATCTCTTGGGGTTTTAGAAGATGCCCTATCCATCTCTTGTATTTAGATAAGCAAATGTTGCTTGTCTATTAGCAACTTGATTACTGGGTAGTTTAGAGAATATCTGTGATAGACTGTCATAGTAGCTAACAAAGTGACATGTTTGCATGACTAGGAGTTTGTTTTAACTATCCTAGACCATTTTAAATGGTTGGTATCAAGAGGTCAGAGCTTCACATTTTATTTTTAAGTATCTCTAGGTATGATACCATTAGGAAGCATTACCTTTAAATTTGTATCAATATACAAAGATCTATTCAATTGTGGTTAAATATACTCTTAATTATGTATCAATATACCAAGATCAATGCCTATGTAGCCCAATATAATCTTAATATTACGTCCATATGCAAGGGTCAATACCATTGTGGCCAACTATAATCTTAATTTTGTATCAATATACAAAGATCAATACCGATGTAATCCAATACAGTCTTATTTTTGCACAATAAACAATGGTCAATACCACTTTAGCCAAATAAACTACTAATTTTGTATCAATATACAAAGGTATAAGGGCATATTCAATAATCTGCCCCTTCTTCTTGGACCTTCCTGTGCTATGTCTATATCTCATTTTTTCTCAAGCCCATGCACTCCTACATAGGAGAGGAAGAAGGATACAGAAAAGGAAAAGTAGGAATTCCCTGGGGCTAACCTCCAAAACCCATTAAGACAGGACCATTTATCAGCTTGTAGTCTCTTCCCCTACATATCAGAGTTTTCAGTTATCCTTCAAATAACCTAAAAGAACGGCAGAGAAACACCTTCCACATCCTCTGGGCATGGAACGTCGCTCTCTTAAAGTGACTTCCTGCTGATTTGGGTCGTAGTAGACCTGTTTGGGGCCCCAACCCAAATGGGAAAAATGATTAAAAATGTTAGTACACTCCTTTTATATTCAGTCCTTCTGTTCTCAGCTGTTTAGATGACCTAAGGGGTTTGTAGGCAGAAGCTGATCTTGCAGGCTTCACTGAGGTTCCTGCCGGGGCATTGTGTAGAGCTGAGCGGTCCCAGTGACATTGGATTGCTGTGGTGGTTGCAGGCCCCCGATGGAGGCAGCTATTGAGGAAGTCTGCCAGGCAGGATCAACTGGGTCACTCGTCCTCCTTGGTGCCTGATTCTGCTCTCTGCTGAGGATTCCGCTGTCCAGCCGTTCCCGGGCTCCTCTAATGGACGCTTCAATTCTCCTGGAATGATAAGAACAGAGCCCTGCCCCAATCCCAACCCTAGGACAATTGCCCTCTTTTTTTTTGGGGGGGGTTGGGGGGCTAGGTAGTACTTCTCCTGAAGCAAATTTGGCCTTCTAACAACATACAAAGTGTTATCTTTCAATCCGGGTTAAAGAAGAAATCATTCTGTCACCTTGGAGCTAAACCAGCTCTAGTGTATATGTTTTGAGATCCCAAAGGACAATCTGCCTGCATCGAGAAGGGCTTTTGTAAGTAGCCTCCAAACCTAGGTCCCTCCAAATCCCATGTGTGTGTCTCTGAACTCTAATTATTGGGATCAGGGACCTGTGATTCCCATCTGAAGGGATCAAAGATGTGTTCCACCACTCCTGGATCGAAGTCTTTCTCTATTTAGAGTTTGCCCTGCATCAGGCTGACCCTGAGCTCCGGGATCTGCCCGTTTCTATCTCCAGTGTGCTGGGAGCTGGGAACAAGGGTGTACTCTTCTTGAATGGTGGGACCAAGAGTATGCACCCTCACCACCCCGCTCCGTATGACTCCAGAATACATAAGATCACCAACTCTACGGGGCTCCCCGCCCCCCCCGTCTCCACTGAAGTCAAAGGCATGGGCCAATACCACAATTCTCTTGTATTTTACCTTAGCTCCACGTCTTCTCGACACCCGGAGGTCTGCAAAACCAGGCCGAATGGCTGTATCCTCTATTCATCCACAGTGTTTCAGCCCTGCCACCTGCCTTTTTTTTTTAGTTAATAAATTTATTTGTTTGTTGCTTCAGGTTACATCCTTATCATATTGTCCTCTTTTCCCGCTTCCCAGCCCCACCCTCCCATGCTCTACCCCCTGACCCTTCCGTCTTGTTCCTCTGGGGTGGAGTGTCCCTGCCTAACAGTCTCTCACCACAGATCAGGAGTCATATGAGGGCCAAGAGCCTCTTCATTCACCGGGGGCCTACGAGGCAGTACTGCCAGTGAATGGTGTCTCATTGCTACTGGGGGAATACTAAAAAAAAGATCAACAAACACACAAACCCACAAAAACGAAGAATATCAACAAAAAAAGAGAGGAAAAAGAGAAGGGAAAAGGAAAAAGAAAAAAGAAGGAAAAAGAAAAAGATAAAAAAAAATTATGTCCTTGTTCCTTTTGGTGTGTTGGTTGTAGTACAGATATCCTGTACGATATAGCTAAAATCCTACTATAAGTGAATAGATGCCATGTGTATCCTTCTGAGACTGCGTTAGCTCACTCAGGATGAGCTCCTCTAGATCCATCCATTTGGTTGCAAATTGCATGATTTCATTGTTTCTGATAGCTGAGTAATATTCCATTGTATAGATGTACCACAGTTTTTTAATCCAGTTCTTCAGTTGAGGGACATCTGGGTTGTTTCCAATTTCTAGCTATTACAAATAAGGCTGCTATGAACATAGATGAGGAGACTTCCCTATGTCTCCGTGAGAGGTCCTTTGGGTGTATACCCAGAAGTGGTATGGCTGGGTCCTGAGGCAAGGTTATTCCTAGATTTCTAAGGTATCGCCAGACAGACCTCCATAGTGGTTGCACAAGTCTGCACTCCCACCAGCAATGGAGTAGGGTTCCCCATCTATTTTTAAGTGACAAAATATGGAAAAATGACATGGGGAGCTACAAATGAGAAGATGACTTTAAAAGTACACATAGCCATTGTGCATAGAAAATACTCATTGTCTGGCTAAAAGTAAAAATATTACTGAAAGAGATAATTGAAATTAGTATGGTAGTTTGATAAGTTTTCAGAGGAATACCAAAATGCTTATTTTTCCAATTTAATTCAAATTTTAAATATTTTTACATCTTTAATGTAAATACAATTATGCAGTTTCTCCATTCCCATTCCTCCTTCCAGTGTACTAAAACTAATAAACTAATAAGCCAGGCAGACACAATAAAATATATTTAGAATACATGCTTTCAGTTTGCAACATAAGCTTTTTATGAAGATGTTCTAGAGATGTATCAAGAAAGATAATGAGAGGGGATCCAAGATGGTGGCAGCCTTCACGGACACATTTTGAATGTGGGGAAAACAGCTATAACACCACAGAATTATAAAACACTGAGCAATAATCTGAGTGGCGCGAACCCTCTGGGTTTCACCCAGTGACCCAGGGACCATTAAAAGTCCCTGGTCAGGACTCTCCTCTCCTCTCTCAGACACTCAGAAAAACAGACTACCAGAAACTGCGGAAGCCACTGAACCGGGAATCATCATCAGGAGAGGGGACAGGGTAAGAACCACTCAAATAAATACCCAGCAAGAAGTTCCAAACCCTAGATGGGGTTACTCACCAGCCTCCTGGGCTCCCTGATTCACACAAACATTCCGACTCCTAGCAGAAGATTAGCAGAGCCATGGGAACCATTGTGGCAGCAGGCCACAGCACTATCTGAGCAGCAGTGCAGCAGCAGGTCCACAGTGCAGGCATTTTGGCAAATGCAAGCATATTTGGGCTTCCCCAGAGGGGTGTTGGACATATATACAGGCCCCTCTATTGGATTTGTAGTCACTGGGAAGAAAAATGCAGCTAGACAGAGCAGTGGGATACACTTCCAGCAGCAGGTTACGCTGCAATTCCACTGCAGTGTACCTCAACTTGGAAGACAGGGGCTCCAATTGCCGGCATCCAGACAGATATAGGAAGAGCTGTTAGAGTGGGCCGAAAGGCAGGCAGCCGGGACTGGAAGATGGCTTTGATCTCCACAGGGTCCAAGTCCTGGGCAGGTTGTGGGGTTAATATCAGACTCCTTTGCTAGTGCTGGCTCTTCCAGTGGAAAACCAGATCTTCAGCATATATAGTTCCACCCCTGGAGCAGTGAGGTTTTGGCCTGGGGACAGTGCTGAGTGATGCAGGCTAAGGGCTTAGTGCTTAGGGCCGAGAGGCACAGAGGTGCCCTGGGGACCATCTAGAAAGGCACAAGCCCATCTGGGCCAGCCCAACAGGATCAGAACCAACAGATCCGAACACTGAGTGCCTCTCACCAGGAAACTGAACTCCCTTCCTGTCAGATCCTTTCAGGACTCCAGCTGGTGGACTCAACCCCCAAACTTAGGACCTCCAGAATCCACAGCATCTGTGCCTGGACACCCAGGACCATACCAACAGACCCACTACATGCTGAATACCCAGTCTGCAACACAGAGAGATCTGACTTGTGAGTAGTGAAACAATCCTGGGCTATTTCTCATTGCCTGGGAGTGGGCTGCACCAGCTCATGGTGCTTCTGGCTATTAGATGCACATTGACCCTGAGAACCCCCTGAGAGCAGCTTGGGAGGATCATGAACAGGGTCTGACAAGTAAGCTGCAGGGGAGCTACAACCCCACCCAACAGTCTGTGGCCTGCCAACCTGTACTGTCATCTATATGAGGACCAGTTGGATCCCAGGAACCTACAGGAACACATCCCACCACAAACCCTCACCTGAGTCCCCAGTAGGGACAAAACAGGAAGGGGTGAGTTCTGGGAGACACACTGAGAGCAAACCTCCACACAAGGGCCCATCCAGCCTGTGGAAAACTACAGATCACCAAGCTATATGACTTCTACACCAAAGCACCCCTCTAGAAACCAAGCCCAGAAAGCACCAGGAACAAACAGCTAAGAACAACCAAATGGCTAAGGGTCAGTGAAAGAACAGATCCAACAAAAGTCAGGGAAATATGACTCCAACAAAATGCAGCTATGCTAGTACAGCAAGCTCTGACAACTCCACCACACCTGAAACACATGAAAACAATGAAAAAATCTATATTCTGGAAAGTGATAGAGTCCTTTCAAGAAGAATTCAAATCTCTGAAGGATATAAAAATTCCACAATTTTGTAAGTGAAAGCAACGGAGAATACTATTAGAGATCTCCAAGCCAAAGTGGCTCAATTTGATAAGAAAAGACCCAAGGCAGCAAAAAATTGGAGCAGGAAATGTATAAAATGAATAAAATATTTCAAGACTTGAAACTGGAAGTGGAAGCAATAAGGGAAACACAGTCAGAGATAAGAGTGTAAGTGGAGAATCAAGGGAAGAGAACAGGAACTACAGACATGAGAATCAAAAATAGGATACAAGAGATGGAAGACAGAATCTCAGGAATGGAAGATTCGATGGAAAAAATCAGTACAACAACCAAAGAAAATGAGAACGCTAAAAAAGTTCTCACAAATAACAAACAAGAAATCAAGGACTCAATGAAAAGATGGAACCTAAGAATTATAGGCATAGAGTAAAGAGAAGACTCCCGACTCCAATGTCCAGGAAACATCTTCAACAAAATCACAGAAGAAATGTTCCCAAACCTAAAGAAAGAGATGCCAATAAAATTACAAGAGGCATATAGAACACCAAACAGATTAGATCAGAAAAGAAACTCCTCTCGCCACAAAATAATTGAAACTCCAAATGTACAGAATGAAGAAAGAATATTAAAAGCTATAAGAGAAAAGGGTCAAGTAACATATAGTGGCAGATCCATAAGAATTACACCTGATTTCTCCTCAGAAACTTTGAAAGCCAGAAGGAGGTGTCCTTCAAGCCCTGAGACAACATAGGTGCCCAGGCAGACTACTATACCCAGCAAAACTCTCTATCAACATAGATGGAGAAAACAAGATATTCCATGAAAAAAAATCAAATTAAAAAGTATCTACCCATAAATTCAGCCCTACAGAAGATCTTAAAGGAAAGTTCCAACCCAGAGAAGATAACTACACCCAAGAAAACAGAGGAAACAAAAAATTCCACTGCAGCTAAACCAAAGAAAAACAGAACCACCACCTACACCAAAATAGTAGGAAGTAACAACCTTTGTTCATTAATATCCATCAACATAAATAGACACAACTCCCCAATAAAAAGACACAGGCTTACAGATTGGATCCATAAATAAGACCTATCATTTTGCTGCATACATGAAACACATCTGACTAACAAAGATAGATGCTACCTCATAGTAAAGGGTTGGGATAAGGTTTTCCAAGCAAATGGACCCAGAAAGCAAGCTGGAGTAGCCATCTTAATATCAAACAAAATAGACTTCCAACTGAAGTTAATCAAAAAAGAAAGAAAAGGGCATTTCATACTCATTAAAGGAAATATTCATCAAGAGGACATCTCAATATTGAACATCTATGTCACAAATACAAAGGCACCTACATTTGTAAAAGAAACTCATTTAAAGAGTAAGTCACACATTAATCCCCACACATTAGTAGTGGGAGACTTCAACACCCCACTCACAACAATGGACAGGTCATCAAGACAGAAACCAAATAGGGAAATAATGAGTCTAACAGAGCTCATGAACCAAATGGACCTCATATATACGTACAGAACCTTTCATCCAAACAGAAAAGAATATGCCTTCTTCTCAGCACTGCAAGGAACATTGTCCAAAATTGACCATATAGTTGGACACAAAGCAAACCTCAACAGATACAAGAAAATTGAAATAACCCCTTGTATCTTAACAGACCACCGTGGAATAAAGCTGAACTTCAACAACAACAGAAACAACAGGAAGCCTACACACACATGAAAATTGAACAACTCTTTACTGGATGACTATTGGGTAAGGGAAGAAATAAAGAAGGATATCAAAGACTTCTTAAAATCCAATAAAATGAAGGCAAAACCTATGGGACACAATGAAAGCTGTGCTACAAGGAAAGTTTATAGCACTAAGCGCCTTCAAAAAGAAAAATGTGACAGCTCATATTAGTGAATTAACAACTAAACTGGATGAATTGGGAAAAAAAGAAGCAAACACTCCCAAGAGAAGCAGAAGGCAGGAAATCATCAAACTTAGGGCTGAAACCAACAACTTAGAAACAAAAAGAATGATACAAAGAATAATGAAATCAAGAGTTGGTTCTTTGAGAAAAATTAACAAAATAGACAAACCCTTAGCCAAACTAACTAAAAGGCAGAGGGAAAAAAACCCAAATCAACAAAATCAGAAATGAAAAGGGAGAAATAACAACAGATATTGAGGAAATCCAGAGAATCTTTAAGTCCTACTTTAAAAATCTATACTCTACCAAATTGGAAAACTTAAGCTAAATGGACAATTTTCTTGATAGATTCCAAATACCAGAGCTAAATCAAGATTAGGTTAATAGATTAAACAGTCCTATAACCCCTAAGGAAATAGAAACAGTCATTACAAATCTCCCAAAACAAACAAACAAACAAACAAACAAACAAAAAAAGCCCAGGGCCAGATGGTTTCAGCACAGAATACTACCAGACCTTCAAAGAAGAGCTAATGCCATTGTTTTTCAAACTCTTTCACAAAATAGAATCAGAAAGAACAGTGCCAAACTCATTCTATGAAGCCACAGTCAACCTTATTTCTAAACCACACAAAGAACCAACAAAGAAAGAGAACTTCAGACCAATCTCCCTCATGAACATAGATGCAAAAATACTTAATAAAACACTGGCAAACTGAATCCAAGTATCTATCAAAATATCTATCATACACCATGATTAAGTAGGCTTCATCCCAGGAATGTAGGGATGGTTCAACATATGAAAATCCATCAATGTAATTCACCATATAAACAAGTTGAAAGGAAAAAACCTTACATGATCATCTCACTAGATGCTGAAAAGCATTTGACAAAATTAAACACCCCTGCATGCTAAAAGTCCTGGAGAGAACTTGCATACAAGGACCATACCTAGAAAAAAATAAAGGCGATATACAGCAAGCCAGTAGCCAACATCAAATTAATGGAAAGAAACTTGAAGCATTTCCTCTAAACAGGGACAAGACAAGGAATACCTGGGGATAACTCTAACCAAGCAAGTGAAAGACTTGTACAACAAGAACTTCAAGTCCTTGAAGAAAGAAATTGAAGAGACTATCAGAAGATGGAAAGATCTCCCATACTCATGGGTAGGTAGGATCAACGTAATAAAAATGGCTATCCCACCAAAAGCAATATACAGATTCAATGCAATTCCTATCAAAATACCACCACAACTCTTTAAAAACCTGGAAAAAGCAATTGTCAATTTCATATGGAACAACAAAAAGCCCAGAATAACTAAATCAATCCTGCACAATAAAATAACATCTGAAGGTATTGCCATCCCAGATTTCAAGCTGTACTACAGAGCAATAGTAATAAAAATAGCATGATACTGGTATAGAAACAGACCAGTGGATCAATGGAATAGAATTGAAGACCTAGAAATGAACCCACACACCTATGGTCACTTAATTTTTGACAGAGAAGCCAAAACCGTACAATGAAAATAGTTCAGCATCTTCAACAAATGGTGCTGGTGCAACTGGATGTCCACATGTAAAAGAATGATATTAGACCCATACTTATCATCTGGTACAAAATTGAACTCCAAGTGAATCAAAGACCTTAACATAATGCAAGATACACTAAATCTACTAGAAGAGAAAGTGGGAAAAACCATCGAACTCATAGGCACATGAGACATATTCCTGAACAGAACACCAACAGCTCAGGACCTGAGATCTACAATCAATACATGAGACCTCATGAAACTGAAAAGATTCTGTAAGGAAAAAGACACTGTCATTCGAACAAAATGGCAGCCTACAGATTGGGAGAAAATCTTCACCAACCCCATATCTGACAGAGGGTTAATACCCAAGATTTTCAAAGAACTCAAAAAATCAAATACCAAGAAACCAAATAATCCAATCAAAAAATGGGAAACAGAGCTAGAGAATTCACAAAGGAGGAATCGCTAATGGCTGAGAGACACTTGAAGAAATGCTCAGCTTCCTTAATCATCATAGAAATACAACTCAAGACGACTCTGAGATTCCATCTCACACCTGTCAGAATGGCTAAAATCAAAGCTCATATGACAGCATATGCTGGAGAACATGTGGAGAAAGGGTACCCTCCTCCATTGTTGGTGGGAGTGCAGGCTTGTCCAAACACTATGGAGGTCATTATGGCAATATCTTAGAAAACTTGGAATAGCTCTGCCTCGGGATCCAGCCATAGCACTTCTGGGTATACATCCAAATGATTCCTCACTGAATCACAGGGAAGTTTCCTCATTTATTTTCATAGAAGCCTTATTTGTAATAGCTAAAAACTGGAAACAACCCAGATGTCCCTCAACAGAAGGATGGATTAAAAAACTGTGGTACATCTACACAATGGAATACTACTCACCTATCAGAAACAACGAAATGATGCAAGTTGCAGCCAAATGGATGGATCTAGAGAAGCTCATTCTGAGTGAGCTAACCCAGACCCAGAAGGATGTACATGGCATCTATTCACTTATAGTCGGATTTTAGCTATATAGTACATGATAACTATACTACAACGAATGCACCAAAGGGAACATGAGCATAGACTTTTTTTTCCTGTTAGTGACACACTTTTCCGTAGTGGTTCTGCCTTCTATTCCCCCATTGTATGAGGAGACTCTTGGCCCTCATATGACTGCTGAACTGGGGCAGGAGACTGTTATATAGGGCCACTCCACTCTGCAGAACTGGAATGGAAGGGATAGGGGATAGAGGGTGGGAGGGAGGGACTGGGAGGGGTGGAAAGAGGACACTATGGTGGAGATGTAGTGTGAAGTAATAAATAAATAAATTTAAAACAGATAAAAATAAAAAAGAGAAATAGTTAATGATGCTAAGAGTAGAAATTATGCCTTAAAACAGATAATTTTGAGAGTTTTGCCTGAGAAAGTTTCAGAATCAGATGGTATATAGAGAACTGATTTTAACTACCTAGTCTTCCAAGGATGAGATACATAAATACAAGAGATTGTGTGTCTTAGCTGTAAGTGAAAGTGGCCATAGTCTTGGTTTAATTAAGGTCTTTACTTGACTTCTGGATAGCCACTTTCACTGCTTAAACCTATGGTCTCTTAATCCTTTTTAAATTACACAACCATTGAATTCCATTGAGTCCTTATGAGTTCACTTAACACCACAGATCTTCTTAAGACCTATATCCAGGAATAATCACACTGAGGTTAGAGGGCCAGCCCATGGATAGGTGATTTAATTCCAGAGACAGTAGATGGCGGCTTAAAAATTATGTGGAAGTTACTTGTTTATCTATATTTAAAACATTCAAGAGATGATGCCAAAACAATAAAAGTACCTGACAAAAAATTCTATAATAATGATCCTAGAGAGAAATATGTAGGCATTGCAAAATGTTCTTAATGAGCAATTCCATTAGAGAGTGTAAAAAGTAAGTTTTGAGTAACTGATGTTTGGTGTCTGCTTAAGATGAAATCAATTTTTAAAATCTCTCTATCCCTACACAAATATGACTGAATGTTTTCCCCATATTTGGCTAAGGTCAATATTGAGTTGTAGGAACATTTTTTTCTGTATATATCTGCTCTAAAATAAAAGAAACAGTTCATTTTCTAGGTGGGCTTTACATATGGTAGGAGTAGTGAACAGCATAATGTGACCTATAATTGTTTTTATTTCTTTAATGTGAACTTTGTAAGATACCATGCTTTCATTCAGCAGAATCCTCTCTTCCCTGAATGAGCCATGTCCTTGTCAATGTTATACAAGCAAATCTAGAGACACTTGAAGAGATGATTTCTATCCAAAATACAAAATGTCACTGGACTGAGGCACAGGAGATGCCAGTAACTGGAAAGGGTCACATATTTATTTTAATTTATTTGAAGTCCACTTTTTAAAATGTGACAGTATAATTAATACTTTAATTTCATGAAGTTTTAACCCTGTCTAACTTCTAATAGGACGTGTTAGATAAGTAACTGAAAGTTGCCTAAACTCCATGGTAGAGTGAAGCTTCATATTGTTGTACAAAATTGAGTTTAAGTTGTCTCATTAATCTTGAATAATTTCCTAGGTTTCCAAGGGTGGAAACTATGTGAGCTATCAGAATTTTCAATAGAAGCCCTAAAATTATTCTTGCAAAAAAAAAAAGTAGCAGAAGTTTGTTTTTTAGTTCTCTCTCCCGGGCAATGAGACACTTTTCACTGGTGGTACTGCCGCATAGACCCCCAATGTATGAGGAAGCTCTTGGCCCTTATATGACCTCTGAACTGGGGTGAGGGACAGTTATATAGGGACACTCCACTCCAGAGAAATAGGATGGAAGAACTAAGGGTAAAGAAAAAAAAAAATGAAATGTAAAGTTTCGGCCTTTTGCTACTAATTGTCATAAACTGTTTAGGATAATTAAGAAATGCAAAGTAATAGTCATGCAAGCCTGTCATTGTGTTAGGTACTATGACAGTCTATTATAGTTATTTTCTAAGCTAATCAGAAATCAAGCTGCTAAGAGACAAGCAACATCTGCTTATCCTAATATAAGAGATAGATAGGGCCTCTTCAAAAACCTCAAGAGATCTGCATAATATGGCATTCAAAGATATTTTCTTAACTTTAGATTTTTTTTGATATTGAGACATGTCAACTCCTGACAGCACCCCCTACTCTAATCCAAGTAGAAGATGAGCATTGAAGAATCTCCAGTGGGAGATGATTGAATTAGTGGCAAGCCTATCTCTTGGCAGGAAAAACCCCTTGCTCCAACTGTAGACAGAATGCTGTCCAAAAAGACAAATCTTGGAAGCAGGTAAGGCGACAGCCTAGATCTGCCAAGACAGGGTAGGCAAGTCCTTCATAATTCCTGCTCTACAATCAATGTCTGTCAGAGAAACGGGGACAAATGACTGAAGAGTGATGCTGTAATGTATGGAGAGAAAATGGGAACTATCCAGGCAGCCACTGGTATGTCATTTCTTAGATTTGGAAGCTGCGGGCCCTGTACTTCCTATATAATAAGATATATTTATCCCTCCCATGTCTCTGAGGTGGTTGAAGAATAGATAGCTAGAGTCTCATAATTAAATTTTGAGTTGTTTAGGAATCAAGAGAGTGTTCTGGATCTAAGAAGATGTTTTTAAAATTGTGATGCCAATTAGTATGAAAGCTGAATTAGATATGGAACTTTAAACTCATGGAGATGGTTGGATAGTAGAATGTTAAAATCAGGTGCCAAATACATATGGACTGGACATTGGGAATGTATGCTAAGCCATATAACCCTCATAACTGTGGCCTAATTACCTCTGTTGTTTTGTATTGTATTTATCATTATAAGAGAAAAAGCCATTTGTTGGACTGAAAGGGGGAGCTGTTGGGGGGAAAAGATATACCTTATACTTAAAAAAAAAGGAAGTGGTTGGGTGGGTTGAGGTGGAAGAGAGTGGGAGGATGGGACTGGAGGGGGGAGTAGGGAAGGGATTGCATTTGAGATGTAACTTAAAAAAATAAAAAAAATAAAGTAAAAAAAAAGTAGCAGAAGTTCATGGGTTTCTGGAGTGAAGGGACATTTGCATACTTTAAGGCCACACACTTTCATTGATTTCCTCAGACTCCTTAGAAAAGACCCACCAAAATATTCCCAATGAATTGTAACAGCATATTTTCAAAATGAAATATTTTGCCTTCAATGAAAATTTTCTTTTCAAAATAACTACTTCATTAATCATAGGAACAAATTGTAAATCCAAACCTTTCATGTGATATTAATATGAGATACCCACTAGTGAGAGAGAATGAGCACATCCACCAATATTGTGCTGAAAACCAGGGTGGGATATTAAAATATGTGTCATTCAGGATAGGACTATTTGCTTTGTCTATAGTGTAACTCAGATTTTAACTCATATTAGCACCCAAATATATTCAATACTGAAGAAAGTTTCATTAAAATAGCATATCATTGTATTAAATTTTTTGTATCTATGTTTTCTTTTCTGCAGAGCAGGAGAAAGGAGAAAGTTGGGAGAGGGTTGGAACATGAAGAAAGGAGGAAGGGGGTTGTAATCAAGATGTAAAAATGAATAAATAAAATTGTAAAATTATAGTATCATTTATAAGAAATCCTATTTAAGGGATACACAGAGAAACCCTGTCTTGAAAAACAAAAAAATAAATAAATAAAATAAACAAAACAGCAACAAAAAAAAAAAGAAAGAAAGAAAAAAAAAGAAAAAGAAATCCCATTTCAGTTAAGGTACTAAACATTTTAATCTTGGTGCTAGAAAGATGGCTCAGCAGTTAAGTGTTTGCTACTCTTGCAGTGAACCTCAGTTTAGTCCCCATAGCCCATACTCTACAGCTCACATGTGCCTACATCTCTAGCTTCAGGGGATCTAAAGCTGATGGTATCCAGAAACACCTGATTACCCATGTTACACACACACACACACACACACACACACACACACACACACACACACACACA
>CAJQZJ010009649.1:9178932-9203146 GCA_907164525.1 Lophiomys imhausi | reverse complement strand
ATCACAGATGTCAGTCTAGATTACTATACCCAGTAAAACTTTCAATAACCATAGATGGACTAAACAAGGTATTCCATGACCAAACCAAATTTACACAATATCCTTTATTTACCCAGTCCTATTGAGGATACTGGAAGGAAGATTCCAACATAAAGAGGGTAACTATACCCAAGAAATCACAGGAATAAATAATTCCACACCAAAAACAAAAAACAAAACAGAAGAAGGGAAGCACACACAAATATACTACCACCAACATCAAGATAACAGTTATCAACAATCAATGATCATTAGTATCTCACAGCATCAATGCACTTAATTCCCCATTAAAAAGACACATGCTACAGAGTGGATGCACAAACAGGATCCATCAATCTGCTATGTACAAGAAACATGCCTCAGCAACAACGACAGGCATTACCTCATAGTAAAGAGATTGAAAAAGGATTTCCAGGCAAATGGACCCAATAAATAAGCAGCAGTAGCCATTCTAATATCCAATAAAATGGACTTTCAACCAAACTAATCAAAAAAGATGAGGAAGGGGACTTTACACTCATCAAAGAAAAATTCACCAAAGAGATCTCTGAATTCTGAATATTTATCCTTCAAATGCAAGGGCATCCATATTTATACAAGAAACAGTACTAAAGCTAAAATCCCACATTGAACCCCACACATAGTGAGACACTTCAATACCCCACTCTCACCAATGGACCAGTCAATGAGACAGAAACTAGCAGAAAAATAATAAAATTAATCAATGTTATGAATCAAATGGACCTAATAGATATCTTCAGAACATTCCACCTAAACACAAAAGAATATATCTTTTTCTCAGAACCTCACTTCTCCAAAATTGACCATAAGTTGGTCACAGACTAAGCCTCAACAAATACAAGAAGAATGAAGTAACTCCTTCTATCTTATCAGACCACCATGGATTAAAGCTGAACTACAACAACAGAAACAAAAAAAAAGTATACAAACTTATTGAAAATGAACAACTCTCTACTCAGTTACCACTGGATCAGGGAAGAAAAAAGAAAGTAAAGACTTTCCAGAACTCAATGAATGTGAAGGCACAACATACTCAAAATTATGGAACATAATGAAAGCAGTGCTAAAAGAAAAGTTCATAGCACTAAGAGTCTTCATAAAGAGATCAGAGCGATCTCAACCAAAAACTTAACAACTTAACAGCACATCTCAAAGTTCAAGAACAAAAAGAAGCAAATATACCAAGGAGGAGTAGACTGCAGGAAATAATCAAACTTAGAGCTGAAATCAATAACTTAGGAGCAAAGAGAACAATACAAAGAATCAATGAAACTAAAAGTTGATTCTTAGAAAAAAGAACAACAAGATAGACAAGCCACCAACCAAACTAAATAAAAGGCAGAGAGATATTATCCAAATTAACAAAATTAGAAATGAACAGAGGTTCATAACAACAGACACTGAGGAAATCCAAAGAATCATTAGGTCTTACCTCAAAAGCCTATACTCCACAAAACTGGAAGATATATTTGAAATGGACGATTTTATTGATAGATTACATTTACCAAAATGAAATAGTCCTATAACCCCTAAGGAAATAGAAGCAATCATTTAAATTCTCACAATCAAAAAAACATACCTACAAACAAACCAACAAACCCAGGGCAAATAGGTTTAGCACCACACAATTCTACCATACCATCAAAGAACACCTAATACCAACATTCCTCAAACTATTCCATGAAATAGACATAGAAAGAACACTACCAAACTCATTCTTTGAAACTACAGTCACCATGATTTCTAAACCACAAAAAGATTTAACCAAGAAAGAGAATTTCAGACCAATATCCCTCATGAATATTGATGCAAAATTACTCAGTGAATATTCGCAAAACTGAATTCAAGAATACATTAAAACATCTTCCACCATGATCAAGTAAGCTTCACCCCATGAATTCAGGGATGGTTAAGCATTTGGAAATCCATCAATTTAATCCAACATATAAAAAAAACTGAAAGAAAAAAAATCACATGAATATCTCATTAGATGCTGAAAAGGGCTGTGACAAAATCCAACATACCATCATGATAAAAGTTTTAGAGAAATCAGTAATAAAAGGCACATACCTAAACATAATAGGGCAATATACAGAAAACATATACCTAACATCAAAATAAATGGAGATAAACTTAAAGCAAATCCACTAAAATCAGGGATAAGTCAAGGCCATCTTCTCTCTCCTTATCTATTCAACCTAGTTCTAGCAGGAACAGTAAGACAACTAAAGGATATCACAGGCATACAAATTGGAAAAGAAAAAAATCAAAGTATATCTTTCACAGATGACATGACAGTATACATAAGTGACTCCCAAAATTCTATCAGACAGCTCCTAGAGCTGATAAATGCCTTCAACAAAATGGTTGTATATAAAATTAACTAAAAAAAAAAATCAATAGACATCCTTTACACAAATGATAAATGGGTTGAGAAAGAAGTTAGGGAAACAAAACTTTTCACAATATCTACACATAACAGAACCTATCTTTGTGTAACTCTACTGAAGCAAGTGAAACACCTTTATGCCAAGAACTTCAAGTCTCTGAATAAAGAAATTGAGGAAGATATCAGAAGATGGAAAGATCTCCCACCCTCATGGATCAGTAGGATTAATACAGTAAAAATGGTCATCTTATCAGAATCAATCTACAGATTCAATGAATTCTCATCAAAATTCCAACACAATTCTTTACAGACTTTGAAAGAACAATACTAACCTTCATATGGAACAATAAAAAACTGAGAATAGGAAAAACAATCTTGCACAACAAAGAACATCTAGAGGCATAACCATCCCTGATTTCCAATTGCAGTTCAAAGAAATGTAATAAAAAACTTCATTGTACTGGCATAAAAACAGACAAGTAGGTCAATGGAATTAAATCAATGACACAGAAATAAACCTAGACATCTATGGATACCAGGCTTTAGACAAAAGCCAAAACCATAAAATCAAAAAAGAAAGCATGCTCAACAAGTGGTGCAGGTCTAACTTGATGTATGCATATATAAGAATGCAAGTAGACCCATATTTATTACCTTGCACAAAACTAAAGTCCAATTGGATCAGATACCTCAACATAAAACTGGATATACCAAATATAAAACAAGAAAAAGTGGTGAATAGCCTTGAATACATAGTTAGAGGAGCTAACTTCCTGAACCAAAGACTAATAGCTCAGGCACAAAGATGAACAATTAATAATAGTGTTTATGAAACTGCAAAGCTTCTATAAGGCAAACTATACTTTAAATAGGAGAAACTGGCAGATTGGGAAAAGATCTGCGCCAACGTTAAATCTGACAGAGGGCTATTATATATAAAATATATGAAGAACTAAAGAAATTGAACATCAGCAAACAAAATAACCCAATTTAAAAATGATGTGCAGAGCTAAACTAAGAATTCTCAGAGATATCTCTAATGGCCATGAAGCACTTAAAGAAACGTTCTCCTTCCTTAATCATCAGGGAAATGCAAATCAAAACAACACTGAGATCCCATCTTACACACATCAGAATGGCTATGATCAAAAACTCAAGTGAATGGCAGTCTACAGACTGGGAAAAGTACTTCACCAACCCCACATCTGACACAGGGCTAATATTAAAAAATTATAAAGAACTCAAGAAATTAAACAATAAGAAACCAGATGGTCCTATCAAAAAATGAGGTACAGAACTAAAGCAAGAATTCACAAAAGAGGAATCTCTAATTATCAAGAGACATTTGAAGAAATGCCCAATATCCTTAGTCATCAAAGACATGTAACTCAAAATGACTCTAAGATTCCATCTTACAAATTTCAGAATGGATAAGATCAAAAAATCAAGTGATAGCACATGCTGGCAAGGATGTGGAGAAAGGGGAATACTCCATTGCTGGTGGGAGTGCAAACTTGTACAACCACTCTGGAAATCAGTCTGGCCATATCTCAGGAAATTGGGAACAGTTCTACCTCAAGACCCAGCCATACCACTCCTGGGCATATATACAAAAGATTCTTCACCAAACTGCAAGAATATCAGCTCAAATATGTTCATAGAAGCTTTATTTGTAATAGCTAGCAACTTGAAACAGCCCAGATGCCCTTCACCCAAATAATGGAAAAAAAAACTTGTGGTACATTTACACAATGGAATACTATTCAGCTATCAGAAACAAGAAATTATGCAATTTGCAACTAGATATATGGAACTAGAAAAGCTCATTCTGAGTGAACTAATGCAGACTCAGGAAAAAAAAAACAACAACAACACATGGCATGCATTCACTTATAACTGGATTTTAGACATAGAGTAAAGGATAATGACCCTACAAGCCAAAGACAAAATGGAACCAGAACCTAGAATAGTTATCCTATGAGAAATTCCACCCAGCAGCAGGATAAAACAGATGCTGAGACACACAGTCAAACATTACATAGATCTCTGGAAGCCCCATATAAGAGAGTGAGGAGGACTAGAGAGACACAGAGGGGTCAAGATCAACACATGAAGATCAACAGAACCAATCAGTGTAGGCCCCCAGAGACTTACAGAGACTGAAACACTAATACCCCAAAAGGGAAAATAGCTTAGACTAGACCTATACACCCTTAACACTAATACAGATGATAGGAAACTTAGTCCTCATACAGATCCCTTAGCAAATGGGGGGGTCTCAGTGATGGACTTTGTTACCTGTTAGTGGGACACTTTACCATAACTGAGCTGCCATGTTGGGCCCAGAACAAGAGGAAGCTCTTAGCTCCTATGTAACTGATGAACTGAGGGGGTCTGATGTGTGGGGGACCCCACACTGAAGGAAAAGGAGAGGGAGTAGAGGGTGGAAATGTGGGATCAGGAGGAGAGGAGGGAGAGGAAAGTGATGGAGATGTAATTAGAATTAATAAATAAATGTAGAAAATAAAAGAAAGTCAAGTGACGGCACATGCAGGCAAGGAAGTGGAGCAAGCCAAACACTCTTTCATTTCTGGTGAGAGTGCAAAATTGTAGAACCACTTCAGAAATCAAATTTGCAGTTTCTTAGAAAATCAGGAATAGTTCTACCACAAGACCCAGCTATACTAATCCTTGGCATGTAAAGCTGGCCATCATACCATAACGACTTAAGCTCAAATATGTTCATAGCAGCTTTATTTCTAATAGCCAGAACCTGGAAACAACCTAGATATATCTCAACCAAAAATGGATAGAGAAAATGTGGTACATTTACATAATGGAATACTACTCAGCTATTAAAAACAAGAATATCATGAAATTTGCAGGCAAATTAATGGAACTTGAAAAGATCATTCTGAGTGAGGTAAACCAGACCTAAAAAGATGAAGATACTATGTACTCTCTTACAAGTAGATATTAGCTACATAGTATAGGATAACCATACTACAATTCAGACTCAAAGAAATTAAGTAATGAGAAGTGTCCAATGGAGGATGCTTGAATCCAACTCAGAAAGGGTAAAAACTGGACAATGTATATAGATGAAGAGAGGGAACTGGGTAGGACTAGGGGTGGAGAGGGGGACGAAGGTAAGGATCAGGTGGGGGAATAGAGGATGGGGGATTGTATGGCTGGGAGAAGGAAAGGAAACTGATGGGTTAGGATCTCTGGGACAAACTAGAGACCTGTGACATGGTAAGGTCGTGAAAGGATATGGAGGTCACTCTAGCTAAAAATCCTAGTGGGGCTGATATGGAGAATGAAGTAGCACCTGCCTAAAGCTAGGTGCAATTACCAGTGGAGGGAAGAGGACACCAAATCAATGTTTACTTATTACTTCAAGTTACATCTCCATCACAGTGCCCTCTTTCCACCACTGCCAGTCCCACCTTCCCACCCTCTACCTCTGTACTACTCCTCCGGAATGGAGTGTCCCTACATATCAGTCTCTCAACTCAGCTCAGCAGTCATATTAGGGCTAAGAGCTTCCTCATGTACTGGGGACCTACATGGCAGCACCACTAGGGCAGAGTGTCTCATTAACAGGTAGCAAAGTCTATGTTCCTGTTCCTTTTGGTGCAATGGTTATAATATAGTTATCCTGTACTATATGGCTAAAATTAGATTATAAGTGAATAGATGCCATGTGCATCCTTCTGGGTCTGGGTTAGCTCATTCAGGATGAACTTCTCTAGTTCCATCCATTTGGCTGCAATTTACATGATTTTGATGTTTCTGATGGCTGAGTAGTATTCCATTGTGTGGATATACCACATTTTTTTTTTTTTATCCATTCCTCGGTTGAGAGACATCTGGGTTGTTTCCAGTTTCTAGCTATTACAAATAAGGTTGCTATGAACATAGATGAGGAAACGTCCTTGTGGTTTGGTGAGGAATCATTTGGAGGTCTTGAGTTAGAGCTATTCCAAGTTTTCTAAGATATTGCCAGACTGATTTCCAAAGTGGTTGTACAAGTTTGCACTCCCACCAGTAATGAAGGAGTGTTCTCCTTTCTCCACAACCTCGCCATCATGTGCTGTCATTTGAGCTTTTGATCTTAGCCATTCTGACATGTGTGAGATGGAATCTCAGAGTCATCTTGAGTTGCATTTCTCTGATGATTAAGGATGCTGAGCATTTCTTTAAGTGTCTCTCAGCCATTAGAGATTCCTCCTTTGTGAATTCTCGAAATTTAAGTTCAAGTGGATCAAAGACCTTAACATAAAGCTCGACACACTAAATCTAATAGAAGAGAAAGTGGGGAAAAGCCTTGAACTCTTTGGCCCAGGTGACAACTTACTGAAGAGAACACCAACAGCTCAGGCTCTAAGACCAACAATCAACAAATGGGACCTTATGAAACTGAAAAGCTTCTGTAAGGCAAAAGACACTGTCTTTCGAACAAAACAGCAGCCTACAGATTGGGAAAAAATCTTCACCAACTCCACATCTGACAGAGGGCAAATATCCAAAATTTACAAAGAACTCGAGAAATTAAATGCCAAGAAACCAAATAATACAATAAAAAATGGGAAACTCACAAAAAACTTTTCACCCAAAAAATACTCTGCCTACAGGTGTGCAGAGATAAATATGGAGCAGAGATTGATGGAATGGCCAATCAATGTCTGGCCCAACATGAGACCCATCCCATAGGAGAGTGCTAACCCCTGAAACTACTAGTGATATGCTGTTATGATTGCAGACAGGAGCCTAGCATAACTATCCTCTGAGAGGCTCTACCCAGCAATACTTTGAGACAGAGGAATTAAGACCTGGGTGTGGAAAGAGTTTTGTTTATTAAAAAAAAACTCAGTTATGATATGAAAATGTTTTTGTTTAATCCCAGGTATGGGACTTCTTCAGTTAAGAACATAAGTGTAAACTATTAAATATGCCACCTGAGCTAGCAGGTGCATGACTTAGCTAACTGAGCCAGTTTAATTCTGAGGACTTGAAAGAGACGAGGGGAGTGGGGGGGGAGATAAAAAGATAGAGCCCAGAGGAGAAAGGATGCACTCCACTAGGCAAAGAGGTTGCTGCTCTTTCTGCTTGTGGTCCCCAACACTGTTGCTTTTCTGTCTTGCTGCTATCTGCTGGTTTGCTGCTTTACTGGATATCCTGCTTACTGAATTCGATATCGTCCCTAAAGAAAACCGATGATCCTTACCACCAGGAATTAGCTCAAAGAGTCCAATGTCTGTCCCTTTCCCTCTAACTTTCTCTCCCACCTAGGGTTGAGGGATCGGAAATTACAAGGGTTGGAAGGGAGGTGAAGATATTAATTACTTTTAAATTAATTAGAATGTTGAATAAAATAAAGTCACTTTCAATAACTGGGAATGTTGTGGAAGATTTGGGGGAAGGATAGAGGCAGTCATAGGTTTCAAGAACTATACAAAAAGACTAACAGAGGTAATTAACCTATTCCCATGAGGACTCACAGAGACTGAGCCACCAACTAAAGAGCATGCATGGACTGGACCCAGGCCCCTTACACTTATGAAGCTGAGAGAGAGCTTGGTGTTCATGTGGGACCCCTAGCAATTGGAGCAGGGCCTGTCCTGGACATGGATTCTGTTGTGTACTGTTGGATAACTTTCCCCCAGCTGGATTGAATTTATCTGGCTTCAGTGGAAGTGAATGCACTTAATTCTGATAACACATGAAGTGCTGGACCGGGTTGGTTGGGTTGGTTGGTGGGGGTTCCCTTCTCTGAGAAGAAGGGGAACAGAAATGGGAGCAGAGGTTGGAGGGTATGACTGGGAGGAGAGAAAGGAAGGGGCTGTGATCATGATGTAAAGTAAATAAAGAAATCAAGGATAAAAAGAAAATATTTTTAAAAGAAAACAATAATTCCCTTATATTGTACAACAGAAGACTAATTTTAGACATTTAAAATTTTGGATTTTGATAAAATATATTAAAATATTATTATACATATTTATGTGTTTTAATTATGTTTTTGAAACATATGGTTTGCATGTTTTAATTTTGTTATTGAAAATTGAATCAAAGTTCTGCATATGATTCTACTTACAGATGAGTTATTTCTACTCATTTCAGAGTTTATTGCAGAAAAAAAATAATTGTTATTCTTAGTTAAATTGAAATTTAAATTACTAAAGGTGGCACAAATTCCTTACGTTAAATTTCTTAAGTTAAATTTCTTTAGTATGTCCTTAATGCTTATAAATGAGCATTTAGTCATGTTTAGAAAAAGAAACACAGATAGTGTAATTAATTATATTTTTAATACAGATAAAAGAAGTAACATAAAAATTAGAGAAATCCTTTTGTTTTTATATCTCTGTGATATAGGCTCTATGAGAGATTCAGAGTAAGCATTAATCATTCATGTGACAATTAATTTTAATTAAGGTTAATACAGAATCCCATATGGTTTTAGACAATATCTATTCATTGATGCACAGTCTCAGTGGAGCCCTTTGGAGCATCTTCGTTGACAGTATTGGTGGACAGCTCTGAGGACACCTGGATAAACAGCCTCTAATTTTGAATCCTGCTGAGCATCAGTGGGCAAGTGTCCATTTTTAACAATCTTGGCATGAATTGATTGTTTCTACTTTTCTTGAAACTCCATATCCTGCATAGTGCATTCTGCTGGGAAAGTGGATGTGCTCATAATACAAAATTTCTAGCATGTTCTCTCTTGGAGGTGTTTTGCAGCTGCATGTATTTTTCTGTTTTCCAAACACTCACATCCATATGCAAATGCATAAACAAATTCAAATTCACAACAATACCTAGAAAGTGATTTAAGAAAATAGTTTCTTCTGTACATATCAAGTATTTATTGATATGTAATTGCCCTTGATATTTAGAGGCTTAATCCCACTCTTACATATATTCTTTTTTTAATTTATTTTTTATTTCTTCAAATTACATCTCAATCGCAATCCCCTCCCTACTGCCCCCTCCAGTCCCAACCTCCCACCCTCTTCCACCTCAACCCACCCATCCCCTTCCTTTTTTTTTTTTAAGTTTAAGGTATATCTTTTACCCCCCAACAGCTCTCCCTTTCAGTCCAACAAATGGCTCTTTCTCTTACAATAATAAATACAATACAAAACAACAGAGGTAATTAGGCCACAATTATGAGAGTTATATGGCTTAGCATACAATCCCAATGTCCAGTCTATATGTATTTGGCCCCTGACTTTAACATTCAACTATCTACCCATCTCCATGAGGTTTTTTTTTTTTTTGTTTGTTTGTTTTATTCACTAGAAATCAACATTTTACAACCACTATTGTAGGGCAGAGTTGACAACAACAAAATAACTTATAGCATTTGAGAATTCTAGTAGCTAATAGACAGTCAAACAAATCCAACTCAACTCTCATACTAACTTGCATCACAATTTTAAAAACATCTTCTTAGATCCAGAACACCCTCTTGATTCCTAAACAACTCAAAATTTAACTATGAGACTCTAGCTATCTATTCTTCAACCACCTCAGAGACCTGAGAGGGAGAAATATATCTGATTATATAGGAAGTGCAGGGCCTGCAGCTTCCAAAACTAAAAAATGACATACCAGTGGCTGCCTGGACAGTTCCCATTTTCTCTCCATACATTACAGCATCAATCTTCAGCCGTTTGGCCCCCTTTCTCTGACAGACATTGGTTGTAGAGCAGGAATTATGAAGGATTTACCTACCCTGTCTTGGCAAAGCTAGGCTGTCGACTTATCTGCTTCCAAGTTTTGTCCTTTTTGGACAGCATTCTGTCTACAGTTGAAGCAAGGGGTTTTTCCTGCCAAGAGATAGGCTTGCCACTAATTCAATCATCTCCCACTGGAGATTCTTCGATGCTCATTCAGAAGCATTCTGTATCTCATAGATCCTGAAGGAATGTAATTGTGTGTTTCTGTAGGATCTCTCCTGGTGTGAGGTGAACATGCCCTTGATTGTGATAGGCACCTAGAAACTTTTGCAGGCTTCCAGTTTGAGGATATTCTTCAAGGTGCGTCTCTCACAGGTATACTAGTAGTTTTCTTATGTTCAGTTTTGTACTGACTATTGTTAAGAAGCCTCAAACATTTGCTTTGCTAGTCTTTGTTGATGACAGCTTTAATGAGACCATCTCAAGCTAATTATTGACATACATGCATACATACACATACACACACACTCATATCAGAGACTAAGGATGAAGTTGCAGTGTGTTTTTTTAACATCTTGTCATATTATATAAATATATATTTCTTATAAATATCAAACCTACAAGTTAAATATTAGGAAGGGAGAATTAATAGAGCCCATCTTAGAGGCTGATTGAAATACTAGAAAATCAAAAGATTTATACATCAAACAATATCCATGACTCAATGTTCTCTACTTCTCTATGGCCAAATAATATCACATTTAATAAAATAGACTCCCATGATATTAAACATAGCACTAAAAATAAACTTAATGCTTTATAATAGCTATTTAGTGAAAAGTTATTATATATAAGCAATAATATTCAGTAATTTATTAGAATATCAAAATCGTTGGGATCTATTTATTTGTTATTGGAGTTTTCTAAGAACAAAATTCATGTTGGACTGTTTAGTTTCACTTTCATAATATCTCCAAAGAAAAATCGTTTCTAATTTGTGGATATTAGGTTAAAAGTACTTCCACCTTTATAGATGATTTCTTATTCGTGTCTCTACAGATTTTGTGCAGCCTACCCTTCATGCAGTAAATACTGTAAAACTTCTTCAACTGATTAAAAATATATCTAAGAAGTGAATATTTAACTCTAAAATTTCATTGATGTCATATTTTGGTATTAGATATAAAAAGTATTTATTTTAAAAAATTTCCTTCTATTTTTGATATCTTAATATAACTACATCATTTCCCTTATTTTGACTCTGTGTGAAGTTATTACATTTGCAGTAAAAAGATAACATAGTAGAGCAAACTTCTAAGTAAAAAGTATACTTTTCATACATATTTGAATATTCTACTTTAATGGATTCTGCTTAAATCTTGTTTTAATATTTTTTAAAAACTTTAGTATTCATTGTTAGAAGATAGTATTGATGGATACCATTCAAATGAAATAGCACCAGCAGGAAACAACACAGATGTCCAAGAATGGATTAAAAAACTGTGGTACATCTACACAATGGAATGCTACTCAGCTATCAGAAACAATGAAATTTGCATCCAAATGGATGGAACTAGAGAAGCTCATCCTGAATGAGCTAACTCAGACTCAGAAGGATGTGCATGGCATCTATTCACTTATAGTTGGATTTTAGCTATAGAGTACATGATATCTATCCCACAACCAACGCACCAAAGGGAACATGGACATAGACTTTTTCTTCTTCTCCCTGTCAATGAGACACTTTTCCCTAGTGGTGCTGCCTTGTGGGTCCCCAGTGTATGAGGGGGCTCTTGACCCTCATATGACTGCTGAATTGGGGCAAGGACTGTTATGTAGGGACACTCCACTCCAGAAGAGTGGGATGGAAGGGTTAGGGGGTAGATGGTGGGACTGGGAGGGATGGAAAGAGGTCACTATGATGGAGATGCAACCTAAAGCAATAAATAAATAAATTTAAAAAAAGAAACATTAAGTTTCAAGCAAACTCTTCATATGGCTCCAAATGTTTAAAGGCTCAACTTTTGTATGGTCCATTTCTGAATTCCCTCTAGTGCTTTTCAATTCCTCACACTTGCTTAAGACACTTCAGAGTTTCAAAACCTATGTGATTTGAAGCAGAAGCTATCTTTTGTTACTCAACTCATGGAGAGTTCCGTGGTACATTTCATGCCAGCTGTCTTTATTACATCAAAGAGGTGGGAAGAACCAGAAAGAGGGGTTAAGAGCTGTTTAGAAGTTAAGTGACCAGGCTTTACGATGTTCTCTGCAAAATCAACTGCAATGACTGCAAGACTAGGATCTCTAAAGTACCAGTAATTAGGAGATGAACATATTCCACTCGGAATGTAGCACTGGTGTTTCACTAGAAAGTGTTTCAGCATGGGATGGTTGTCATCTCAGTACAGCTCTATGCCAGATCATCCATAATCAATGTCACACACCAACCAAATTTCTTGAATGAAAATGTATGTATACCTAAAAGTAACTGTTTTCCATATTGAATTAATGTTTATATTAACTTTCCTTATTTGCTATATGCACATTTTTTTATTTTCTTTTTAAAAAAAAATTATTTATTTATTGCTTCAGGTTACATCTCCATCACAGTGTCCTCTTTCCACCCCTCCCAGTCCCACCCTCCCACCTTTACCCCCTAACCCTTCCATACTACTCCTCTGGAGTGGAGTGTCCCTACATAACAGTACCCCACCCCAGTTCAGCAGTCATATGAGGGACAAGAGCCTCCTCATACACTGGGAGCGAACAAGGCAGCACCACTAGGGAAAAGTGTCTCATTGACAGGGAGAAAAAGAAAAAGTCTATATCCATGTTCCCTTTGGTGCATTGGTTGTAATAAATATCTATACCATATTTTTTTCTAATAAGTAAGTTTGAAAAGTGATATGACCACTCCAAGAAAGTCAGAACCTTAGATTTGGTTTTGACAAGTAAGCTAATGAACTTCATATTATTTCCTAGATATAAAATTGTTGGCAATTATATTATATGTATGTATATATGTGGTTAATTTTTTTAATAAGAGGCAACTTAAGAACTGAAATAAATTCATTAAAGGAATGTATATGACAGATTTTAAATGTAGATTATAATCGTGATAATACCACTTCTAAGACCTCTCTCTTAAGCCCAATGGTATTAAGATTTCCTCAAAGTCCATATTGTATATTAAAAAAAACCTTTCCAAACAAATTAGCTTTCACAAAGAACACAATAGAAATAGAAAATAAACATTAACCTGAGAGGAAAAAAATCTTTTTAAAATTAAATCACAATAAAGAGAAAGAAAAAAGTAAATATTACTGTAGTAAATATTTCTATAGATACAGACTCATTTTCAAAAAATATAGTTTACTAACAAACAGTTTAAATAAGATTACTTATTAGACTTTAATAATGAATATAAACAAACAGTTCATAAAAGAAAATGCACAAATGTATTACTAAAAACTACTCAATATTTTATTAAAGAAATGCAGATTAAAATAACAGAAAACTGTGAAATCAGAAGCAGGGGGATCAGGGATTCAGGTTAACTTTAACCACATACTAAGTACAAATCCATACTAGGCTCTACAAGATGTTGCTTGAAAACCAAGTACCAACCAATCAAACAAACAAACAAACAAAAACTCATAACAAGATACCACTGTGTAGAAAACCACTGTGTACAAAATGAAAATAACTGACAATAAATTTCCAATACTTAAAGATGGTTTAGGGCATTTATTTCCACATTGAGAAGCTTTTTGTAAATATCAATGAAAGCTGAGAATATGTAAAACCTTTTAGCAGCAGGTAAACTACTACCAAGTCAATAAGGAAACTGTTCAGTCACCTGACTAAAGACATAAAAAATATTCATCACAATAGTTAATAATCTTCATTAAATTGAATATTAACCAACTCTTAAGTATATAAGAATATTATTATATGGTAACAGAAGTCAATATTACATATCAAGAGGAAGGCATAGACTTGAAAGAAAACAGAACAAGTTCTCAGTATAATTAAGGTAGAATTTCTTGTATTTTCATAATATAAATTTATCAAAAAATTAGTCAGATTGTTAGGTACACTGTTGAAAAACAGTACAGACTACTGTGTCCCATGTAATCACTGCCTGGGTGATTTCTGCATTTATTTATAAGACAGACTAGTGTCTCTTCCTTTAGTGTGCATGGAATCTGTCCATTTATAAAGCTTTATGTTTTAGTTTAAATAAATGGTGCTTAAGATTTTTTTCATATAAACTCTATGTTGGCTTTGCAATAAATAAACTGTTATATAGATAGAGAAACAAAAATATTATAAGAAATCAATTTTCAGTTATATCAGTGTGACAACAAATTTCTGTAAAGTCTCATTCTTCTTAAAATAAATGATGTGAAAATTAAATCACACAAAATAAATCAAATATCACACTGCAAGTTTACTATGAAATTGTACAAAAGGCACCAAGTAAGATGAACAGAGGGCCTCAAGAGGTCCTCAACAAAAGGTAGAATGTGCATACTTCTCTTTAATGCATATTAAAGAAAAGAAACTTTTAGTTGCTAAGATATATATATATATATATATATAAAACCATTCATTGAAAATGTAGTGACTTACAATTTCATATGAGAATATGGTTCCAAGAAAGATGGTACAGCCATAGGTTAGAGAGAGCCTCTAATTCCCATACACCGTGATCAATGTAGTGTTTGAGGTATAGTTGGTTTTGGTCTAGAGTTCAAGGTGCTCTTGAAATATCATTCAGTTTGCTCATAAGCTTGCGATTCCTCACTGGGAAGCCTCTGCTTTCTTTCTTTCTTGTTTTAGGTTTATTTATTATTTCAAGTTCGAGTTCCATCAAAGTCCCCTCCATCCACCCCTCTTAGTCCCACCCTCCCACCTTCTACCCCCTTTACCTCCTCCCTCAGTTCATTAGTCACATGAGGGCTAAGAGCTTCCTCTTGCACTGGGGGCCTACATGGCAGCTGTATGAGGGCAAAGTGTCCAACTAACAGGTAACAAAGTCCATGTTCCTGTTCCTTTTGGTCTGTTAGTTGTAGGTAGCTATCCTGTACTATATGGCCAAAATCCAGTTATAAGTGAATACATGCCATGTACCTCTTTATGGATCTGCATTAGCTCACTCAGGATGAGCTTTTCTAGTTCCATCCATTTGGCTGCAAATTACATGATTTCCTTGTTTCTGATAACTGATTAGTATTCCATTGTGTAAATATACCACAGTTCTTTGGTATTTTATTTGTTTGTTTTAAATCCATTCTATGGTTGAAGAACATCTGGGTTGTTCCCAGTTTCTGTATATTACAAATAAAGCTGCTATGAACATAATTGAGGCAATGTCCTTGTTGTTTGGTGAGGAATCTTTTGGATATATGTAAAAGAGTAGTAAGGCTGGGTCTTGAGGTAGAGCTATTCCAAAATCTCCAAGGTATCACCAGACTGATTTCTATAATGATTGTACAAGTGTACATTCACACCAGCAATGGAGGAGTGTTCTCCATTCTCTACAATCTCACCAGCATGTGGTGTCATTTGAGTTTTTGATCTTACCCTCTAAGACCAACAATCAATAAATGGGACCTTATGAAACTGAAAAGATTCTGCAAGGCAAAGGACACTGTCATTAGAACAAAATGGCAACCTACAGATTGGGAAAAGAGCTTCACCAAACCCACAGCCAGCATAGGGCTAATATCCAAAATTGATAAAAATTTCAAGAAATTCAACACCAAGAAACCAAATAATCCAATCACAAATGGGGTGCATAGTAAACCAATAATTCACAAAAGAGGAATCTCTAATGATTTAGAAATGCTTGAAGAAATGCTCAGCATCATTTATCATCATAGAAATCCAACTCAAGATGCCTCTACTTTTGTAATGGTATCTTATGGAACTATCTTCAGTTGTCACGAATTACCCTTTGGTTTGTGCTTCATGGAATTTTACTCTTTTAACCTAACAAATTTGTGACATTAATGGCAGCTGTAGAACATTTTTTTTACTTTGAATTTTGCCCTTTTAAAGGAATTACAGGTAATTAGTTCTGATCCAAACTGCATCCCAAACTTAAAGTCAATTGATTAAAGATGTAGATTATAACTGGGAAAATCTCTAAAGAGGATTATTTGGACAGAAATCCTTGTTTTCAAGGTCATAGCAATCACAAAAGTCACAGTCTTTCCCTCCCACAAGTTTTACTCTTATACTTATGAATTTTACAGTAGAAATAAGGAAAGAAATGAGTTCTACTTTACTATCTCACAATCCAAGAAACAGCTAACTTATTTTAAATTGTGTATCTTTTCTATATATGTTTCACACAAAGAAAATCTCAAATCTGTTAGATTAGTTACTAGTAAAAATTCCAGGTAGTTGGTAGAATTATAGAAAGGGGACATTTTGTAATTCATTGTTTTTGATATTTTTTAATGGCAAAGACCAGTTATAATAATCCTGGAAATTTAAACCATGAATACATTTCACTATCCTCTAATCATCAATGTATAAACATGCATGTGAATATACACAAACACACACATGTATATGAGCACATACACATATAACCTAAGATATAACTTTGTGTAGATGCCCAACATTGTTTGCATGAGATTAAGGCAGAAGAAAGTGAGGTTGAAAAGGCAGCCAAAGTCATTCAGGAACTCTAAAAATGTGCTGATTTGCAGATCACAATTATAGCTACAGAAAATATTAAAATTTCCATGGATCTTCCAGAACACGAAAGAGTTAGAAACTTAATTTTAGGACTTGTGAGAATTCTAATTTACAGGGATGTCACAAAAGGTTTTGAATTTTAATAAGAAATCTCATTATGATGATATATATAACTTGAATGAATGTGGTCTTCTGTGAGTCTTTTACCAAGGCTCTTGTTAATCAAAGAGATCACTAGGTAAACAACTTGATATGTCAACAAAAAGATATGAAAGTTATACCTGAGTCAGGCCATCATTAAGAAAATGTAAGATATCCTGGGGTTCTACTTAGATCTTGCACAGAAAGTCTTGATTTTTCTACTAAATATGGTATTCCCTGTATTTGAAATCATACTGTAAAACAAATCACAATAATTTCATTTGTAACTGTAGTTATCTGCTGTTACACTGTTCCTTCTTTCCATTCTCTTCTACAGAACTTGCACAGGTTTACTTCCAGGAAAAAAACTAGTTCATTATAGTGAAACTGGCTATTTATTTCTATACTCTAACAATTTACATTTGGAAAAAAATCAATGTACCAAGTATTGCACAGCAAAATTAATAATTCCACAGTTTCTCCCTTAAGGAAATGCTATCTTAACACAATGTATGTTTGAAATTTATTGGACTAAGTTTTGTGGTTTTTATTACTTGGGTTTTTTTCATTATTGATTTTGAGGGAAAAAATGATGCTAAAAGCATTAATTGGATTGGATAACCAGCTCTTTGGCTTCAGATATCAGCCCTTCCCCAAGCCAGCTGACCTCATGACTGAGAGGAATATCACAAATCAGATGAACTTTTGGAAATGTTTCTCCATATATTAACTATACATAATTGATTTCATTATTATGTTTTCATACATAAGAGTAATGCAATTTGATCATATTCAATTGTCTTGTACTGTTTTGAGCACTCTTTCTTATCTTGTTGAACTCTTCAACTAATTCCTTCCTACATTTCTGTTTTTCTTTGACCTAATAAGTTTCATTAGGTTTGCCTATAGGAGCAGAGGTGATGAATTGATGATAAGAAAGTGGACTCTTAAAACATGACTGCACCATTTAAAAAATTATTCTATCTGTTATAAAAAGTTACCTGTACATAAATTTTTAAGGAGGGTTAAGCAACCTGAGCTGATCAGAATGCCCTGTCTTGGTCAGATCTATTGCAGGTAATCATAATTTCTATTAGCTTATGGATTCAACCAAGTGCTACACAGAAATTAACAATCTATATCACTATTCCCTTCTTGAATTTTTACATACTTAATGCATACCCTTTACCTTAATGTTCGTTGAGCCTTTCAGGAACTGGTATGGATATCCTATTTATGATTGAGCACTCAGCCTTCACTCATTTTTCTCAATTTGTCCTATTATGTTTCTCTGTAGTCATCATTATATCTATTTATCTATCTATATATATGTGACATATAAAAGATAGTCAACAAATGAATAAATTAAACACATCAATATAAATTTACATTTTAAAATATATTTTCTTTTTTAGTAATATTTTTTCAACATTTATTTATTTATTCAAGTTATATCTCGAGATCAAAATTCCTTCTCCCAACCTCCCATCCAAGGCCCACTCTGGCACCTTCTTCCCCACTTCCCCTTATCTTTCTCCTCTGTTGAGAAGAGGCCCCCACATATAATTCTCCTTCAGTTCATCAGTCACATGAGGACTAAGAGCTTCCTCTTGCTCTAGTGCCCGACCAAGCTAGGGTGAAGTATCCAACTAACAGGCAAAAGAGTCCATACAGAGACTACCTCACCGCCAATTGCTAAAGGATCTGTATTGATACCAAGTTGCCTATCATCTATATATGTATAGGAGGGTCTAGGGCTAGCTTAAGTATGTTTCTCCTTCTTCTTCTTCTTCTTCTTCTTCTTCTTCTTCTTCTTCTTCTTCTTGTTAGTGTTTCAGTCTCTGTAAGTCTCTAAGGGCCTAGGTTTGTTGGTTCTGTTGATATTCATGTGTTATTTTTTAAAATATTTATTTATTACTTGAGGTTACATCTCCATCACAGGGTCCTCTTTCCACCCCTCCCAGCCCTGCCCTCTCACCCTCTACCCTCTATCCCTTCCATCACACTCCTCCAGAGTGGAGTGTCGCTACATAACATTTCCCTGCCCAGTTCAGCAGTCATATGAGGGCCAAGAGCCTCCTCATACGTTGGGGGCCTACAAGGCAGCACCACTAGGGGAAATTGTCTCATTGACAGGAAACAAAGTCTAAGTTCATGTTCCCTCATGTGTTCTTTTTAAGTTTATTTTTAAATTGAGAAAGAATTTCCTTATTTAAGAAGGATATAAGGGAATATCAGAGAAATAAAGGTAACTACAAGACATATAAATTGTGTCTAAATGTCAATTTGAAATTATTCCATTTTCAGTAATGACTTTAAATTCCAAGTGGTTTAATATTAATGATTAAAAATGGCTGAACTGAAAAGCTCAAAATACTTTTATTAAGCAAAGTTTACTACAGACTAGTTTTAAATGCAATGGACGGTATGATTTTAAATTGAAAGATAGATGAAACATGCCATAAACTCTTTCTCAAAAGAAAAGGTGGATTGCACATGATAACTAAACAAAATATAATGCACATGTAAATTAAAGTTTAAAAGGATATTTTTACAGTGAAGATTATTCACCAAATACCAGAATCCTGAAAGTATTGAAAGAAACACTAATGATAATAAAAGGAAAAATGGGTATTAGCAACAAAATAGTAGCAGATTTCATCTTTTCCTGGCAATGGGACCTCATCTAGGCTATTCAACAAGGAAATAAGAACTGAATAGTTCAATATATCAATATTGGTTTTTATCAAGGTCTTCCATTATGGCCCAAATTTATGGCTTTAGTATTAAAGCCTTCCTCTTCCCAAGTACAGGGATTATGCTGTCTACCATTAGGTTTGAAGAAACAATTGCAAACAGCAAACATATGAATAATAATATCCCAAATAATATTAAAGTATCTCAAACTAACAGTGACGTTTTCTAGAGCAAATTTCATATCACATCATGGAAATTCTCTCAGGTAGATGCCATATTAGACTTCAAACAAGTTTTAATAAATTAACAAAGTACTGAAATTATTTCAAGCAAATTTTCTAGGATGATGAGATGGAACTCTGCAGCCAAAGACCTACTGGAAATGGATGAAAGTGGTCCCATAATACAGGTTTTACCCTGTACAATGGAAAAAGGACAGCATCTTCAACAAATGGTGCTGGTCCAACTGGATGTCCACATGTAAAAGAATGAAATTAGACCCATACTTAACAACTTGTAGAAAACTTAAGTCCAAGTGGATAGAAGACCTTAACATAAGGCCAGACACATCAAATCTACTAGAAGAGAAAGTGGGGAAACCCCTCGAAGTCATAGGAACAGGTGACAACTTCCTGAACTGAACACCAACAGCCCAGGATCTAAGACCAACAATCAATAAATGAGACCTCATGAAATTGAAAAGCTTCAGTTAGGCAAAAGATACTGTCATTCTAACAAAATGGCAGCCTACAGATTGGGAGAAAAATTTCACCAACCCCACATCTGACAGAGAGCTAACATCCAAAATGTACAAAGAACTCAAGAAACTAAATGCCAAGAAACCAAATAATCCAATCAAAAAATGGGGAACAGAACTAAACAGACAATTCACAAAGGAGGAATTCCAAATAGCTGAGAGACACTTGAAGAAATGCTCAGCATCCTTAATCATCAGAGAAATGCAACTCAACACAACTTTGAAATTCCATCTCACACCTGTCACAATGGGTAAGATCAAAAGCTCATATGACAGCACATGCTGGCAAGGGTATGGAGAAAGGGGAACCCTCCTCCATCACTGGAGGGAGTGCAGGCTTGTGCAACCACTATGGATGTCAGTCTGGTGATATCTTAGAAAACTTGGAATAGCTCTGCTTCAGGACCCAGCCATACCACTTCAGGATATAAATCCAAATGATTCCTCACCAAATCACAAGGAAGTTTCCTCATCTATGTTCATAGCAGCCTTTTTTGTAATAGCTAGAAACTGGAAACAACCCAGATGTCTCTCAACTGAAGAATGGATTAAAAAACTGTGGTACATCTTCACAATGGAACACTACTCAGCTATCAGAAACAACCAAATTATGCAGTTTGCAGCCAAATGGATGGAACTAGAGAAGCTCATCCTGAGTGAGCTAACCCAGACTCAAAAGAATGCACATGGCATCTATTCACTTATAGTCTGATTTTAGCTGTATAGTACCGGATAACTATACTACAACCAATGCACCAAATAGAACATGAACATAGACTTTTTTCCTGTCAGTGAGACACTTTGCCCTAATGCTGCTGCCTTGTATGCCCCCAGTGTATGAGGAGGCTCTTGGCCCTCACATGACTGCTGAACTCGGGCAGGGGACTGTTATGTAGGGAGACTCCACTCCAAAGGAGTGGTATGGAAGGGATAGGGAGTAGAGGGTGGGAGGGCAGGACTGGGAGGGGTGGAAAAAACACTATGATGGAGATGTAACCTGAAGTAATAAATAAATAAATAAATAAACAAACAAATAAATAAATTAAAAAAAAGAATTTGAAAAAAATACAAGTTTTATCACCTGAATTGTGAATGAAAAAGCTAAAAAAATAAGCTAGGCATGGTGGCAGACGCCTTTAATCCCAGCACTAGGGAGGTAGAGGCAGGTGGATCTCTGTGATTTCAAGACAAGCTTGGTCCACAAAGTGAGTCCAGGACAGCTAGGGCTACACAGAGAAACCCTGTCTTGAAAAATCAAGAACAAAAAGCTAAAAAATAGATATTAAAAATTATCTGAAGATGAATGTAAACAAAACATCATGAATTGAAACATAGAATTTAACAACACTAATAACATAATTTTTGTTTCTCAAGGAACTATAATTACTATAATTAGTTAGGTCAAAAGTCAGAGGAAAGAAGAAAATTAACAGTATAATCACACATTTACACAGTAGTAGTTCTCACTGAAATCTAAGCTTAACCTTGAAAATAGCAACAAAATTCACAGTCTCTCCTATAGAAAGAAATATACAAACATTAAATCAGAAATTAGGGGACATGTTATAACAAAAATAGCAGAAATAAAAATGTTCTTCAAGAAATTCCTATGAATGCTTATATGCCAAGAAGTTAAATAAATTAACACAGAAGGTTATATTTTATATTTTACAAACATATAATTTGTCAAGAAAGAATTATGAGGAGGTAAAAATATAAACCAATCAAAATGATATTGTATCATTAGTAAAATTCATCCCAACAAAATGAAACCCAGAAACAGGTGACTGCCCTGAAGAACTCCTATGAAGCATCCAACTACTAAATAAAATTTAAAAAAAAAATTAAGCTATGACATTTTTTTTCATGAAACAAAGATTGCAGTTGATACAGACAAATTGTAGTTAAATGAATCAAAATAGACATCACTAAAATAAACCTTCATGTGTAATGTCATGTCATCTAAAAACAGTAGAAGGATAAACAATGAGGGAGGTTGTTAATCAAGAAATGTTATCATTATGTGGATATCCATATAAAAATGATGAAGTTGGATTTTTACTATGGACTCTACAAAGTTAATCTAAATTAGTGAATTAAATATTTAAGATACCATAAGACTATACAACAGAAAGTTTTTAGTATTGGACTTAGCAATGGATTTTGGAAGATAATACCAAAAACAAATCCAGGTAAATAAATACAAATGAGCAAAAAGAACTTCAAACATAAAACCTTCTGCAAAACAAAGAAATCAAATACTGAAATGAAAAGACAACACATGAAGTTGGCCAAAATATTTGAAAATTATACCTACAAGGGGGTTAATATCCCATATAAAAACAGATTCATGCATGAATTCTCCAAATGAACTCCATGTAAACACACAGGAGCCTCTGCTGCACCCCCAGTTCACCTTATGAATTTAAAAACTGAATATTTATTTAGTTTTATTTTTTGACATTTATTCATTTATTCAAGTCACACCCTGATCACTGCCCCCTCCCTCCACCACTCTTGGTCCCCCCCTTCCATCTTCTTTCACCCTCCTTCCTCTCCTTCTTCTCCTGTGAGGGAGGTCCCACCAGTATAAGCTCCCTTAGTTCATTGGTCACATGATGGCTAAGAGCTTCCTTTGGCAGTGGTGACCAACATGGCAACCCAGCTAGACTAAGGTGTTCCACTAATAGGTGCCATAGCCCATGACAGACAGTGACCCTCCACCCCCACACTTGCCAAGGGATCTAGATGAAGGCAAAATTGTCTATCATCTATGTATGTATAGGGGGTCTAGGTCTGTACTATTTATGCCTTTTTTCTCTTTTTTCCCCCTGTTTTTTCTTTTGGTTAGTATTTCAGTCTCTGTGAGCCTCTAGGCTCTTAGATTGTTTGGTTATCTTGATCTGCATGTGGTGTTCTTGTTCCCTCTGTGTCTCTTGATTCCTACATACAAGTCTTCTGCTTGATGTAAATCAAGACAAGAATATATAGTGGGTGGTTAGACAGGAGGTGAGAATCTGGAAGGTACTGGGGAAGGAGAAGGCATGTTCAAAATGTGTTCCATGAAAAAATTACTTTCAATTAAAAAAAAAGGAAATCAAAACAAGCATGCAAAAATAAAAAAAACCAACCTTATAATCCAACAAAAATTAAAAAGTACTTTTCATTAGAAAAGACACAATTTCTCAAAGATGATGGACAGACAGTGAAGGAGCATATAAAATGATGCTTAAATGTGTGCAGATATGAGAAGTTAGGGAATGTGATGCTGTCAGGAAATGCATTACACCAAGAAATGTTTAAAGAAGACATAGGTAAAACTACTACTTTATAAGCATATGTACATACATTCATACACACACACACACACACACACACACACACACACACAGAGAGAGAGAGAGAGAGAGAGAGAGAGAGATGTCAACTTCATGATTCATGAGAAAAATATAGGAAATATATGGAAAAATAACAACATCATTAATAATCAAAAGTACACAAATCACAACCATAATCAGAGAGCATCTGTTTGAGCAGATGTTTTCAAAAAGAAAAACAGCACAAATAAAAATCTGGAAATTAAGAGAAAATGCACTGTAATGAATCAAGAAAAATTGGAACCTTTTTTTCTACAGTGAAGTGGGTAGTGGTCCTATACCAGGAGGGCTGCCACTGTGAAAACATGTGTGGAGTTTTCTTGAAGAAGTAGAAGAAGTAGAAGAAGAAGAAGAAGAAGAAGAAGAAGAAGAAGAAGAAGAAGAAGAA
>CAJQZJ010009649.1:9086798-9178922 GCA_907164525.1 Lophiomys imhausi | reverse complement strand
AAGAAGAAGAAGAAGAAGAAGAAGAAGAAGAAGAAGAAGAAGAAGAAAAAGAAGAAGAAGAAGCAGCCTAGGAGATAAGTCAGACTGTATCATGTTTTCTATATAATAATTTGTGTTCCATGCTCAGAAACCACACTAAAAAGTCAGATACATTGACATAAGCACTTAGAATTCAAGCATTGTAATATGGAGACAGGCTAATGATGGTGTCTGTCTGACTCTGCTGTCTAGGACACTCAGTGGCACAGGCAAATTAGAGACTCCCCCTCATTAAATAAGGTAGCAATTTCTGAAATAGAGCACTTACTTGTAGTTGACCCTAGGCCTGTGTATACACACACACACACACACACACACACACACACACACACACACACGGCAAAAGTCACACAACTGTGTGCCTGAAACCTTCAGCAGGACTGGGAGGGGTGGAAAGAGGACACTGTGATGGAGATGTAACCTGAAATAATAAATAAATATTGTTTAAAAAGACCACACACCTACACTTACTTTCACAAACAAGTAAAAACCATGTTATTACAGTTGTATCTGAAACAGCATGATATAATTTGCTATAGTAACTCTTATAGATAGTAAATATGAAATTTTCCAAGGTCCAAGGATATCTTTTCCTGTGTAAAATTAAATTGAGGGAACCATGTTATTTAATGAAGTATACAATGTTAATACAGAAAGAAAACTTCAGTAGTGACATTTACAGTAACAAATTTATATACTTAACTTTTTGAAGCAAAAAGAATATAACTGTTAGAAAAAACAAATTAACAGCATGTTATTTTGTGGTTTCTATATGCTTTTTTCATGCAATGAATTTCACTTGTCTTGGGTTTTAGTAAACTACACTTGCTTGAGTTTCCAACTGTTTAAAGTAGACAGCTTAAACATCTTATTAATATGGAACATTAAATAATGTTGCCAAGTAATTAGTGAAAATCTCTTACCATCCATGTAGATTTGAGACAATACAATTCTGCTTAAATTACATGGTCTTAAAGAGTAATGGATGTATATTATTTTTATAGCCAGATAATTAAAACTATCAAATATTAAGGATGCCTTTGTTGTTAGGAAAAGAAAAATAAATATTGCACCTTATATGCTTATGAATTATATTAATTAATATAAACAATTTAATACCAAAATTAAAATTAAATAGACATCACAGAACATTTTGAATATTATAATTATTAGATAACATTTTGAAGGAAAACACTATTTTATATGGATCTAGGATAAAATTATACTTTTGTGTGTGATACTTGATTTATCAAAATAGTGTTTTAAGTTAGCTGTGTATAGATTATGTTCTCCTGAAATAATGTGTGTTTTCATCATTCCACTAATTAATTCACTGTAACATGAGAGATAGAAAATATATCTTAAATTATCCTGTATACTAAAACATAAATGGCCTTTCCATATTTTCATTCCTTGAGGCTTCAAATTTTTTTTACATATTACATTTTTTATGTTGTTAAATTAAGTCAACATTTTTAATGATGGGTTAGTAAGATGGATGTGCAGGGAAAGTACTTTCCACCAAAGTTAAAGTCAGCCCTGATTTTGATCCCTAACTGCCAGTTGGAATAAACAGTACTGAATTTTTATAGTTTTATTCTCTGACCCTCCAGAGGCATGACATATTATATGCTTGGACACACACACACACACACACACACACACACGCATGCACACACATGCACACATGCACACCCCCACACACATACACTGAAACAAATAAGATGCAGAAAAATAATTAGAATGTTTTATCTCGACTTACTAGTGAAATCATATTCATGCAGGAAATTGAGGTTATGATTATTTGGGGTAATTTTATAATAATATTTTATGTTGTTTGGCTGCAAATATCCAACACTATTAGAATGTGTCCAAGTAATGCTCTCTAAACTATTTCCACCACAATTATTAAATGGATAATTTTCACTAGTTTTAATGTTTTAAAATTAGTGATGAAATGAGATGTTTTATTGCCTTTACATTGCATCTTTTACATGTTAATGAAGGTTAATGAAGGTAAAAAAAATGAACTTTCTCTTTCAATGAACTATTAGTATCACTTATATATTAAGAAAACATTAAAGAAAATAATCCTGTTCATTTAATTTTATAATCAGCATAAACAAGTGATCAAAATGCCTAACACTAGCATCTTAGTAAGTGCTCTATTGCCATGAAGAGACACCATGACCATGGCAACTCATATAAAGGAAAACATTTAATTGGTCATGGCTTACAGTTTCAGAGATTTAGTTCATTATCATCATGGTAGGAATCATGGAGACACAGGGAGGCATGGTGCTGAGAATCATCTTGATAGTTCTATGTTCGAATCTGCAGGCAGCAATAAGATGGGGAGCCTGGGCCTGTTTGAATATTTGAAACCCCAAGGTCCACTACCGTCTGTCATACTTCCCCCCAAAGGCCATATATCTTAATCTTTTCAAATAGTGGCCATTCATATGAGATTACAGTGGCCATTTTCATTCAAACCACCACAAGAAGGTAGGTATAACAGAATTATGTTTGCAGGCACGAAGAACAGTTGCAACCATGGCAAAGTCTAGTTGAAGCACAAAACCATTCTTCCTGTGACTCTCATTCAGTCCTGATATTTTCCAATCAGGCTCAGCCTCTGTGGCCTCACTCTTATTCATGATAATTGGATCAACTGGTCATTTATGAATAATTCAACACCACTGGAGCTATAATTAACAGTATTGGTTTAGATTAATCACTTTAGATGGAAAGGCTTTCAAGGAGTCAAGCAGGATAGCCACAAAAACACCCTTTACACAACAGACAAACACACAGCTACACTTCTGTCCTGAATTTCTTTGCTTTTACCTCTACAAGGAACATTTTACATCGCTCACATTAATTAGTAAGCTCAGCATTTTTTATGTTCATGAAGCTCAATGTCTACATGTTACATGCTGAGTTACAGCATATGTGATCGAAACAAACTGATATTTAAAGATAAATCAATGAACTTACTTGAATGTTTTCAGTAACCTAAGTGAATACTGTCACCAACTGATATAAAATAAAAGAACAATGGTCATTATGTCATTAGAAATGAATAAGCACTGGGTGTAATGTCTACTTCCTAAATTTGAAGTGTTACAGAATATTTATATCACTAACAAAAGTAATGATGGAGATATTTTTCTAAGACTTAGGCAAGAGAGTATATTTAAGTAAATGTTTACTATATAGTATATCAGCAAATAAGTTAAACACTTTTAAAATACAGACAACTATTCCCAGAAAGAGCATGTGAACCTGAGAGATATGTAGTGCATATCACAGGAAAAAATTTTAAGTGAACAGGAAAAACAGTTTTAGTATATCACAACACAGAAATATAATGGTAATAAAGGAAAGAGAATTTTAAACAGTTTTTATTTTAAATAATGGAAGCTGTAGACAAACAACAACAGGTTTTCAGGAAGTTTAATGTGAAAAGGCAGATGACATAGAAAATGCATATTAGTAGTAGAGAGAGAATTTACTCACAAAAAAGAGAGAAAATATTTCCATTTCATAAGGACACGCTTGGAGATTTCAAGCTAAAGTTCCATGATAGAAATACAATGACTGCTGGAAGTGAAGGCACATCGAATCATACAGCACAAATGGAAGGGATAGCTTCAGAAAGCAAGTAGGATAAAAAATTAAGAAACAGTGTGGTTTAATGAAAATGCCCCCTATTGGCTCACATATTAGAAAACTTTAATTTTTGCTTAATGGTACTGTATGGGTAGGTTTACGGGGTGTTGCCTTAGAGAAGAAAGTAAGTTACTGGGGACAGGCTGTGAGGTTTTCTTTTTTCTTTTATTTTTTTCTAGTACCTTAATTAGTTAATTAATTAATTAATTTTACATCCAGATCACAGCCCCCTCCATCTTCTCTGCCCAGTCACAGCCTCTCACCCTCTTCTTCTTTCCCTTCTCCTCTTCTCCTAAGAAAAGGCGACCTCCCCATATCAATTCACCCCAGACAAGGAAGCCTAGCTAGGGTAAAATAATCCACAAAGAGACAACAAAGTCCATGCTAGAGACAGACCTGAGACACTTGCTAGGGCATCTACATGAAGATCAAGCTGTCTATCAGCTACCTATGTGTAGGGGACCTAGGTCCAGTCCATACAAGCTTTTTTGGCTGATGCTTTTGGCAGCCTCTTTGAGCATGCTCAGACCTAGGTTACTTGACACTATTGATCTTCCTGTGGAGTTCTTATCCCCTCCTGATCCCTCTATTCTTCTCCCCACTCTTCCATATGACTCCCTGAGCTCCACCTAATGTTTGGCTGTGAGTCTCAGCATCTGTTTAGATCCTCTGCTGGGTAGGACCTCTTAGAGGATAATTATGCTAGATACAGGTCCACAAGCTAACAAAGTATCATTAATAGTGTCAGGTGTTGACTCTCTCCCAATGGGTGTCTCTCAATCTGTGCCAGTCGTTGGATGACCAATCCCTTAATCACTGCTCCAACTTTATCCTTGTACATCTTATATGCAGAGTAAACATTGGGTCTAAGATTGTGTGGATCGGTATATTTCCCTTTTACTCCACTAGAAGTTCTGCTAGGCTAGGAGGTGGCCACTTCTTTCTCCACATCCTAATCTACTAGGAGTCTCGGCTAGGATCTCCCTGATAACCTCCCAAGGAGCATACCCTTTCCTTTTCTCAGGTCTCCAGATTGTTTGAGGTGGCACACCATCAGTTTCCCTTTTCTTTCCCAGCCCTCCCACCTCCTGACCCCATCTCACCACACCTGATCCCCACCCTCATTCCCCTCCTAATATCCTTTCCCATGTAGATGCCTCTCTATATCCACTTCTGATGTCTATTTACTTCCGTTCTGAGTGAGCTTCAAGCACCCTGCCTTGGGCCCTCCTTGTTACTCATATTCTCTGGGTCTGTGAATTCTACGATGGTTATTCCGTACTATATGGTTAATATCTGCTTATAAGTGAGTACATACCATGTTTATCTTTCTGATTCTAGGTTACCTCACTCAGGGTGATCTTTTTTTACTTCCATCCAATATGTCATTCCCAGTTTTCCCTTCTTTGTTTCATGCTTATGATTTAGATATAAGCTTCTAGGTATTCTGACTTCCATGATTTATATTTGATACATCCACTCTACCATCAAGAACTTTAATTCTTTGTAAACATAATCTGTACAAACGTTCTTTCTTTTAATACATTTATTTATTACTTCAAATTACATTTTGATCATACCCCTCTCCCTCCTTACCGGTCCCTCTCTCCCACTGTCTACTCCTTCTAACACCTATCCTACTCCTCCTGGGTGGGGTACCCACACATATCAGCCACCCTTAATTCATCAGTCACATGAGGGCTAAGAGCTTTTTTTTTACTCTGGAGCTTGAGATGGAAGGTTCACTATGGTAAAGTGTCCCACTAACAGGAAACAGAATCCCTGACTTAGACCACCCCATCCCTAATTGTTAAGGGATCTGTATGAGGACCAAGTTGCCTATCCTCTATATTTGTATAGGGTGATCTAGGTCAAGTTTAAGATTTCTTTATTAGGTTGCCTTCTCCAAGGCCATTTATCACAGTAATAAAAAAGTAACTAATAGAGTATAGAAACCAGGTGGAGATATATGTGGCTAAAATATCTATTTAAAGTACTGTGTAAAGAAGAACATTACTCAATTATTTGATTATAAAGAAATGATTCTTATGTGTTATGCAAACTGTAATTTTACATTTAATCTGACATAATTCAGTGCTTTAAAATGAGTAATGATGATTTTGTAAGTGAGGAAGCTAGGGCGCTAACACCTAAAGTATCCTAAGCAGGGTAACAAAACCCACAATGAAAAAGATCACAGAGTCAGTTGCCAGGGCCCAAGCCCAGAGCTCTTGGGAATGAGCTGTCACAGAATCAATGGCTCAGATTCTGTAGGTCTGTTAAATGGCAAAAGCAGATCTGTTTATTTCAAAAGAGGGTGCTCCCCTTATAATCTCCACCAAGATTCCCACTGTCTCCAGAACTGCAGGCTGCTGTGGCTCTTCCTCATTGGCTCGTGTCTCATTCATTAACCAGCCAGGCCCAGGCAGGTATCTCAGCCCAGCTGCATGTGGAAACCCAGCCACACATTCTCTGTTTAACAGCAGGCCTTATTTCTGCTCAACGGCATATTTTGTTCCTCCTCATATTTACTCTTTTGTTTTTACTTTTAATATTTAGAAACTCAGTGGGAACCAGAGTTCTTATGCTCTGACCTTGTTGACCCCACCTAAGGGACCCCCCAGAATAATGGACCGTGCCTGCCTTAGGTTGACATGCTGAACAGATTCTTACCTGTCATTGACTACCAGTCCTCAAAGGATGGCATCCGTGGAGAGTGCATAGGGTGTGTAGGTTACTAAACAGAGGCTTCACGGATCTCTGTGAGCCAGGCCCATATCACCTCTTTGGGTGGACTATGGTCTGGGTGTTGCAGAGCCATGAGCACCTGCAGGATAGATGTGCTATAAGCAGAATGATTATATGATCATCCTCCCATAATGGCATAAGTGACTATCCCGGAGGGGTCAAAGAATTTTTTGATGTTACACCAAACTTATTCTGTGAACCCTATACAGAGGGCAAACACTGGGACCCTGGTGTCATTGAGTTTAGAAATGCTTTCCCTGAGTAGAACAGAGTAATTGAGGAACTTGTTTGACCAAGTCCCCTTTATGTCAGCCATTAGGATGACTCGCATGTCCTCAAGGATGTCTTTTCACCAAAGGTTACAGGGGACAACAGCAACTATGACACATAGCATGAAAGTATTAGAATCTTACCCTCTTAATGACTGAATATATTTCTTGTTTTATAACAGAATATTACAGACTTGGTAATTTGTTGTAATCATGTATTAGGCAGATATACCTGAAAGCTGGGAAGACTAAATTAAGTAGGCTGCATCCTATTGTAATTCTTGTACTGTATTATAACATGAAACAAAAGAATTACATAGTTGAGAGAAATGAGGAAAGGTATAAGCAAAGATAAAATGACATTTATAATAAACTCACATGTACTGTTTAGTTTTCTATCAACTTGACACAAGCTAGAGTCATCTGAGAAGAAATTTTAATTGAGAATTGCAACCAAGAGATTGAGCATTAGGCACACTTATGAAAAAAAATTAATAAATTATGAGAAAGAGACCATCCCACAATGGGTGCTGCTAGCCATGAATAGGTAGTCTAGACCTTATAGGAAAAGTAGCTGAGCAAGACATGGGAAGCAACCCAGTCAGCAGCATGCCTCCATGGCCTTGTTCTAATTTCTTCTTCCAGGTTCCTGCCCTGACTTTTCTTAGTGATATACTGTAACCTGGGTCTTATAGGATTAAATGTAGCTTCTCTTCCTCAAGATGCTTTTGGACATGGACTTTATCATATCAATAGAAGTAAACTAGGACACCACTAATGATATAATATGTTCTTGTTACATATGTTAATCCATGTCTGAGGATAGAGCCTTTACAATGTTAATGATTCCCACAGATTTTCCCTTCAAAATGATGCATTGGAATAAAGTTTATAGTATATAGCATATTGGCATATTGCAATAATTTCTTAATCCATTTTCTGAAATTGAGGATTTTTTGAGGTGTTGTTTGGAAAAAACTATATATATTCAGCAGGTACAGGACATACATTATAGCCTACATGTCATGAGGGTCTGCTCTAAAAAACCACAGGAAGGTGGAGCATAGAAAAAAAATTGTTTAGATTAACCAGAGATATTTAGATAGAGAATTTTAGGTTCATTTATCTCTTGGTTTACACAATTAGTAATGGAATGAGTTTCACCTTGTTTTTAAAAAATAGTTTGTTTAGGTACAGAGAGAAGAAATAGATAGTATGAGAAAATAATCCTTTCAAAATCTGTTGTTATGAAATTTTATGAGAATTATAAATGTTATTTATACAATACACATTCACACATGTATATATTCACATTACTATGTCTTACAAGTTAGTCCATAAGATACAGCAGACATAATTATTATGTCCTGAGGGAACCACAGATGTTTCACAATATGGAAACCAATAGGATAGTGCTTTCTCTTTTCACTCAAAAGAAAAGGAGTTGGAAAAATGTGAACACCTTTATATTCTACCATCTTCTCATTTTAGATACCCTGTTTAGAAGCGTCCGATTTCTAAGATGCAGCATCATTACTAAGGTCATATAGTTTACATGTGTTGGTAACTACAGGAAGGTAAAAATTGGCTCACATAGTCTGTGTTTTTGACCAAGTTCTATACTTACTACCAAGAGAGAAGGATTGACAATCTTTCCTGCTTCATGATATTGTTTACCCTTAAAGACTAGGTGTCTGAGAACTCTATATTTAATGTTAGGTTTTGTGAAGTCTCCTGGGATTAAGCTACAGGTAAGAAAACAGTAAAAATCACTCATGTTTTCCCCCAGTCACCCTAGAAGAGCTGGATGATTTGCTGCTTCTGATGTATGAAAGCCAACAAGGATGATTTGAAAGAAATCACTTTTCACACTAGCTTCCTGGAAGGCACAAGTCCCATAGGCCTCCTGAGTTGTACAGTGTAAGCCTGTGATTTGGTAGCTAATAGAAATGCAATATGACTCTAGGGACCCTAAGAAAGCCAAGCTTTCCTGTATGCGCCTCCAGTTGCTCATTATGGGTTGTAGAGATACAGTCATAAATAGTGGATGAATGGGTACTGTGGAATTGAGTAGTTGAGAGAATATTTGAGTTCATGCAAAATGTCATTTGAAAAAATCTTTATAAATTATGTTTCCTCCTTTGTGTCAGTTGGGACAAAGCAAAACATCAACATTGAGTCGGGTGGCAGACTCCAGGCAACAATTAACTATGAAAAGTTTTCACTGAACAAAATATGACCTCTCAGACTCTGAGTTTCCAAGAAAATGGATGTAATGGGAGGTGCTGATATATTCAGTAACAAAATGAAAATATTATCATCAGAAAAAATGTTTTAGTATAAATTTAATTTGTAAGTCAATTCATCAGTTGCCTTGGTCACACTTCAAGTATTTAATATCCACATATACATGGAGTTTTTTATACTAGGTTGTTCATAATATATAATTCTTCCTGAACATAGAACCTTCTGTCAGACAGAACTGTATATAATGTTTACTATCTAGGAATGCAAATCTAGTTTATTAAACCCTTAGAAATTCCTTTGATTTTTTTCTCTATCATGCACTAACTAGACAGATGACCAATTTATGCTAGTTGTCTCTGTGTTTCCTTATTTTTATCCACACCGTGGTCAAGTGGTAGAGTCTATTAGGCCTACTTGCATGTACATTTGACATTGGACTTTTCATTGGTAACTAATCTTACGTGTATTTTATTTTCATCAATGCCTGATTACCTCACTGTATTCATAATTCACATGGTTTCCTTTGATTTCCAAAGTGTTGTTTGATCTTTCAACTTATGCTAACTCTAGTATTCTGCAACTACAGTTTTTCTCATCTTATATTGAGACTCTCTCATTGGGAATTTTAACCTACTGTGTATATGTAATAAAAAATAATATTGTAATTTTTCATAGATTAATGACCTAATATTTTTCAAGTGCAATATTCTTAGTTTCAGTCATGTACAAATAGATGTTTTTGTTTGTTTGTTTGTTTTGTTTTTATGTGACACAAAATTCACTTATCCAAATGGAAATTAGCATTTGGAACTTCTTTTCAGGCTTACATCTGTGCATTTTTCTATATCCCTAATGTCAAATCAAAATAGTTTTATCTTTCTCTCTTATGGTAAGGGCAAGGTGCTTCTCACTCGTGGAGTTATGTGAGCTATTTCATAATGGTCTTCTTCATACCACCCTTTTCATAGGTCATTCTTTATAATTCCAATACCACATAAAGTACCCAAATACTGACACCTTCTACTCTTGGCTTAAAAGAAGACATAGATTTGTTTTTCAATCATCAGAAAAAAGAACTGCCTAGTTACATAGCACAGATGATTGCTAGGGAGGGACTTGAAGCACAAAATAGTCACTGATGGTAGAAACATTTACTATTTTAAAGAGATAAGGTTTCAGGAAAATACAAAAGATCTGAATATGAAATTGTATAATAGTACAAAACAGTATTTGTCATTCTATTACTCTCTTTAGCCAAATTAGTTCCATCATGTACAGTCTTAATTGGAACATCACTTACAAGACATTATACAAAACAGTTTGAATATATCCAGGCAATTCAAAAGGTTATGTTGATTAAATTTATGAGTCATGTGACTAATAAAATGTCACTATACTAGTAGGAAGCTCACCAAGAATTTCTATGCATATCGTTCTCTGCAATAAGGCAGGCAAAATTCTTCACATGGTGACTCACCAGTACAAGAGAATAAACAGAAAGCCTGTAAGGACTATGAATGGTTAGACTTTGACTAATTCCTTTACTGTATCTGCATTTCATTTCTGCAGAAACTTAAAGAGATGACAGAGATTCTTATTCTTTTAAGAAGGGTGGTAACGATTTCACAAGTCATAGAAACAGTCTTGTGCAAATGGATGCCAAGAGACATATGTGAGGTTAGTAAAAAAAGAATTTCCTATAAGATCCATGTGATTTACAGATATGTAAAATCATGAGGGAAAGATAATAGTTACTGTGAGAAGGTCCCAAGTCCAGAATTTTTTTGTTATAGAGGAAAAATAATTAATAAATAATTTGTTATTTAGAATTACTTTTTATTTAATAAATAAATGCAATGAAGCTATGACATAAATGTCAAAAAGAAACTATATGCCTAGGAAGAAGAATCATGTTTTCTTAAACTTAATAGTTTGTCACAATGCAAACCCTTTTTTTGACAATTTGAATCCCTCTCCTGTGTATTAGACTAATATACACTTTATTTCACTAGTTCTAAATACTTCACTCATCTATAATATCCAAAGATTATTAGTCTAAAACTATAGTAATTCCCAACTCCGTTCTTCAGGAGTTATGGGAACCATATACCATACAGTCTTTTTCTCAGTCTCTTCTATTGTTTTTTTTTCTACATGACACCTAAACTAAGCATTGATTTTCACCTTCATTAGTGTAGACTTGGTAATTATACAATTCATACTAAATCCATCGTGAATCTATGCAACAGACATTCATTCCTTGATTGCATAAGAATCTTGAATAGTAGAGATGTGGGTGAAATAATTGCATTCATGGTCAGAGACAGGAAGAATATGACCGGCCATCTATAACAAATGGCTTTCCAAGTTGCCATGGTTTCCTATATTCTTGCAGTAAAAAAGGTAAGGTAAGGGAGGTGCTTATCACGACATGCTCTTTATTTTGATAGAGTGCAGACAGTGACCCTGTACTCACTTCTATTGTTGGTTAGATGAGAAGATCATGATTGTATTTCAAGGGGTCCTGAGTGACACAGTACAATGTGTCTGCAGAGAAGAAAAGGAAGCAGAACTGATGATTGCTAGCAGTCTTAGATATCCTTCCTAGCAAATATTGGATGAATATGTTTAGTTCTTATACAGTTTCCCGAGCATTTGCTAAATATCACTTCTGAAGCATGATTTTTCACCTGTGACCTGAGGTCAACGTTCTTCAGTCTGTTTCATTCTTATCTAAACTGGACATTCTCATCCTTTATTTTTCTCTCTCATAATCTTTATTAACTTCAGATTTGCAAATTCTTTGTCTTGGTTTAGACCACAGGATCATGACTCAGAAGTATTTACAATGTAGGTTTCCAGCAGTTGTTACTTCTCACTGTCTCTTTTTGGAAGTGTTTTAAATGAGTTTGTTGATTTTGTCTCATCACATTGTTCTTTCCTCTCAGTGAATGCAGTGGTACCCTTACAGAGAGGACCTACCAGCCATCCTTCTTCCACTCTTAGCCTTTCTGGACAAATGCTTCAAGTGCTAAGTTATGCCAATGTCAGAAAAATGAGAGGATAAATTCATACACTGGAAATTTACTAGATGCTGCTTGAATCATGTATCAACTCTTGAAAGGTTAAAACTAATACTTAAAATCTGGTTGCTGAGATAAAGAAACAAAACCAACCAAACAAACAAACAAACAAAAACAGTGTACTGTTTTTTGAGGAATAACTTCTACCTTGGACTTTGGAACTGGAGACTAGAATACTGACAAGAAATAGTCTAAAATTTTGTAATATTTAAAATGCCAGAAAGGACAGAAATTAGAGAATAGTAACATGAAACTCCAGAGCAAATCTAGACACATGTATTCTCTAAAACACCTAACAATTCTCCAGTCCATGGCAAACACTATTATATATGGTAAAGAGGTTACCTTAGTAGTGTAACCTGAATTCATGAAGAGCAGGTATGAAATATTGGCATGTGTTTCACATTTCCTCCAGGAAGGGAGTATGACTCGGAACATACTTCTGGAGATGATTAGAAATGGATGAAACAGAAATTTATAGATTTTTCTTCAGAAAGAAACAAACCCTAAGTGGTTGAATGATTACTAATGTCCTTAAAGACTCCACATATGTTGAGCTGGGCAAGCAGGGAGGAACTACAACAGTGAGATTGATGCCACAAGGAAAACAGCAGCCATTCACAGAATTTTCTCTGGAAATAGAAAACAAAGCTAGCAAGCAGGATCTATATTATCAAACTCAGAACAGAAACCTAAGTCCCCAAATTATTCTAAAGTCTGTCAATAGTTTCTATGTCAATTTAAGAGATAGTCATATCAACTGCTAAAACAGAAGACCATTGTATATTTTTACATGACATGAAATCTATAATAGTGTGTTCCCACCACCAGAACACTGGCAAACTCATCTAAAAAATTTTAAGGACTAAAATTTCCAGTCAGTTGACACTTGAGGTCAACTGACATTATAAGGTGTTTATGAACTGTTGAATTTTTGTTTAAGATGAATGTGCAGTCTACTTTTTACATGTTCACAGCTGCACATTCTCACATACACAGTCTAAGCTTTCAGGGGCTTCATCATCCTCAAGTGGTATTATAAATGTCTTCAAAATCCTACTAGGAGGAGTAAGAAAGGATGCATATATTTGAAATAATATCTATGATATGTGAACACTCAATGAAGATATTTTCATATAGTGAGTATATTGATGCTAGAAATGACATAATTTCACTGAACTAAAATTAAAAAAATCGTCATTTTCACAATTAATTAAGCTGGAAGAGCAAATTATTTCATAATGTTGACACTTGAGTAAGTAGTATCTGTAAGTTTAATAGGTAAGGAAATTTTATTTTATATATTATTAATTTGTGTAAAACTATGGAACTTTTCAGGGGCTTACAAATGATTGTAATAGATGAGAAAGTTTGATAATTACTAGTATAATTTTATATGTATATGAATCACAATGTTTATCTTTGCACTGCTCAAAGTTCGGTAAGTGTTTTACCCAGAGAATGGCTTAGTCTACATTTTTTTCCATTATAAAAGCCAGTATTCCTTGAGCTTTAGTTCAGATCAGAGAATAGTGGCTCCTTTTGCCAATGAGTAGGGCAATTTATATATCTGAAAGGGTAATGTTGTCATTTTGTAGGGATATTACTCTGTGTAACTCTGAAAACTACTTTCTATTTTTTATCTAAGTCACTCACAGTTTGCTATTCTCATCTGTGTCAAGGATTTGGTTATCACAGAACTAAGATGTCCTCTTAAAATCAGTATGCCTTGTGTTCTTTTCTATTTTACTTTTCATTCATCTTGAGCATAAAGGAACACAAAAATAAGAGCATTGCTGTTTTTTCATCAAAGACCTTTCTATACCCGATTTACATCATAGTATTTTTACTAGAAACACATCAAATGTTGTCTATGGAATAGAAACGGATGCTTTACTCACTTTCAATTATCTGCTGCATAAAGGTGATATTCATAACTGGAGTCAAGGTAAAATATTATAGGCCTCACATTCTGATTTCCTGTTTCTTGGAAGTTTTTCTTCTGAGTCTTATTCATCATGTTAAGGGAAAGAAAAAATAGTAACTTTCCCTGAAAATGATGACTGATTAACTAGTATGCACAGATTATGTCAGTCAACATGGTCTGCTATGAATGTGCATTCCAGCTTGGCAGCTTGACATGTATATTCATGTCAACCACTGTTGAGTGGTACAGTTATGTCACGCATCGGATACAAAGGAGGCAAAATGGTATTTCAGTTTAATCTGTTCACAAACTAGCAATATATGAGCAATTTGTGTTAAGAGAAAAAATGTCTAAGTTGATATTGTCAAACTAAATCATACCTTTCAGTTCTTTGCCTGATCTCAACAGGATTTGATCTTTAAAATTTGATTTTAAAAATTTCAATGATTTTTGTGAATAAGAAGTATGTTTCCCTGGAATTTTATTACATCTTACATCATAGTGTATTTTATGCACATTTCTAAAGACTTGGAGAAAATTAATTTGCAATTATAGGAATTGTTAGGTTATTGTATTTAACTGTATTATCAACATGTTCAATTCAATGATAAACTTACTGTGTTCATTTCTGGGGTTAGTCTGTGTTTTTTAGTATATATGTCTATGGAATGTTAGATGGAAGGAAAGAATCAAATTCATGGAAGGATCCTCTGACCACATGTGTGATGTGGCACTTACATGTCTATGTAGACCACATGCAAACACATTCATACACACAGATGCATGTGCACACAGTGAGAAAAGGCAAGATACACATCCTCTCACACACTAATAATAATAATTCATTAAAAAAGAATTCCTGAACAACCCTTTAAGTTTAAAACATATATTAAGACATTACCACATGCTTCTCAAAATCGTAGGAAACAAGTCTTAGCAATACAGAACATAGTTATTTCAATTAATGTATAAGAATAGTTTGTGACAAAGACATGTCAGTTAAAATAATACAACTTCATAGTATTTTCTACTCACAAGGGGAAATGAGTACAAAAATAAAATATTTGTATATTTCTAGCAAGCATGCTTTAGATAATAATAAATAACCAGGCTTCTTCAAGTAGCCATGTATTTCCCCCAAACTCTCTAAGATTTATTTTGCTAAAACTTCATATTATTTATCTATACCCTGTATGGTACACAGAAAGTGATAACCTAAAAGCAAGACCTTGAAAATATGATGAAAATCTTTTTATCTATATCTTCTTATTATTTAATCAGTTATTTGAAAGTGTCATATAATGTATTTTGATCAAATTACCCTTCCTCCAACTCCTGTGATATCTTACTTGTTTTCTTATCCAACCTTGTGTCACTTTTTGTTTTCCTTTTTGTTTTAATCTGTATACTACCATTTGTGTTGCTCATATACTCTTGGATGTGGAGCCTTCCATTGAAAGATGGTCTCCTAGGCAGGAAATGGACTCTTGCTCTCCCAGAACCATTCAATTGCCAATAGTTCCTCAGTAAGAAATGAGGTTTCATGCCCATATCCCCACTCGAGGATAGAATTTGGTTTGGATTGAGCTTTTACAAGCTTGTGCATGCTGTCAAAAATATTGTGAGTTCTATATCTAACTCAGCTTTCATAAAAAATAAAAAATAAATTAAAAAAATATTGTGGGTTCATATGTGCAGCTGCTTTACTATGTGAAGAAGACACGATTTTCTCTTAGTCATCCATGTATAAAAATACGTGAATGCCAGTGAGCCAGCAAAGAAACCAAAATGAGATAGATATCAGTGTCAACATCATCCTAAATATCTAATTTCAAAATTGAAAATTAAGAAAACCCTTTGATCTATATCAGTATTTCTCAAACTGTAGGTTCAACCCTTTTGTGGGTCAAAAGGAATATTTCACAGAAGTTGCCTAAGACAATTGGGAAAATGGAGATATTTATGTTATGATTCATGACAGTGACAAAATTACAGTTATGAAGTGACAATGAAAATAACTTTATGGTTGGGGTTCATCACAACATGAGGAGCTGTATTAAAGGGTTAAAGCATTAGGAGGGCTGGGAGTCATTGATCTATACAAAGCAATTAAAGATGCCAATAATAATTGGCTGACTTTGTAGATTTAGTCTACAACAGCTTAAGAAGTTATTTTGAATGTGTTTTTTTTTGTGTACAAACATGAAAAATGTACAATTTTCAAAAAATAAAGAAAACCAATTTTAATCGAATCATTTAAAGTATCGTGGCAGTCCTACTAAATAGAGAATATCAATGACTACAAATTATGAGAGAAAGCCACAGAGGGAAATTCTGACTCTAAAATACAATGCAAATTTGGACATTCCCTGGACAGTATCAACAGTTAGTTTGATGTGACAGAACAAAAAAGTTCAGAAAACTTGAAGACAGAGCATTAGAAACTGTATTTCAAGGATCTTCAAAAGGAAATAATGAAGAAAATGAAGTCTCCAAGAAGTGTTGTAGTGTCCTGTCAACAAAATAGCACATTTTCAATGTGAGTATTAAAGAAAGAGTGAAGAGATAAAAGAGAAAAATAATTTAAATGTATATCATAAAAATTCTCAACCATGAATAAAAATAGTACTTTACCAATATAAACTCTTCAGACAACTTCAAATGGGATGAATTTAAAGAGAACTACACAAACATTATATAAAATATTTCTAAATCAACAAGATCAAAGTGAATCATCACTTTCAAAAGTGGATAAATAACCAAATAGCCATTCTCTTACCTAAGGCATGAGGAAGATTTTTACTGTGCTGAAAATAAGACAATCATGAATAACAATATACTTAGCAAAACAATATTATGCAAGTTAGACTAAAGTAAAGTGACTCTCAGATGCACAAATACTTGATTAAAATATATTTCCAAGTTATTTGCCTAAATGAACTCTCTTAGGGTGAACAAAATTGACACCATTATCAAGGTGGATAAACCCTTATGATTAGAAATGTGAGTCCAGGTTTCTTCTTTATCTTCCCTAAAGCTTACTGAAAGTAAATGTTACATACTCATAGAAAATAATTAAATTATAAGCATGCATATAGAAATATAAATTTGATATGTTAGGCAAATAATATTCAGAAATGAAATACATTTGACAACAATAAACCAAAAAAAATGTGAGTTGAGATAAAATTTTAGTGAGGTGGGAAAATAACACCAGATGGTTACTGTATTTCATAAGAAGAAAGGAAAAGGGCCAAAAATGGTATGAAAATAGGTCTCTAAATGGTTATATAGGAGACTATAAATATGCATTTCTTGTTTCTCCACCCAGTTCCCCTAAAACGCACAAATTATGTAAAGTAATTGAAGTAATATATTATAAAGTTGATTGTCTATGTGCAAGGAACATGTATAATAGTAATATAATCTAATGTTATTATGGAAGATGATGACATCATAGAAGAAACTCTACAGTTTCTTAGACCAAAGCCAACCTAGACAGCTTCACCAATGAATTGCAATGATGTGTTTCAAATAATTTTATTTATTTATTGATAATTTTATTATGAATAGCTTGTTTACATCATTCTCCTGTCTCACTCTACTCACTCCAACTCTTCCCATATCTCTCCTATTCCTTTGCAAATGCATGACCTCTTATTCAGTAATTATACTGGTTGCACACACACACACACACACACACACACACACACACACACACACATCCATGTGTATATAACATATGTGTATGGTATGTGTATGTGTGTGACAAATACAACATGATGAAGTCATTAAGTGTTTCCCATATGTGTTTGTAGTTCACTTCTTGGGAATTGTTAATCTCTCCTAGAACTTTTCATTTAAGAACACTGATTTTCCGTTTCATAAACTATAAATTGCTTATATCTCTTCCTTCAGGGATGAAACCTTGTGAGGGTTTCCCCACTGATATTCACATATCAATTGATATTTTCATTTTTGTGGAAGGTTGCTTTAAAAATAATATTAGTGAGATTTCCTAGGCAACTTTCTTGTCATTATGAAGGACATATATGTCACACAAATATTCTCTAATTCACTGCAGGCATCCTATCCCGTTTTTTACAATTTTTATGTTCCATCTGCTATTATGCTTCACGTTCCTCAATTTTAGAGGTTGTTTTGTAGATGTGTCAGTTGTAAATTATGCTGGGGTTAGCAAAATAGCAAAGTGGCAATTGTATGTTCTCTTTTCGGTACTATGACCTCATTAGTCACACATGATAAGCTAGTCTTACTGTACTAGGCACGAATTACCTGCAATTTTGTAGTCCTTATGCTCTGTTAGATATAGTTGTTAGCAGACACGACAGCTTGGTAGAACTTTGGATGCCTTTTCTCCTTGGTAGTTTGCTTATTTTCTTCTAGTACTATGAAGCTACACTACTTAGGGTGAAAATGTTCCATGAAAAACAATAAACCATAAGAACATAATCTAACCAAAATCCTAGTGCCTGGCAGTCATGGGAAATCCTTTGAGTGTTAGTCAAGGGAGTCTAAAAGAATCCAAAATAATATAGACAGTTGCTATTGCTGTTGATTACCTCTCATAAATTGAAGGCAATTCCCTATTGCTGAAGAAAACATATGCTTCAGACTAAGGAAGTCAAAGAATTGAGTTGGAAGCAAAATGATGAAGGCAGGTACCATGAGAAAATGAATCCAAGACCAAGAAGAGAGAAGGAATGAGCTTATAATGTACAGAACTCAGAGAAAATCTTAATCAAGATAGAAGTATCTCTAAATACTTTCCCAATGTACATTTTGGAATAAAGTTAGAACAAATTGATTTTCAATTATAAACATTTGAATTAATGTTTCTCTCTATTTATATCCTAGCATGAAATATATCTGTAAAGTGTTCTTAAAGCATATCCTAAGTAGATACTAGTGACTCAGTTTTCGGCAGTCATGGGGAGTTTTTCTAAATATATTTATAGAACATACTAACTAACAGTGTATTGTATTATAAACATCACAGTATAGATTAGTAGCCATTCTTTGCTTCTCATTATATTAAATTACATTTGGAAAATATTTCCTACATTATTAGGGGAGGAATTTGTCATTTCATTTGTCTATATGTGCATAGTATTGAGCAGATGCTAAGAATGCTACTTATGTATTGGACTCTCCCCAAATTTCCTTCCTTTAGTGTTAACAGTTCTTCCAAATAAAAAGGGAAGCTTCAATAATGGTACATAAGATGTGCATTGAAGCTTAGAAAAGGGCCATGTCAGACAGTGGAATATCCATGAAAAAACAATTACAAAAAATAAATCAATGGAAAATTTATTTGACATGGAACATAAGATACTTAATGAATATTATAATACACTCACTGAAGAACAGTAGGTTTTGAGCAAAGAGAGTCATCATACAGGCATGGAAATTGTTATACTGGCTGAAACATTAGCAATATTTATTCCTGCTTGTAGGTGACTTCTTGTTCTTGTTGGTGCTACTTAATTAAAGATGACTTTCAAATTTCGATGGATGAAGGCATAATGAACCACATGGGGATAATAATAATCAATAGACCAATAGACACGGAACTTCTCTTACTCTGCAGTGTACTCATACATGAGTGGTGGATGAGTCTAGAGCTTTATTTAGCCATTGGAAGTTAGTAATGGGATACTGTACCACATTGCCTTCTAAATATTAAAAGAACTTATATCTTCTACTTGTGTGCTCTTGAGATCTTTGTTGTTGTGTCAGTAGTTCAGTGCGGTGATAGTATAGACTACACTTTGCCCTAGTGGTGCTGCCTTGTAGGCCCCCAGTATATGAGGAGGCTCTTGGCCCTCATATGACTGCTGAACTGGGCCAGGGAACTGTTATGTAGGGACACTCCACACCAGAGGAGTGGGATGGAAGGGATAGGGGGTAGAGGGTGGGAGGGCAGGACTGGTAGGGGTGAAAAGAGGACACTATGATGGACATGTAACCTGAAGTAGTAAATAAATATTAAAAAAGAAAATAAATGACTTACAGAAAATGTTCAGTCAAAGAAAAAAAAAAAGAACTACTGTCCTAGTTTCTCATTACTGCAGTTCCTAATGGTGTCTCAGATATCACCATCTTCATATGACACCCATATAAACCACGTTTTGTTCTCCATTCAATGACAAAGCAGAGATAAAAATATCAGCTCTGCAAGCATAGATACTCACATGATCCCACACAATGCATTGTCTTCTTATGATCATACTATTTTCCCAATTGTATTTCATTAAATATGAGATTGCCCTTTTGATATCATGTTGAAAGTGCTACTACAGAAGTTGTAGTAACACAGGTTCATTATAACTCTTTCGGTATTCTTACACAGGCTATTCAGTAACAGCTCTGGGCCTGGATCTTGTTACACAGACTGAGCTGACCTCATACTTAACATGATCACACTCTTCTCCAGCCTTTCAAGTCTTGAAATTCAGGTGTATAACACCCCACCAAGCCAAGTCATTTTTTTTCACATGTGTTTCAGAGTGTGGTAAATTTTGAGAGTGCTGAAAGGCATTACAAACATCATATGTATATACATGATGTTTATATACATATATGTGATATTGATAATAAGATTTTCTTCTTCCTCTTCTTCTTCTTCTTCTTCTTCTTCTTCTTATTATTATTATTATTATTATTATTTGTGTTCTGTCTCTACATGAGTTGTCATTTAACAGAGCTTGGACATAGACAAAAAATGTGTATAATTTAAATATTTTCTAAATTCAAAAATAAGGAATGTACTTTGGGAGTTTTGACATTCCCTTTTCACTTTCTTCCATTGGCCATTAAATCCTAAACATATTAAATCAATATTTAGTTTAATCTCAAGGATAAACCAGTATTAAGGTACAGTCTATAATTCTGAATTTTTTTCTGTTAGTCACACGAAGAGTCAATACTTAACTTCCAGCCAACTTAGCAATTTCTCTAATGATTCATATATATTAATTTGCTTTCGGTCCTCAAAACAATATTTAGAAATGGATGTAGTGCTACATCTTTTTGAATTATATCAATATGTAGCTTAAACTATCCTAAAACATAGGATATATTCATGTGATTTCCTGACATAACCTGCAGCTTTCAGAGAGCCTGATCATCCTTCTAATTTTGAGTGGAACAAATCTTTTTTTCTTCCCTTAACTGCTCCTACAAATCGTTGAATTTTACCAACTACCACTGAAGCAGAATACATGTCAGAAGCATGCTTATGTTTATTGATGTTAAATAGCATGCAGGGATGAGGGAAATGGATGGTAATTATATGGAAGATGACTCTCTCTTATACACAAATCATTTAAAATATTGATATGGTGGCTCACAGTAAGATGAGTAAGAGATACGATTAGTAAGCAAGAGTAGTCAGCAATTCAGCAAGAGGATGAGAAATTGCACATAATTATTGTTGTATAACTTTAATGTACAGATGCTTTCTTGGCAATCAGCCTGGGACAGACAATCAATGGGGTGTGAGTCATCCTTGAATGATGTATTATTTGGCCAAGCATACAAGAATAATGGCTGAAACCTAAGCTAGTCTGAGCTGCATTATTTTTCCTTAAGAGAATCTTGTTGCATTCCCTAACATTTTCTCTAGTGGTCAGTACAGTTACTGACTAAGATCACCATCAGAATCACCTTGAGTCTGAAAGACCTCTACTCGCAGAGCCTCAGCATCGGTTCCTGAACTTTGTTGAAATTCTGTACATGGTTACACTCTCTTAGTATCACATCTCTACCAAATCTCAACTTCTGGTGAAAGAGAATTTAATAAAGAAAGTTTCTTTTGACTAGGAAGGAATAGTTAACCTTGTTTCTTTTAAGACAGAATTATTAAACATTCCTTTATAGGTTATTGAGACAAAGTCTCTTTCTATCTCTATTTATTCCTACTACTTCCCTCTCTCTCCAAATACCTTATATCAAAAGTGGATTAATCTATCCCACCCTATCCAATTTACTCTTTGATCTTCCTCCCAAATTTCTTTTGTATTGAATATTTTCATCTTCTCCAAGACTGCTTCAGTAGACACCATGTACTGTGATTTCATCCCTATCACTGTTAGTTACCCACACATGAGTTTTGGTAGAATGCTTGCAAGGATGTAATGTAAAGACTCATCAATGTCACAAAGAAAATATTCAAAAATGCTATATTATATATAGGCTGGTTCATATTAAAAATGAGAAAACCATTTCACAAATTATTGAGGGAGGATGCTGATTTTCTTAGAAATATATATGTATATTCATATATATGAATATTTCTATATAATAAAAGAATATGCATATATATCAACTAATAAATGGAAACAAAATAAAGTACTGAAATATATAAATCTCAGGGAACATTGTTCAAGAAGTAATGAGAAATGTGTATATTCAAAGGATTAGGGAGTTTGCAATGAGATTGTGTGTAAAAAGAATTCTCTGTATCTTTGTTGAGAAAGTTCAGACTAGGATAGTCTTAAAGGAAAGAATTTACAGATGGAATACTAAATTGCCAACAGTGATAATGGAGGAAGGAGGGAGGCCTTTCCTGATACAAAATTGATGGCAACTGGAGCTCAGAGTTCTCTGGCTACTAGATGCTTGTCAAGATATCTGGTATTGGCCCACCAGTGAAATGCAGTCAAACTGGATTCTAAGGAATAATGAACAGAGCTTTAATTGCAGCATGGGTTGGCATGGTTAGACATGCTAAGGCTCTAGGAATGTTGTTTCTTTGCTTGAGTTTTGTATAGATATCTTTGATTTTCTTACATGGGGAGGTAGAAAGGATATTCTTCTGGTTTGGCATTTCTAAAACATAAGAGATTTTCAAAGATTTTGGGCAGATTTCAAACTATCACTACAGTTCAAAGTTTCTTTCTGGGTTTCAGAGTTACTAATATCTGGGATTTAAGTGAAATATTTGAGCAGGGTGGTACTGCCACACACTCTTAATCCCATCACATTAGAGGATGAAACAGGCAGATCTCTGAATTCTAGACCACTCTGGTTTAAACAATGAAGACAGGGTGGGAACCCTGCTGATAAGATAAGGCTGTTTACTTCAGATAGTCTAGAATTCAAAAATGACACATTTTTTCTCTTGATGTTAAGTTTAATAATGTCTTTACTGATCTAATGGATAGATACACATAATCCTAAATTTATGTAAAGAGAATGGATGGGGTCACAAGCCAGTCTCCTTAGGTGTGGGGCTCCCAATAAGGGAGGCATTTTGACTCTAAAAGAGATATGTTAATCACTGGGTGTGGTGGTACACACCTTTAATCCAAGCACTTGGGAGGTAGAGGCAGGTTGATCTCTGTGAGTATCCTGATCTACAAAGTAAATCCAGGACAAGGATACACAGAAAAATCCTGTCTTGAAAAAAAAAACAAGAGACAGAGTTATATTCTGTTAATCAATGTAAGGACCCAGAGTTAGACTGGGGAAGAACATGCAAATCTCATGACTCCTATTGTCAACAGTTAAGAAAAGCTAACATAAAATAGCATACCATCTTAGTCTACCTCAATCTCCTTAAGAGTAGAACTTCCATGGGTCAATTAGAACTCAAATACAAAATTGTTTAATTAATGTTATTGTTTAATAAGGGTATTTCAATTATTTAAATTCATACCTTGATCTCAAAACTTAGGAGACAAGGATAAAACAGGTTCTTTGTGTGTTTGAGGCCAATCTAATCTGCAGAGCTCTACAGAGCAAATCAAGACAGCCCAAGCTACAAAGAGAAACGCTGTCTCAATAAGGATTGATATATCCACATAGAAATTAAATGTCCAAAGAAAAGAGACAATAAAATAAAAAATATATAAATGCATACCATTGATCACAAAACGTGGGAGACAAAGACAGAGACAGGTTCCTTTTGAGTTTGAGGCCAACCTAATATACAAAAAGCCAGAACAACACATAATAAACCTGTTTTAGTAAATTAATAAATTTATGTCAATTGTAGAGGAGAATACTTAAACTCCATACAGTCTTATGCTGCATTTTCCATTTAAAATAGATTATATATAGCATATATATGTAATACTATTACATGCCTCCCTTTTTATGGCATCAATGGAGACATACAAATGTCTTTCTTCTGTTCAAAGAAAATAAATTATTCCTTAATTGATTTGCGCATTCTGCACATCCAAGGCATTTTGGTAATTGCAGAACTATATGTTACCTGTGAGAAACTATATATATATATATATATAAAGAAAAATGGGACCAGAGTTCAAAGAAGATCAGTAACCCAAATGATCCAGCCTCACAGACTGACTCAATAGCTGTTTTCTCAAAAAAAAAACTGCCTCCAGAACAACCTAAAACAGCTTGCTGAGATGGCCCAGCCTCAAAGACTGTTCCAGACAGGAATTCAATAAAGGCCTGAACTTTCCTACCCAAAGTTCAGCATCAGACTACACATTTCTTAGGACATTCAATTGCTGAGCACATAGAGACTGGACAACAAATGTTACTATTAACTTGCTTAACCATTTTTCCATTTTTTTTGACCTCCAACCAGGTTTTCTGCATCCCAATTTAGCAGGAAGCAGTTTTAAGAGAGCAACGTCCCATTCCCAAAATGTGGGGTAAGTGATTCTTTGGTCATTTGATGGGTTATAGATGTTGTTTAGGGGGAATGGCTACAAATTTTTATATGGTCTTGTTAAGCAAGGTATAAGAGGTTAGACTCAGGGATTACACTCTTTTTCTTTATCCTTGTTTCTCTCTTATATAATGGGAGAAGATTTAAAAAGAAAAAAAGAGGGAGAATATGGATAGTAAATATAGAATTGATAAGATAAAAGGATAGATTATTGAATCTATTCCTATAGATGCTTGTTATTAATACAAAATTTAAGTTATAGACATATGAGAATGATAGAAAAAAGGATAGATTATTGAATCTACTCCTATAGATCTTTGTATATTGATACAAAATTAAGGCTATATTTTGATTAGGTATTGTACCTATGTAATTCTTAAAATTGCAATGTGAAGTTCTAGTCCTTTTGACATTAACTATCAAAAAATGTTTAGGATAATTAAGAAATGCAAGTTGAAGGTCATTCAAACTTGTGATTTTATTAGGATAATTAAGTTAGTTAATCTCACATGTTTTCCAAATTAATCAGATATTAAGTTGTTAGAGACAAGCAACATTTGTTTACTCAATGAAGATGGATTGATGGTCTTCAAAAACCCCAAGAGATCTGTAGAACATGGCATTTAAAAATATCTTTATTATTAAAAAAATTCTTTCACATGAGACTGCCAGATCCTGACAGTTCCCACTGGATTTGGAAGGAGGTGATGACCATCAAAAAATCTCAATCAGGAGATAATTCTTACTGGGCAGAAACACTCCTACTCTCTCAACAAACTATATGCAGTTCAAAGATGGACCAAAGCTTCAATGTAGGTAAATTAATGCCCTGATTATGCAAAGAGAGAATGGGCAAGTCTTATTTCCTGCTCCAAAACTAAGTCTGTGGGATATGCTTGGCCAGAAGGCTGAGGATGATTCTCCCAAGGTTATAGAAACTGAGGACTGTCTAGGCAGCCAGCTGTCTGTTATTTCATAGTTTTGGAAGTTTCTTGCTCTATACTTCCTATCTATTCAGATATATTTATCCTTCTTAGGTTTCTGATGTGATTGAACACTACATAGTTATAGCTTCACCATAAGTTTTAAGCCATCTAGGAATTAAAAGGATGTTTTAAGGTTAAGATGATTTAATTAGTAATATAAGTTAGGATGGACGTTGAATTAGGTATATAGATCCTTAAACTCATCAAGAGAGATATGTAATAGAATATATTTCCTAGTTGACTATGCAAATACATATGGACTGAACATTGAGAATGAATGTGACACCTTTCAGTTTTCATAATTGTTTTAGTTGTATTGTTTTATTGTATTTGTTGTTATTATTACTGTAGTGTGTTTTTTGTTTTATTTATTGTTATTAAGTAAAGGAGCATTTTGTTAGACTTAAATGGGGAGATGTTTAGGGAAGATCTAAAGACATTGCTTCTGATAGGCCCATTTCAATGCTGAAATCTGGTTACCTCCCCTTCTGAGTCATTCTCTTGATTGGTTAATAAAAGTCGCTGATGGCCAACTAGCTGGACAGAAAGAGTATAGGAAGGCGGGACTTACTGAGATTAGAACAGAAACCCTGTGCTTTTCACTGAGGATTAATTCTTTCCAGCCAGGAGCAGGAAGAAGTAGGACACAAACCATGGGTTAGAAAAAGAACCTCAAAATAAAAAAAAAAAAGAAAAGAAAGAAAGAAAAGAAAAAAGAACCTCATTCCACATGGGCAGGAACATCAGCATAGCATAGAGAATAGTAGTCCAAGGGGGTCATATATACATATATATACATATATGTACATATATATGTATGTGTATATATATATACACATACATATATATGTGTGTGTGTGTGTTCATGTTTGGGTAACAGAATTAAGACCTAGCTTAGATGGGCCAAGATTGCACAATTCAGGCTTAGGCTTGTTAAAAACCTATGTGGTATCGTGTATTCACTTATAATGGTTGCTTAAGGATTAACAGCTACCTAATCAATTAACAAAAATACAAATACTGGTTAAATAATTTAATTAGCCCTTTTGTGCACAATTGTGTCTCCTAATAATGTCAGAGGTTATAACTATAAATTCTCAGCAGCATAACTGCTTAAACAAGAGCTCAAAGAGGATAACAATACACATGTTAAGGTCGTGGAGTCCTGGAGGGCTCAGCCCTAAACAAATAAGTATACATCACTAAGGAACTCTGACAGCAATAGAAATCGTTTTCTCCAGGAAAATCAATAACAATTGGTCAACCAAACATCATATTGGTCAACCTCAGCCTCCAAAACACATATGCAAATGATGTTATAGACTGAGTAGGCTGTATTTGTGTATTTAGGAACACACATGTTTGTGTATGTGTGTGTGTTGTATGTGTATGTGTGTGTGTCTGTGTGTATGTGCATGTGTGTGTATGTGTAATGTGTACATATATGTATGTAACAACACAATGAAAAAGGAGGCGATGAATCTGAATAAGTCACAAGGAGTAGAGGAAAGTGTTTTGAGGCAGGAAAGAAAAGGGAGAAATAATGGAAATCTCTTACAATCTAAAAAATTAGAGGAAATAATTTTTAAAAGCCATTAGAAGCTATCTTGAAATGTAACTTTTTGTTCTTTAAACTTATTTCATCTTCTAATAGGAAAAATGGAACAATTGTATTTTTAATATAACTTTTTTTCAGAAATATAAACTTAATTATTAAGATAAAAATCTTATCTGAACCTAATATGCTAATTTTATTTAATCCCTTGTAGAGCTTGATGTTTTTAGGATACAAAACTAAACTACTGAAGTTCAAGTACTGAATAATGGTTGATTTTGCTTTTGTATAATTTGCATTGTCTCTATGTACCTCCCATCAACTAATATTTTATGAAAATTTCTGAGGTTTAAGAATCTCAAAAAAACCAGTGGTTTGCTAATCAGCTTTCTTCTGATCCTCACAATAATTATTCAGTGATGAATTTTAATCTTTATGTTCTAATTTTATAATGGTAGCACCATAAAGTGTAGCTGGGGAGAAAATACAATGTATATTATTTCAAAATAATTTTGAAGTAAATACTTTCTTTGAATTTAAATTATTAACTGACCAGTGTTGAGACAAATTAAACATTTTCTTTTTAAAAATGTTTTTCCTTTATTTTTTTATTCCTTCAAGTTACATCTCAATCGCAGTCGCCTCCCTATTCACCCCTCCAGTCCCACCCTCCCACCCTCAACCTCCCATCCTCTTCCCTTTTTGTTTTTAAGTTTAACGTATATCTTATTTCCCCCTACAGTTTCCCCTTTCAGTCGAACAAATGGCTCTTTCTCTTATAATAATAAATACAATACAAAACAACAGAGGTAATTAGGCCACAGTTATGAGGGTTATATGGCTTAGCATACATTCCCAATGTCCAGTCCATATGTATTAGGCACCTGACTTTAACATTCCACTATCTGACCATCTCCATGAGTTTAAAGTTCTATATCTAACTGAACATTCATACTAATTTGCAACACAATTTTAAAAGCATCTTCTTAGATCTATAACACTCTCTTGACTCCTAAACAACTCAAAATTTAATTATGAGACTCTAGCTATCTGTTCTTCAACCACCTCAGAGAACTGAGAGGGATAAATATATCTGATTTTATAGGAAGTACAGGGTCTGCAGCTTCCAAAACTAAGAAATGACATACCAGTGGCTGCCTGGACAGTTCCCATTTTCTCTCCATACATTACAACATCAATCTTCAGTCATTTGTCCCCCTTTCTCTGACAGACATTGATTGTAGAGCAGGGGTTATGAAGGACGTGCATATGCTGTCTTGGCAGAGCTAGTCTGTCGACTTATCTGCTTCCAAGTTTTGTCCTTTTTGGACAGCATTCTGTCTACAGTTGGAGCAAGGGGCTTTTCCTACCAAGAGATAGGCTTGCGACTAATTCAAATATCTCCCACTGGAGATTCTTCCATGCTCATCTTCTACTTGGGGTAGAATAGTGGGTGCTGTCAGGAGTTGATATGTCTCTATATAAAAAAAATCTAAAGTTACAAAAACATCTTTGAATGCCATATTCTGCAGATCTCTTGAGGTTTTTGAAGAGGCCCTATCTATCTCTTATATTAGGGTAAGCAGATGTTGCTTGTCTCTTAGCAGGTTTATTTCTGATTAGCTAAGCAAGTAACTATAATAGGCTGTCATAGTACCTAACAAAATGACCGGCTTGCATAACTATTAGTTTGCATTTCTTTTTTTTTCCTTTATTTTTTATTTCTTCAAGTTACATCTCAATCGCAGTCCCCTCCCTATTCCCCCTCCAGTCCCACCCTCCCACCCTCAAGACCCCATCCTCTTCTTTTTTTTTTTTTTAAGTTTAAGGTATATCTTATTTCCTCCTACAGTTTCTCATTTCAGTCCAACAAATGGCTCTTTCTCTTATAATAATAAATAAAATACAGCACAACAGAGGTAATTAGGCCACAGTTATGAGGGTTATATGGCTTAACGTACATTCCCAATGACCAGTCCATATGTATTTGGTACCTGACTTTAACATTCTACTATCTAAACATCTCCATGAGTTTAAAGTTCTATATCTGACTCAACATTCATACTAATTGCAACACAATTTTAAAAGTATCTCCTTAGATGTACAACACTCTCTTGACTCCTAAACAACTCAAAATTTAATTATGAGACTTTATCTATCTGTTCTTCAATAACCTCAGAAACATGAGAGGGATAAATATATCTGATTTTATAGGAAGTCCAGGGTTTGCAGCTTCCCAAACTAAGAAATGACATACCAATGGCTGCCTGGACAGTTCCCATTTTCTCTCCATACATTACAGCATTGCTCTTCAGTCGTTTGGCCTTGCTTCTCTGACAGACATTGATTGAAGAGCAGGGGTTATGAAGGACTTACCTACCCTGTCTTGGCAGAGCTAGGCTGTCGACTTACCTGCTTCCAGGTTTTGTCCTTTTTGGACAGCATTCTGTCTACAGTTGGAGCAAGGGGCTTTTCCTACCAAGAGATAGGCTTGCGACTAATTCAATCATCTCCCACTGGAGATTCTTCCATGCTCATCTTCTACTTGGAGGAGAATAGGGGGTGTTTTCAGGAGTTGATATTTCTTGATATAAAAAAATCTAAAGTTACGAAAACATCTTTGAATGCCATATTCTGCAGATCTCTTGAGGTTTTTGAAGAGGCCCTATCTATCTCTTATATTAGGGTAAGCAGATGTTGCTTGTCTCTTAGCAGGTTTACTTCTGATTAGCTAAGCAAGTAACTATAATAGGCTGTCATAGTACCTAACAGAATGACTGCCTTGCATAACCATTAGTTGGCATTTCTTAATTATCCTAAACAGTTCATGACAATTAGTAGTAAAAGGCCAAAACATCACATTTCATTTTTTTTCTTTACCTCCTAACCCTTCCATCCCATTTCTCTGGGGTGGGGAATCCTTATATAACAGTCCCTCATCTCAGTTGAGAGGTCGTATGAGGGCCAAGAGCTTCTTCATTCATTGGGGATCTATGAAGCAGTACCATCAGTGAAAAGTGTCTCGTTGACTGGGAGAGAGAACTACTAAACAAACAAATCAATAAGCATACAATAGATAAAAAAACTAAAAAATAGAAAAAATATAACTAATATATAAAAAATAAATAAAAAATAAAAATTAAAAATAAGAAGTCTATGTCCAAGTTCCCTTTGGTGTGTTAGTTGTAGTATTGATACCTTCTACTATATAGCTAAAATCCTACTATAAGTGAATAGATGCCATATGTGTCCTTCTGAGTCTGGGTTAGTTCTCTCAGGATGGGCTTTTCTAGTTCCATCCGTTTGGCTGCAAATTGCATAATTTCATTGTTTCTGATAGCTGAATAATTATTCCATTGTGTAGATGTACCACAGTTTTTAAACCCATTCTTCGGTTGAGGGACATCTGGGTTGTTTCCAGTTTCTAGCTATTACAAATAAGGCTGCTATAAACATAGATGAGGAAACTTCCTTATGATTCTGTAAAGAGGCATTTGGGTGTATACCCAGAAGTGGTATGGCTGGGTCCTGGGGCAGAGCTATTCCAAGTTTTCTAAGATATCGCCAGACTGACCTCCATAGTTGTTACACAAGCCTGCACTCCCACCAGCAATGGAGTAGGGTACCCCTTTCTCCACACCCTCACCAGCATGTGCTGTCATTTGAGTTTTTGATCCTAGCCATTCTGACAGGTGTGAGATGGAATCTCAGAGTCGTCTTGAGTTGCATTTCTCTGATGATTAAGGACGTTGAGCATTTCTTCAAGTGTCTCTCAGCCATTAGGGATTCCTCCTTTGTGAATTCTCTATTTAGCTCTGTCCCCCATTTTTTTGATTGGATTATTTGGTTTCTTGGCATTTAATTTCTTGAGTTCTTTGTAGATTTTGGATATTAGCCCTATGTCAGATGTGCGGTTGGTGAAGATTTTCTCCCAATCTGTAGGCTGCCGTTTTGTTCGAATGACAGTGTCCTTTGCCTTACAGAAGCTTTTCAGTTTCATGAGGTCCCATTTATTGATGATCTCAAGTCCTGAGCTGTTGGTGTTCTGTTCAGGAAGTTGTCGCCTGTGCCAATTAGTTTGAGGGTTTCTCCCACTTTATCTTCTAGTAGATTTAGTGTGACTGGCCTTATGTTAAGGTCTTTGATCCACTTGAACTTAAGTTTTGTACAAGGTGATATGTATGGGTCTAGATTCATTCTTTTACAAATGGACATCCAGTTGGACCCGCACCATTTGTTGAAGATGCTGTCCTTCTTCCATTGTGCCGTTTTGGCTTCTTTGTCAAAAATTAGGTGGCCATAAATGTGTGGGTCTATCCTGGATCTTCAATTTGATTCCATTGATCTACTGGTCTGTTTTTATACCAATATCATGCTGTTTTTACAACTATTGCTCTGTAGTACAGCTTGAAATCTGGGATGGTGATACCTCCAGATGTTTTTTTATTGTACAGGATTGATTTAGCTATTCTGGGCTTTTTGTTGTTCCATATGAAATTGAGACTAGCTCTTTCCAAGTCTATAAAAAATTGTGTTGGTATTTTATAGGAATTGCATTGAATCTATATATTGCTTTTGGTAGGATGGCCATTTTTATTATGTTGATCCTACCTATCCATGAGCATGGGAGATCTTTCCATCTTCTAAAGGCCTCTTCCATTTCTTTTTTCAAGGGCTTGAAGTTCTTGTTGTACAGGTCCTTTACTTGCTTGGTTAGAGTTACCCCCAGGTATTTTATGTTGTTTGTGGCTATTGTGAAGGGGGTTGTTTCCCTTATTTCTTTCTCAGCCCTTTCATTTGTTGTATAAAGAAGGGCTTCTGATTTTTTTGAATTAATTTTGTATCCAACCACTTTGCTGAAGGTGTTTATCAGCTGTAAGAGTTCTCTGGTGGAATTTTTGGGGTCGCTTATGTATACTATCATATCATCTTCAAATAGGGATAATTTGACTTCTTCGTTTTCGATGTTTATCCCCTTGATCTCCTTTAGTTGTCTTATTGCTCTAGAAAGAACTTCAAGTAATATATTGAAGAGATATGGTGAAAGTGGACATCCTTGTGTTGTCCCTGAGTTTAGAGGAAATGCTTCAAGTTTCTCACCATTTATTTTGATGTTGGCCACTGGCCTGCTGTATACTGTCTTCATTATTTCTAGGTACGGCCTTTGTATGCCTGTTCTCTCCAGAACTTTTAGCATGAAGGGGTGTTGAATTTTGTCAAATGCTTTTTCTGCATCTAGCGAGATTATCATGTGGTTTTTTTCTTTCATCTTGTTTATATGGTGAGTGATGTTGATAGATTTTCGTATGTTGAACCATCCCTGCATCCCTGGGATGAAGCCTACTTGATCATGGTGTATGATACTTTTGATGTGTTCTTGAATTCGGTTTGCTAGTATTTTATTAAGTATTTTTGCATCTATGTTCATGAGGGAGATTGGTCTGAAGTTCTCTTTCTTTGTTGGGTCTTTGTGTGGTTTAGGAATCAGGGTGATTGTGGCCTTGTAGAATGAGTTTGGCAATGTTCTTTCAGATTCTATTTGGTGAATAGTTTGCATTTCTTAATTATTCTAAACAGTTTATGAAAATTAGTAGTAAAAGGCCGAAACATCACATTTCATTTTTTTCTTTACCTCCTAACACTTCCATCCCATTTCTCTGGGGTGGGGTGTCCTTATATAAACATCCCTCATCTCAGTTGAGAGCTCGTATATGGGCCAAGAGCATCCTCATTGATTGGGTGGTCTACAAGGCAGTACCACCAGTGAAAAGTGTCTCATTGCCTGGGAGAGAGAACTAAAAAACAAACAAATAAGCAGACAAATAGATAAAACAGATCAAAAAATATAAAAAGTAAATAAAGAATAAAGATAAAAAACAGAAAGTCTATGTCCAAGTTCCCCTTGGTGTGTTAGTTGTACTATCGATACCTTCTACTATACAGCTAAAGTCCTACTATAAGTGAATAGATGCCATATGCATCCTTCTGAGTCTGGGTTAGCTCACTCAGGAGGAGCTTTTCTAGTTCCATCAATTTGGCTGCAAATTGCATAATTTCATTGTTACTTATAGCTGAATAATATTCCATTGTGTAGATGTACCACATTTTTTTAAGCCATTCTTTGGTTGAGGGACATCTGGGTTGTTTCCAGTTTCTAACTATTACAAATAAGGCTGCTAAAAACATAGATGAGGAAACTTCCTTATGATTCCATGAAGAGGCATTTGGGTGTATACCCAGAAGTGGTATGGCTGGGGCCTGAGGCAGACTATTCCAAGTTTTCTAAGATATCGCCAGACTGACCTCCTTAGTGGTTACACAAGCCTGCACTCCCACCAGCAATGGAGTAGGGTACCCCTTTCTCCACACCCCCGCCAGCATGTGCTGTCATTTGAGCTTTGGTTTTAGCCATTCTCACAGGTGTGATATGGAATCTCAGAGTCATCATGAGTTGCATTTCTCTGATGATTAAAGATGTTGAGCATTTCTTCAAGTGTCTCTCAGCCATTAGGGACTGCTCCTTTTTGAATTCTCTATTTAGCTTTGTCCCCCATTTTTTGATTGGATTATTTGGCTTCTTGGCATTTAATTTCTTGTGTTCTTTGTAGATTTTGGATATTAGCCCTCTGTCAGATGTGGGGTTGGTGAAGATTTTCTCCCAATCTGTAGGCTGCCGTTTTTTTTGAATGACAGTGTCTTTTGCCTTACAGAAGCTTTTCAGTTTCATGAGATCCCATTTATTGATTGTTGATCTTAGGTCCTGAGCTGTTGGTGTACTGTTCAGGAATTTGTCACCTGTGCCAAGGAGTTCCAGGGTTTCTCCTACTTTTCTTCTAGTAAATTAATTGTGACCGGCCTTATGTTAAGGTCTTTGATCCACTTGGACTTAAGTTTTATACAAGGTGATAAGTATGGGTCTAATTTCATTCTTTTACAAGTGGACATCCAGTTGGAGCAGTACTATTTGTTGAAGACGCTGTCCTTCTTCCATTGTGCCGTTTTGGCTTCTTTGTCAAAAATTAGGTGGCCATAGTGTGTGGGTCTATTTCTGGATCTTCAGTTTGATTCTTGATCTACTGGTCTGTTTCTCTACCAATACCATGCTGTTTTTACAACTATTGCTCTGTAATACAGCTTGAAATCTTGAATGGTGATACCTCCAGGATTGATTTAGCTATTTTGGGCTTTTTGTTGTTCCATATGAAATCGAGAATAGCTCTTTCCAAGTCTATAAAAAATTGTGTTGGTATTTTATAGAAATTGCGTTGAATCTATATATTGCTTTTGGTAGGATTGCCATTTTTATTATGTTGATCCTACCTATCCATGAGCATGGGAGATCTTTCCATCTTCTAAAGGCCTCTTCCATTTATTTCTTCAATGGCTTGTAGTTCTTGTTGTACAGGTCCTTAACTTGCTGGGTTAGAGTTACCCGCAGGTATTTTATGTTGTTTGTGGTTATTGTGAAGGGGATTGTTTCCCTTATTTCTTTCTCAGCCCATTTGTTGGCTATACAAAGAGGGGCTTCTGATTTATTTTTAATTAATTTTGTATCCATCCACTTTGCTGAAGGTGCTTATCAGGTGTAAGAGTTCTCTGGTTGAATTTTTGGGGTCGCTTATGTATACTATCATATCATCTGCAAATAGGGATAATTTGACATCTTCATTTCCAAAGTTTATCCCCTTGATCTCCTTTAGTTGTCTTATTGCTCTAGCAAGAACTTTAAGTACTATATTGAAGAGATATGGTGAAAGTGGACATCCTTGTCTTGTCCCTGAGTTTAGAGGAAATGCTTCAAGTTTCTCTCCATTTAATTTGATGTTGGCCACTGGCCTGCTGTGTATTGCCTTTATTATTTCTAGGTACGGTCCTTGTATGGCCGTTCTCTCCAGAACTTTTAAAATGAAGGAGTTTTGGATTTTATCAAATGCTTTTTCTGCATCTATCAAGATTATCATGTGTTTTTTTTTCTTTCATCTTGTTTATATGGTGAATGACGTTGATAGACTTTCATATGTTGAACCATCCCTGCATTCCTGGGATGAAGCCTACTTGATCATGGTGTATAATACTTTTGATGTGTTCTTGAATTCAGTTTGCTCGTATTTTATTAAGGATTTTTGCATCTATGTTCATGAGGGAGATTGGTCTGAAGTTCTCTTTCTTTGTTGGGTCTTTGTGTGGTTTAGGAATCAGGATGACTGTGGCCTCATAGAATGAGTTTGGCAATGTTCTTTCAGATTCTGTTTTGTGAAAGCGTTTGAAAAGTGTTGTTGTTAGCTCCTCTTGGAAGGTCCGGAAGAATTCCGTGCTAAAGCCATCTGGCCCTTGGCTTTTTTTGGTTGGGAGATTTTTAATGACTGTTTCTATTTCCTTAGGGGTTATAGAGCTGTTTAATCTGTTTGTCTGATCTTGATTTAGCTTTGGTAGGTGGAATCTTTCAAGAGAATTGTCCAATTCGCTTAAGTTTTCAATTTTGGTGAGTATAGGTTTTTAAAGTAGGATCCAAATATTCTCTCGATTTCCTCAGTGTCTGCTGTTATTTCTCCCTTTTCATTTATGATTTTGTTGATTTGGGTTTTTTCCCTTTGTCTTTTAGTTAATTTGGCTAAGGGTCTGTCTATTTTGTTGATTTTCTCAAAGAACCAACTCTTGGTTTCCTTGATCCTTTGTACAGTTCTTTTTGTTTCTAAGTTGTTGATTTCAGCCCTAAGTTTGTTGATCTCCTGCCTTCTGCTCCACTTGGGAGTGTTTGCTTCTTTTTTTTCCAATTCACCCAGTTTAGCTGTTAATTCGCTTATATGAGCTGTCACAATTTTCTTTTTGAAGGCATTTAGTGCTATGAACTTTCCTCATAGCACAGCTTTTGTGTCCATAGGTTTGGATTTGTTGTGTCTTCATTTTTGTGGATTTTAGGAAGTCTTTGATTTCCTTTTTTATTTCTTACCTGACCCAGTGGTCCTCTAGTAAAGAGTTGTTCAATTTCCATGTGAGTGTAGACTTTCTGTTGATTCTTTTGCTATTGAAGTCCAGCTTTATTCCATGGTGGTCTGATACGATACAAGAGGTTATTTCAATTTTCTTGTATCTGTTGAGGCTATCTTTGTGTCCAACTATATGGTCGATTTTGGAGAAGGTTCCATGATGTGCTGAGAAGAAGATGTATTCTTTATTGTTTGGGTGAAAGGTTCTGTAGATATCTGTTAGGCCATTTGGTTCATGATCTCTGTTAGACTCATTATTTCTCTGTTTGGCTTCTGTCTTGATGATCTGTCGATAATTGTGAGTGGGGTTTTGAAGTCTCCCACTATTAAAGTGTTTGAATCGATCTGCGCTTTAAGTTTTAGAAGCATTTCTTTTATAAATGTAGGTGCCTTTGTATTTGGGGCATAGATGTTCAATATTGAGATGTCCTTTTGGTGAATACTTCCTTTAACGAGTATGTAATACCCTTCTCTGTCTTTTTTTATTAACTTCAATTGGAAGTCTATTTTGTTTGATATTAGGGTGGCTACTCCAGATTGTTTCCTGTGTCCATTTGCTTGGAAAACCTTTTCCTAGCCCTTTACTCTGAGATAGTGTTTATCTTCAATAGTAAAATGTGTTTCTTGTATACAGCAAAAAGATGGGTCTTGTTTACGGATCCAGTCTGTAAGTCTGTGTCTTTTTATTGGCGAGTTGTGTCCATTGATGTTGATGGGTATTATTGACCAGGGGTTGTTATTTCCCATTATTTTGGTATAGCTGGTTGTCTTCTGTTTCTTTTTGTTATTTGCTGTGGAGTTTTCTATTTCCTCTGTTTTCTTGGGTGTAGTTATCTTCTCTGTGTTGGAATTTTCCTTCTAGGATCTTCTGTAGGGCTGGATTTGTGGGGAGATATTGTTTGAATTTGATTTTGTCATGGAATATCTTGTTTTCTACATCTATGTTGATGGAGAGTTTTGCTGGGTATAGTAGTCTGGCTGGGCACCTATGTTCTCTCAGGGCTTGTAGGACATCTGTCCAGGCCCTTCTAGCTTTTAAAGTTTCTGAGGAGAAGTCAGGTGTGATTCTGATGGGTCTGCCATTGTATGTGACTTGGCCTTTTTCTCTTACAGCTTTTAATATCCTTTCTTTGTTTTCTACATTTGGAGTTTCTATTATTATGTGACGTGAGGAGTTTCTTTTCTGATCTAATCTGTTTGGTGTTCTGTAAGGCTCTTGGATTTTTACTGGCATCTCTTTCTTTAGGTTTGGGAAATTTTCTTTTATGATTCTGTTGAAGATATTTCCTGGACCATGGAGTCGGGAGTCTTCTCTTTCCTCTATGCCTATAATTCTTAGGTTCCTTCTTTTCATTGAGTCCTTGATTTCTCGGACATTGTGGGTGAGAGAATTTTTAGCTTTCTCATTTTCTTTGGATGTTGTATTGATTTCTTCCATCGAATCTTCCATGCCTGAGATCCTGTCTTCCATCTCTTGAATCCTATTTTTGGTATTCAAATCCATATTTCCTGTTCTCTTCCCTTGATTCTCCATTTTCATTTTTAACTCTGACTGTGTTTTCTTTACTGTTTCCATTTCCATTTTCATTTCTTGAGTGATATTATTTGTTTTGTACATTTCCTGTTCCAGTTTACTTGTCTTTGCCTGGAAGTCTTCCATTGCCCTCTCTTTTTCTTGTTCAAGTTGACTCACCTTGTTCTGAATTTCTCTAATGGTGATTTTCATCGCTTTTGTATATGCTGTTGTGGCTTCCTTGAATTCCTTCATAGATTTAAGTTCTTCCTGAAGGGACTCCTGCTGGGGGATGGGGGATCCCGATTCCTGGGTACATTGGCTTCCTTGCCTGTCTGAGAGTGGGAAGGAGCATCCTGCCCAGGGACACTCAGTGGTCCCTGGGTAGTTGGGTGAGATCTAGAGGGGGTCAAGCTGTTTGTACAGCATCCTGCAACACTCGCCGCCCTGTGACTGTTAACCCCAAAATCAAAATACGTCCGTGCAGGCTGCCACCATCTTGGATCCCCCAAATATTTTCAGTTAAGTTAAAATATGAGAAACCATGATGAGAATTTCTTACTCATATAAATTTTCCATTTGGAAGTGATATTTGTTTTTGTTGAGGGACTGTCCTATGCATTGATGACCTCTCATTGTTAGATGCCTTATCAAAAATCTTAACACACTTTGAGATGTCCCTTGTTAAGAATCACTGATTGAAGGGGAAAGCAGAGGCTTAATGTGCTTGCTGCTCTTTCAGACAAGAGAGAAATCTTCTCTCCTAATGTTAAAAAGTAGTGAGTATATTTTGGAGAGATACTTCAAATTTTTTCGTATAACAATGAAAGCAATTTTTTGTATATATAAGTTTTTTTCCTCCTCCTCTTCTTCTTTTCCTAATCTACCATCTCAATTTCTGGAGTAAATCATATACATAAAGTTCATGACAAGAAAAAATACAAAGTATTAACAAAGTGTAAGACTGAATGTTGTTTTTTTGTTTGCCATTCTATTACTTATATGAATATTCATTGAGGCCATGGCCTTGAATTTTCCTACATTTTCAATATATTTGGTATTGAATATTACCTCTAGTGTCATGAAATGTAGACACTTTACCTTCTGACTGTAGCCTCTGACTTCCCTTCCTCTCCCTCCTCCTCCACCTTATTTTTCCTGTCCTCTTTTTTTCTTTCTCCTCATTGTCTCTTCACTTGAAATGACAGCACATACTGGCAAGACTGTGAAGAAAGGGGAACACTCCCCCATTGCTGGTGGGAGTGCAAACTTGTACAACCACTACGGAAATCAGTCTGGTGATGTCTTACAAAACTTGGAATAGCTCTACCTCAAGACCCAGCCACATCACTTCTGATGTGAAGTGATTTCTCACCAAACCACAAGGACATAACCTCATCTATGTTCATAGCAGCCTAATTTTTTATAGCTAGAAACTAGAAACAAACCAGATGTCTCTCAACTGAAGAATGGATAAAAAAAAATTGTGGTACATTTACAGAATGGAATACTACTCAGCTATCAGAAACAAAGAAATGATACAATTCGGAGCCAAGTGAATGGAACTAGAAAACCTCATCCTGCGTGAGCTAACCTAGAATCAGAAAGATGCACATGGCATCTACTCACTTATAATTGTATTTTAGCCATATAGTACAGGATAACTATCCTACAACCAACACATGAAAAAGATCAGGAACATAGACTTTGTTACCTATCAATGGGAAAATTTGTCCTAGGGGTACTACCATGTAGGCCCCCAGTGCATGAGGAAACTCTTATCCCTCATATGACTGTTGAACTGAGAGGGGCTGATTTGTAGGAACACTCCACATTCGAGGAGTGGGATGGGTGGGAGAGGGAGGAGAATGTGGAATGGTGGAACCAGGAGGGGTGGAAAGAGGGCCCTGTGATGGAGATGTAACAAATAAACATTATAATTAAAAAAAGACCCTTCACACCCATTCCTCTTTTGATACAAATCTTTACAAACCTCTTAGCAGCTTTAACATCCAATATATATTTCTCAAAGTCTCCCCCTTTGAAATATGAAAGTCAAAAAACCACAACTTTCACCTGCCATTTCTGTGAGATATAAGAAGTCTAACTGAAAGGACAGAATTATTTAAAATTTCAAATTTAACAACAAAACAATAGATATTCATAAAGTAAACTCTAATAAAAAAGTGAAGTTGACTTAAGTCATACATATGAAGTTAAGTGATTTTCTTTTAATTAAGTAGATGGTTTGTGTAAGATATTTTTATCCATCCCAAGTTTTGAAAAATTACCCCATACTTTCATTTCAGTAGATATTCTTGAAGGCAGCATTCACTTATTTAAGACTTATACTACAGAGAGGATCATCTGTACTGGGGTAAAACAATTTTATGCATTTATCATGAGTTCTTCTTGGCGGAACAGTCCTGCACAAAGTCAGAACTCCTCAAACAGATTAGAATCCAACAGTCCAAATTTATCATAGCCTACATGAGATACCATTGTTTTTCTTCCTAAATTCCATATTAAAAATTTGAAGTATGATCACAAAACTATACTCCAGTGGATCAATAATAAGGAAGTTTAGAGACATTAGCTGAGATCACCCGAAACTCAGAATTGTGATTGCCAGCCATTTAATATCATTATGACTGATTAATGGACACATAGACTATTTGATACTAAGTTGATTCTAGTACATCTTGAAGAAAAGGCAGTATCTCTGAGTTGTCACCCTATTGATTCATATTTCTCTTAATGTACATCTATGCCTACCCATCCTGTGTATCACCATCTTATAACCTATTTCACTCACCCTATTGTAGTTACTACAGCAATAGTAATCTCAACCAAAGACACTCCATCTGAAACAGAACAGCATGAATATGTCTGAAACTCATTTCCTAGGATAATGAGCATCATTCTCTTGTTTAATGTTTTTTTCTATGTCAAGGTAAAATATAGACTCTAGATTACAAGGTCCAGAGCATCTTCTGATAGTTGGAGTTATATGAATTCCTCATGAGGCTAATTTACAGAGTACTAAACATATCTTTCTGAAGCTTAATATTAAATTGTATGTTGGAAATTTGAAAACATAACATTAAAAATGAATACAAATAAACATTTATTATAATTTTAAGCTGAGTTATATAAATAAATTATGAGTCAAACTTCAATAGTGAAAAAATTCTGGAAAAGTATAAATAGTTTTAAAAACTAAAAGTTTATTATACCAATCTGTACTGTTTCCCATTTATAATGTGCTACTGTATCCTGAATCCATTAATTATCACTCTGTTAAACATAAGGGTTAGCATAACAAATAATTTCCAACATATTGTACCCTTAGTTTTGTTCAGAATAAAAGACTCTATTGTACTTGGCTTCTATAAACTAGAAAAATAATTATATCTACAACTGTATTTTTACAAATTAGAAGACTGAATCAATTTACTTGGCTACTTAGCACTGTGCTACATCCTAGATGCTGGGGAGATAGGTAATACACATCCAACTTTAATGGATCTGTTTGCATTTTCCTACATGTTGACCCCCAGTTTGACCAGTGCCATTTGTTGGAGATGCTTTCCTTTTTCCATTGTACAGTTTTGGCTTCTTTGACAAAAATCAAGTGACTGTAGTTATGTGTGTTGATTTCTGAGACTTCAATTCAATTCCATTGATCGACTAGTCTGTTTCTATGCCAGTACCATGCTCTTTTTCTTACTATTGCTCTATAGTACGATTTGAAATCAGGATGGCAATACCTCCTGATGTGCTTTTATTGTGCAGGATTGATTTAGTTATCTGAGTTTTTTGTTTTTCCATATGAAGTTGAATATTGTTCTTGTGAGGTCTGTAAAGAATTGTGTTACTATTTACAGGGACTGCATTGAATATGTATATTGCTTTCAGTAAGATGGTCAATTTTCTTACATTGATCCTACCTACCCATGAGCTTGGGAGATCTTTCCATCTTTTGATATCTTCGTCATTTTCTTTCTTCAGAGACTTGAAGTTCTTGTTGTGCAGGTCTTTCATTTTCTTGGTTAGAGTTACCCCTAGGTACTTAATAATATCTGTGGCTACTGTGAAGGGTGTTGTTTTCTTGCACAAAACTCAAGTCCAAGTGGATCAAAGACCTCAAAATAAAAAAGGACACACTAAATGTAACAGAAGAGAAAGTGAGGAGAAGCCTCAAACTTATTGGCAAAAGAGATAACTTCCTGAACAGAACACCAGTAGCTCAGGCACTAAGACCAACAATCAACACATGGGACCTTATGAAACTGAAAACCTTCTGCAAGGCAAATGACACTGTCATTAGAACAAAATGGCAACCTACAGACTGGGAAAATATTTACGAATCCCACATCTGACATAGGGTTTATATCCAAAATATACAAAGAACTCAAGAAGTTAAACACTAAGAAATGAAATAATCCAGGCAAAAAATTAGGTACAAAGCTAAACTGAGAACACACAAAAGAGGAATCTCTAGTGATTGAGAGACAATATGTATGGGCTCCCCTCATTCAAGGAGAAGGAGAGGACAGAGACAATAAAGAGGGAGGGAAAGAGGGCAGAGACTTTGATCAAGATGTAACTTGAAAAAATTAATAATAAAAATGACAAAAAATGATAAACATCCTTAGTCATAAGGTAAAAGCAACTGAAAATGACTCTGAGATTCCATCTAATACCCGACAGAATGGGTAAGATCAAAAACTAAATGACAGCACTTGGTGGCAAGGATGTGCAGAAAGAGAAACACTCCTCCCTGCTGGTGCATGTAAACAGAAATTTTTATTAAACTATATTTATCAATTCCTAATAACTTACAACCTAGATACCCCTAATACCTAATAACACTTAAACAATCCTACTTTAACCCTTTTGAAAGGATATTAAACGTCTCTAGTACAGGTTCATGAGGGCAACTTGACTTTCTTCTGTCTTCAGGCAACCTCCAACAGCAGTCACTCAGCAGTCTGGCTCTGGCACAGTCATGGCAGTCTTATTTCAGCTTCGATTTGAGGCTTTCTCCTCAGGGTCAAGGCTTATCAGCTCCTGTGGTCAGCCTGTTTCAAGAGCTCAGTTTGGGCCACCTTCACTCAGCTTAGACTGTCCAAGGCCACCTCAGGTTGCGTTTTGAACTAGCTGAACCCCTCATGGGAGCTGCTGTGCCATGCAATGCGGCTTAGTCTCTGGCTTCGAGGACTTCTGGGGCTAATTCTTTGGTCCTATGTCACACCGTCACGTGACAGGGTTACCCTCTTCCCTTTTTTTTAAGGTTCTCCTTGTGGCCTCGAAACTCTGCTTGCCTCATTGCTCCTCACTCACTCACTTGGAAGCTCTTGGACCCCTGGATGGATGTTTTAGTGTCCAATTTTCACTCAGCAGGTCCTTTCTGCCAGCCTTCTTGGGGTGACTTGTGGCAAGCCTTTCTCTCTCTCTCTCTCTCTCTCTCTCTCTCTCTCTCGCTCGCTCTTACATGGATAGGACCTCTATCTCCTGTTTCCGTGGCAGTTCTCAGTTTACATGCAGAGGCTTCTGATCACTGACTTTTATCCTCAGGGCTGGTGCTGCTTAAGGGCTGGCAGATGGCATACCTTGCTTTGCATGTTGTCATCTCCTGCACTTGCTCCTCTCTCTCCACTGCCCCCTCAGCTTCCATGCTTAAATTGGCCATGGTCTCATGGTTTTTTGCCATAACTCACAGCTCTTAGACTCTTTTACCATAACTGGCAGACCTTCACCAAGTGCCTCCACTGGGTGCTGCTCTCAACTTCAATCGGAGCTGTGGCTCTAAAAGGGCTCTTCCCCATTTTGGTCCCTTTCAATATTTTTTGAAGAGATGCATCATTCAAAAGCCCTTCTCTCAGTTTCCCAGGCATTACCAATTACATCTGTTTGCCCAAGACCATGTGCTGCTATGTGCAGGCCAATCTGCATTCTAAAAGCCCTTATTAATTAACTACAGGTAGGAGTTCAAACTCACACACTTTGGAAATCAATCTAGTGATATCTTAGAAAATTGGGAATAGTTCCACCTCAAGACCCAACCGTACCACTCCTGGGCATATATCCAAACGATTCTCCACCAAACCACAAGGTCATCGGCTCAACTGTGTTTATAGAAGCTTTATTTGTAATAACCAGAAACTGGAAACAACTGTGAAGTCTTTCGACCAAAGAATGGATAAAAAACAAACAAACAAAAAACTGTGGTACATTTCCACAATGGAATACTATTCAGCTATCAGAAAAAAGGAAATCATGATATTTGCAATCAAATAGATAGTAGTAATGTTTATCCTGAGTGAACTAATCCAGATTCAGAAAGATACACATAATATGTACCCATTTATATGTGAATATTAACCATATAGCACAGGACAACTATTCTACAACCCACACATCAAAAGAGATGCAACCTAGCATAACTGTACTGTAAGAAACTCTATCTACCAGTGGGTATGGACTCTGTTGCTTGTTAGAGGAACACTTTACGCTAGATGGGCTTCTGTATCAGGCCTCAGTACAAAAGGAATCTCTTAGCCCTCATGTGACTGATGAACTCAGGAAAGTTGAGATGTGATGACTCCCATGCTCTGAGGGGAGGAAAATGGAGTGGAAGAAAGGGAGGCAGAAGGCAACTGTGATCCAGATGTAATTTGAAAAAATAGAACTCCTTTTTATAAGATGATTGTATCGGGTTACTATTGCAGCTGAACTCTGTTATTTATAGTAGCAAATCTAGATTCATCGATGGAAAATTTTCAATCTACCCTCACATTCCTAACTCAGAAGCTACACCAATTTAAAGCATGGCAAAATGTAGAGGATATCCTTGGCATCTTCCACAACAAAGTAAACACAAAACCTTCAGTCAGTGAAGGATTAGGAGAAAGTTCCTTAAGAAACGAGAAATTATTCTAACTGCCTACAGAATGCTGAAGTCTCATTTATGATCAAGCAGTTAATCATATATCTCCACATTAACCTTCCAGTTAATTGCTTTCACCAGTGCACCAGGGTACTTTGAACAAAGTTGAAAATTTGTTGAGCTTAAAACAGAACTCACGAAGCAAGATACCTATTTAATAATTAAACACATTTAGATAGCCTGGAGTAGCACAATCATGCGTTTCAAGAACACAGGCAAAATATGAACTAAAATCGTTTCTTAAGATTACAATGTTCTGATAACACAAAGTTTTGACTGGACTGAAGAGTCATGATTCATTAAAGAGATACATACCTATAGAGTGACAGCAGATAAGTTCCAGGGAATAGATAGGGGAGGGCAGAACTAGGTCATTGGCAGAGAAAATGGAGAAGTAGAGCTAGATTCAAGAGATTTACAAGGAAAGATTGGTAAAGAAATCGCTGACTCTAGGAGAGAAGAGAGACACAGGCTCCCAAATTTCTACCTTGTGAAATGCGATATCTGTGATGTTTCCAGAGATTAAAAAAAAAATCACAGAGAGACTGTCTTCAGGAAGTCTATGTTATCTAGATTCCCATGACTTTCAACTATGTTAGGAGGGAGAATTTACTCTGAAATGTCAATGAAGTAAGGAAAGATGTGTACTTGATGGTAAAACCAATGGTATCTATCCTTGGCACACAACCTAATAATGTCAGAATATTTTCATTTACTGGGACTTGAGATGAGGTGGAAGAGGACAGCTTGAGATCACTTCACACACATCTTTTCTATGTCATTTCTTTCAGTTCTCTGTCCATAGATGTTTCAGTATTCTGAGTTATTTAGACTGTATGTTAATCATTGTATTTTTTAATTTAAAAACAAGAATTCGAGATTAATATGAAGATACAGTACAAAAATCATAGGACTAATGTTACATAACAATCTCTACTGAAAGGCTCATATTAATTTCAAAATTTGTTTTCAAACTCAATAGCATTAATTTATCAGAGCAAAAGTTATTTAAATCTTAAGTAAAAACATTAAGATTTATTACATCTTCAATTACTGAAATAAATTGAGGGTATTCTCACCTTGTTGTCAAGTCATTTTTTTTATAATTTATTTTTTATTTCTTCAAGGTACATCTCAATTACAATCCCCTCCTTACTCCCCCCTCCTGTTCCACCCTTCCACCCTCTTTCCCCTCAATCCCAACATCCTCTACTCCTCCCTTTTATTTTTTAGTTTAAGGTATATTTTTTGCCTCCAACAGCTCCCCTTTTCTGTCCAACAAATGGTTCTTTCTCTTATAACAATAAATACAATAGAAAACACCCAAAATAAATAGGCCACAAGCTACCTGTGACCATGGATTTTATGAATAAAATGACTCAAATCAAGGGAAGCATCAATGTTTCTGAGTATTTTCTCTTTGGATACTAAATGGAGCCTGATGTTCCCAGGACATAATTACTACAGCAGTGGAACTATTTATGAACTTTTTTTTTAATAATTTATTTTTTATTTCTTCAACTTACATCTCAATCACAATCCCCTCCCTACTCCCCCCTCCAGTCCCACCCTTCCACCCTCCTCCCCCTCAGCCCCACCATCCTCTTCCCTTCTTTTTTTTTTTTTTAGTTTAAGGTATTTATTATTCCCCCCAACAGCTCTCCCTTTCAGTCCAAATAATGGTTCTTTTTCTTATAACTATAAATACAATACAAAACAACAGAAATAAATAGGCCACGATTATAAGAGTTATATGGCTTAGCATACATTCCCAATGTCCAGTCCATATGTATTTGGCACCTGACTTTAACATTCTACTATATAACCAACTCAACTTTTATGCTGATATTGGGCTAGGAATTGGTAACTTATTCCTCTCTGTTGCTTTTAAATTATTCTGTCAACTCCCCCTAAACCTCTCTGTAATTTATTCTTCTTCTTTTTTTAATCTCAAGGAAGTATGGCTTCACTGATATTTTCTTGCCATTAGGATCCCTACTCATTATCCATAATCTACTTTGATATAGAAATATGTCCCAAGTTGTGCTTTAAACTGAAACTAGCTCTGTACCTGAGGCAGATGTGAGACTGTTGATCAACCTGTGTCAGCTTCTTATGGAGTGATGATATTCCAGTGATCAACAACCTACAACCCACCTTAGCACTTTCTCTTGCTTGACTCTGGGTGACAATCATCACAATGATGGTCGAAATTTTTGGTAATCCAATAGAAAGCTGTTCTTCATTGTCACATCTAGCCATTCAGTTAGATGGTTTGACAAATTATTCACTCAAATTAAGCAGGTTTACTACTTAATGAAGACTACTTCCTAGTTTCATCTATTATTGAATGATTTAGTCACAAATAAACATGCTACTTGTTAATGTTTGTAAATTTGTGTGGAAAAGAGATCACAAAAAATTGTAAAGAATATATCTGATATAGGTGGTCATCCTGTGTTTCTTTTGCTTTAGTTGCTGTGGAGTTTTCTATTTCCTCTCTTTTCTTAGGTGTAGTTATCTTCTCTGGGTTGGAATTTTCCTGCTAGGATCTTCTGTAGGGCTGGGTTTGTGGGGAGATATTATTTAAATTTGTTTTTGTCATAGAATATCTTCTTTTCTCCATCTATGTTGATAGAGAGTTTTGCAGGGTATAGTAGCCTGGCGGGGCACCTATGTTCTCTCAGGGCTTGAAAGACATCTGTCTAAGCCCTTCTAGCTTTTAAAGTTTCTGAGGAGAAGTCAGGTGTAATTCTGATGTGTCTGCCATTATATGTGACTTGACCTTTTTCTCTTACAGCAATTAATATTCTTTCTTCGTTCTGTACATTTGGAGTTTCAATTATTATGTGGTGAGAGGAATTTCTTTTCTGATCTAATCTGTTTGGTGTTCTGTAAGCCTCTTGGATTTTTACTGGCATCTCTTTCTTTAGGTTTGGGAAGTTTTCTTCTGTGATTTTGTTGAAAATATTTCCTGGACCTTGGAGTCAGGAGTCTTCTCTTTCCTCTATGCCTATAATTCTGAATAAAAAATTAATTCAAAAAAAAAATCAGAAGTCCTTCTTTATACAACAAACAAATGGGCTGAGAAAGAAATAAGGAAAGCAACTCCCTTCATAATAGCCACAAACAATATAAAATACCTGGGGGGTAACTCTAACCAAGCAAGTAAAGGACCTGTACAACAAGAACTTCAAACCCTTTAAGAAAGAAATTGAAGAGGCCTTTAGAAGATGAAAAGATCTCCCATGCTCATGGATAGGTAGGATCAACATAACAGAAATGGCCATCCTACCAAAAGCAATATATAGATTCAATTCAATTCCTATCAAAATACCAACACAATTCTTTATAGACCTGGAAAAAGCTATTCTCAATTTGATATGGAACAACAAAAAACCCAGAATAGCTAAATTAATTCTGTACAGTAAAAAAAATCTGGAGACATCACCATCCCAGATTTCAAGCTGTACTACAGAGCAATAGTTGTAAAAACAGCATGGTATTGGTATAGAAACAGACCAATAGATCAATGGAATCGAATTGAAGACCCAGAAATGGACCAACACGCCTATGGTCACCTAATTTTTGAGAAAGAAACCAAAACCACACAATGGAAAAAGGACAGCATCTTCAACAAATGTTGCGGGTCCAACTGGATGTCCACTTGTAAAAGAATTAAATTAGACCCATACTTATCACCTTGTACAAAACTTAAGTCCAAGTGGATCAAAGACCTTAACATAAGGCCAGTCACACTAAATTTACTAGAAGAAAAAGTGGGAAAAACACTCGAACTCATTGGCACAGGTGACAACTTCCTGAACAGAACACCAACAACTCAGGACCTGAGACCAACAATCAAAAAATGGGACCTCATAAAACTGAAAAGATTCTGTAAGGAAAAAAGACACTGTCATTCGAACAAAACGGCAGCCTACAGACTGGGAAAAAATCTTCACCAACCCCACATCTGACAGAGGGCTAATATCCAAAATTTACAAAGAACTCAAGAAATTAAATGCCAAGAAACCAAATAATCCAATCAAAAAATGGAGGACAGAGCTAAATAGAGAATTCACAAAGGAGGAATCCCTAATGGCCAAGAGACACTTGAAGAAATGTTCAACATCCTTAATCATCAGAAAAATGCAACTCAAGATGACTCTGAGATTCCATCTCACACCTGTCAGAATGGCTAAGATAAAAACTCAAATGACAGCACATGCTGGGGAAAGTGTGGAGAAAGGGGAACCCTCCTCCATTGCTGGTGGGAGTGCAGGCTTGTGCAACCACTATGGAGGTCATTATGGCGATATGTTAGAAAACTTGGAATAGCTTTGCCTCAGGACCCAGCCATACCATTTCTGGGTTTACACCCAAATGACTCCTCACAGAATCATTAGGAAGTTTCCTCATCTGTGTTCGTAATAGCCTTATTTGTAGTAGCTAGAAACTGGAAACAACCCAGATGTCCTTCACTGAAGAATGGATTAAAAACTGTGGTACATCTTCACAATGGAATATTATTCAGCTATCAGAAACAATGAAATTATGCAATTTGCAGCCAAATGGATGGAACGAGAGAAACTCATCCTGAGTGAGCTAACCCAGACTCAGAATAATGCACATGGCATCTATTCACTTATAGTAGGATTTTAGCTATATAGTACAGGATATCTATACTACAACCAACACACCAAAGGGAACATGGACATAGACTTTTTTGTTTGTTTGTTTGTTTGTTTGTTTGTTTGTTTGTTTGTTTTTTAGTTTTCTCTCCCTGGCAATGAGATACTTTTCACTGGTGTTACTGCCTTGTAGGCCCTCAGTGCATGAGGAGTCTCTCGGACCTCATATGACTTCTGAACTGGAGCGAGGGACTGTTATGTTGGGACACTCCACTCCAGAGGAGTGGGATGGAAGGGTTAGGCGTTAAAGGGTGGGAGGGCAGGGCTGGAAAGGGGGCAAAGAGGACAATATGATGGAGATGTAACCTGAAGCAACAAATAAATAAATCTATTTATTTAAAAAAGAGTATACCTGAATGTGCTAACTTCTAGATTATGGCTGAATTGCCCTGTGTCAGACAGAGCTGATGAGTGAATTCTGAGGCATCTCTGTTACATGGATCCTATGGTCCTCCAATAAGAAACATTTATTGTAAACAAATCTCTCTGGGAATCAAATACCTCAAAGCACAGGATAACTTATCAAGGGATCTATTCACTAGGTTGTTGAAAAGTCTGTTTAATAGTGTTAGTATTTGAAACAAAGTGTGTCCCAGGTGCCTCAAGCTAAAGTTCTGAGTGGACATGGAAGAATATGAAATCCAATGTAACTCTAGAGAGATTTCTAATCTGTGACAGTAAGAAACATAAACATTGATAATTCAACCCTTCCTCACAGATACTCAATGTATCCTGTGAGAAGAAATAGATTCAGCTGTTTGGAGGAGTGAGTGTGCACTAGATAAACCTGCAAGGTATTAAACAGGCATGGATGGAAAATTCATTAACTACTTTGATTGTACAAGACACATGGTGAATCCTCTCTTGTTCAATGTTAATCTGATGTAGAATGAATCCTTCACCTCTTCATCTCATTAACTTTACCATCTCGGCCTTTTTGGTATCTGTACAGAAATAAAAATCCATGTGAATTAGCTAATGTAACACATGAAAGTCTGAGAACTTCGGGGAATATTTTGATTGTGGAGTTTCTCAAATTTCATTGATAATAAATTATTATTCATTTTTAAATACAGACAAATAATATACCTTCCCAAATGTCCATTTCCTGTACTAGAATTTAGAATAGGTTACTTTGTGTTGCAGAAGGGAATTTTTTAAATTAGAATTATTGCTGATCAACAAAACTAAATAGTGAGATTACCCTGGATTAAACATTTTGAGCTCACGTAGTCTGACAATCCTTAAAACTGAAAGGAAGAGGCTTCAGAGAAGATAATAAATGATTTCAGAAGATGGACTCAAAAGCAATTGAAGGTCTCTAGAGTCTAAGGTAAAAACAAATTTAGAAAGAACTGAACTCTGTCTATTTTTTAAGTAAATCCCAGTGAGATATATGTGACTCTTCTAATTGGTTTTATTTTAAGACTAATAATAAATGTTTTGGTTTAAGTCACTTCATATTTTTTAAACAAATTGGCATAACGTTAAGACACTTATATATGCTAAAGAGAGATAAAATCAAATTTTGTAGTATTATAAAGGTCAGTTATGGTATATTTAAGCCAAAGTCAGATATGAACTTACTTCATGCATCAGTGAATCAATTTCATTAAATCTTCTATTCCTAACAATTTATTCTCAAATAGTGGGGCATGTAAAGAATGATTAGCATATATATTCACTTTCAATGTAAAGGACAATTAGGCCCACTAATTGCTAAATGATTAAAGTCATTGATGTAGTTTATTTACTTATTTTTTAAATGACTAAGTTGTAGCTCAGAAGTAGGCTATGACACACATCACCCTGCCCAATAAAGTCAATTAAGTTTGTAGGCAAATGGGGATATAGTTTAAAACAAGCAGAGTAGAACAGAGAAATATCAAGAGATTTTAATATTTTAATAATTGTAATTGATTTTGTGATAGTACATCTTGTAGTATAAAGTCAATAATATTAGCATGAAACACATAAATAGACAGACACAAGGATTGTTATTATGGACAAGTGTAGTACACATTGTTTACAATGTGCTTTGATGAATCAATATAAGTTGAGTTAAATAATATTGTCTTTATGAATTTGACAAACTTGAAATTATTTCTAAAACACTGGCCTGATTCTGGACCATTATAAAGTTTCTCAAACAGAAAATCTGGTAAATAAAACCTTTATCTAGTGCAAAGAATATGTGTAAATTTTATCAGAATGCCTTTCTCTGAGGATAAGTTAAAGAATTAGAATATTCATGCCGTGAACACATTGTTATATTATTTCATATACTACAATATTACTTTTAAATATTCATTGTTTGTATGTCATTTGCATCATGGCTTCTTTGCTCCTGGTTCTTATTGCCATCAATAAATTATTTTGAATATGGACAAAGAAGGTAGCAAGCAAGCAGCACACTTATATAGAAGGGGAAGTGATTGTGATTTGCACTGGGACCAGAATGGTGACTTCCACAATGAAGATTACACTGGTAACTCCTCTCATGATGTTGGTTTTTTGAGGATCCATGAAGTTTAAGAAAGAGGAGTGGTTATGGTGTTTTGTGTTCTTTGATCTCTTGTTGAGACAGAAGTATAACTGATTGAAGGTTCAGGACTTTGTGAGACCACCCTGAAGTTTGCCCTTAAAAGTGGAATATATAACTATATTCCCACCAGGTTGCCATCCTGATTATTTTCTGCACATACATACAGTTTGGGGACTTCAATTCCTAAATGATTTTAAGGTTTTGGGAGAACATGCAGAAGTACTATGCAACTTTACTTTCTGATTGAATAAGAGAAATGATTTGGGAAAGTTCTTGATCTCTGGATTTATTCCTGCGTACATTTTCTCAACAACAGGTTCAGTATTTCTCTTACATATTAAATTTAATACTTCTTTTTGGTAAAATTAATGTAACAACATACTCCTTATAGAATTACATGTTACTGTGAGGGTATTTTGATTGGACAATACATGCTTTATGGTTATTTTAATTTCTGTGGTCCATAAGCACACATAGAAACAAACCAGTATTTCTTCACCATATCAGCTTATCGTTTTAAACTGTGTTTACAATATTCAAGCACAGATTTTGGACAATGAAAAAAGTCTAACATTGTTTAACTATGTGGCTGAGCATGGTATTCTACACAATGATTCTTGTACTTCAGAAATTCAGGAATGAGGATCAAAATTTTCAGGCTAACTAGGACTTTGAATTTTTCATAGGCAGAAAGCAAGCAAGAACCAGTCAATATTCATGAATATTAATATATTAATTGGATGTTTCTTCAAATAAATTTGCTTCTTTTAATAATATTTTAACCATCTAAAGTTAATGGTCATCTCTGGTCACATTTCAATACAAAGAAATTGTTCCTGTTTTACTCTTATTGTAAGGAACATGTTCATTAATCTGAGCTTTCTATTGTGTACCCCTCTATCCACAACCTTGTTTCCAATGTTACAGATACCCATCTCTAACATTTGAGTTTATAGTGCACTCGCTATGATTTTCAGGTCTAGATCTTAGAGCAAAGTACTGGACTGAGTTTACATGAATAGTGATTCAAAAATGGAAGGAGTTTCTTATAAAAGAGAAACACACTTCTTAGATTGAGATAAGGGTGGAGAGATGAGAAAAGTTATACCATGTGTATTATGGCCAAGTCATAAAAAACTGACTGAAATGGTGAAAAAAAATGAAGAAAGAACACGCAAGCACACACACACACACACACACACACACACACACACACACACACACACAGAGAGAGAGAGAGAGAAACCGAGAGAAACAGAAAGGCACAGAAAGAAATATAAGATAAGTTAAACAACATAAGTACTGTACCTAATAATAGATTGCTATAGTTTTTAGAAATAAAACACAAAGAGGAAAAGATAAAGTTGGCAGAGCAACATTAAGTAGTGGGTTAAATTGCAGTGAGCAAATTACATGTGTGAGCTGAATATATAAAAGGGTAAGGAGATTGTAGAAGAATTGTGTGGAAAATCATTGGTTCAAACTTTTACAGGACTCATGAAAATACAAATCAACAATCCAAGAATTTTTAAAAGATCCAAAGTCATGAAATAAGAGAAAAATGTTATAAAGTACATATTTTTGAATTGTTTAAACCTGGAGAGCAAAAGGGATTTTAAGCCAAGTATAGGTCATGTTTAGGCAGTTATGTTGGTAAGATATTCTGGATGTAGTTTGTCTACACCAAGGAAGAGCAAACCATTAGACTAATCAAATATCAGATGGGCAGACCTGAAAACATACAAACAACTAATATTGAACAGACTGAACAGGTTGTATTTACACATTTAAGAATATATATTGCTATAACATAAATAGTATTATAAAAATAATTAATAAAGGAACCACAAATTTGACAAAAGAGCAAGGAGGGATATAGTGAAGATATGGAAGCAGGAATGGGAAGAAAATAATTATCTAATTATATTAAATTATAATCTCAAAAATTAAAACTTTAAAAGATCAAGAAAGAAATGTCAATGGAATGAAAGGAATGAATGATTAGAATATCAATATCATCATCAGATGAAATGAAAGATGACAGTAGGTGAGGAGCCTTAGTTGGGAAAACAAAATCAAACAAGTAGGTTTAAGTCTAGTATCTCAATTCTGTCACAATTCATTTAAAAATGAATATTAAATAATTTCTGCACACAGGAGAACTAAATAAATAGGCCAACTTATACTTCAAGTTAAGTATTTGTCTTCACAAATATGAATATCAGAAACACACACATGTACACACAATACCACCTAAACATACACTTCAAAAATATTATGTCATAAAATCAAATATAATTTTATCATTTGCAATAACATGAATGGAAAGGATGGACATTAGGTAAAGTAAAATATTAGGCAATAAAAAAACTAATATGCATTCACCAATTTATATAAGCCTCAAAATTCATTTATTGAAGTATAGTAGAATAATTATCAATTAACGTTAGAAGGGAACTAAATCTCTGTAATTTGAAAGAAGTCAATTCTAGCATAGGACATGATTTTTTAAAATTTATTTATTTATTACTTCAGGTTACATCTCCATCATAGTGTCCTCTTTCCACCCCTCACTGTCCCACTCTTCCACCCTCTACCCCCTATCCCTTCCTTCCCATCCTCGGGAGTGAAGTGTCCCTATATAACAGTCTCCCACCCCAGTTCAGTAGACATATGAGGGCCAAGAGCCTCCTCATACACTGGGGGTCTACAAGGCAGCACTACTAGGGAAAAGTGTCTCGTTGACAGGAAAAAAAGTCTATGTTCATGTTCCCTTTGGTGAATTGGTTTTAGTATAGTTATCTTGTACTATATGACTAAAATCTGTCTATAAATGAATAGATGCCATGTGCATCACTCAGGATGAGCTTCTCTAGCTCCATCCATTTGGCTGAAATTGCATGATTTCATTCATACAACATGATTTATGGAGAACTAGAAGTTATGAGTTCAGATGCTTACAGATGTGGAAATGCCAACACACTGACTTTTTCTTTATGTAAACTTTAACATGAAGGTTTCAAAGCATAATTATGTCCCATATTAGTCTATAATTAAAATAATAATAACATCACTAAGATCAACAATTAATAACTGGAATGTCATTAAACTGAAAAGCTTCTGTAAGGACAAGGACACTGTCAATAAAACAAAACAACAATCCATAGATTGGAAAATATCTTCACTAACTACATCTGATAGAGGGCTAATATCAAAAATACATAAATAACTCAAGAAACTAAACACTAGAAAACCAAATATTCCAATTGAATATGCAGTAGAGCTAAACCAAGAATTCACTACAGAGGAATCTCTAATGGCTGAGAAGAACTTAAAGAAATGCTCATTATCTTTGGTATAAGGGAAATTCAAATCAAATTGGTTCTGAGATTCCATTTTACACCCATAAGAGTGGCAAAGATCAAATACTCAAGTGAGTGCACATGCTAGTGAGGATGTGGAGAAAGTACAACACTCTTCCATTGCTGGTAGGAGTGAAAACTTATACAACCACTTTAGAAATCTACCTGTTGCTTTCTAAGAAAATTTGGACTAGTTCTACCTCAAGAGTCAGTATACCACTCCTTGGAATATAACCCGAATAGTGTCACCAAATCACAAGGACATTTCCTCAGCTATGATCATAGCAGCTTTATTCATAATGGTCAGAAACTGGAAACAACCTAGATGACCCTCAACCAAGTAATGAATAAAAAAAGCTGTGGAATATCTACACAATGGACTACTATATTGCTGTCAGCAGCAAGGATATCATGAAATTTGCAGGCAAATGGATGGAACCAGAAAAGATCATCCTGAGTGAGCTAATGCAGACCTAAAAAGACACACATGGTATTTACTCACTCATAAGTACATATTAGTCAATATGTACAGAATAACCATACTCTAAAGGACAGACTCAAAGAAACTAAGTAACAAGGGGGGGCTCAAGGGACAGTGCTTGAATCCCTCTACATAGGAGAGATAAAATAGACATGGGCAAAGAATACATCAGAAGTGTCATACACCATGACAAATTAGGCTTCATCCCAGGAATGCAGGAATGGTTCAACACACAAAAATCCATAAAAATAATCCACCACATAAACAAACCAAAAGAAAAAAACCACATAATCATCTCGCTAGATGCTGAAAAAGCATTGACAAAATCCAACACCCCTTCATGCTGAAAGTCCTGGAAAGAGCTAGCATACAGGGACTGTACCTAGATATAATAAAGGCAATATACTGCAAACCAGTTGCCAACATCACATTAAATGGAGAGAAACTTAAAACATTTCCTCTAAACTCAGGGACAAGGAAAGGATGCCCACTTTCCCCATATTTCTTCAAAATAGTACTTGAAGTTCTAACTAGAGCAATAAAACAACTAAAGGAGATCAAGGGTATACAAATTGAAAAGGAAGAAGTCAAATTATCCCTATTTGCAGATGATATGATAGTATACATAACTGACCCCAGAAATTCCACCAGAGAACTACTACAACTAATAAGCATCTTCAGCAATGTGGCTGGATATAAAATTATTTCAAAAAATTAGAAGTCCTTCTTTATACAAAAGAAAAAATGGCTGAGAAAGAAATTAGGGAAGTAACACCCTTCCCAATTGCCACAAACAATATAAAATTTCTGGGGTAACTCTAACCATGCAAGTGAAAGACTTGTATGACAAGAACTTCAAGTCCTTCAAGAAAGTAATTGAAGGGGCCATCAGAAAATGGAAAGATCTCCCATGCTCATGGATATGAAGGATCAACATAATAAAAATGGACATCCTGCCAAAAGCAATATACAGATTCATTACAATTGCCATCAAATTACCAACACAAGTCTTTTTTAATTTTTATTTATTCATTATGTATACAGGGTTCTGCCTGCATGTAAAACTGCAGGCATAACAGGACAAAAGATCGTAATATAGATGGTTGTGAGCCGCCATGTGGCTGCTGGGAATTGAACTCAGGACCTCTGGAAGAACTGCCAGTGCTCCTAACCCCTGAGCCATCTCTCCAGCCCCAGCCAACACAATTCTTTACCTGGAAAAAAAGAATTCTAAACTTCATATGGAATAACAAAAAACTCTTAATAGCTAAATCAATCCTGTACAAAAAAAAAAAATCTGGAGGTATCACTATCTAAGATTTTAAGCTATAATGCAGAGCAATAGCAATATAAACAGCATGGTATTTGTATAAAAACAGACCAGTTCATCAATGGAATAGAATTGAAGACCTGGAAATAAACCCATACACTTATGTTCACTTAATTTTCAACAAAGAAGCCAAAACCATACAATGGAAAAAGGATCTTCAACAAATGGTGCTGATCTAACTGGATGTCGATATGTAAAAGAATGAAATTAGACCCATACTTATCACCTTCCACAAAACATAAATCCAAGTGGATCACAGACCTTAACATAAAGCTGTATACACTATGCCTAACAGAAGAGAAAGTCAGGGAAAGTCTTGAATTCATTGGCACTGGTGACAATTTCCTGAACAGAATACCAATAGCTCAGGCTCCAAGAGCAACAATCAATAAATGGGACCTCATGAAACTGAAAAGCTTCTGTAAGGCAAAGGACACTGTCAGAACAAAACGACAACCTACAGATTGGGAAAATATCTTAATCAACCCCATATCTGACAGAGGACTAATACCCAAAATTTATAAAAAACTCAAGAAATTAAACACCAAGAAACCAAATAATATAATCAAAAAATGGGAAACGGAGCTAAACCAAGAACTCACAAAGGAGGAATCTCTAATGGCCATGAGACACTTGAAGAAATGCTCAACATCCTTAACCATGAGAGAAATGCAACTCAAGACCACTTTGAGATTGCATCTCACACCTGTCAGAATAGCTAAGATCAAAAACTCAAATGACAGCACATGTTGGCAAGGTTGTGAAGAAAGGGGAACACTCCTCCATTGCTGGTGGGAGTGCAAACTTGTACAACCACTATGGAAATCAGTCTGGTGATATCTTAGAAAACTTGGAATATTCCTACCTCGAGATCCAGCCATACCACTTCTGGGTATACATCCAAATGAATCCTCACCAAACCACAAGGACATATTCTCATCTATGTTCATAGCAGCCTTATTCATAATAGCTAGAAACTTGAAACAACCCAGATATCCCTCAACTGAAGAATGGACAAAAATATTGTGGTACATTTGCACAATGGAATACTACTCAGGGACCACAAACAAGGAAATCATGCAATTAACAGCCAAATTGATGGGACTAGAAGTGATCATCCTGAGTGAGCTAACCCAGACATATATATACACGACATCTATTCACTTATAATTGGATTGTAGACACATGGTACACGAAAACTATCCTACAACCAGCACACCAAAAAGAACAGGAACATAGACTTTGTTACCTGTTAGTGGGACAATTTGCTCTAGGGGTCCTGACATTTAGGCCGCCAGGACAAGAGGAAGCTCTTAGCCCTCATATGACTGATGAACTGAGGTGGGCTGATATGTAGGGACACCCCACTCCCAAAGAGTGGGATGGGTGGGAGAAGGAGGAGAGGGTGGAAGGGTGGAACAGGGAGGAGTGGAAAGAGGGCACTGTGATGGAGATGTAACTTGAAGTAATAAATAAAAAAATAAAATAGACATCGGAAGTGGATGGAGAGAGGAAACTGGACTGGAATCTAACATTACTGCTATTCAAGAAGCCTTATCCAACAGATAATTGAAACATGCAGAGAGAGACCCACAGCCAAACATTAGGCAAAGATCAGGATGTCTTGAGGAAAAGTCAGGGGAAAGTTTAAGAAAGCTGGAGGGATCAAGGACACCACGAGAAGACCCACACAGCCAATTAACTTGGGCATAAGGGTGAGCATACAGATTGAACCACCAACTAAAGAACTTGCATGGATTGATCTTACACCCATTACATGTATGAAGCTGATCGGCTCCTTGGTCCTCAAGTGGATTCCCTAACAATTGGAAGGGGGTCTATCTTGGACTTAGATGCCATTGTCTCCCTCTGGATCTCATTTTCCTAGCAGAGCTTCCTTATCTTGCCTCCGTGGAAGAGGAGGCACTTAGTTCTGATGCGATTTGATGTGCCAGAGTGGATTGGTACTGGGTCAGGGGGATATGAGGGAAGTGAGTGGAAGTGTGAGACAGGTAGGAGGGGAGGGTGAGGGATGTTGACTGGAATGTAAAAGGAACAAGTAAATAAATTTTAAAAATATATTAAATTATAATAATAAACTATTTTATATAAAATACAGAGAAAAGCTTATTGATGGGCAGCACTATTTTATAACACAATGAAGAACACTGAAATTTATAATGTGTATAATTTTTTCAGAGGTGTACACTATTTGAAAATATAAACTGAATCTTGAAAAATATAAATAACATGGAGTTTGTAACATACATTGTTTTTATGTTTGAGAAAATTAGTATAATGTCTGAGTCAATTTTTTTATGCTGGACACTAAAGTACTATGGAGAAAGAGAGAGAGAGCAAGAGAAAGGAGTTTTCTAAAGAGGAAAACAACTCTAAAAATGTCAGAGCTTATAAAACTTTGAGTAATTCTTAAAAGGGAACTAATGCTGTTAAAATAATAAAGTACACTTTGCTGTCTGTGTTGTCTCCCAGTGTGCAGTCTACAGACCCTGGATACAGACAAGTTTTTTTTCCTGTGAAGTTGGTATCTGTCCTATTGTTTCACCTAGGTCAAGAACCACTACATTATGAAGAATTCATTGAGAACCAGGATACTCAAATCTGCCAGTCACACTGTCATGCAATTGCTATAGCGCTATTCATCACAATAGAAAACTAGTGATATCACCAAAGTGTATACAAGGAGTAAAAGAATCAGTCTTTTTTTTTTTAATCAATAATTCTGACAAGCCTCTAAAATTGCTTCAAACCAAATGAAAGAGAAAAAAAATCCACTGTCACTTAGGAAATTGTGCATGAATATTACTATTAGCAAACAAATTTAATCTTCAGAGAAAATGGTTTGAACTCATTCCAGACTTCTTCAATAAACCTTCATTTCTCAGTTTTATTAAGTCCATAGTATGGACCAGTCTCATGTGTGTGTGTGTGTGTGTGTGTGTTTACATGTCACTCATATATTATAATACATAATTATTAATCAAATTCTAAAGTATGTGTCATCTCTAAGTTTTAGTTTCCTTAAGTATACAAAGAAAATGTCTGTCTGGAATGATGTGTCAATAAAGCCTGTAACATTCTTGCCTTAGTATCTGAAGCTGAATTTGACATCATTTTTCAGTGCTACTGACTTCAGTGGTTGATAGATACAAAACTGTAACGCACTCATCCCAAATCTCATATATCTACCTCCCTCCTTTCTACCTACCTTTGTTTTCAATTCTGTTTTGTTTCTAATATAGTATGAATGCATATTCATAAATATAACAAGAGTTTTTATTACCATTTAGATTAGATTCTGTTCACTTGGTAAAAGAAAATGATTTTACTCCCTTATCACATACTTGTCCTAGAAAAGTATGGAAAATATTGACATGCAACATACACACACACATACACACACACACACACACACACACACACACACACGCATACGCACGCGCATACACACATTTATTAATTCAACCTAAATAATGCCACAGAAAATCTTAAATATAGGACACTTTTTTTTTTTTTACTACTTGTAAAAGCTTGTGTCTTATGTGTGATTATTTACAAAGACATGGCAGAAGAAAAGGTAATAAGAAAACTTCAGAAGCAAATAAGATTCCACACTTGACAGGAATTTCAGCCCTCACCCCCAAATTCTATGCATGCCTGGTTTCTATGTGGTTTCTAAGGCTAAATTAGCTTTTTAAATGTTGGAGTTTTCAAGAGTTGGTGAAAATAATCCAGATAAAAAAATACTGTACCTGAAATTCTTGTCATCTTAGTGCAACATTCTGTTAAAGACTTTTTTCATTTTGTTATCTAATTGTACTTTTCCTTTATCACTTAGAACTTGTCACTTTTATATCCATAAAGAAATAGAGTAAGTTTTTTGTTAAGGTCTAGGGAAATTGAGTGCCTTATGGAAGAAATTAATTTGTGGGAAAATTACTTAATAATTCTGAAATGTAAAATATTATGTGAAATTATTTTTTAAATCAAAATAAATAATTGACTTTACTTTAAGGAACAATATCTGAATATTAGAAATAATAAATCCATTTATGTACATAAAAGAAATATAAAATTTCAGATTAGTATTATGTGCATATTATATATATTGTGATATAATTAGTTTTAATACATTGACCAAATATCCCTTTGATTCCTCCATCTATAGGCATACATATATATATATATATATATATATATATATATATATATATATATATGTGTCTGTATGTATGTATATAAAACATACTCACATGTGCATAGGCATGTTTGTGATCACGCATAGCATTGAACTAAAGCTTCTTTAGCTTAAATAAGCTCAAGACATATAAGAAGACAAAGTACTTACTCTAAATCATTTGTCATAATATTTTTAGTGAAGACCAAGCTCAACTATGTTTTGGCATTTAACAAAATACCTTCCTTGATAGACATATGACTCCAAAGATGACACCACAGGTGTTGTGTTTATCTTTGAATTGGTTTCATTAATGCTATTTTCACTTGAAATTTTGATAATAGGTATATAACTTTTACAAACTGAGTGATGACTCCTCAACACCAGCAATCCAGAAAGGTCTGTTCAGAGAACTCAAAGCCATTGTGATGGTTTGAATAGGTATGAACCTCTAGAATCATGTGTTTGAATGCTTGCACCATAGGGAGTGGCACTATTTGAGATGTGGCCTTCTTGGAATAGGTGTAGCCTTGTGGGAGGAAGTATGTGACTGTGGGATAGGGCTTTTGATGTCTCTGATGCTCAAGCTATGTCCAGTGTGATAGCCTCTTTGTGCTGCCTGTGGATCTGCAGCCTGCTAATCAATAGTTTTGCCTATTGTTTGGTTGTGGTCTCTGCATCTGTTTTCAACACCTAATGGATGAACACATTCAGAAGACAGCTATACTTCTGTCTGCAAGCATGGTAGAATGTCATTAATAATGTCAGAGTTGACTCTCTCCCATGGGATGGGTCTCACATTGGGCCAATCGTGTGTTGGCCATTCCCTCAATCTCTACCCCACCTTTATCTCTGCACTTCTTGTAGGCATGTGACTCAAGAAGTCTCCTGGAAAAGTGGGGAGAAGTATTGAGGGAGTCAGAGGGGTCAAGGACACCACAAGTCCTACAGAGCCAACTTACCTGGGCGGATGGGTCCCATAGAGACAGAATCATCGACCATAGAGCATGTACTGGTTGGACCTACAAGTTACACATATGTAGCACATGTTCAGCTTGTTCTTCATTTGAGTCCCCTAACAATTGGAGTAGGAATGGTCTATGACTCTATTGCCTGTCTTTGAATCCCTTTCCCATAGCTGGGCTGCCTTGTTTGGCCTCAGTGGGAAGGATGCATTTGGTCCTGCTGAGACTTGATGTTCCAGGGTGAGTTGGTACCCATGGGAGAACCTCCTTTCTCTGAGAGAAAGGGCATGGGGAATAGGAGAAGGGGGTATGAAGGTGGGACTGGGAGGAGAGGAGGGAATGGAGCTATGATTAGGCTGTAAAGTAAATGAATAAACAAACATACAAACAAATAAATGAAAAAAAAAACTTAAAAAAATGTAGAACTCTCAGTTTTTGCAGCACCATGTCTACCTGCCTGCAAGCTGCCTGCCATGCTTTCCTCCATAACAGTAATGAACGAAAGGTCTGAAATGTAAGCCAACCCCAATTAAATGTTTTCTTCAAAAGAGTTACTATGGTCATGGTGTGTCTTCACACCCACAAAACTCTAACTAAGACAGTCATATTTTGAATAAGTGTTTAAACTAAGACTTGTAGTTTTACAAGTGGTGAATGTATTGATGAAATAAACAGCTATATTTTAAGAGTTGCTGAATTTCCCCTGAAATTGCAATGAATTTTCCATTGCAGTTTTGGGTTTAAGAAAATAACTCCAGATCATATTCCAATTTTAGCATAATAAGATCATGATAGTAATGACAAAAAGCATATTTTTAGATCTCCATGTTTGATCTTAAAATACAGAGCATCTGTTTCTAAAGAAGAAAGCAGAGATATGGGAACCCTGATAAATATTTATAATGGAAATTTGGTGTTTCTTTGTCGATTATTTACCTCATACTCTAGAGATAGGTGCAATAGGCCATTTTGTTTAAATTGGGTTCCAGCTGTCTTACTTAATACACTTTTCGTGGATTTTTACTTGTATTTGCTAGACACAAGGACATGGTATCTCCATAGAAAGTTCCAGACAATTGAACATCTTCCCTTATTTAACAATAAGTCTTAGTTTTTTTCTTCATTTGTTTCCTCCAAAGTACTAGGCAGATGAAAAGAATAGTTTCTGTTTGCTATGGAAGCAAGAATTATACTGCAATTAAGGAGAAACAATTATTTTCAAGAGAAATAAGCATTCCTTTGCATAAATGGCTTTTTGTTCAAGAATTGAACAGTCTTAAATTGCTTTCTTTTTCACTCTGGGATTTTCTGGGTATTTAACATTGTATTTAAAAGTCTCCAAGAGGCATTTAACATGTAAATTTTTGTGTTTATCTAACTACAGTATTTGCTGTTGTTCTTAAAGTAAGTGTTCTATATTTTAGAACTAGGGCTGTACAGACCAAAGTTAGAAAAGTGAATTATTTCAAATCTCTTAGTGTCAGTCCACAAAGAGTAGTAGCTGGCAAAGCTGATACAGCAAATACCTTACAAATAAAGGAACTGAGCCTAGAAGGTAAATCCACCTCCCTCAAACTGTGCTAAAAAAGCCAGTCTGCATGGATTCAAAAGTCTTAGTGTACATCAGGAAGATCAGGGATTGCACACCTTTAATCCCAGCACTGAGAAGGCAGGCATATCTCTCTGGTTAGGCCAGTGTGGTCTACATCGTAAGTTCCAGGGCAGTTAGAACTATATAGTAAGTAGCCATCTCAAAAAAAGGAAAAAAAAAAAAAAGGAAGGAAACGAAACACAGGATCTAAAGGAACACTGAAATTGTGTTCCAGTACATAGTTTGGAGATTTCTGTAATTATTATTCAAATTGCTGTTTTATAGTTTTGCAAATATATATATATATATATGTATATATATATATATACTATATATACTGAAATATATATATACATATATATATATTTCAAACTGTCAGTTGACTTCCTACAAGGTTATTCCTTCTGATATGTCTTACTGTTTTCATTGATAAGCTCCTTTAATTCACATTGAATTGTTATAGTCTTTTAAATCTTCTATGTTTGACCTTAAATGCTTGTTACAATTATGATGTTGTAGATTTCAAGATACTCTATTAAAAATTTTTCACTAAGAAAATGGCATACTTCATTATTTTTAAGATGTACTTTTTATCAAATCCTAAAATATTAGCAATTGGATTGTGTCTTGATTATGGTGTTATATAATAGATTAGGCTATATTGCAGCTAAAATATAACTGTATGAACAAATTTATGAACATAAAAAAAACTGTTGCATTCAGGTATTCAAAATATTTTTTGAAATGTTAGAGGAAAGAAAATGAAACCATTGTAGTAAAGTGTTAATTTCCTAATGCCTAAAAATAAATGGATAAATAAAAAAATACAACAAGGCTCTGAAGAATGTTTAAATCAAAGAATGGATAAACCAACATTTTTAAATAATATGTGAGTCACAGATAAAGAAGACTAAGGTGCTGCAAGAGGCCAACCATCACAGACACATTTCAGTGACTTTTACTCATTTTGTGGATTAAGAAATCATGACTATGAGTACAGAAACCATGACTATAGAAGTCGTAAGTTTAAAGGCATTCAGAAATATATACTTTGTGTGGGAAAAGGATTTCAGGAAAACCTTAACTGAATCAGTTTTGCTTATGAAGGCATACCTTTAAACTATTAATTAATATCTCTAAACACTTTCCAACCCACTAACCTGAGACACGAAAGAAAGGACATAGACCTCATAAGTCGCAAGTCTGTGGGAAACTCATCAGCAGTGCAGTCAAATCAGCATACATATAATGTATGCAATCAGTAATAGGAACACAGCAAACTGCAAAAATGGGAACACAGCGAACCAGAAGAGCCAACAAGGACAGCCGAAGAAAGATCAGTTCTTGTGACCCCAAATGGGGTCAACCTGGGCTCAGCCTGACCCAGGCCTTGATCTTCCACAAATATCAGCAGAAGCAAACTTCAAAGCAAAGCAACAATGAAAGTGACAAGAAGTGATGCCAAGCAAAAAAGTCCCTGTGAGTTTCTGGGACCCCCTCTTTGTACCTGCACAAGGAAACCTTGCAATTTGCCAATGTCACACCCTCCACAAAAGAAACACACATCAACGTCAAGGGTATTTAGTATCTAAGAGTAAAAGGTTGAAAAACAGTATGAAGGAAGCTGGTGTAACCATTTTAATATCTAGCAAAATAGATTTCAAACCAAAACTAATCATAAGAGAAGGATAAGGAAGGGTACTTCATACTCATCAAAGTATAATCTACTAAGATGGCATTTCAAGTCTTAACATTTATATCCCCAAAACAAAGACATCATCTACTTTTGTAAAAGTAGCACTACTACCACTTAAATTACATATTAACTCTCACACACTGTCACTGAAAGAATTCAATACCTCCATCTTACCAATGGATATGTCATGTAATCAAAAATTAAACAGAAAAAAAATGGAGCTAACAGACATTATAAACCAAACAGACCTAACATATCTACAGAACATTTCACCCAAACACATTCTATTCTGTACCTCATGGAAGTTTCTCCAAAATTAATCACATACTTGAGCACAAATCTCAACAATTACAAGAATTTGGAATAGCTATCAGACTACCATGGATTAAATCTGGATAGCAACAACAGCAGAAACAGCAGAAAGCTTATAAATGCATAGAAAATGAACAACTCCTTGCTAAATGATAAATGCGTGAAGACAGAAATAAGCAAAGAAATTAAAGACTTTCCAGAATTCAATGAAAATGAACATATAATATACCCAAAATGATGGGACAAGATTAAACTAGTGCTTAGAGGAAAATTCATAGCACCAAGTGCCTACATTAAAAAAAAAAGGAGAGATCTCATACTAACAACAGCACACCAGAAAACTTAAGAAGAAGAAAAAGAAGTAGAAGAAGAAGAAGAAGAAGAAGAAGAAGAAGAAGAAGAAGAAGAAACCCAAATGTGGGGTAGAAAACAAGAAATAATCAAAATTAGGAATGATATTAGTGAAATAGAAACAAAAAGAAAAAATAAAAAGAATAACTAAAAAAGACTTGGTTCTTTGAGAAAATCAAGAAGATAGATAAAACATTATCCAAACTAACTAAAAGAAAGAGAGAGAATATCCAAATTAACAATTTCAGAAACAAAAAGAGGGAATAACAACAGACAGCAAGGAAATCCTGAGATTGGTAAGGAAATACTTTAAAAACTGTACTCCACCAAATTAAAAAAATCTAAAGAAATGGACAATTTTCTGCATAGCCACCCATTACAAAGGTTAATTCAAGACCAGATAAACAGTTTAAATCGACTTATAGCACCTAGTGAATAGAAATAGGAACAGTCATTGGGAGAACCCAAGTCTCCCACCACAAAAAAGTACACAGTTCAATTGTTTTAGCACTGAATTGTTCCAGACTTTCAAAAACAAGAGTTAACATGAATACTACTCAATTTCCTCCAGAAAATAGAAACAGAAGTGATGGGGTGGTGTTAATTATTCTAAATGTTAATTGACCCTGCTTGCTGTCTGTTACTTACTTTGACTCTGATTGGTTAAATAAATGCTGAGGCCTAGAGATTGGACAAAGACAGAGATAGGTGGGACTAAGGTGCACAGGCTTTTTGAGACAGAGAGCATGTTGGAAGAAGAAGGAAGCCAGCAGCAGACAAGGAGGACACACCGTGGGGTAGATTAAAGAAAATCCTTCCTGGAAGGAAGGATTGACTTAGTGTGGAGAATAATTGTCCAAAGGCAAGTATGTATATATGGTGTCATATTTGGGTAATAGATTATGAGCTAGCTTAGATGGGCTAGGATTGCAGAACCCAGGCCTAGGTTTGTTAAAATCCATCCAGTGTCTGGGTGTATTCATTTATAATGGGGGGTTAAGGATTAACACCGCCTAACCAATTAAAGATAATATAAATACGGGGTAAGTAGTTTAATTAGTTATTTTACCCTACACAGAAGGAACATTTTCCAATTCATTTTATGAAGCCAAAATAACCTGATAACCCAACCGCATAAAGATTCAAAAAAGAAAGAAAATTTCAGACCAATTACCTTTTCCAACATAAATGCATCAGGGGACTGCAATTGTGATGTAACTTGAACACATAAATAAATTTTTAAAAAGAAAAAAATTGCAATAAAAATTTTAAGCAGATTCAAAGAACACATTAAAAAATTTATCCTGTTATTTTGATGTAGGTGGCAGTTGTGTGTTTCTTTTAGTTTAGCTGAGGTGGAGTTTTTGCTTCCTGTGTTTTCTTGGGTGTAGTTATCTTTTCTGGGTTGGAATTTTCCTTCTAGAATCTTCCATTAGGCTACATTTGTGGGTAGATTCTGTTTAAAAGAACTCAAGAAATTAAATACCAAGAAACCAAATAATCTAATAAAAAAAATGGGAAACAGAGCTAAACGGAGAATTCACAAAAGAGGAATCTGTAATGGCAGTGAGACATTTGAAGAAATGCTCAACATCCTTAATCATCAGAGAAATACAACTCAAGACGTCTCTGAGATTCCATCTCACACCTGTCGGAATGGCTATGATCAAAAACTCATTTGCTTGTGGGAGTGAAAGCTTTTACAACCACTATGGAAATCAGCCTGCTGATATCTTAGAAAACTTGGAATAACCCTACCTCAAGATCCAGCCACACCACTTTTCGGTATCCACCTAAACCATTCCTCACCAAACCTCAAGGGCATATCCTCATCTATATTCATAGCAGCCTTATATGTAATAGCTAGAAACTGGAAACAACCCAGATGTCCCTCAACTGACGAATGAATAAAAAAAATATGTAAATTTATAGAATGGAATACTACTCAGTCATCAGAAACAAGGAAATCATGCAATTTGCAGCCAAGTGGAAGGGACTAGAAAAGCTCATCCTCAGTAAGCTAACTCAGACTCAGAAAAATGTATATGGCATCTACTCAGTATAATTGGATTTTAGCCATATAGTACAGGGTAACTATCCTACAACCAACACACCAAAAAGATCAGGAACATAGACTTTGTTACATATCAATTTATGTTAGTGGTGCTACCATGTAGGCCCCCAGTGCAAGAGGAAGCTCTTAACCCTCATATGACTATTAAACTGAGAGGGGCTGATATGTAGGGACACTCCACTCAGAGGAGTGGGATGGGTATTAGATGGAGGACAGGGTGGAAGTGTGGAACTGGGAGGGGTGGAGAGAGGACACTATGATGGAGTTGTAACTTGATGTAATAAATAAACATTATAATAAAAAAATCATCACTCACTATCATGTAGGCTTTATCCCAGAGATGCAGAGATGGTTCAATATACAAAAAACAGTAAATACATTCCTACATATAAATAAACTGAAAGAAAGAAGAAAGAAAAGAAAGAAGGAAAGGGAAGGAAGGAGGGAGGGAAGGAGGGAAGGGAAGGGAAGGAAGGAAGGAAGGAAGGAAGGAAGGAAGGAAGGAAGGAAGGAAAACAAAAACCCACTTGGTTATTTCATTAAATACAGAAAGGGCCTCTCACAAAATCTAATGACACTTCATGGTGGAAATTATGGAGAAATCAAGGATGCAAAGGACATATTTAAACATAATAAAGGCAATTTACAAAAAAACTATAGCCAGCATCAAATTAAATGTAGAGAATCTCAAAGAAATTTTACTAAAATCATAACAAGGCAAGACTGTCCACATTCTCTGTACTTATTCAGTACAGTACTTGAAATTTTAGCTAGGGAAATAAGATAAGTGAAGGAGATCAAGGGGATGAAAATTGGACAGGAGCAAACCAGAATATTATTATTTGTATATGATATGATAGTATGCATAGGTGACTCTAAATATTCCACCAGAAAACACCTACAGCTGAAAAACACTTTAACAACATGGCTGGATACAAGTTTAAAAAAAAAAAAAAAACTTAAAAAAAGAAAGAAAAATCAGTAGTCCTCCTATACACAAATAAAAAATAGAGTGAGAAACAAATGAGGGAAAGAACACCTTGTACAAAAGCCTCAAATAATATAAAACATCTTAAAATATCTCAAGGTAACTCTAATCAAACAAGTGACAGACTTTCAGCAAAAGATCAAGCCTTTGCTGAAAGAAATTGAAAGATAACAGAAGACGGATCTCCTGTGCTCATGGATCTGTAGGTTCAACCTAGGAAAGCTGATCATGCTACTAAAATCAATATACAAATTTTACATATTTCCCATCAAAATTTGGACACAATGCTTTATAGGCCTTGAAAGGACAATTGTCTACTTCATATGGAAAATAAGAGCAACAAATCCAAGATGGCTAAAACAATCATGAGCAATGAAAGAACTGCTTGAAGTATCACCATCCCTAATTAAAGCTATACTGCACAGTTATAGTAATAAAACTGTATGCTTTGACATAAAATAGACACAAAACAAAAGCAATTGATTCGACGACACAGATAAAAATACACACACCTATGGGCACCTTATGTTTTTTTATAAAGAACCCAGAAATACACAATGGAATAAGGAAAGTAACTTCAATAGATGACACTGCTCTAACTTGATGTTAACATGCAAAAGAATCCAATTGGATTCATATTATTACACTGCACAAAACTCAAGTCCAAGTGGGTCAAACACCTCAACATAAAACCAGATATAGTGAACCTGATAGAAAAGAAAGTGGAGAATATCATTGGTTGTGTTGGCACAGGAGATAACATTCAGAAAAAACAAACAAACAAACAAAATTTTTGTACTGTACCTAAATTAACAATTAATAAATAGAGCATCATGAAACTGAAAAGCTTTTGTAAGGCAAAGAGTACTTAGTGTCAATCAGACAATGTTGCAGTTTATAGATGGAAACAATTTTTTAACCAACTCCAAATTCAATAATGGACTAATATCCAAATTAAAAGAACTGTGAGGATACAGGGTGACTAGAGCTGAGACTCCTAGCCGAAGAGAACATGGACATGGAAGTGGCCACCTCCTAACCTAGCAGGACTTCCAGTGGAGTGATGGGGACACCAATCCACCGATAAAATCTTCAACCCATAATTTACCCTGCCTATAAAATGTACAGGAATAAAGATGGAGCTGTGATTAAAGGAATGACAAACCAATGACTGGTACAACTTGAGATCCATCCATGGAAGAGAGTTGACTCCTGAAACTATTAATGATATTCTTTTATATTTGTGAATAGGGACCTAGCATTATTATAATCTGAGAGGTCCCACCCAGCAGCTGATCAAAACAGATGCTGATATCTACAGCCAAACATTAGGTCGAGCTCAGGGAGTCTTGTAGAAGAGAGGTAGGGAGAATAGAGGTATCCAGAGGGAACAAGAACTTCACAGAAGACCAACATAGTCAATTAATCTAGGCTCCTGGTGGCTTGCAGAGTCTAAAGCACCAATCAAAAAAGCATGTATGGACTGGACCTAAGTCCCCTACACATATGTAGCCGATAGGCAGCTTTGTAGATCATGTAGATCCCCTAGCCAGTGTAGTGGGGAATCTCTGTGACATGAATTCTCTTACTTGTTTGTGGATCACTTTACCCTAGTTGGGCTGCCTTGTCTCTCCTCAGTGGAAGAGGATGCTCTTAGTCCTGATGTGACTTGAAGAACTGGGGTGGATTGATGTGGGTCCGTTTTCTGAGAAGAAGTGTAGCAGGAAATGGAGGAATAGAGAGGGATGTTGGGACTGGGTGCAGAGGAAGGAGGGGGCTGCAATCAGGATGTAAAATGAATTAATGAATGTATGAATGAACAACTAAATGAATAAACAAATAATACAACCAGGATGGGGTATAGATCTAAACAGAGAATTTTCAAGAGATGGAATATCAAATGACTGACAAACATTTAAAGGAATATTCAACATCCTTAGTCACCAGGGAATACAAATCAAAACTACTTTTAAATTCCATTTTACACCTGTCAGAAGGACCAAGATGAATCACACAAGTAACAACTCATGCTGGCAAGGATGTGGAGCAAGGAGAACACAATTCCATTGGTAGTGGAAGTGGAAATTTCTACAACCACTATGGAGATAAATGTGCCCATTCCTTAGAATATTTAAAATTGATCTACTTCTAGACCTCGATATAACACTGTTAAGAATATACCAAAAGGACTCCCCATTCTTCCACTAAAACAGTTAACCATATTCACTGGACCTTTATTTGTAATATCTGGAATCTGGAAACAACCTACATGTCTCTCAAAAGAAAAATGGATAAAGAAATTTTGGTACATTTACACAATGATCATTCAGCTGTTAAAAATAATTATATCATGAAATTCACAGATTAAATGTATGGAATTTGATTAAAAAAAAAAACATCCTGAGTGAGGTAACCCAAACACAGAAAACAACTATGATATGTATTCACTTAGAAGTATACATTAGTCATCACATAAACAGTATCAAGCTGTTATCTACAGACTCAGAGAGGTTAGGTAAAGGGGAGGAGACATTTAGAGAGATACATGCATCTCCCTGGGAAAGGGAAATATAATAGATTTTACAGGTTGCCTGTGAGCAAGATGGGATGGGAACAGAAGGGATCGGTTGGGGAGAGAGATGGAATGAAAACAGAGTTAGAGTGTGTGCGTGGGAAGAGATGGATGAAATTCAGGGGTAGCTTGGGAGTGGTGTGGTAATTTAGAGCATTAGAAACTTCTTGAAACCTATGTAGGTGACCCTACTGAGAACTCCTAGCAATTTAGGCTATACAGTCTCAATTGGTGATTTCTTGTAGCTAGGCAAGACTTCCAGTGGTGGGAATGGTTTGCATTCAGTTCAATTGTTGGCCAAAGTGATCCTGTGTAAATACTCAAACATCTCAGGCTTATGCTAAGACACAAAGTTGCTCTATGCACATTTAAAAGTGGAAACTCATTGCTTGGGTCAATATCCAAACAACTCAACGTAGAGAATTCGAGCTGGTGACTATTTGGAGACTTCACTACTATGTTCTACCTTCTTGGATTGCATGAAGGTACTTTGCAAGGCTACTAAAAGAGAAACGTGGACACCAGACAGCCACAAAACCTTTGACCTACACTCTGTCCTATCCGCAAAACTTGCTAGGGCAATATTGATGCAGAACTTGTGGGAGTAGTCAACCAGTTCTGACCAATCCATTTCTAATTCATAATAAAATGGGTTTTGGATGGCAGTGCCTAGTTTAAGAAATCATATGGTATGGGGACATGTCCTTGAAAAGTATGTCTTGTGTCTAGACCCTTGATATCTTACTACTTACAGCCACCAAAGGTCAGTTGTGCTTGGCACCTCTCTTCTGTCATGATGTGTAGCTGAGTCTCAGTTCAGGCCTCTAAAACTGAGAAAATATCATCACTTCTTCCTTGATTATATTTTCAAATAGTCTGACAGAGTATCAGAAAGCTTATCAACACACAGGAATAGATTTTAAAACATTTTGTATTGCATCAACTATGGACTCTACCATTAGAAAATAAAAATCATATTTGGAAAATGTACAATCATTATGTTTTTCGTGGTTAAGGGCTAATATTTAAATCCATAACATTATCTTCCAATTTGTTTCCCTTAATATAGTTTCAAATATCCCCAAAGTGATTTTCAGACTACCACATTTTATTCTACTATTTTGTTTCTCTTATTTCAAATAGATTTATTTTCATTGACTGTATTCTGGAATTTCCCTAACTCAACTCCTGTGAGATCCTCCCAACCTCCCCTCTCATCTGAATCCACATCCTTTCTGTCTCTCTTTAGAAAACAAACAAGCATCTAAAGAATAATAGGGAAATAAGATAAAACAAAACCAATATTGTCTCCTTTAGAAAACCAAAGAACAGTACTATGGTCTGTGCTTTTGAAATGTTTCTTAGCAAAGATTACTAAGTTGTAAACATTCCCTCATCATTCTTTAGTAACAGTATGTGATAAAATGATAAAATAGAATAGAGAAGAATGTGATCTATAGAAGAGTAGTTACTAGGGCATTAGTTGACCCTTTTATAAACTTAGTTGGACTTTCAGAGTTATTCCTAAGTAAAATAACAAATCTGGTGATATGTTTGCTTTCTGTAGTCTGTTCTTTCCTCTGAGACTTACTTCTATGTGTCCTAAGGTTATACATGATGAAGGAAGGACACAGAGACTTCCAAAGACAAACCACAGTTACTTAGAAATAAGGATAATTAATCAAAGAAAAAACACCACATTTATTTATCTACTTAGAAACATTGTTTTTCTCTTTGCTTGTGTGTGTGTGTGTGTTACTTTTAAAGGTTTGAATTCTCTGATTAGAATTTCAGTAAAAAATAATTTTATTTCTATTAAGGAAATAACCATCTTAAAAGTTCATATTCTTAAATTCTCTTGCAAATAATTACCTAATATACATGGTTTCTGAATTTGGTAAAACAAAATGCACTCTTCAGCCTTATCATTGCCCCATAGTGGACTTCTTTGTTTCAACTATAACATTATCATTTCACTGTCAATAAATAATTCTCTGTATTTCTGAAGCAGAAACCTTAGAATTTATTTGATTACATCTTTCCATTGATTTCTATGCTCTGAGCCACTCTGAGCTTCCACATTTTTTCTGTTACCCACATCAGGCCCAGAGAAAATGGTCCTGTGTAATCATTGAATGAAACCTCTGAAGATGTGAAATATATCACTATCTATCTATCTATTTATCTATCTATCTATCTATCTATCTATCTATCTATCTATCTATCATCTATCTATCTATCTATCATCTATCTATCTATATATATATCTATCAATCTATCTATCTATCATCTATCTATCATCTATCTATCTATCTATCTATCTATCTATCTATCTATCTATCTATCATTCTATCTATGTATCTACCTATCCACCTATCTATATATTACCTTTAGTTAATTTTTCTCAAGGATTTTCTGACAGGTAGGAAAATCTGGATTATACTCATAAAGTACAGGTTAAGGAAACTGCTGTTAATTTATTTTTTTAAGCTTTTACTGTTGATTCTGATGACAAAATCAGATTTATTACCTTTTCTATAGGAACATTCTCTTATTCAATTACTGTACATATCTTCTGGCATATACCACATACTCTTTGAAATTTTTATAAAGTTAAATAAGCACATTAACACGCTGTCATTAGGAAAAGAATAAAATTCTTAACATGTTGAAATATAAAATATTGAGTGTGTACATTTTCTTCCCTAATGTTATCATTGAAATTTTATTTTGTGTATTTTCTAGGTGTTCAGTATATTTAGATTGCATTAATAAACTGATGTAAATAAATATTGAGTATAGAAATGCTCAAAGTTTTCACAATGGAATGGTGGGAGATTCTTCAGAGAGAAAAATAACATCAAGAAATCTTACGATAGATATTCCTATTATAATGGTAAAAGTAATGTTGAAAGCTTCATGTAGAAACATAAATAATAAAAATTAGAGAAATGATATTTGAATATACTTTAAATTATTATTCAAAGCCTACATTTAACTTGAGCCAAAGTTTAAGCTAGGCTCTGAAAAAAACCTGATTCAGTTGATTGATGAGAAGCTAAGAATGGTATGAAACGTAAAACATGTCTGTTAGTAGATTGGCACAGTGACCTCAGGAACAGAATTGGAACAAGAAGTATCTAACTGTGAAATGTAACCTTTATTGAATCTTGTAATATTTTTTCCTGTTTTAGAGATTTGGAAATACTCAAAGTAAAAATTTTAGTACTTCTTAATTATATGTCCATTCTAGGCACATATATGCTTATTTCTTTGAACAAAAGTTCAATAATTTCACATAACTCCTAACCCATTGGTACTTCTTTTACTAACATCAACAAAAATTTTAGTAAGTTTGAACAAAAATGTCTTTATAAATATATCCTTTTTAATATTTATTTATTGCTTCAGGTTACATCTCCATCACAGTACCCTCTAAATATACCCTTTTATTTAAAAAAAAAAAAAACTATAGATTCAAACCTAGAAACACATCGATTTGAGACAGTAAATGTATATATCATGGAACCATATCCTACTCATATTTTTCTGTTTATTTGGGATGATGCTCAAGTTCAATAGGCTTGACAAATATTCTTGTATGTCAACATTTGAGTACTTTGATAAATTTTCTGTAATTACAAAGCTAGCTAATACAGCAAGCTGAATGAGAAAAGTAATTAAGACAATGAAATTGATTTCTTATTGTACATTAAATAAATAGAAACCATTCCAATGTATTCTTTTTCTCTCCCTCTCCCTCCATTTATCCTGTCCATCTAGTGATGCTATCATTTTGGCAGCAGACACAGGGCCCTTAGCAATAGCAATGCAGGATTAAACTACTGCTCAACTTTGTTAGTTCTTAAACACATTATATTTTTCATCAAATGATTTTACCCTTTTGAATGTTTGAACTGAAAGATATTTTACTGTGTTCTTACAATTCACAGAAGCTTTTTGCATGAAAGTGATAGAAGCAGTTGCTGGAGGGCAGCCACCAGGGATAGGAATAGAAACCTATGCAACACCACTTCATTCAACACTTTAAAAATGCTTCTGAAACTTATCAAAAAGGTCTTTTAAAGGCTTCTGAGATACCATTTTAAAAATGTAAAAATCCTCTCCAAGAGAATCATATAAATCAAGACACAGGGGAGAAAAGAAATGGTGAAGGATTCATTGACAATGACACAAATGTAGTAGAATCATGATATCTCACCTGTCTGGAAGACAAGGAATGAAAAATTTGAATGCTGGCATAGAGACAGACATTCAGATAAAAGCAAGAAAGAAATTAGCCCCTATATTAACAAACATAAGCACATCTATATCTATAAATAAATAATCTATGCACACATATACAAATATATATGCATATTACGTTTCATATATTAAATAAGTATATTAATGACAAAGCATATAAAAGTTGAAATATTTATGTTGCAGGTCTGAGGAGGTCATTTAGTGGTAGAATACTTGGTTACCACTGGAAAACATTCTTGTTTGAATCCTCAGCACAAACAAAAACAAAAGTCACACTACTCATAAATGTAGATTCTGCAGGGCAACAATTGGATCATTCAATCACGTTAGATTTAATACGACTGAGTCAATTTATATTCTCTATTGGAAACCTTGAAGTTTGGTCTTTAAGATTCTTTTAATTAGGTACATTATAGATGCCTTCCTCTTTGGGCACTGTTTTCTTTAAGATTCTAGTAGGGTTTTCATATGCCGATGGTGTATAACATTTGCTCTACCAAAACTACTTATCTCATGGCTAAAAGGCAGCAACAGACTACTAGGCAAGCAAGATTCCCCCACCCTCCCAATCTTACCTCATGCCATACCACAATTGTCTAAAACCTCCCATTTTTAAAATTTTCAACTACCTCTCCAAATAGCAATGCCCTGGTGACACTCTTCAAATACTTGGTCCTTTAAGTGACACTCAAGGTCTAAGCTGTAGAATATTGTTCTTAAATTGTTGGGAAAGTGGTATGCTACACATGGAACCACACAAAATAATCAAAAATAGTTATTAATTTTGTTCTTCTTTCTATTAGTTCATTTCTTCATTCTTTCTTTTCTTTCTCTTCCTTGGTCCCCTCCTATCCTTTCTTTTTTCCCCTTTCTTCTTGAGGGATGATTTCATGCATTAAAATGAATTAGTTAAATTTCTATTGTTATGAAATATCATGACTACAGCAACATACAAACGAAAGAGAATAATGGATAAGAGTCTATCATGGCAGGGAAGCAAAATCAGTCTGCCAAGACTGCCAGAGCAGGGAAATGAGGGATTTCACCCTCAATATCAGGCACAAAACAAAGTGAGTGAATTGGAAGTGGTGAGAGTCTTTAAAGCCTTAGGGGTCACCACTGGTTGTATTTTGTCAGGCAAGCTGAATTTCTCCAAAACCTTAACAAACAAACACCCACTGGGAAACAAGTTTTCAAATATTTAAGCTATAAACTGGAAAGAAACAAGATGTCTCTCAACCAAGGAATGGATAAAGAACAAACTGTGGTACATCTATACAATGGAATAATACTCAGCTATCAGAAACAACAAAATTATGCAATTTGCATCCAAATGGATGGAACTAGAGAAGCTCATTCTGAGGGAGCTAACCCAGACTCAACAGGAGGCCCATGACATCTACTCACTTATAATTGGATTTTAGCCATATAATACAGGATAGCTATACTACAGCCAATGTACCAAAGGGAATAGAGACATGGACTTTGTTACCTGTCAATGAGACACTTTGCCCTAGTGGTGCTGCCTGGTAGGCCCCCAGTGTATGAGGAGGCTCTTGGCCCTTATATGACTGCTGTACTAGGGCAGGGGACTGATATGTAGGGACACTCCACTCCAGAAGAGTGGGCTGGAAGGCATAAGTGGTAGAGAGTGGGAGGGATGGAAAGAGCCTACTGTGATGGAGATGTAACCTGAAGTGATAAACAAACATAAAAAAAAAAGAAAGTGTGTGATAGTATTGAATGCATTGATGCAGGAGACAACCTCCTAAACAGAATACCAACAGGTCAGGCACTAAGATCAACAATTAACAAATGGGGCCTCATGAAACTGAAACTTTCTGTAAAGCAAAAGACACCTGTAATAGGACAAAATGGCCTGGACTGAGGGCTTATAAGCCACAGCAGTCTTTTCCCCAATAATTAAACACATCAAGACCTTTTAATGTTTTAACACTTAGCCCTTAGCTGGGCAGACTCTCGATTAGCTACTCTAAGTTAACCTGGATCGCCTAATCCCAAACCGCCATGTGCCTGTATTACCTTCCAGCATTCTCCAGACCTCTATCTCCTTCTGTGACTCCCAGCAGAAAGAGAGAGAATCTCTGTGTGTACCCAGGGTTCCTGTTCTAATCTCAGGAACTCCCACCTTCCTATACTCTTTCTGCACAGCTAATTGGCCATAAGTGACTTTTAATAACCAATCAAGAGAATGCCTCAGAATGGGGGGTTAACCAGATCTCAGCATTGAATTCAATGTATCAGAAAAAATATTAGACCTTCCCTCAACATTGTGTGTGTGTGTGTGTGTGTGTGTGTGTGTGTGTGTGTGTGTGTGTAATAGTTATTTCCAACTCATACATATAGTCCATTCTGGGTATGACAATGGAAAAATAACTTTGATTGATAACACTAAAAATGCCTACAAATGGATTATAGCGTATGAACCTATGTGTTTCCAATATGTCCTGTCAATAAATCAACACCTAAATAAGAGAGTGTGGAAGACTGAGTTGAGCATGTCTGTCATATTTAACACAACTGTAATAATATGTATGCATTTGGGATCAATATTATAGGTGGATTTATGATCACGACCTGTACCATTTCACTTCCTGTTAATCTTTTCTAATGTTATGATCTTGAGGCCATCTCATATAGTAATATTATTTACCAATGTATTTTTGAAGTGAAGCATAGATTCTGACACATATGAACACTTTATTTATATCCAATTGCATATCTCAATGTTATTTACTTGTATGTAACCAAACATTTTAGTTCCCACCTATGAATAAGCATATGGCATTTGCTTCTATGTAATATAATAGATCCACTAAAATGAATAGCAATTTATTTTATATATTTTACAAATAATTAGAATTTGAAGTTTTCCAGGATGAAGGAAAAATAAATATGTATGTCTTGGAATATAGTACATACCAAAATTTGATCACTACATATTACATGCATCTTTTGAATCAGTCCACTGTACCTCATGAATAAATATAAATAAAATAATACAATACTTGAAAATTAATAACAAATAAATGCATATCACTGTTTATTTCAAAGAACATAGAGACTAATTAGAGCTTCTTTCAAGTAAAGTTTTATTATGTGGGAATAAGAGATGTTAAAAGAAGATGTGACTAATGAAGAGGATATACAAAGGGCATCTAACACAAGAGCAGTTTGTATAAGGAGTGTGGCCATTATAACATTAGTTAGAGAATATTATACTCATAGGTCAATCAACTGTCAGTAATTTTTTGGTGAAGCTAAATAGGAAAGGTGACATACATATGACATCTCAGCATTTTTGTTTTTATTTCCACATCCTGAACATATAACTATTCTATAGTGGTGTGCTTAAATTCTTAGGACTTGAAAATTATTTGACTCTACTAATTCCTTCTACAGGTATCTTCTGTAAGAAAAGAATTAATCAGAGCGAGATTACATTTACATAGCATTATATTATATGAAATTAAAAAATCACCAGGAACATATTAATTTACTAGATGGTCACATGAAACAACACCATTGAAGAGCCTAGACAAAAAGGCATTAAAGACAGTGAAAAGAATGCTGACTTGTAGCTCTCCACAATTGATGACTTCTGGCAAGGGTTTTAGTGGAGAAGAACTCAGTTTTCTTTAAGGGGCTGGCCACTGAGAGTTTCAACATGCTCCAGTGAGTACTTGGACAACACAATTTGAACGTTTCTTTGTTCGTTTGTTTGTTTATTTTTGTTTTGTTTTTGTTTGTTTTCTTCTCCATTTGGGGGGATCAGTCCAGTCATGCAGTGGTGTGGGCCAAACCTGAGAGAACAGGGAAGTGAGTATGTTTTGAGTTCATGTTATGAAATTCCCAAATAATCAACAAAAATAGTATTAAAAAGTCTGAAGGTATCTAATCCTGAATTTCATAGAGCAAACATGTCTTTGTAGCAGTCTGTATAAAACACTGTCTATTAATCCACATTGTGTAGGGAGAAGAGTTTGAGTATTGTTATTCTATAAAATGTACCTTGTAAGTTCATATTAGTGGATGTTAGAAACATGGATTCTTGACTTATCATACTGAGAAAGAACACTGGGCTGTGCTTGAAGTATCATACACAAAGAAAACAAGGTTTATTTTTCCAAGGATGGATGTGAAATATTTATTAACTTTTTGCGTAATTCTGGATATTCACAGCAAGAGCTGAAAGGATGAACTGTTGGATAGAAAAAGGTATAGTTCAATACTGACAAAATTCTGTAACACAGTAGAGAGATTCACTCCATATACTTTTCTTCAAATGTAGAATTTTGAGTTCAGAATATTAATATACTGATAAAATAGATTACTACTTCTTGAAAATGTTAAAATATTAATTTCAGGAACACTGTGATAAGGGTGTCGATAACTTTTTAACATATGAATCAATATTCTCTAGTTCAGTCAGAGAGATATGAATCAATAGATATTAGTTTAATGTCAAAGTTAGACATGGAGTTTTAAAATAGGAAATTAATTCATGAGTGGAATATAAAGTGATATTTTCGTAAAGTGGAAGGTCCTTTTACAGCCTAAGTTATCTCCTAGTGTTTCTTTGTTGTTATTTATTTTATTTTTTTAAATTTAGCATATTTACAAGCTACTGTGCTGCTGTTTAAATCTGGGGTCTTTTTCTATGTGTGACATTCAGATTACAAGTTTTATATTTTACTCAAAGTAGGATTTTACCACAGGCTTCCTTCATTTTTAAAAACAAATAATTGTGTAATGAATTAGTTGTGCTAATTATTAAATAGGAAGTTTATTGGTTCTAATAAGCTTATTTTCTGATAAGATAATTTCCACTACAAATTATCATGTATTTTAATTTGCAATTATTGATTGGTGTGTCATACATTTTATGCAAATTTTGCAAATTATTTTCAAAAGAAGCAAAAATTTACTCAGGGTTTAAATTAGACTGCATTCATTTGGCAACATCTTTGTTATTTCCTTTTTTCCTAATAATTACCAAAATGAAGTAAATTTGATTTGAATATCATATGTCAGTATTTAATGTACAGTCATTCATCCACTTTATATAATGAGACAAGGTAGATAAAGGAGAGCACAGTGTTACTATTCCATTATTTCCTGCCCTGAAATATCTTAAACACAGTTGCACTCATACTACCAGCTACTTTAAGAACTCAAGTTAGTATACTCAGTCAGTAATCAGTCCTTGCTTCTATGCAAAAGTTGAAGAAAAATGTCACCTTGGATATGGCCACTATATGTAGAACATATAGTCCCTCAAGTTAATACATATTCATAACTATATATATATACATATATATATGTGTGTGTATATATATATATATATATATATCACAAATTGAAGTTTACAATTACAGAAGCCAATTCAAGTGAGTCATTTTGTCTGCCAGTACTCAGAAGCACTGACAACAAATACCAAATTAAAGCTGATACTTGCAGCTGGGGCTTGGGTGCTATGGGATGTCAGTGGAGAAAGATTGGGCCAGAGGGAATGTTTTATCACAAGCTAGAGAGATCTCAAACATATTTTCTGAAAAATGTTGCAGTAATTTCATGTTTCCTTTATCAAAGTCACTGTTACTCACTACTGAGGTAGTTAGAGATAAAGGACATGAGAAAATTAGCAATATTTCCAATAAAAATGAACTATTTTATTTCTTTTTTGTTTGTTGTTTTAGTAAATTATTTAAATTTTATTGCCTTTCAATGTAGTTAGTCAAATTATATTTTCTCTAATTAAATGTTATTATCATGCTAAGTTCCTACATTTTTATTTTCCTTTTTGTAGGAGGAAGTTCCAGGTAACTGGAGGAATCAAGGACACCACAAGATGATCTAAGGAGTAAACTACCCTGGGCTCATTGGGGCTCACAGAGACTGAATATCCAACTGATGAGCATGCATGGGCTAGTCCTAGGATCCCTACATGCATATAGCAGATAAACAGCATGTTTTTCATGCAGGTCACCAACAATTGGAGCAGGGGTTGTCTCTGACTCTGTTACTTGCCTAAGGAGAAGGGGGATTGGGATGGTGGATGAGAATGGGACTAAGAGGAGAGGAAGGAGGAAGGGAGGCTGTGATCAGGCTGTGAACTGAATAAATATCTTATTAAATTTATCCTCAGAATAATATAACTAAAAGTTATGTGAAGTAATAACTTTATGAAGTAAAACAAAGTTTAATTAATGTTAATGATTAAGATTATACAATTTTAAAAATTGAGTAAAGGAACCCATGTATAGTTCATAGTTTTGTATTTATTTTTGTGTGATAATTTTTGTATTATCTTTTTGTCTGGAAATACTAACATAATAGCTGATAAAAAGAAGTAATAGAATATTGTGATCACATAAGAACTTAATTAGAAATAGAATGAGGTATATATTTATGCATAAATGTAAAATATATTAATTGTAATGTATGTGCATGTTCTTCAAAAACCATGTTAATTACAAATTATTCACAACGTCTTAAATTAAAAGGCAAATGGAAATTAACATCAGTGATCATGAACCAGAATTTTATTCGGAAATTATAAGGTAAAGAAATATTTTAAGTTTTCAAAAATACATTCAAATATTTAAATAAAACTTGTAATCATTTTTAATGTTTATTTATTACTTCAAGTTATTTATCCATCACAGTGCCATCTTTCCACCCCTCCTAGTTCTACCCTCCTACCTTCTTCTCCCTCTATCACCCATCCCACTCCTCCAGAGTGGGGTGTCCCTACATATCAGACCCCCTCAGTTCAGCAGTCTTATGAGGGTTAAGAGCTTCCTCTTGCACTGGGAGCCTAAAAGGAAGCACCCCAAGGGCAAATTGTCCCACTAACAGGTAACAAATCTGTGTTCCTATTTTTTTCTTTAATAAATTAGTATCTATCTTATTAATAACAGTCATGTTTTTTATTTTAATTTTATGTCTTTATTTCTTAACAATAAAGCATAACTTTTCTAATGCTGTAAAAACATGTTTTATGAAATATGCCTCAAAGTCTTACTTTACAATTAGGGAACTTCCATGGAGAGGCAAAGACTGAGCTATCAAATACTCAACCCTGCTTGTCAGTGGAGGGCTGCTATGACTGGGAGTACTGCCTCAGTCATCTGTTTCAGTGCTGCTTGATCCATTTCAATTTTTATACCTCATTTCTGGGCTACCTGCTGCTTACTATGGCTGCTTATCCTAGTACTGCTTTTCATAGATATTGTGATTCATTCCCTCTTGATCCAGCAAAGGAACCCCTAAGAAACAATTTTTAACATACAAAAATGTCACAAGAAACTTATTACTTACCAGTCCCAAAGAGGTCAGGGAATCTGGTAAAATTCACTAACCGAGAGTTCAGTCAAAAGGAGGAACTGTACAAGAGCAAGAGGCCCCACTGCAACCTGAAGATCTAGAGGTATGGACTTTCTCTGCTACGCCTTCCCAAGCACACTGTGGACTGCACAGCTTAAAGGAAGCATATTGAGGGTGGGCTTGTTTAGCCAACTTGGGTATTGATCATTAGGGTTTTTCATGGTCAACAGCTGTGGGTTGTGTTGGTTCTGGTGTAATGGGATGAGGGACAGGACAAGAAAATTCCCTGATTTTTTTTCACCAGGATTGAGGTGATTGGGTATCTCTGTATTTCAGATAATAGGTGTCTGACTGAAAATAATACTTATATTTAGAAACATCATATTGTGGATCTCTGAACAATGGGAACAGGAATATTTCTGACTCTTTTGCCTGCACTTGGGACTCTTTTCCTCCTAAAGGTTTTCTTTGTCCAGCCTCTATATAAAGACTTTTTCCTTGTATTATTTATACCTTGTTTTGTCATGTTGGTTATTGTCTCTTGAAGACCTGTTCTTTTCTGAAGGGAAATGAAAGAGGATTTGGAATGAAGAGAAGGGGAGTGGGAAGAGGGAGCATGGGAGGAATCTCTAATGGCTCAGAGACACATAAAGAAATGCTCAACATTCTTAATCATAAGAGAAATGTAACTCAAGATGACACTGAGATTCCATCTCACACCTGTCAGAATGGCTAAGATCAAAAACTCAAATGACAGCACATGCTGGTGAGGCAGTGGAGAAAGGGGAACACTCCTCCATTGCTAGTGGGAGTGCAAACTTGTACAACCACTGTGGAAAACAGTCTGGGGATATCTTAGAAAACTTGGTATAGCTCTACCTCAAGACCCAGCCATACCAATCCTGGGCATATATCCAAAAGATTCCTCACCAATCCACAAGGAGGTCTCCTCAACTATGTTCATAGTATTTAAATGTAAAGCTATAAAATGGAACCTAGATGTCCCTCAACTGAAGAATGGATTTTTAAAAAGCTGTGGTACAATTACATAATGGAATACTATTCAGCTGTCAGAAACAAGAAAATCATGCAATTTGCTGCCAAATTGATGGAACTAGAAAAGCTCATTTTGATTGAGCTAACCCAGAACTAAATAGATGCACACAGCATGTATTCACTTAAAACTAGATTTTAGCCATATAATACAGGATAATTGTCCTACAACCAACAGACTGAAAGGAACAGGAACATGGATTTTGTAACATGTTAATGGGACACTTTACCCTAATGGAGCTACCATGTAGGCCCTCAGCACAAGAGGAAGCTCTTAGCCCTCATATGACTGATGACCTGAAGTGGACTGAGATGTGGGGGCATCCTACTCCGGAGGAATAAGATAGGTGAGACAGGGAGGACAGGGTGAGAGGGTTGAAATAAGAGGGGTGGATGGAGGGGGCTGTAATGGAGATGTGACTTGAAGTAATAATTAACATAATAATAAAAAAGAAAAATACATGTTGGAGGGGATGGAGAGAAGCACAATGACATAATTCATCTGGATCATGTTGGCTCTTCATGCCAAGTCAAGCAGCAGGGAAAGTCTTCTTTGCTGTGGACTCCCTTTACAACCTTTGTATACTTTATACTTTACAAACTTTGTAAATCCTCAAGGCAGGAACGTGGCCAGACACCTGCTTGCAGAGTTCCTGCATCCAGGCTCCGCCTTAGACCTCTCTAACTGTCATAATGGAGTTTACGGCCTCTATAACTGTTGCAAAGGTCATCTCTAGCCCACCAATATGACTTCTCCAAGAATTTGTCAATTTTAGGTGAAAAGTTTGAACAAAAAGTCACCAAACCCTAACAGGAAAACCCAACAATCCCTGAACTTCCCATAGACACACACAAATTCCTGAACAGGAAAGTCCATCAATCCCAATCTCTGAGCTCCCCCAAGCTCAGGACTTGAAATGCCACCCACCCTCATTCTGAAAAATTGTTGCCCTAGAAAGCTCCATAAAAAATTATATGGCTAATTAAACTATGTATCCAGTATTTATATTATTGTTAATTGGTTTGGAGGCTAATCCTTAACCATCCATTATAAATGATCACACAGAGACACCACATGGATTTTAACAAGCCTTGGCCTGAATTGTGCAATCCTAGCCCATCTAAGTTAGCTCTTAATTCTATTACCCAAATATGACCCCATATATATATATACGTCCCTTTGGACTGCCATTCTCCACGATATGCCGATGTTCCTGGCCATGTGGAATGAGGTTCCTTTTTCTAACCCATGGTGTGTGCCTCCTTCCTGCTGCTCCTGGCTATAATGAATTAATCCTTTTTCTAAAGCACAGGCTTCCTGCTCTAATCCCAGGAAGTCCCACCTTTCCCTGGCTTTGCCCAATCTCAGGCCTCGGCATTTTATTTAACCAATCAGATTCAATTTAAGTAACAGACAGCAAGTAGGACCAATTAATTAACATTTAGAATGCTTAACACTACCCCAACAATTCCCTCCTTTTGTCTAAAAACAAAAAAACTAAATTTTTAATTCATATAGTAAAAACAATAAGAACAAATATGAAACAATCAAGAAAACCATATATAAAAGTTACACACATAATATTTAGCCTATTTGTATCAGGTAATCTTGAAGAAGAGGAAAAATCATCTATCTATCTTAGTGTGTCTAAAGTTCTGAACCTAAATAATTTCTATCATATCCTATATTTATAAACCTAGATTTTATTTAGACTTGAATATAAATCCTTTTAAATCCTAAACAACTCAAGTTCAATTGAAATTTTATAACTATTATGCCTTCAACCCCATCAAAGACATAAGAAGGGATAAAGTTATTATTTGACTGAGTAGGAAGCATAGGAGAGCAGCTTCCAAAGAGAAATATGAGTTTGTTGCCCAGACAGTCCCAAATATCACTTGATATCATTGGTGCATCATCTTCAGCCTTCTGGCCAAGCATTTTTCACAGACTAAATTGTGCAGCAGGAAATAATAAGGATTTTCCCATTCTGTCTCTGCAGAATCAGGACATCGACTTACCTGCATTTAAGCTCTGGTCCATCTTTGGACTGTGTATAGTCTGTGGAGAGAGCAGGGCCATTTTTGCCCAATAGGAATTATCTCCTGATGGGAGATTTCTTTTTGAGGAATTATCTCCTGATGGGAGATTTCTTTTTGATGCTCATTTTCTTCTTCCAAGTCAAATGGAACTGTCAGCAACTGACTGTCTTAAGTCAAACAATTCTTAAAATAATAAAAACATCTTTAAATGCTATTTTCTGTATGCCTCTGAGGGTTTTGAAGACATTTATCAATTTATTTATAAATCTATCTATCATCTATCTTCTATCTATCTATGAGCAAACAAACTGTATATTTTAACCATTTACTATCTGGTTAACCTATTAAGTCTATTTTGTGATAAATTAACACTAGTATTGACATGACCAGAAGCTCAACTGGCCAGTCAACTTATATTATCCAGACTCCTAAATAGATTGCAAAAGCAACCCATAAAAGGATCGGAAGTAAACCTGTACTTTTAAATGATTTGTATAGGCACAATACCTTATATATGAGTTATAAAATTCTATACCAATGAATAAAAATTTAACCTTATTTTTATATCAATATACAAAATTCTATACCAATGTATTGAAAGATAACCTTATTTGAGAATTACAATAGTTTTGAGTTTCAGAGCAGATTCAATAATCTATCCTTATATCTTATCATTTCTATATTATATACATAGATTCCGCCTCTTTTTCTTTTCAAGTCTTTTCCCCCTATATGAGAGAAAGGATAGAGAAAAGAAAAAGAAATCTTCAAGTCTAACTTTCTATACATTGCTTAATAAGACCATATAACAATTTGTAACCATTCCCGCTAAACAACATTTATAACACATCAAATGACCAAAGAATCATCCACCCTACTTTTTGGGTATGGGACGTCGCTCTCTTAAAACTGCTTCCTGCTGACTTGGGACACAGAAAACCTGTTAAGGGACCCAAATAAAAGGGAAAAAATGATTAAGCAAGTAAATTGTAACATTTGTTGTCCAGTTTCTAGGTGCTCAGCTATTTGAATATCTGAGCAATTTGTAGTTCGAAGCTGGACTTTGGTAGTAAAGTTCAGGAGTTTATTGATGTCCTGTCTGGAACAGTCTTTGAGCATGGGCCATTTCAGCAGGCTGTTTGAAGTTCTTCTGGATGCAGATTTTGGAGGAAATAGCTATTGAGTCAGTCTATGAGGCTGGATCATTTGGGTTACTGGTTTTGTCTTCTTTGGACTCAGGTCCCGTTGTTCTGAAAATATATAATTTCTCACAAGTAACATATAGTTCTGCAATTACCAAAATGCCTTGGATGTGCAGGATGCACAAATTAATCAAGTAATATTTTCTGTTCTTTGAAAGACATTTGTAAGTCTCCATTCATGCCATATAAAAACATGGCATGTAATAGTATTACATATATATGCTATATATAATCTATTTTAAATTGAAAATGCAGTATAAGACTCTATGGATTTTAAGTATTCTCCTCTACAGTTGACATAAATTTATTAATTGATTAAAACAGGTTTATTCTGTGTTGCTCTGGCTTTTTGTAGATTTAGATTGGCCTCGAACACACAAGGAATCTGTTCTTTCCTTATCTCCCAAGTTTTGAGATCAAGGTATAAACTTAAATAATTGAATTACCCCTATTAAACAATAGCATTAATCAAACCATTTTGTATTAGTTTGAGTTCCAATTCTCCCATGGAAGCCTCATTCTTAAGGAGATTGGTGTAGAACAGCATGAGAGGCTATTTTATGTTAGTTTTTCTTAACTGTTGTCTGTGGGAAGCATGCAGTTTGCAAGTTCTTCCCTAGCCTAACTCTGGGTCCTTACATTGGTTAACAGAATATATCTCTTTCTCTCTCTCCTTTTTTTTTCTGAGACAGGATTTCTCTGTGCATCCTTGTCCTGGACTCACTTTGCACCAGGCTAGCCTTGAACTCACAGAGATTAGCCTGCTTCTGCCTCCAAAGTTCTGGGATTAAAGGCGTGCACTTCACTCCCAGAGATTAATATATCTCCTTCAGGGCAAAATGTCTCTTGAAACCAGTTCTCCATTGGGAGCCCAACTAAGAAGAATGTCTTGTAACTCCTTTCTTTTTATGTACATTTAAGATTATGTGCATTTATCCATTAGATCAGTAAGGACATTATTAAACTTAACATCAAAAAAAAATGTGTCATTTTTAAATTCTAGACTGTCTTTAGTAAGCAGCTTTATCCCCTCAGCAGAGTTCCCGCCCTGCCTTCATTGTTTAAACCAGGCTGGTCTAGAATCCAGAGATCTGCCTGTTTCTTCCTCTAGTGTGATGGGATTAAGGGATTAAGGGTGTGCTAGTACCACCCTGCTCAAATGCTTCACTTAAATCCCAGATTTTAGTAACACTTTAACCTTGAGAGTAACTTTGAACTGCAGTGACATTTTGAAATCTGCCCAAAATCTTCAAAAATCTCTTATGTTTTAGCAATGCCAAACCAGAAAAATATCCTTTCTACCTCCTTATATAGGAAAATTAAAGACATCTAAATAAAAATCAAGCAAAGAAACAACATTCTAAAAGCCTTGGCATGTCTAACCATGCCATCCCATGCTGCAATTAAAGCTTTGTTGATTATTTCTTAGAGTCTAGTTTTGACTGCATTTCATTGGCGGCCCTATACCAGAAACTCCTGACAGGCACCTAGTACCCAGTGAGCTCTTAGCTCCAGCTGCAAACAATTTTCTATTTATCAGGAAAGGCCTCCCTCTTTCCTTCATTATCATTGTTGGCAATTTAGCATTCCATCTGTAAATTCTTTCCTTCAAGACTCTCCTAATCTAAACTTTCGCAAAAACAATACACAGAACCACAATTGTCAAGGTAAAAATCATTTGAATGCTCAGAGGAATAAACTCAATTGGAATCCAAAAGTATTGAGGCATTATGAATTACTCCATTTTTAATCTAAGCAATTAATACCGCTCTCAAATTCTGTTTAGAAGGCTGCCAGCTTTTGAGTACATAAGGAGAGCTAAACCTCAGCTCTCTGCCTTTGCTGCCAGCAACAGCTTTTGCTAAGGTAGCCGCACCTTTGAAATGCATTTGAGTTCGGTTCCCTGCTCTTGGGCTAGGAAACCGGCTTTCACTAAGGCCTTCTCACACTGTAAGCATGGATTCTAATTGCCCCACATTGGGAGCTATTTGTTAAAAAATTATATGGCTAATTAAACTATGTTTCCAGTACTTATATTATTGTTAATTGGTTTGGTGGCTAATCTTTAACCATCCATTATAAATGATCACACAGAGACACCACATGGATTTTAACAAGCCTTGGCCTGAATTGTGCAATCCTAGCCTGTCTAAGCTAGCTCTTAATTCTATTACCCAAATATGACCCCATATATACATATGTCCCCTTGGACTGCCATTCTCCACGATATGCCGATGTTCCTGGCCATGTGGATTGAGGTTCCTTTTTCTAACCCATGGTGTGTGCTTCCTTCCTGCTGCTCCTGGCTGGAATGAATTAATCCTCTTTCTAAAGTGCAGACTTCCTGCTCTAATCCCAGGAAGTCCCACCTTTCCCTGGCTTTGCCCAATCTCAGGCCTCGGCATTTTATTTAACCAATCAGATTCAATTTAAGTAACAGACAGCAAGCAGGACCAATTCATTAACATTTAGAATGCTTAACACTACCCCAACACCATACCCTAAAAAATTCTTTACAAGAGTATATCTGCTCAGTTTCCTGCTGCCTTTCCCAGGGAGCAGACACAGACAATCTTGGATTCTTCCTTAAATACATTGTATCCATAGTGGTTGTACAAGCTTGCCCTCCCACCAGCAATGGAGGACTGTTCCACTTTCTCTACAACCTCGCCAGCATGTGCTTTCATTTCAGTTTTTAATCTTGGCCTTTCTGACCAGTATGAGATGGAATTTCAGAGTCGTCTTGAGTTGCATTTCTCTGATAAATAAGGATCCTGTACATTAGGGATTCCTCCTTTGTGAATTCTCTGTTTATCTCTGTTCCAATTTTTTGATTGGATTATTTGGTTGCTAAGCATTTCTTTTCTTGAGTTCTTTGTAAATTCTGGATATTAGCCCTCTGTCAGATGTGGGGTTGGTGAAGATCTTTTCCCAATCTGGAAGTTGACATTTTGTTTGAATGACAGTGTCTTTTGCCTTACAGAACCTTATCAGTTTCATGAGGTCCCATTTATTGATTGTTGGTCTTAGAGCCTGAGATGCTGGTGTTCTGTTCAGAAAATTGTCATCTGTACAATGAATTGGGGCTTTCCCCCACTTTCTCTTCTACCAGATTTAGTGTGTCAGGCCTTATTTTAAGGTCTTTCATCTACATGGACTTAAGTTTTGTGCAAGGTGATAAGTATGGGTCTAATTTCATTCTTTTAAATGTTGACATCCACTTAGACCAGCACTATTTGGTGAAGATGCTGTCCATTTTCCATTGCAGAGTTTTGGCTCCTTTGTCGAAAATTAAGTGAGCATAGGTGTATAGGTTCATTTCTGGGTCTTCAATTCAATTCCATTGATCCACTGGTCTGTTTCTATACCAGTACCATGCTGTTTTTATTACTATTGCTCTGTAGTACAATTTGAAATCTGGGATTGTGATACCTCCAGATGTTTTTTTATTGTACAGGATTAATTTAGCTATTCTGATTTCTTTGTTATTCCATATAAAGTTGAGAATTGCTTAGTCTGGCAATATCTTAGAAAACTTGGAATAGCTCTAACTGAACACCCAGCCATACCCACTTCTGGCTATACATCCAAATAATTCCTCAAGAAACCACAAGGACATTTTATTATATATGTTCATAGCAGCCTTATATGTCTTAGCTAGAAACTGGAAACAACCCAGATGTCCCTCAACTGATGAATGGATAAAAACAAAACAAAACAAATAAACAAAAAATGGTGGTTCATCTACACAAAGGAACACTACTCAGCAGTCAGAAACAATGAAATCGTGCAATTTGCAGCCAAATGGATGGAACTAGAGAAGATCATTCTGACCTAGCTAACCCAGACCCAGAATGATGCACATGGCATCTATTCACTTATAGGTGGATTTTAGCCATATAGTACAAGATAACTACACTACAACCAATGAACCAAAAGGAACAGGAACATAGACTTTTTTACCTGTCAATGAGACCCTTTGCCCTACTGGTGGTGACTTTTAGGCCCCCAGTGTAGGAGGAGGCTCTTGGCCCTTATATGACTGCTGAACTGGGGTTGCGACTAATATATAGCCACACTCCACCCCAGAGGAGTAGGTTGGAAGGGTTAGGGAGTAAAGGATGGGAAGGCGGGACTGTGAGGGGTGGAAAGAGGGTACTGCAATGGACATGTAACCTGAAGTAATAAATAAACATAAAAAATACCCTGGATCCTCCTAATAAATCACTTTTATGAAATTTGCTAACTGATATGACTTTTATCAGAAGAAAAGAAGAAGAAGAAGAAGAAGAAGAAGAAGAAGAAGAAGAAGAAGAGGAGGAGGAGGAGGAGGAGGAGGAGGAGGAGGAAGAGGAGGAAGAGAAGAAGAAGAAGAAGAAGAAGAAGAAGAAGAAGAAGAAGAAGAAG